>CAWUFW010001545.1:0-689311 GCA_963921515.1 Calotriton arnoldi | reverse complement strand
CGTTGAGGTGCCCCCAGAAGGAGCAGATGCACCACAAAGAGCTTTGGCTCATTTTGAGAGCCGCCAAGAGGAATGGTGCAGTGCCAGAAGAATCCTTTCCATTTTCATGTTTGCCACCCTAAGCATTTCGGGTCATAAACATGTGATCCTGGAATCATTTTTGTTAAAAATTGACCATTTTTGATGTTGGCTTTTAGATTGGCAGCTATTATATTTATGTATTTTATTTCATGGTTTTAGTGGTTATTTTACTGCTACTTAATGATTTAAAAAGGCTTTAAATATGCTTTGTTTCGAATATTGAAAGCTTTATTGGAAAATATATTTTGACAGTAAATTACTGGACATATTCCCTCATATCAATGAAAAGTGATACTATATTGAAATGTTTTGAATATTTGTTTGCATTGTGCTTGAGCTTGTGTTTTGCTTTTGATTTTTATGGTGAGACTCAGACAAAACCAGTAGGTCTAACTTTTGAGTAATGAACCCCTTACGTTATGTTAGGCACGTATGGGGGTTGTTGTGTTTTTCAGAATGGACTCTAGCTGGTGCATAGACGTTTACAAGTACTTCCAGCACAGGGGGTCCAGGTTACGTTTAGGGGGTTACCTGACCTGTGGGACCTTTCATTACTGTACATACCCTGTTAGTAGTGAGGCCATTTCAAGGATGTTACTATAAGCATTTCCACCTGTTATCCACCTGCTATTTTCTAAATTTGTGTTAATTTGTGTGTAGTGTTTAGAAGTGTGTATACAAATGTACTTTTACTATTGAAAAAGCACTGGCTGGCTGGGCAGCGAATTATTAGGTATTGTTTGTTACACGGCTGAGTTTGAGTTTCTAGCCCACAGCATCTCCCATAAGTATGCCTTGGGTCGTTTTAAGTCATTTTACCATGGGACTGTCACTAATACACTTTTGGTGCTGGAGCCTGTCTTGCAGTTATGTCTTCACCAAGTATTTGTGGCTAATGCTGCCCCATGCCTTGTGTACCTTTTTTGTCTCTCTTCTGTTTTGCTTCTTTATGTAAAGGGCACCTTCATGCCACCTGGGTTTTTTGTTTTTCTCTTTTTAAGGGGATGCTCGCCTGTGCTTAACTTTACAATTGTCCCTTCAAATCCCTGCTTCTTCCCCAATTCTTTAAAATGTCTCCACCTGTGCACTCGCAGTCTGTTATTTTGCTGTGTGGTGCAGACTGGAAAATGTCTGTTGGCTAGAAGGCCGCAGCAAAAAGGCTGCTTGTAGCCTTGGACTGCTCTACCTCGCTACACAGAAAGTCAAATGCTAAGAAGAGGTACTTGGTTCCCAATTTGGATATCTGCAGTACCGGGACCCAAGACACAAGTGATGATTAATACCAGTTTTTCAATTGGGTCTAGTACCACTTGCCTACATTGGGACCCTTCGACCCAAATTAAGTTTTTGCCCTCATGTGCAGGATTCCCAAAAAGGCAAGTCATGGTGTTGGCTCAACCAGTCTGCCCAAAACATTCTATAGGGTACCATTTCCCTCGCCATTTGAAAAATACGAACCCTCCACATTCCCACATCTGAAAAAGGCAGGGGTGGGGCCTCTGTTCGTAAGACACAATCTTTCACATGTGAAGTATGTGATACGTTGGATATTTGAGTTGTATGAGGTGCAGTCTTGCAGGTATATCTACCTCCATGGCACCATCTTGGCGTCTTTCCAATCACTTTTGGCAAGGGACATAACATGTCTTCCCAATTTACTATAAGGTCTGAAAGTACGTCTTGGGCATTTACAATATATTCATAAACTATCACCCTTACACAAAGCTGCTTGATATGCTGTGAGGGTGTGACTCAGCTGTACATAGGTGTAAAATTGAGATTTGTTTAGATCAAACTCTTCTTTTATCTGTGATTCCTGTGTACATCCCTCAGTACATCCCTCAGTTTGGAGATACAAATCAAATCCCTTTCTTTAATCCAGGACATTGTGGGTTATGATTCTCAACATGCCAGAGGGGTTTCTTACATTGGTTTACCATGCCAACCTTGCCAGTGAAATGTGTCATGCCAGCTGTGTGGAACTACTTTAGTAATGGTTGTAAGCGACTTTGTGATAGCGCTACCATACATCAGACCTGCTAGTGTGTGTGTGTCAAACAGTTGCATTTTGATTCAAAATGCCTGATCAGCTTTCCTCCTAAACAGCCAATCATTCAGGATGAGGAGTTGTACGGTACGGTAATACAGATGTATGTCCACAATGCCTAGCCCTCCATCGTAGGGTGATTGAACACATATGTCATATACAATGCAGGGCCGGTCCTAGAACTTCTGGGGCCCCGGGCGAAAGTCAAGATGTGAGGCCCCTCTAATTTGCATGTAACATCACAAGAAGTGACATCACAGAAAGTGACATCGCAGGACTATTGATCTTATTTGGCATCACTGAAGAGACCTAACGTGGATATCAGTAACATGGACAAAAAGAAATATACAAATGAAATAATTCCATATATTTTAAAACTGTATTAAATTGATTACATTTATCACATTGGATGGAAAAGCTAGGTGCAGGTCTCACAAAGATGCATATTTTTTACTCCATGTTAACTGATTGTTTCCAGATGAGTGCATGATAAACATTCCAGTTCTGTCTCATAAAGGGGAGAGATCCTGTTGAGGTAATAAGGGGCGGGATCATTCAAAATTTAAAATTAAACAAGAGAGAACCCCTCACCCCATGGATATAATCGCACATTTCAAAAGGCTCTGTTATCTTTCCGTGCCATTATTGTGCCACCTTAGGATGACATTAATACTTAGTAATTTGTTTTAACGTAAATCCTCTCACCAGTATTCCACACGCACATGCTAAGACTCGTAGGGCAATCTTTTTTGTGTGTGGGCTCTTTACTCGCCAGAATTATGTTAAGTGCAAAAACACAACACATATAATACAAAAATACAAAACACCATTGCAAACAATTAAAGATTGTACATAAATAAAAAAAAGACTTAGAACAACGGAGACCACTACTAAATCATACATTGACTTGAAGGTATGCTGCAGATTCAAGGGTTTTTCAAATCAACGTTTTTGATTTTGTGTTAGAACTATAGGAAGTGGAAGTGGCCGGCTTTAGCGCTGGTGGAGCCCTGTGCGACAATGTTTGTTGGTGCCCCCAATGACCACCTCTGCCACAGATTCCCTCACTACCACTCTTTAACAGTGCCCCTCAAGTCTCCATAACTACACTCTCTCTCAGATGCATTTAAGTTGATTTACAGCGCCGCTCATACCAGTGTAGGGTGTCAGAGCACTTTATATCACACACATTACAAAGAAACAAGCAATCATACCTGTGTAAATCACTGTATAGGAAATATAACATAAGACAAAGGACTACAATGTGTAGGAGTCACATGACAATCATACTAGTAGGCAATATAGTTTAATAGTGATTGATCTGGAGAAACACAAACTCTGAACTTAGAACGTAATACCATGGTTGGGGGTTCTCTTTAATAACCAGAATTGATTTCTATCTAAAAGGTCCCTTTTTGCAACATTAGGATAATCAAAGATTGGGGAAAAAAACATAATGCTCTAATTTATACCTTGCAGTTTGCATGCAGCTCTAAGATGACAGTTAATAGCTCACTGTTCTATGTTAGGATTTTGACTTATAAACTGCAAGTAACAAAAGGATCTCTCTGACAAAATCAGTAACCCACTGACCTATTTACATTATGTGCACTTTGTGATCTGCATAGTACATGTCCTTTGCAGCAGGCACGTTAACCCTCTGTGCTACCTTTTCACGAGTCAAAACTTCCACCTGACAAACTCCATCTCTTTCTAGGAAGAACATTAATCACTGGAGTTATCATGACATTTTTATTATTGGCAAAAATTGCTGGAGGCATGGAAGGAGGCAACAAGTGCTTTTAAAAACATAATATACTTGCAATCATGATGCCCCCACCCGAAGTCGGCGCTCGGTGCGATCTCACCGGTCGCACCACCCTAGAGCCTCCCTGTTCAAGGGTCCTGTGCCCTCAGCGACAGTCACTGTCGCTCTAAGGTGTGCTGCTTCATAGGCCTGCCTGCAAGACTGGAAGTGAACTTCAGTATGGATTGTGGTGGACAGGCCTTCAAGGTTAACCCACACTTGCCACCGCTAGGGTCCACCTGCTGGTGCTAAGACTCTAGGGTTTCTAAAGTCTTGCGGGCCTTATAAGGTCTAGCATGGGAATGTGCTCCCTCAGAAGAGTAGTCAGGTGGGCTGATCCTGGTTCCCCAGTCCCAAATTCGTCAGCTCTGATGATGGTGCCACATCCTACTGAGAGAAACTCGCACTGCCTTCAAATACAACCCAATTGTGCCCCGCTATAAACACCTGGATGCGACTCAGTTCAAATTACGCACTAGACAAGAGTAATATGCTGCCTAAAAAAAAAAGTAACAACATCCTGGAAAAAGCAAACACTCAAGGGAATGCAAGATTAAGTAACTCATGTTAAATGTTAGAAGGAACAACATGGTTACTTTAACGCTTTTGCACTTATTATTCAGAAATCAGTGAGTACTTTTGCCTGAAAAGTTAAGGACATAACTACAGGGCCCAGAAGGGACCAGTTTCATTTTCCATTACTTATAGCCTTACAAAACGTAAGCAGTATGCTTTACAAAGACCGCATTCGTGAACACAGAGCCACGGTGCGCCTTTTATTTTCCAATCCACTTGTCAACCAGGTATTGCAGTACATCCAGGAATGGTGCACTTCCCTACCTGGGGAAATAATGTTGTTCAAATAAAGACGAGATAACAAAAGTAGTACTTCACTGGCAACCTCTGGAAAGTGGCGCTAATGTGTTTTGGGTGTGAATAAAATCAACCTGGCCACTTTGCGACCCACTCTGTCTTGCTTTATTTAGTTATTTTTATTTCTCTCCATCCTGAGGCTGCACTTTGGAATAGAAAAATGTCTACCAAAGACATTTCCAGCAAAAGTGTTTTTCTTTTTTTGATCAATTCCACGGAGGAAGAAATAAACGATAGGAGAGGAAAGAGGGAGTAATGGATACAAGGCCCAGGGAAGGGGGCCCCCACACCTGGACCTTGCAGCTTGCTCCAGTGCTTCGAGGCCAAGGGAAGGGGGGCCCCTCCCCTGGGCCTCGAAGCAGTAACAAGGCCTTTAGCAAAACACTTCCCAACCACCGGCAGTTCTACATACATTTGAAATGCAGATTCACATGGGTGATGCAAAGGTTAACAAAAGCCAGTTGATCTGGCTGCTCACTCCAACCCTCACCCACCTCTCCTTACCTGTGTCCGGCTGGTCCTGGAAACAAAGGGGCCTTCTGTCACCTAGCAACAAAATGCCTTGAATGGCCTGTACTTGACAGAGGCCCCATTCTGTTTCTTCCTTCCTCCCACCCCTGCACTCCCAAGAATGCCACCACGCCCTGACCAGCAAGGTCAAGACATCTCGCATTTGTAATGCGATTGTGGGGGCAGGAGGCCCTGGAGGAGCAGGTGTGCTAACTGTGAAAGTGTGGCATTTCACAGTAGAGCGGGGTCCCCTGCTTTTTAGATGAGCGTGAGGCCCTGGGCAGCTGCCCACACTGCCCATGCCTAGCGCCGGCCCTGATGCAATGTGTTGGCACTGCCCCAGACATAAAAATGAGCAGGCAGGTGCCTGCAAATCCATAAACCATTTTCATGGAACATCTAGTGAAAAAGTCTGTAAATCATGCAGCAATTTGGGTAGTACCAGCATTTTGTATGGGGCCACTGATGGAGCAAGGACTCACAAATGAGACTTGCTCGAATGCAATCTCCTCACAGTATCAATTTATTAAATTTGTATTGTCTCTACTAATCCTTGCATACACTACACGAATAGTAAGGATGCTTGCCTATGTGTTTTATTAATGAATAACGCTTGTCCATAATCCAAAATGGCCGCTAAAACGCGGGAAACTTACTGCGCA
Organism: Calotriton arnoldi; assembly: GCA_963921515.1. Lineage (NCBI taxonomy): Eukaryota > Metazoa > Chordata > Amphibia > Caudata > Salamandridae > Calotriton > Calotriton arnoldi. The sequence continues at coordinate 683,331 of CAWUFW010001545.1, read as the reverse complement.
TGTCCCAACCACATCACGTGTTGTGACGTCTCTTCTTGCTTGGTGGGAAATTTCTGCTTCTGCGCAGTGTGCATTAAAATGGCTGCTTGATGTTTTCACATGCTTCAGCTTGCTCTCATGTCATTATTAAACTGTTGTTTCTCTAACGCTACTAATGCGGGATAGAAGTTATAATTAAATGGGAATAGAGTAGAAAGAGTGGGCATACAGTGAAACATTTTTTTGTGTGATTTTAATGTTTTCTTCTTTGACTTTTATTAGTTCATAAACTTGGGCCTGGGTTTGGTGAACTGAAAGCTCGTGTGACAAAGATTTCGCACATGCGCCCTGCAGTGGCAGACCAGAAAGAAAAAGATGAAGTCAACTTGGACATCACCCAAGGCCATGACCTGCTGGCCGACACCACTACATACCAAGATGTTCTCGTCGAAAAAGAAACATTTTATATGAATAAATTGTAAATTTTGTCATGAGACGGGTGGGAAATAAAGCAAATGTATTAAATTGAAGGGGCGGTAGTTTAAAAACAATAGGCTTCAGAATTCAAGACAAATCAATATGGTGTGAGGATCAACCCCCTGTCCCTGTCCAATCAGAAGTAGTGGTCCCATATTTTAGCAACATTAAGAGGAGGTACATGGGCGTAGAAGGGTATAATAGATATAGAATTAGCTAATTAGTTAGAAGGAGATGCTGCAACGGAGCAGACGTACACACGAGAACAGGCGTTCATGCTGTCAGGCTTCTAGCTCCAGACAGCCAAGCTGATCGATTGCAGACTGAACCGCTGTCCAGAGAGGTCCTGAGAAGGGGGCGGCGGAGTCCATTAGAAGGAAGGCACGGGAGAATCGAGGAGAAGTCGAGTATCAGAGAGGGGAACGACGCAGGCGTCGTTGTAGAGAGGTAACCGGTCCTGTCCTGATCCTGGAGGAGGTCTTTGCTCTTCATCCTTCCTGGGTCCTATTCTTTCCAACTCCTTGGCCAAGGGGTTTGTTTCTCGCACTTAGGTAAATATAATGCAACCTTTAGTTGCGCTGCTGTCTCTATCCTCTCCTCTTCTGAGGGACCGGCTTTGATTAGCAAAAGTTATTCTATGCTTCATCTTGGGTATGCGATTAAGTACCGTGTGGTTCTGTATTTTAGATAAACATTTTAAAACTTTCTGACTCAGGGGTTATTTCAGGATTATGTACTATAACAAATGTCACTCATTTTAAACTTCCCAATTAGCAAAGGATTCATTGGTAAGTCATTACTCTTCAATCAGAAGGTAATTGGTAGCAGGGATATTTTGATAAAGAGTATAACTGACACCCCAGCGTAAGTATTAGCATAGTATGAATGTATGGGCCCAAGTGAGTGTTTTGTGTATGATTGCTGGTTGCTAATATCGCGCTGGATCAGTTTTCTGGTAATCAGAGGATGGTTACTCTTTGTTAATTGGGTAATGAGAATTTTATTTTTATGAACTAACATCCGTGTATTCAAACTAAGTTTGTTTTATGTTGTCCAGAATTCCCCAGGGAAAATTGAATAGCAGATGGTAAGTGGAAGCCATACTGCAGTGAGGTTATCTGTCAGGCAGAAATAGTACTGAAAAGTTAAGCAGGACTATCAGTACTGGTTAGGGAATCTATGCGTGTGAGTAATAGCAAAAGAGTACGCTGGTGAAAATTTGATGTTATATCACCTAGAAAGGGTAACATTGAAGAAGTAACAGGTACTTCTGGAGCTTGTGTGAAGAGTAAACGGAAGGGTTTTTACTCGTAGTGTATGTTTAGTAAACGGAAAGGTTTTACTAAGTGTGAGAGAAACTCTTTTTCGAATTTAGAAAAACTGGCACGATAGCGAATGTTTTATGTTGTTACTGAAATTTAATTAAGATTTATAGAGAAAATAAGTTTGCGTACAATTTTGTAAAGGGAGGGTCAGCTGCCGGAGAGGGAGCTGACGTCAGAAAACGCCGCGCTGGTATTGGTTGATACAGCGGGTGTGGAAAGACCCTTGTAAAGGAGGGGTCAGTAGTCAGGAGTAGTACTGACGTCACAGGTGCCGCGCTGGTATTGGTTGAACCAGCGAGGGACAGAGAAGCGCAGATTGTAAAGGAGGGGTTGACAGACAAATGTCACCAAAAGGCCGCGCAAGGATTGGCTCGAGAATAAAAGATAGCAGATACTTGATTGGTTGATATTCTAGAAGCTAAATTCTTAGTGGATAGAGATTGCATGTTAAAACGTGATCCGACTTTAAAAGGAACTCGTCCGGATAGGAGATTCCTAGGTTTTGCAGAATATAATTTTATACACCGAAGACTAGATAGAATGTACGGAGAGAAAAGAAAAATTTCCTTTCTGCAAAAGATACAGAACTATTTTAAAAAGGACAAATCAATCAAAACTAGAGAAGGAATTATCATTCCACCAGCTAAAACGCCCGCTTCATTTATGATGATGGAGAGAGGTTATCATACTTGTGTATGGATAGAGAATTGGATAGAATATACCAAAAATGATGGAATACTAGCATATCCTGAGAATGGCACGTTTAATGGACGAATTCTTCAAAACTTGAGATTAAGGATGAATGACTTAGAACCCAGACCTAGATTAACTCAATATGAAGCTTTAGAGGAATGGGAAACCGAAGCATTTGAGCGTGACCGATTCAGAAGTAACAGGGGTTATCGAGGATTCTTTCCCAGGAACCAACATGAGTCTAGGGATAGTCAGATGAAACAATGGAGAAGGGCAATGATTACAGAAGGACTATATCCATTGTTGACAGCAGAGGAAAAATTAGGAAGTAAATGCACAGAAAAGACAAAACATTTAATGAGAAGTGACGATTCTGAAGACGAATTTATGGAAGAAATGTTAAGGAACCCCCCACCATATCAGGAAGGGACAAGTGGATGCACCCCAAGTGCACCACCGTTAAAAACTCCATTAGTACCACAGGTGCTGCATGAATTCACCCCTAGTAGAATACTTCATGATAAAGAAAGGGAAGCCCTAGAGAAGACCAGAGCAGAATTAATACAGAAAATAACACAAATAAAAGTACATCCTGATTCATTGACCATTCCTGTAACAATTGGTCCAGTAGTTCCATTATATGGTACTCAGGGAAACTGTCCTCCACCGATACTTGCACCTACTCCTGTAAACGCTACAAAACCTGAAGCAGTAGTAATGGTTGAAGATCACTTTAGTGACAGCGAATCCAAAATATCATTGATGGATTTACCCATTCGAGATTCTGTCAATATTACTCCCAAGAGAACTACACCTGGGTGTTCAAAAGATATAAGTCTAGTAACTTCATCAGGAGCGAAAAGTGCCACAATAGTCACCCCTGAAGATTTAGAAAGGTGGGCACAAGAATCAGATAAACAGTGCACACCTCCAAAAATAATAGACATTCATAAATTGAAAAGAAGAAATAATAGCAGGAAATATAGGACTAGATCACTTAAATACTTATGATGATGAAGAATTATTATTTATGTGCAGGAGTATCACAAGAAATGTAAGATTATTCCATGAAAAATTATCCAATTTAGCACTACAGATGGTAATAGAAATAGGGAGATCAAAGGTGTTGCAGAAACCCTATAGAGCAGAATTTTCAGAAAAAGATTTAGAAAACATGAATGCCTCTGGAAGAAAATTACAAGTAAGGGAATTAATGATAGTTCTACAAAAATGGGGAGACCTAGATAAATGGAGAACTAGATGGGCCAAGAAAAAGGAAGAAGCACGATCAAGTAGATCAGCATCGGAATATGTGATGAAAGAGACAGGGAAAACTGACCAAATGTACCCAATGCGAGAAGTTGCGGGAACAGGATATGTACATGTCCCATGGAGCAGACAGGATATTTTGTCATTTACGAATGATTTTCCAAAGTTGAGAGAAAAACCAATTGAATGGTACAAGCAGGTTGAAAGGTTTGTGAAGGTGTCAAAGGTATTGTTGAAGGACTTAGATGGTTTGTTTGACATAGTGGTACCTGCCGATTTGTGGACAGATTGTAAAATTACAGTTGATTGGCCAAGTGACGAGTATCCTAGAGACCCAAAGACAGGTGCCCCGTCAAATGATGTGATGAAAAAGTATCAGCAGGTGATAACTTACCTGAAAGGGAAAATACCACCGAAAGAAACCGATTGGGTGAAAATAGACCGAACTACACAAGAAGCTAATGAATCGGTACATTCCTACTATGAGCGTTTATTGCAGGTATTTAAACAGTATAGTGGATTTGAGGACATTGGAGACAAAAACATGAGTCAGTTTGTGTATCGATTTGTTTACGGTTTGAAGCCAGAGATTTGTCAGATGATTAAACAACACATGCTGTGTTGGCAAGGGAAACCTATCGACGAGATTTTGAAATATGCAAAATATTATGGAGATGATATTGAAGATAGGCATAAGAAATTACAAGAGAAGGTAATGTGGGCACAGGTGAAAATGGCCGAGAAACAGGGAATTAATTTGGAAAATCCGAGTGAAAATCAGGGAAAGGATTCTGGAACGAGTGGTGATACTGGGAATGGTGGAAAAGTGAGAGGACGAATGAGTAGACAAGAAGCTAAAAAGAAATTTCCTTGTCATGGATGCGGAAAATTGGGGCATTGGAAGGATGAATGTAAAAAGATCCGGAATAATAATGGCCCAAATCAAAATTTAAATCCACAGACGCAGAATGACTCACAGCAGGCTGTAAATCCTCAGAGTCAGTTGCCACCTGCACCTATTCAGGGTGATGTAAGCAGAGCAAAGCACGGTACAGACATAGGATATCAAGGAGGAAGTGGTAAGAATGATTATATAACCTCACAGTTTCTTTTACAGGACGATTTCTGTCAATTCAGTTCATGACGGTGCCTAAGAGAGGGGGAGAAGGAGTGCGTACTTGGCGCATCCTTACCGGTAGATCAGTCAGGTCCATATGTTGAAGGAAATGTGAAAGGTAATGATATTACTTTCCTTTTGGATACTGGTGCTACCCGGTTTACTGTAAGAACAGCAGACATTCCAGACCTTCCTCTCTCTGGTGAAGATATCCAAGTAGTGGGGGTAGCTAATCAAAGGATTAGAACACCTCTTACCGAACCCATGGAAGTTAAAATCGGAAACTTCAGAGAAATGCATCAATTTGTGGTATGCGATTCTAGCCCAGTAAACTTATTAGGCAGGGATTTGTTGTGCAAAATGAACTGCACAATTTTTTGCACACCGGATGGTGTGGCAGTTCAGACACCAGATGAAGACCATGTATATAAAATTCTGATTGCAAAACAGGGTACAGAAGTGGATGAGATGTTTTCGGTATTAACAAAAGACGAGTTGCCGGAAGAATTAAAAGGTACAGTAAACCCCATAGTATGGGATTTCACAGGAAAAGAAGTGGGACTTATGGCTAAAATAGACCCAGTTAAAATTACTGTAAAAGAAGGTGCGATTTTCCCAAATACCAGACAGTACAAAATGAGTGCAGAAGTAAAAGCAGGAGTCATTGAAGAAATTAATCGAATGGTTGAAAAAAACATACTAAAAGAAGTAATGAGTAGCCCATGTAACTCACCAATCATGGGACTAAAGAAACCTAGTGGAAAATATAGGATTGTTTAGGACCTGCGAAAAATAAATAAATTAGTGGAACCATGTTGTCCTATAGTGCCAAATCCTGCAGTAATTCTATACCAAATTCCTTGGAGTGCAGGATGGTTCACTGTAATTGATTTATGTCAAGCGTTCTTTTCAATACCATTGCATCCGGATAGCCAGTATCTTTTCTCATTTAAATTTGAGAACAAAGTTTATGTGTGGAATCGTGTTCCTCAGGGGTACACGGAAAGTCCTTCTATTTTCAATCAGATATTGAAAAAGTGCCTTGAGAAACTAGTGATGCCAGGAAACTCAGTCCTAGTGCAATATATCGACGACTTATTGGTGGCATCGAACACCAGAGAGGACTGTGTTGTTGATTCCATAGCACTATTAAATCTTTTGGCCGGAGAAGGGCATAAAGTCTCACCTGAAAAGTTGCAGTTTTGTACAACAGCTGTTAAATATCTGGGGCACCAAATTGAGAGGGGAAAAAGAAGAGTAACCTCTGAAAGAGTAAAATTATTAAAGAAAATGCAAATGCCTGTAACACAAAGACAAGTAAGAATGTTCCTAGGAATAGTAGGTTACTGTCGGCAATGGATACCAGGATTTTCTATACTAGCTAAGTCCTTAATTAACATGACGAAAAAGAAAGCAAAGGATCCTGTTGAGTGGAATGATGAAAGTGTAGAAGCTTTTGTAAAATTGAGGAATGCACTATGTTCAGCACCTGCCTTAGGCATGCCTGATTATAAAAGAGAATTCGCATTATTCTGTCATGAAAGAGAAAATTGTGCACTTTCTGTCCTAACCCAAAGACACGGTTTAGACAGACGTCCTATAACATATTTTTCTGCTACATTGGACCCAGTGGCAGCCGCGTTGCCAGGATGCTTAAAAGCAGTGGCAGCTACTTGTTTGAGCATTGAACAAAGTGAGTCAATTGTGATGGGACATCCTGTAAAAGTGTTTGTTCCACATGCTGTTGTGATTCTATTGACAAGAACCAGAACGCAACATCTTACTCCTAGTCGGCTGACTAAATATGAAAGAATAATAATGGGTGCTGAAAATGTGACCATGGTAAGGTGTACTATAATAAATCCAGCAACCTTACTACCAGACCCATATCATGAGAGAATTAAAGATGACGAAGAAAATGAACATGATTGTTTACAGATTACAGAGTTCTGTACGAAACCTCGCCCTGATATTGAAGAACAGCCCCTCAGAAAGCCAGAAAGGGAGCTATTTGTTGATGGTTCATGTCAAAGACATGAAGATGGTAAATTAACTGCTGCCTATGCGGTATGTGAATTAACTGGAATAGTCGAAGCATCCTATTTACCAGGAGTCAAATCTGCACAAGTAGCTGAATTGATTGCATTGATAAAAGCCTGCAAAATTGGGAGGAATCAAAAAGTAACTATATTTACAGATAGTCAATATGGTTATGGGGTTGTGCATGATTTTGGCCAACTATGGATGCAGAGGGATTGCCTGACTTCTTCAGGATCCCCCATTAAAAATGGACAGTTTGTAAGGGAATTGCTGGAAGCAATACAATCACCAAAAGAATTGGCTGTGGTGAAGTGTGCCGCACATCAGTCAGGAGATGACTGGGTGGTAGTCGGCAACAGATATGCAGATCTGGTGGCTCAACATTGTGCCAAAAATAGATTGTCAGTCAATAAGAGGGTGGAAAGAATGGGAATCAGCTGCCAACTTATGCTGTTTATGCCACCTGAAACTTGGAATGATGTAAAGAGATTACAAGATGATGTTGATGAAAATGAAAAGAATTTGTGGATCAAAGTGGGTTGTTCCCAAAGAGGAGATGATGAAGTGTGGATCAGTGCTGATGGCAGACCAGTCATGTCAGACTGTTTACTCTCACAAATGGCCAGAATGTATCATGGAGACACACACATAGGGAGAGATGCAATGATTAGGCTGTTTAGACAAAACTGGTACAATCCGAAGTTCAGGGCTGTTGCAGAGAGTCTTTGCCAGAGATGTTTAACTTGCCAGATGCATAATCCAGGGCGGAAGACAATAATTGGGTTTGGAAAAATTGGAAAGGCAGAGGGTCCTTTTATAAGACTCCAGTTCGATTTCATACAGTTACCACCATGCAGAGGGCTGAAATATGTACTAGTCATAGTGTGTCTGTTTTCAAAGTGAGTGGAGGCTTACCCTACCAGGAGAAATGACAGCATTACAGTCGCAAAACTGTTGCTACGAGAGCTCATTCCTAGGTTTGGTTTCCCAGTAACTTTGGAATCAGATAGAGGAAAACATTTTAACGGTGAAGTGATCCAAATAATCTGTAAAGCATTCCAAATTAAACAGAAACTACACTGTGCATATCATCCAGAAGCTTCTGGAGTGGTTGAACAATTGAATGGCACTATAAAGTCAAGATTGGGAAAAATGTGTGCATCAACATCATTAGAATGGCCAGATGCATTGCCACTTGTTTTAATGGGACTCAGAAGCATACCTGACAGAAATACAGGATTAAGCCCACACGAGATAATGATGGGAAGAGCAATGAGACAAGCACATGTTCCCACAAACAAACTGCTGAATATATCTGATGATATGGTTCTGGACTATTGTAAAGGACTGGCTGACCTAGTGCGTTCTGTTTCTCACCAGGTTGGAGAAGACGCAGTTTCCAGGCAGCCTGAACAGGAACATGATCTGAATCCCGGTGACTGGGTGGTAGTGAAGAATCACACCAGAGAAACGTGTCTATCACCTAGATAGGGCAGTCCTTGTCAAGTAATACTAACCACAAATACAGCAGTGAAGTGTGCAGGATTTCCTAATTGGATTCACGTAAGCCACACTAAAAGAGTACCAGATCCTAAAGAAGAAAATCCTCAGATAGCATCAATCACTGAGGGAGCTGAAGGTTGCCCAGCTGAGGAATCTCAGGCTCGAGATTCAAGAGAAGCTGAAGAAGAACAACCGAGCACAAGTCAGGATTGGATACCGGTGGTAGAAATTCCAGAAGTTTACCACAGAACAAGAAGTCAAACAAGATTGGAGGAAATCGAAGAAGATCAGATAGGTGAAGAAGAAGCAGCTCAGGAGAAAGAAGAACATACAATAAAAGAACCTGAGCAGGACCAGATAGGGAAAGAAAACTGGGCTCAAAATAACGAAGAACTAACAAGTTTTGAGCAGGAACAGACAGGTTTAGAAGAATCCGGTCAGGCTGCAGAAGTACAAAGTGCAATAAGCCCTGATCAGAACCAGTTAGATCAGGAAAATCACACAGAAGAAAAAGATCTCGAGAAAAATGAACATGAAGAAATAAATCCAGCACAAGGTCAATTATTGGAAACTCACAGTGGAGCTGCTGAAGAAAAACAAATCAGACCTGAAAAAGAGCAAGAAAGAAAAACAGTAATTGCAGAAATCGAAACAGTACTAAGCAGTGAAAATAAAAAGATTTCTGAAGACGAAGATAAAGAAACAGTGCAAACAAAGAAAACAAGAAAAGGAGATCATTGGCTGAGTGTCATTAAAAGAGTAAAATACCACATAACAACCAGAAGTGAAGATCCAGATCAAGTAAATGAAGGGACAAGCCAAACTGAACAAGAGAATAAAACTGAGAAAAGAAGAAGTAAAAGACTGAAACTTGTGAATAACAAATTCAAGGGTCCTGATTGGACTTACATCATTCTTGAAGATTACGAAAGTTCAGAGTCAAGTGAAAGTGGTGACGAAGGAACAAGTGCAGAACTAACGTACGAGAAAGAAACAAGACCACCTTGACTAAGCAAAAGAGTCATATAAAGAAAAGAGGAAATAGATAAGAAGAGCGATCTTCCTTGACGAAAATGCCTGACGATAGAGATGCTGGGAGACCAAAACAGAGATGTTGTAGAAGATGCTGTGCAATATGCATATGTAGTCTAGTAATGGTGCTTATAATTTGGTTAGTCCTGATTGTAGCAGTTCCTTACCTTATGATAATGGATAAAAAGATTAATAACGAAACTAAAGGAAGGACAGCAAACATGAAGGGCAATAGAGTAGAACTAATGGCAGAAAATGAACCTGAATTTCATCATGAAATAGCTGATAATGACACTAGTTTAAATGTTTTCACAAAGTTATTATTTCAGTATGTAGATACCATGGAAGTTAGTAATTGTTATGTCTGTATGAAGTTACCTGAATCAGTAGCAGAAGGATTAACATATCATCACTTACCATTGACATATGGCATATCATGTAGTGTTTTGTCTAGTTTATTTTATAGAACAGGGAGACTTCAGTATTATTATTCAAACATAGATGTGATATTTTCTGAGGTTCCGATTCGAAAGAGTTTGAACCCAGTGCTTAGTAGTCAAGACGCACAGTTTATGGGAGAATGTTTCTTAACAATGAAATCAATAGACATAACACATGCACATAGACACAATCTAACATGTTCTCTACATGAAGAAGAAAAGATATTTTTGAATTTAGTAGAAGATAGAAGACAAGATTTTCAAAAGAAAGCTTCTGAGCATAAGGCTCATTTGCCACCTTGGGCTGAGAAAGAAGGGAGTTACACACCTGGCAAGGCTCAAGCTGCTATGGCTCTGGATTTTGTAAAGACAGGGAAAATTTGTCTACATAGGTTAAAAACTGATTATAACAATGTTTTCATCGGTACCAGTGAATGTGAACATAATTTCTTAATTCTTGGAGGTTGGGGAATCAAAGGAGGAACAGATTCAGTTTTTCCTGGAATCTATTATGTGTGTGGGAATAAGGCTTACTTTAGGCTTCCTGCACGGTGCTATGGAAGTTGTTATTTTGGAATAGTATTTCCAAAGATATACCACGTAAAAAGAAACACTGGGAGCAATGAAAACAATAGTGAATTAATACGTAGTAAAAGAGCTAGTTTTTCTGAAATTGTAGGTAATATATTTGGTGCATTGATACCTTCAGTGGGAATAATTCTGAATTCAAGGAAAATATGTAAATTGTCTACGGTGGTTGATCGTTTATCAACGGATACTGCTGGAGGTTTTCTAATGATTAATGCGGAGATGGTTGCGATTAGATCCATAGTGATGCAAAATCGACTTGCTCTTGATATTATATTGGCAAAAGAGGGCGGAGTCTGTAAATTATTGAAGACAAAACACTGTTGCACTTATATTCCTGATAAGAGTGCGGAAATTGGAACGTATATACAGAATATAACTAAACTTGAGAAGGAACTAAAACCACTGGAAGTTGATAGTGTATGGGAAAGATTGACAAGTAGTATTGCGTCAATTGGTACCTGGTTTGCTAATGTAGGAAAAGGACTTATAGGTCAAATATTAGTACCCTTAGCAGGGATAGCAATAATAGTACTGTCAATAATAATATGGTGCAAATGTTGTCGAAAGAATGGAACATATAATGTAACAGGAAAAGGAAAGAAGAGAAAATTAGATGAAATAGAACTTGAAGAATGGAGAAGTGAATTATACAAGAAATTGAAAGGGGATGGTAAAAATAGAAAATGTAAAAATGAGAATGAAACTATTTGCTAGAAGTTGGCATCTGATTGTGGGTAGTATTTTGATGGCTCAGAAACGCCATCAGAGAGGGTATTGATGGAGCAAGGACTCACAAATGAGACTTGCTCGAATGCAATCTCCTCACAGTATTAATGTATTAAATTTGTATTGTCTCTACTAATCCTTGCATACACTACACGAATAGTAAGGATGCTTGCCTATGTGTTTTATTAATGAATAACGCTTGTCCATAATCCAAAATGGCCGCTAAAACGCGGGAAACTTACTGCGCATGTCCCAACCACATCACGTGTTGTGACGTCTCTTCTTGCTTGGTGGGAAATTTCTGCTTCTGGGCAGTGTGCATTAAAATGGCTGCTTGATGTTTTCACATGCTTCAGCTTGCTCTCATGTCATTATTAAACTGTCGTTTCTCTAACGCTACTAATGCGGGATAGAAGTTATAATTAAATGGGAATAGAGTAGAAAGAGTGGGCATACAGTGAAACATTTTTTTGTGTGATTTTAATGTTTTCTTCTTTGATTTTTATTAGTTTGTAAACTTGGGCCTGGGTTTGGTGAACTGAAAGCTCGTGTGACAAAGATTTCGCACATGCGCCCTGCAGTGGCAGACCAGAAAGAAAAAGATGAAGTCAACTTGGACATCACCCAAGGCCATGACCTGCTGGCCGACACCACTACATACGAAGATGTTCTCGTCGAAAAAGAAACATTTTATATGAATAAATTGTACATTTTGTCATGAGACGGGTGGGAAATAAAGCAAATGTATTAAATTGAAGGGGCGGTAGTTTAAAAACAATAGGTTTCAGAATTCAAGACAAATCAATATGGTGTGAGGACCAACCCCCTGTCCCTGTCCAATCAGAAGTTGTGGTCCCATATTTTAGCAACATTAAGAGGAGGTACATGGGCGTAGAAGGGTATAATAGATATAGAATTAGCTAATTAGTTAGAAGGAGATGCAGCAACGGAGCAGACGTACACACGAGAACAGGCGTTCATGATGTCAGGCTTCTAGCTCCAGACTGCCAAGCTGATCGATTGCAGACTGAACCGCTGTCCAGAGAGGTCCTGAGAAGGGGGCGGCGGAGTCCATTAGAAGGAAGGCACGGGAGAATTGAGGAGAAGTCGAGTATCAGAGAGGGGAACGACGCAGGCGTCGTTGTAGAGAGGTCACCGGTCCTGTCCTGATCCTGGAGGAGGTCTTTGCTCTTCATCCTTCCTGGGTCCTATTCTTTCCAACTCCTTGGCCAAGGGGTTTGTTACTCGCACTTAGGTAAATATAATGCAACCTTTAGTTGCGCTGCTGTCTCTATCCTCTCCTTTTCTGAGGGACCGTCATTGATTAGCAATAGTTATTCTATGCTTCATCTTGGGTATGCGATTAAGCACCGTGTGGTTCTGTATTTTACTCTGCTAAATCTTTAGATAAACATTTTAAAACTTTCTGACTCGGTGGTTATTTCAGGATTATGTACTATAACGAATGTCACTCATTTTAAACTTCCCAATTAGCAAAGGATTCATTGGTAAGTCATTACTCTTCAATCAGAAGGTAATTGGTAGCAGGGATATTTTGATAAAGAGTATAACTGACACCTCAGCGTAAGTATTAGCATAGTATGAATGTATGGGCCCAAGTGAGTGTTTTGTGTATGATTGCTGGTTGCTAATATCGCGCTGGATCACCACTTTACCAAAGGTTTTTAGTAATAGATGTGTACACCCTTTCATGTTGAATTTCAGTCTCTCCATGAGTGGGTTTAGGTCAATATCTCCCACAGAAGGTCAGGATCTGTTGCTATACATATGCCTAAGTATTTAAAGCATTGGTTGTGGATTCTTAGAGGAGGCCATCATATCACGTCAGCTGGCTGTTCTTTCACCGATACAAGTGTTGACTTCTCCAAATTAATTTTAAGGTTGGGGGCTTTGTGGTATATTTCTGGTATTTTGATGAGTCGGGGCCGGGTCCATAGGGAATTTTACATGAAAAGCAGAACATCGTCATCATGCAGCACTACCTGGGGTGTGTGGCCAGGCCTGCCAAGATGGTGGACGCAACTTGCTAGCGTTCCGTCCACTGGGCTGCACATCGGCCTCCATCCTGGTCAGAGACCCATTAGTGCGACCACATGGGGTGCTTGGAGACCCCCACAACATTGCCCACTGCAGCCTTGACCCCTTCAATTTCATTATATGCCTTTGACCGCACTGCACTACTGGCCTCGTCGTGGCCATATGCTCCTGGGCTGTCGACTGTGAACCATGGGACTGTTCTGGCAATCTCATGCAAGAACCCCTTGGCACTCCCGTGGTCCATCTGGATGGCTCCCCATCAATGCTAGGAGTGTGCCTGTTTCTGTCAGAGCTGCGGCCAATAGGCCCTGCTCAGTGTTTTACCACGGCGGGCCCATGCTGCATCACCGCACTGCTGCTGTGGGAGCTGGCCCAGGGGGACGCCATTCCGGACTTGATAGAGTGCTAGGCAGCACTCTCTCGCCCCACCTTCACCACTGCACCAGCCCCCAGTTCAGGGCGTGCGAGGACGATGACATATACGGTGTGGGTTGGCAGCGGCCTCAGGCCTGGAATCCAACCCTACCATGGTGATCAGCCAGCTGCCTCGTGGCTGGATGCACTGCTACCCTCATGGTTAACCCAGGCTGAGCCCCGGCCCTCCCTCCTGAGCTAAAACTCCACTTACCCCTGTCGGGGCTGGAGATGAGAGACACCGAACGCTGCTCTCTTGATATGGGGAGGCCCCTTTGAAGTGTTGCGGGGGCCCACAATTTAACACAGAGCAGCGGTGGGGGGTCCGGTCTGAAAGAACACACTGTAAAGGCCTACTAGAGTGCCTGATGGCACCCGCACACTCTCTCTTCTTAGGTCTCCTCCTGCTCAGGCACCCAGATGGGGGTATGCAAGGTGTGTGTGCCATGCGGTGTGGTCGGAAAGTTGCCCTATTATCTGAGGCCCATCATTGCCAGTGAATGACACCAGTTGCCTAGTGGGTGTACTCTTTGCTGCTTATGCACTGGGCCCGTGTCAGGCCTTCAACCTTTGATTTGTTCCTGACTCAGGTCTACCCTTGTTGATGCTGGCGTCGGATGGTCCTGCTGGACACTTCAATGCGGTAGGCTCCTGTGTTGACACAGGGGAGCCTGTGCTTACTTACCTGCTTGACTTTGTGGATGCCAGCCTGTAACAACTGCTCTAGGACCTGCTCCAAATTCTGGAAGTGTCCTGACACTTCAGTTTTCATCCACCCACTGCAGCGCCTGTCTTGAGGTGTGTATGGAGTGACTGCTAGAGGCTCCCTTGTGGCCTGAACTCCAGTAACAGTGGCGCACTGGATGGCCTTTTGGGCATGGGCCACCTGTGTCCCTACATGTTTTGGGCTCACACTAGCAGTAACTTTTCTCTTCTGTTCTCTTCTTTCCTCCCATATTTCTGTGCAGTCCGTACTACAGAGCCACAGACTTCACCAGACCCAGTTGAGTGAGCCCACAAAACATTTCCTCCTGTTTCCCTGAGTCGGCATTTATATTGAGGTTTGCAGGGGATGACTCCTAGTTGTGTGCATCCCGTGGGCTTGGCCCGGAGCATTGTAGACTGCCTGAAGAACTCTGAGAGGGTCGAGAACTGCAAGACCCCTGTGCGTACCATTGCCCCCTGCCTCCTTTCACATAGAGATTGCGCTCCTCAATGCTGTGCCACCCTGCTCTCACAGCAACATTTCTGGGAAAACTTTGACTCTTCTTCCTCCCCCCTTTGAGTTTGTTGACCCCCCCTGACCCTGCCTGATTGCTCTCCAGGGTCTTACATTTTGCTTCCATTGTAGTATTGAACATGAGAAGGCTGCACTCCCCCACACCAGCTCGACCTTCGGCAACTGCAGCCCCAGACTCCATCATTCCAGACACATTGTTATTGGGCGCTACCGTATCACTGTCAATGTGGGATGAGTTGGATAAAGTCTTGGCTGCCATTGAACACTCTAGGGTCTACGTGGAGACCAGGCTGGGGTCTCTAACCACCGAATTGAGCATCCTTTGTGGCGCCCATTGCAAGCTAGCAGTTAAGGTTTTGGTTTTGGAGAAAACTCTGGCTACCCTGCAATTGAATATATGATGTTACAACGCAAACAATTACAACGCATGCTTTTACAATGCGGTTTTTACATCCTAACTACCATTACATCACATGATTTTACAACGCATGCCATTACAACGCATTTTTAAAAACTACCATTACAACGCATTCCATTACAATGCATACCATTACAACACATACCATTACAATGCATAATACCTTTAGGGCAACAGTAGGGTAAGTGTTGGATAGTGTATGGGTAGAAATTACTATTCCCACTCCAGTGAGTGCAACAGTAGGGTAAGTGTTGGATAGTGTAGGGGTAAAAATTACTATTCCCACTCCAGTGAGTGCAACAGTAGGGAAAGTGTTGGATAGTGTAGGGGTAAAAATTACTATTCCCACCTACCCCAAAACCCATAACCACCATAAAACTAAAAAATCTCTATTACTTACCTTATAATGCATTGTAATGGCATGCGTTGTAATTGTATGCGTTGTAATGGCATGCGTTGTAATGACATATGTTGTAATGGCATGTGTTGTAATGGCATGCAATGTAAAGGTAGTTGCGTTGTAACAGCTGCGTTGTAAAAGCAGTGCAACATAATGACTGCGTTGTAATTGATGTTTCCCCCTGCAACCACTGGTGACTGACAAACGGGCGGCAATCCGGGATTTGCAGGAACGTGTCTGACATCTTGAAGACAGGGGGGAGGACGTGGAGGGTCGTTTGTGGAGGAGTAGTGTATGGATACTGGGCCTGCCGGAGATAGTTGAGGGTCAAGATCTCCTTTCATATCTGGAAACTTGGTTTAAGTAATTTACCCAGCTGTCAGATCTCTCTCCCTTCTTTTCCTTGGAGAGAGCTCACAGAGTGCCTGCCCACTACCCTGACCCCCTATGAGCCCCTCTGCGCTCCATGCTGGCTAAGCTCCTATACTTTAGGGATTGTGAGCTATCCTGCGAGCAGCCAGGTAGACTGGTCCACTCCATGTGGAGGACAAAGTCATCATGTTGTTCCCGGATTACACCCACATGGTCCAGCACCAGTGCTCCTCCTACTTAGAGGTCAAGCGTCACCTCTGCCAACTGGGGGTACAGTACTCGCTACTGTTCCAGGCTCTCCTTAAGATCATGTTAAATGGGACCTCCACATTCTTTACGGACCCTTATGGATGTCTGGGATTGGGCAGACCGCTACGACAAAGAGCCAGCGCCGGGATGGACAGGGCCCTCCCTGGTCCAACAAAGCCACACCAATGGCGTAGGGGCAGGTTGTGAGTGGCGGCCGCCCACGCATATCCCCAACCAAATCCACAGGCCTTGAACAAATTATTTAAGACCTCAGATGGGCCCTGCAAGCTGCAGCTAATTTGGGGGCATGTGCTGGCACCGCGGATGATGAGAGAGGTCTGCATATTTTTGGATCTTAGGATGACATCCTCCCCTCCGACAACTACCACTGGGATTCCCAGGCCCCCCTGATGGTGGCACCTCAAATGGCAGACAATCTCATCTGAGTCTCCCCCCCACACCCTCCTCTATTGAGTGCTGTTTGAACTTGACCAGTGACACTCATCCTAATATTATTATGTTGTTTCTTATTCTGTTTTTACGTTCAAATTTGTATTGAGAGCACATCACCACATACACAGACACCATTAGAGAGAGACACTGTCCTCTGCTGCACCCCAGTTGGTTTCTCTGTGTTCCCCACACTATCCGCTGATGGCGGATGCACCACACTCATTTGCGCTCACTACTTTTTCCCTACTCACTGTTACACGCTATTCATACAGTGGGTTCTGGACCCCTCGGTGGTCCTTGCTGGGTTCAACACGACTCAGCCCTAGTTAAATAGAGCATACTGGACTCCACGCTAGACTCCTGAATCAGGCCGCACCCCCTCTATACGCTAGAGTTTCCTTTTATTGACTATGCTCAGTTTGAGCATACTACTGGTTGTGGTAGGCACTACAAATTGTTTTCCCCCTACTTGCCAAATTTCTTCTGTTCCGTAACCCCTGCGCTTATGACTAGCTATGGCAGGCAGGCCTTATATCTCTTGCAAGACTTGGGCTGGGTGGTCCTACGGGGCAGAGGTTGTCCTGGGTGGCCCCCCGCCATGTGCGCTGCACACAGCTACCTCCACAAACAATTGCATCAACATTCCAACATCCGACTCCTTACTTTAAATATGTGGAGAATACACATGCAAGGAAAAGGTACACCATCTCTTCATACGTCAACAGGCACATATTTTCCTTTTGCAGTAGTCACATACAACAAAGGAGAAACTGGGGCATCTTTGTTAATTCTGGAGGGGCATCGTATATGCCGTCACCTACTCTGCATATGCAGGAGGCACCCTGATCTAGATAAGGGCCGGTGTTCCCGTTCAAGAAGTCGACACAACTGTAGACAGGGATGGCAGGTAGGTGCTCCTCAAAGGCTGCGTGGATGGGTGACCTGTTCTGACAGGGAGCATTTATGCTCCCAACGTGGCTCAAGGAGCCTTTTGGGACACCCTGTCCACCACACTAGCATGAAAAACTCTGGTACCCTGGGTACTGAAGGGAGACTAAACTGTGTATTGGATCTACACTTGTCACCCTCCTTTACCGCGCTCCCCCTTTATGCGCAGGATGACTGCCTTGGGAGTTGGGCACAACACTGGCCCCTCACAGATGCAAGGAGATCACTCCACCTTAGGGCCAAACTCTACTCCTTCCGCTCCATACCCTCCAACCTCTGTGTGTGCCTGGACCGTTTTCTTTGCTTCACTTCCTTGAGACCATTTGTCGATTACTCGGACTACCTGGGGCGCTCTGTCTCACATCACGATGCCCATGTCATGGACCTGCAGTGGATGCCAACCTCGCCCGCCCCTGCTGACATGGAGGCTCCCATGAGACTACCTAGAAGACCCATTCTTCTGTGAATCGCAGGAAACCCAAATCAGGCGATATTTTGCCAAAAACCATAATACAAGGGCACTTGAATGGGACGCCTTCAAGGTGGTGACGAGGGGTGCCTGTATGTAGGAGATTGTGGGTGTCCACAGGACTTTATAAAAAGAAATACTGGAAGCCGAGCGACTACTTGCCTACTTAGGGAAAATGACAGATTGTGCCCCACAACTATTCCACACTTTGTGGATGCAAAAACGAACTACACAGCTCTTTTAGGAGGGCAATAAATCTGGCATGGCTATTTGTCAAGAAGCTTCCATCATCCCCATCACTGAAGTGAACACATGCTCATGTACCATGATCCGCTCACAGAATGAGGTCCTAAAGGCATTTTATACCCATTTTTCGTCCACTTACCAAGCGCCACCAGGCATCCCAGAGGTGCACCAAGTGCATTTTTAGCAGATATTACTCTTCTGCGCATTACTGACACAGCTAGAATTTCCCTAGACGTTAAGATCATGCAGAATGAGGTTTCGTACTTATGCACAGGCAGGTTTCTTTTCAGGCAGTGGGTGAACGCTGAACGTAAGATAGTGTAATACTCCTGTTACAGAGACATGTCAGCCATGTTCCAGAATTTTTTAACAATAGGGACACATTATTCTACATATTATCACCATGATAAATCTATTGTTCATTTGAACGAATCATTATGCACATTGAGGAACTATTTAACTAGAGTAACTGGCAGGCAAATTACACGATTCGGTCTCCAACTTAAAATGTACCAGTGGCAGCTGCAAGACCATCAGCAACACAGTGGTTCTGTACTGGTTTCATTTCACTAATATCTCTATCGTGGATTGGTGACAATAGTCCATTTTCTATTATAATGATCTTTTTTTTCACTCATTATGAGCATGATGTATTTGCCTTAGCCTCAAAAGGTAAATTCTCAGTATAAAAATAGGAGCCAATAATCTTGATCTGGTTTCCCTCTCCGTCCATTTCCTATATGACTAAAGAGATAATTAATTCAACCTAGCCCGTGGCCAATTCACTAACATATCCTAAAGTTATAGTAAAAGAAACTTTTGCAAGCCATTGTGAATTGTATTTAAAAAACAAGTATTTCTTTCAGTTAATTCCAAATACAACTGTGAGCTGTGCTCATTTACCACAAATGTGTCATTTCTAAACACAAGCCATAGATCTCTTTAGAAAACGAAATTCAAAAGTTGTACTTATGGGCCAAGAACGTTTCGTTTTTTTTGTCCAAATATTAATCATTGTTTCCACTAATACTATCCAATTAACAGTTATCATTAGTTTTCATTTATTTTTTTCGTTTGCAACATTCAATTTACAGCATTGGCAACTGATGTTACAATTGGGATTAATAGTGTATTTATGTAAGACTATAGAGATGCAAAGATACAGCTCTTAGTAAGAGTTATGCATTTATTCGGTCCACATTCATGTACAAGTAGTTCTCATCGAGGAATCATGCTGTAAATTGACCTTTTGAATAAGGTATTAAAATGCATTTTTTATATGAAAGTAAAGATGAATTGGCCAACATACCCATGAACTGATGTATAAATCGACAGATGCCCTGACCACCCTATTTAGAGTGCATGGACATCAATACGCTCTAAATAGGGTGGAAGGGTCATCAGCCGCCTGTTGATGGATGTCTTGCATCTGCCATGTACAAACTCAGGCCCATTGAGGGCTATATAATGTTTAGTTGATGTGAGACAATATAGTTCCAGGCTTGGTGGTAGTGTCTTTGGTGAGAGCTGTGTTGGAAGGGGTATGTGCTTATGTAGGGCAATCGTTCTAGACATGTCAGAAGAAAGTTGAAAATAAACTCCAAAACCTGTGAAGCAAACCATAGAAGCTACCCCAGCCCCCTACTTCCTTTCCACCCCATACTTCCCACTGTGAAGCATCTATCATGAGTGTAGCCTGGGAAACATGGCAAAAACTGGCAGTTGTCCCACTTACGCTATTAATATATACCTGGCCATACACTTTAAATAGGTATGATAGGACATCCACCAATGTAAAGTGTATTCCCATGTATGCAGTCAAAATAGGGTATTATTTATTATTATTATTATTATTATTATTATTATTATTATTAAACAATCTTTATTCTGCAATGAACACAGCCATCAAAGATACAATACATCAAAAAACAGTCTCAAATTCATTAAAAAAACGTATTTCATAATATTAAACTACTCTAAAACAACTCTAAAATGACATCGGACAATCTACTCTCATCTTGAAAGACCTCTAATTTATACACAACTGTAAATGCTAACTAATTCCCAAAGTCCTGTGTCAGCATGGAACCGTTCCCGAGTACCCCTCTCTGTCTCAGTCATATCTGGATTTCCTAGATCTTATCATTTCTCTTAAAAAGTGCTTAACCACGAATAAAGTGCGTTCATTCTGCAGAAGTTGCATGTGCAAAAGAGCAATTTGAGCCTGTCTAAATCCCATTTCTTTTAAATAGGGTTTAAGATACAGTCGCCTGAGATACATAAAATATTTGCATAAAAAGACAAAGTGTAAAATATCCTGTGGAGACCTATTGTCGCAGCCACAGGGCCCTCTATCCTCGACTCGTGCTACAAAGCCAGGAGGAGAGGCCACTAAGTGATGAAACATGTTAAATCTAAAACGGGTAATTAAAAAACGATTGTGAGCGCTGGTTAAAATAGTGAGGTAATACTCTATTCCCAACACTGATTTCACTAAGGCGTGTGCTCAAACTGTCGGCTTCACAGTCTCAGTTCCTTTCCTTCTCGCTCGGCACTAGCTTTCTTAGAGTATAGTTCATTAATTAGTTTTTTATCCTCTCTCTTCACTGCTTTATAATTTATAAAAATGTCTGATCTTTCTAGGGCACAAAATGTTTCCTTGATATATCTTAACCAGGGGATTTTGAAGGCATGATCCAATGAGAGGCAATCCAAAATTACAGCTTGGTTAAAGGAGGCCTCCTCATTGGACCAAATATTCACCCAGCATAGCAGGGGCTTGACTGCAACTAATTCAGTGATATACCTTGCCCCAATTTCTTCATGAACCGATTATGCAGGAGTACCCTGAGGGACTTTTAACAACCGTCTCAAAAATTTATTTTGCGTAGTCTGTAGTTCAACCACTGCCTTGTAACCCAAGATCTTGCTCCAGTACAAGGCCTTAGAAATACAAATTGATTGACATAATTTTAAAATCACCCCAGGCAACCATGTACCTAATCTGTGTGCATAGTTTGCAATGGCTCCCATAGCTTTCTTCATATCCATTACCTTCGCTTCCTTCAGTTTATTCCAATTTAATTTGGCGTCAAATAAAACACCGAGGTATGTAAAGGCTGGGACTTTGGCTATGCTAAAAGTGCCTGCTTTGTAGGATATTGTGCTATTCCCTCGACACACAACTCCATAACAGACGACTTTGTGTAGTTGGGGGACAGATCCAGCCCATTCATGTAGGAGACAAACCCATTGATTAAAACTTGCAGTGCTCCTGGGGTGCGTGCTATAAGCACAGCATCATCTGCATACAGCAGAACTGGTACTGGTCTACAGCCTATTCTCAGTGTATTGGCCTGCAGGGATATCAAGGCAGATTCTAGCCCATTGATATACAGTGTAAATAACAAAGGGGCAAGAATACAGCCTTGGTGCACACCTCTTGTACATTTAAAATTGTCAGTAAGCCCCCCTCTTGTGTGAATCGGACTGCAGCTGAGGTATGGGCATATAAAGTCATCAGAGCGTTTATTATTGCTCGCTCCACACCTAGTTCATCTAACAGCGCCCACAGTTTACTGCGGTTCACCCTATCAAACGCTGCAGTGAGATCCATAAAACCTAGATATATGGATCCTGCTTTGGCAATTGTATATTTTGATATCAGTAAATAGAGGTTCAGGCATTGGCCCACTGTAGATTTGCCTGTTCGGAAGCCATATTGGACCTCCGAGATAGTTTGGTTTTTATCTGCCCACTCCGCTAACCTATTTAATAAGACTCGCCCCATAACCTTGACAGTAGAATCTATCAGGGATATGGGTCGGTAGCACTGGGGATTATCCCTATCCGCTGTATCACAATAAGTACTCCTACGATGCGAGGATGATAACCGCGTTTTATTCGTAACAACCCTGGAAAGGTACAGATGGGAAGTCCTAGGATGAAGGGACCCACCAAGGAGTGGGGAAGGAAACAATTCCTTTTGTTTTAATTACCCTCACACACCCTAGTGGTGTCATGCTTCATCATCGGGTCACCCTGACGCCTAAAAGTCAGGGTGGGCTCAACCATTTTTTCAGGGAGCTCTTAGTAATAATACGACCAGGGGGGGAAAATTAAAGATTAAAAAACCACCAGCAAATCCCAGTATCCCTTTAATATTGGATTCGTTAGGGTTATTAAAAAATGTAACTGGGGTCAGAATAGGAGTTTTTCTGGTCCTATGACCCTACAGCCATTATGTTTCAGTCCTACTGGGGCCATAGAGGTCCCGGACTTTCTTCAGGGCAACAATACAACCTCCCTGGATAATGCAAGAGGAAATTCCCTACACTACTTTTTCTCTAAGGGCAGATAGCTGCTCCTTAGTTGACTAGAAGATATTTTATCTCCTTGATCCTGTTATCGCTCCATCCAGTCATGGGCGAGGTAACTCTTCACCGGGCGCCTCGCAGAATAAGGGGTAGCCCTGTTGTCAAACCATCATCAAGGGTCCTGCCCCGCTCTCTCACCTACTCGGTGCGGGTCCTGCGGGCCTTCGTTGATAACGGGGCTACCCCTTATTCTGCGAGGCGCCCAGCGAAGAGTTACCTCGCCCATGACTGGATGTTTAAACACGGGAGGGTGTACTCCCTTACGAGATTTCCTCTCGGCCCTTACGGCAACGGGAATGGGTTCCCTCTCATCCTTGCCGGATTTGTGATTGATTATCCCTATCCCCCTTCTTATAAATAGGGACGATAATAGCGGTGGACCAAGACTGGGGCATTCAAAACCCTAGTCAAGATCGGGGCCAACACATCTATGTTACTCTGGAACATGTCCGAGGGGATCCCATCTGGGCCCGGGGCCTTATTCTTGGTCAGTCCCTCTATACCAATTTTAACCTCATCTAGATGAAAGTTGATCTGAGAATTACATGGGAGGAGCTCGCAGTCATTATTATAATGATCTTCATCCCCATGATTGTAAACCGCCTGGAAATGATTCATCCCCTGGTCCTGTGTAACGTGGTGACATATGGTCGGTTTGTCTGGTTCTGAAAAACAAGGTCTGTTGATGACTTTCCATAATAGGGAGCTATCTTTTAGTTCACTAGCCTGAACCAGTTCATCCCAAGCCTGTTTTTGTAATGAAGACCTCCGTTCCTTGAATGCTTTTTTGTAATTATTGCGGCAAATGGCTACTAAAGACCTATTGCGAGGGATCTCTTTCAAAGCCGTTTTAAGTTTCCTCAGTGCCTGAGAACACTCACTGTCAAACCACCTTGGACTATCCAAATGAAGAGTGGCCGCTGGGGCAGTTAAAAGAGCAGCCACTGACTTTGCGATAGCCTCAAAGCAACTAATTACATCTCCCTCTGAGGGTGATATATCTAAGCACTTCAGAATCTCCCAATGCCTCACTTTGAAAAGGGATAAATTAAAAGCATTGATGTCCACCTGCGACCACCGCAGGCACCTCCCCTGATCGATTGGCAAAATTGTCCCCACCATCCTACTACCTTGTACTAACTGAGGACCCTGTACCCACAGCCCCAGAGTCAAATGGTTATGATCGCTGTAGGGACTATCTAAAGTCCGAAAGAATGATATAGTGGGGCCCAACGATGATGATACAAAAATAAAATCAATGGTAGAAGCACAGCCCCTTCCGTTATAAGTAGGAGGGTAGAGGCTATTGGGGGGCATTACTGCATTTTGTAATGTAAACATTAAATCGTGGGTGTTTAAAAGAGCATTTAAATCGTAGCCATCTGTGGAATGCTCCATATGCCAGTCTTCTACTGCCGGGCATATAGGAGTCGCCCTTGTACTTTGTCCGATGTCTGAACACAAATGACAATTAAAATCCCCTAAAAGAAGAAGGTTACCCTGTGGTAGGTCATCCCCCTGCAACTGTTCCAGGAGACCAGCTAGCTCCTTCATACTTGGCGGACCAAAATTCCTCTTTTTTTTTTTTAAAAAAACGTTTTTTATTAAGAAGAAACATAAATCAACAATAAACAAAACCTGGTGCAATTTCAAAAACAAAGTGCAATTCCTGAGGACAGCAGAAAATAAAAATGCAAGAAATGAATACAGTTGGGTCAAAAGATACATCAATTATATCATCAATCCATGCGACAAAATCCTTATGGTGTTTCACTGTCAACAGTATCAGAAAACTCATCAGTGAATGGGGTGCAGATAAAACCTCTACTTTCGTTCCAGGGGCCCCATACCTTGGTCCACTTGCCAGGGCAACCTCTGCTTTCGTATATCGCCCTTTCCGCTTGCATGCACCAGTCCATGTCTGATTCCCAATCGGCATGTCTGAGTGCAACCCCCCCTTCCAGGTTCTAGCAATATTGCGTTTGGCAATCATACACCCCAGCATGACCCAGAGACATTCAAACCTGGTTAGGTCGGTGGCCTCCCAGACATTTAAAAGACAAAGACGAGGGGATACGTCAATCGGTTTATGACATATTCGGGACATGGCCGGAACAACGCTCCCCCAGTATGTCTGAAGGTCGATGCAATCCCACCATTGGTGTAAGAAAGTTCCCATCTGCCCACAGCCACGGGGACAAACCGGAGAGGATAAAAGACCCATCTTGGCCAGAGCCGAACTGGTATAGTACTCTCTATGTAGTAGTTTAAGCTGTATCAATTTAAAACGAGAACGGATAGCCACCTCCCGAGGTGACGCCAGGGCCTCCCTCCACTCTTCGTCATCAAGCTCTCCCACCTCCTCGTTCCATTTTGCCCGTAATTTACCCAGGGATTCAGGCATATTATTAAGAATCTTACGGTACGTCAGGGAAATCGCTTGTTCTGGGAGGTAATCATCCAACAATCTGTCCTCCAACGGGGAGGAAACAGGCGGGTCAGAGCCTTTAGGGAGCGCTTTTAGCAATGCACTAAGTACCTGAAGGTATCAGAAAGTTTCCCCCGCTTGAAGATGGCATTGCCGTTGTAAGTCACCAAACGGGACAAATCCCCCCCTTGTCCAGAGACCGCCCACTGTCAAAAGGCCAATTAAATCCCATTTGTCAAACCCTGGGTACCGTGAGAGCATGCCTAGCTGACTGGACTCAAGCAATGGGGTGGCCTGAGTAATCCTACCCCTCCAACCCAACGCAGCAGTTGCTGCGTGCCACAAAGAAACCGTAGTGGAGGTCGGGGTATATTTAGGCATGTATTTTTTCCATGCAGAGCCCTGAGGTAGTTACCCGAAGACATATTATACCTATCCATTGTATACGCCGGGTCTGTAATGGGACGGTGCATCCAGTGGTTGAGTACCACAAGCTGCGAGGACCAATAATAATATTTAATGGCAGGCAGACCTATTCCGCCATCATACCAGTTTTTAGTGAGCTTGGCGAGGGCGATTCTGGGTGTACCATTATTCCATAATAGGGAGCGTACCTCGGAATCAATAGAGAGAAAATATTGAGGGGAAACCAGAAAGGGTGTATTTTGCAAAACGTAGAGAAAGCGGGGAAGTGCCATCATTTTATAAAGTGCAGCTCTACCTAGGAGTGTAAGGGGCAAAGATTTCCAATGTTGCACGTCGGCACGGAACCGGTGGAGAGGAGGGAGGAGGTTTTGTCGGTGGAAAGCCCCTTCGTCTCTAGTAATATATATACCCAAATATCGAAAACCCTCGGTAACTATCTGGGCCTGACAACCCGAAGGAAGGATCGGTTGCTCACCACTCAAGACATAGGGGCCGATTCCGATTCGGGCCGGAAATCTCCCCGACCGAGCCGGACCCGGGGAGATTTCCGACCGAATCGGACCCGTGCAGTCCGACCGAACGAGTACGATGCGCACGTATGCCATCGGACTCGAGTCGGTCGGACTCCCATTGAAGTCAATGGGAGCCTGTCGTACAACGCGTTCGCGGGCTCCCATTGAATCAATGGGTGCGATGCGGACAAGTGCGCCCCCTACAGCGTGTACGCGGCGAAGCGATTCGCGCCGTACACGCACAGGTAGGGGGACCCATGGGTCCCCCTGTGTGCGACTTCGCGCGGCTACGCGTACAGGGGGTCCGACACGGACCCCCAAAGTACGGCTCCGACAGCTCTTTTGAGCCGGAGTGCGCGGCTCGGTCGGACTGCTCGCGGCGCGCATCGTACTTACCCGGCCGGGGAACATCTCCATTGCGCGGTGCGAGTCGTGTCCGTGCGAGTCGGTCGGTGCGGTTCGACCCGGGATCGAGTCGGTCGGAGCGGTCGGGACGCCCGGACGAGTCGGTCGGCGAATACGCATCGTACTCGCTCGCCCGGACGCGCGTACGGATCGGTCGGGAAATAGGGCTCCGAATCGGATCCGGTTAAGCCGAATCCGATTCGGAGCCCTACCGGCCGAGATCGGAATCGGCCCCATAGACTAGAGATTTGTCCCAGTTGATCGTGTAAACGGAATATTTTTGAAAAAGGGCAAAAATATGGAGCATTCTATGAATTGAAAACCGTGGTCGGGCCGAATATAATAAAATGTCGTCGGCATAAAGGGAAACCCTGTCTGTCCCATCCAATGACAAATTAAGACCGCGAATCAAAGGGTCACCTCTAATCCATATGGCCAGAGGTTCTAGGGCTAGGGCGAAGAGAAGAGGCGACAGGGGGCATCCCTGCCTTGTGCCCTTGCCAAGCTCAAAAATTGCAGACCGGCCGCCATTCACGGTAACCCGGGCCAAGGGGTGGGAGTAAAGCAAGCGTACCAAGGATAAAAACCGAGCACCGAATCCATATCTCTCCAGCACAGCAAACAAGAAAGGCCACTCAATCATGTCGAAGGCCATCTTGGCGTCTAAGGACATGATCACTGAGTCCTCCTGAATAGTGGAGGCCCGGCCCAACACCCCGAACAAGCGACGAAGATTAAGCGCAGTATTTCTGGCTGGCATAAAGCCAGATTGATCCGGATGGATCAATTTGTGAAGGCATGGGGAGAGATGAAGGGCCAAAAGTTTGGCCAATATCTTGACCTCGGGGTCTAAGAGGGAGATTGGTCTATACAAGGAGCACCGATCCAGGGGTTTGCCCCATTTATGGATGACAACAATATTGGCTAACCTCTGTGTAGCAGGCAGAGTGCCCCGGGCTACACCTTCATCGTACATACATACTAGGAAGGGGGCAATAACAGGGGCAGTAATTTTATAAAGTTCAATTGGGAGGCCACTCGGACCCATGGCCTTCCTGGATTGTAGCGCACCAATGGCTTTAGAAATCTCTTCCGAGGTCAGAGCCGCATCTAGATCGGACACTTCTTGCGGATCCAACTGTGGCAGAGGCAACGTGGAGAGTAATTCTGCTGCTGTGTTTTGAGTGGATGTAGACGAGGGAGTATATACAATTTTAAAATGGCCGGCAAATGCTTCCGCAATTCCGAATTTATCATGGTGGCGAACACCCTGCAGGTCTAAAATCTCCGCCACCCATCTATTGGCCAACTCCCTCTTATCCAACCATGCCAACAACTTGCTCGCTTTGTCACCAATATCGTAAATGCGGTGCTGGATGGCGCGATAATGAGTCCTGGCGGCATCTTCCGCTATGTCACGATATTCTTTCTGTTTAATAGCTAATTTATGCGAGGCCTCCGAAGATGCGGAGGTGACCATTTCGGCTTCCAATGTTGCCACTTCCCCCTCTATATCGTGTGGCTGTTTACACTTCTCTTTCTTATGCCCTGCCACAGCTGACCCCCACAACCACGAATAACAGTCTTATATGCCTCCCACAGTATCAGATCAGAATCCACCGAGCCATCATTTTTGATAAAGTACTTCTGGGTGGCTTCAAGCAATTTTGCGCGCACCGCTGGCACATGAAGGTACCAGGGAGGAAGCGCCATTTCTCGACTATTGGGGGGGAAGTACCACTATAATGGGTCACAATGGGAGAGTGGTCGGAAATGCCCCTGGGAAGAAAATTAATATCACCAAATTGTGGAAGCTGGGTTGCCTTGCAAAAGAGATAATCAATATGAGACATTCTCCCATGTACCCCCGAGTGAAAGGTGTATTGTCTGGACAGAGGATTACAAACACACCATATATCAATCAAACCTAAGGCATCTAAAAATTCCATCAGAAGCTTCCCAGGTGACTCCCCCCGCTTAGGCGGCAAACGATCCAGGTCACCACTGAGGGCAGCGTTACAATCACCTCCCACCAGCATGTCACCCTCTGGCAAACTGAGCAAGTGCGAGCCAAGGTCGGACAGAGTGGAAGAATGGAGTTTGGGGGGGACATAAACAGAGGTTACATTTAAGGACCTCCCCTCCCACCGCCCAGAGACTGTGACGAACCTATCCAAAGGGTTGGAAGTAGTTTTAGACACCTGTGGGAGAGAGGTACGTACCAATATGCCCACCCCTCTGGACCCTCGAGTGTAACCTGCATGCGCAATCAATTTGTAGTCCCACCTATTAAGTGCGCAGTAGGAGTTGCCCTGTATATGTGTCTCCTGGAGCAAGACTAAATCGGGGGACTGACGTTTTAAATATTGCAACACTATGCCCCTTTTGATGCGATCTCCCAACCCGTTCACATTCCATGAGAGTAATTTAAGGCGGCCCCTGGATGAAACAGCATTACAGTCTTGACTCATTAAAATCTATGATAGTGAGGCCCGCCACCCCCAACGAGCGAGGGAACTTAGACAAACAGTCTACTCCTGCATAATGGACACCACCACCGAAAAAGTCACAAGTGAACTCTGAAAATTAAAAAGACCTCGTATCAAGGACCCAACCGATGCCATGAAAAAGATTATACAATAAGTTGCACCAAAGAAAAAGGAACATAATAAAAACCCACAACAAAACTACAAAAACCCCTAACCACAACCCTGGATCCCCCCCCCACCCTGCAAAGTGGACTCAAAACTGCCCACCCCCCAATTTGCAGAGCTCCTGTAAACCCCATGTATCTAATCTATAGAGGGAGTGACACCCTGCCGAACCACCCAGTGGACCCCCTGAGCAATATAATGAACCAGCCGTAACACACATTATCAAAACCTAAGGCCCTGCGATACGTGCAAATGAAAATATTCTCACTCCCAGCCCTATATAAAATAACAAAGCAAAATAACAGGTCAACATCAGTCCAATTGAATTGAAGTCCTTGGAACAAGCGTAAACAAAAGAACGTTAGCACACCCAATTCCAGATATGCATATCAATACTCATCATATCCGGATGACGACCTGGGACCAACACAGTTCGGAAGAACAGTTCAAGTCTTTAAAGCAAGTGACTCACGACAAGGATCATCCACTTCCGTTGCTGCCAGAGCGTTCCTGTGGACTGTCAAGGCCATGTCCCTGATTCGGGGATGAACGTTGACGGGTGTTAGAGGCGCGCCAGTTCTCAAGCCAATCCCAAGTCTCTTCAGGAGTTTGTAAGAACAAAGTTTTCCCATCTGCCTGGACTCGCAGCTTTGCTGGAAAAAGCATGGCATACTTAAGGCCCTCATCACGAAGAGCCCGTTTGACTTCCAGGAAAGATCTCCGCTTTTGCTGCACTTTAAAGGTGAAGTCCGGGAAAAAGTTGATGGTGGCGTTGTCGAACTTCAGGGGTGGGGCGTTCCTGGCCGTCTGCAGGATTATATCACGGTCTCGGAAATTGAAAATCCGCGCCAGTAAGGGTCTTGGAGGAGCGCCGGGTCTTGGGGGACCACCTGGCACCCGATGTGCCCGTTCCACCGAGAAATACTTGGAGAGGGACCAATGTTGTAAATGTTTCTGTATTAGCTCCTCCACAAACAAATCTGCGGTCTGGCCCTCTGATTTTTCAGGAACCCCCAAAATGCAGAAGTTATTTCTCCGAGCGCGCCCCTCATAATCCTCCAACTTCGCCTCAAAGTCTAACGCGTGGGCTTGCAGGCGTTTGACAGTAATCTCAAGGGACTTTGTTGAAGTCTGCAGAGTTTTGATAGAATCCTCAGTCTCCTTAACCCTATCTCCCATTTTTCGAAGGTCGGCGCGGATGAAAGTAATCTCTGTCATAGCTGTATCGATTTTAGCCTCCAGCACTGTACGAACTCCCTGAATTGCCTCCATTACGTCTACGAGGGATGGGCCCTCTGCTGGCATCGGTGATTTTGCCCCACACTCCACCTGCTTATCTTCAGCGGCTTCAGCTTTAGAGAGTGCGAACTTGGACAGCTCAGCCAGGCCAGACTGCCGAGTTCCCTTGTTGGTAGCCATAGTATCGATGCCACAAATGATGATTATGGACCAAAAATAAACACCAACTTGCACTGTGAGAATAACCCAGATCAGGTCCAAAACCAGCACCGTGACCACTCAGGATCCAACTGTTCAATGAAGGGAGACAGAGGTTGGAACTGCGTCACAGCGCTGGTCGCACAATAACAACACGCCCATCACCTGGATGTGAAGGAAAGAACACCCCAACACACCTCTCTGGGTCCGCAAGGTATATGGAGCTCGCATTCCTGTGAACACCTCCTAGGCTCCAGGGTGCCCCCCCGATACCGATGTAATACTATTGGAAGAAACACTGCCAATAAGGATAGTAGTCCGATGGGGGAAGGGCACCACTCTGGCTCAAAACATGGGGCGAAAGTAATCCAGGTTCAAATGCTCCAAGGATCTGTCTTTAATGTCGACTCTGCCTCGCTGATCAAAGGGGAGGGGGGGGGAGGGAGGCGCCGATCTCCGCTCACGGGGCTGAAGGAGCAGTGAAATATTGACGCCTGTAATGCCAGTTGATTACAGCGCCATGCCCAAATTATTGTTCCTGGGGCCGATGGAATGAGGAGACGATGGCACCCACACAGTATCTTGAAGAGGCGCGCGCCGGAGCCTACCCGGCCATCCGGGTGGCCCCCCCGCCATACCAGGGGGCACCGCCAACAACTCCACTGACCCCCAGCAGGCAGACGAGCAACGCACCGAGGCCGAGGGCCGCTCCGCACCAGAGCCCAGCAACAGCACGGGCACTCACGTAGAGCGGCTCCGGACATCCTCCCGGCCTGCGCGTCCTCGCGGCCTCGGTCCGGAGCCGCGTCTCAGGATCTCGAGAACTTCTGCGTGGAACACCGCCAGAAAAGAAACGGAAGAGTCCCCAGGACAGCGGCTCTCCGATTCAGGCTGCTAGGTACGGCTGAGCGGAATATTTAATGGATTTTGGGGGTCAGTAATGATTCAGAGGCTCAGAGCCTCGGAGCTATGCGGCCATCTTGGGTGTTGGCAAGCCATGCCCCCCAAAATTCCTCTTTTTAGCATTATAAAAGTTAATTATTGTAAACCGTAACGTTCTCCCTAATACAAGCTTTAAGCCTTGCGCCACTGCAGAATTCCAGGTCAATTGTTTCACAGACCCACAAAGCTCAAGTGCGATAAATATAATTAGGCCACTTTTAGCTCGCCCACAAATCGAGCCTTCTGCTGGGAGGAAGAACAACTTGTAACCTTCTAGGAAGAATTTATTTTCCACCTCCCAGGTCTCCCGCTGGCAAATGATCTTGTAAGAAGTTATACATTGGATCCATCTGTCATCTTCGAATTTTGAAGCTAGTCCTGCCACATTCCAGGAGATCAAATTGACCTCTCTCCCTCCTTGGGTACTGGGTAAAATAGCTGATGTTATCTCCTCCCCTGGGGACCTATCTGGCAGTTCTGGTTAGAATAATCTAGATGGTGGTCTACATTCTCTCTCTGCCAATACTCACTAGGCATAGCAGCCTGCGTTTGGGAGTCAGTTGCTGTTGTCTATACTAGGCTGTGTTCAGTGCTCGTAACTTGTCAATCCAGGTCATTAAGATCCGACAGGGGGGCATAAATATTCGGTGACAACTCCATTCCCTCCCAAGTGTGTGCACCCCCCTCCATCTCAAGAGCATTATTATTTGCTATGGCAGTAGAACTCGGTCTGTAGAAAAAACCTAGTGGGAGTAGTTTAATCTCTGATGCATAAAAAGGGAACTCAGCCGAGTGTCTCAAGATATTATGTGCCAATTTTGGGAATCTGATGGTGACAATCACAGCATCGCCCTTGAAGGTTTTTTGGATTGTCCAATCCAAGAGACCCTTCTTGCCATCAGAGTGTGCGAATGATCCATTACATTAAATCTGCTCTGTTTCTCTAACCAATGAGACACTTTATTAATCAGATTGTCTGTGGGTTCCTCAGTACCTACTCCCAAGCTTTGAACCCAAACCAGAACTACAGTATAGAGACAACAAGCTGGAGGTAGATCGATTACTGGTAGACCTGCTCTGTTTATGTTCCTAGAGCTGGCCCTCACTTTCTCGTACTCACGCGGGGAAGAATGTTGGTCCCCGACACCCCCAACTCCTCTCTCCATTCCACATGTTTGAGAATTAGGCCTACTACCAGACGACTTACCCTGATCCATTACATGTCTCAGGGGCCCGTTCCCCAGTGATCTATTATAATTTAGTGGTCGACTTTCTGGCTTATTTTGCCCTAGCAAACTAGGACATACTGCCTGTGACTGGGCACTGGTTGGGGAAGGAACTTTAGAAATAGTGTTCAGCATATCTCCACTTTCCCAAGTGTTTTTCTGGAGTCTGATAACACTTTGTCCAATTTGTCCCAAAGCTGAGAGAACAGGTCTGTCATCAGATTCGAAACTATTTCCCTCAGAGAATTCCAAAATTCCCCCATGTCCATCAGGCTAATTGATGGTTTTGGTACCTCCACTCTCTGTGTAGGCTTGTTTCTCTTCTTTGCTTTATGCAGTCTCCTGGGTACCGGTGAAACCTCTGGCTCCATGCCCTTTTTGTTGTTAACTGGGGGTACCCCACGACCCTCCCGCAGTGCCTGGTGAGGGAGCACTTACACATTGCTCACCTTCACCTGACGTCGCAGCCCTTTGGCAGCAGCCTGTGAACTATCAATAGTAACAACCTGGGGTCTCGTAGTAGTTGCTTCTAATAAGTCAACACGCAAGAGTTCAGGTGCTTGGGGACCAGTCGAGCCCATGTATAGTCTCCTCTCCGCTTTGTCAATCTCCTTAGTGATGGCCCCCACCGCTTTCGCTAAAAACGAATCAATAGTAGCCCTTTTGTTGTTAGTCAGATGATCAGTATTAGCAGCTTTTCTCTTCCCCACAGTAAATAAATACGGAGGATTCCTACCGACACTAAAGAGCCTTTCAGAGCAAGGGGCATCCACAATTAAAACAATTGAACAAGTGCTCACCCCACTGCTGAGTCTTCCAGGACTTCCGCTGGCTTGTAACGTTTTGGTAGTAACTCCTGGACGATAACAGCAGATGCTATGTTGTGTACACTGAATCCACTTCAGAGAGTGACCAGCCAAGAGGGTAGGCCCAGCCCAGCCGCGGTCGGCCGCTGACAGGCGCAGACGGGCCCACCCTTGGTCCGGGTACGCCCTCGTGGGTCCCTTGCTGCGGGGTTCCTGGGCGGTCTTTATTCATCTCCTGGCACTCCTGGGATGGCGTTGGTGGTGTCACAGCCATGTTGCAGGTGAGGGCTGCGAGTCCTGCCCCTCCCGCGGCACACTACGGCAGGCGAACGGACTCCCGCACTGCGGGGGCCCAGGGTGGTTTTTATGTGCCTCCTGGCACTCCTGGGATGGCGTTGGCTGGGGCTGCAAGTCCTGCACTCCCACGGCACACACCGGCAGGCGAACCGGCTCAAAATAGGGTAGCTGGACATCTCTCTGTTTAGAGTGCATACCCATGCCCCACACCTGCTAAACTCGAAACAACCCCTCTTTTTTCACTAGTAGTAAAATGTTGCAGTCTTTATAAAGACTGGCTTTGTTTTAGGAGCGTGCAGCTGTGTCACAGTTATTGTGCATCCTGGTAATTTTAACATAGAGAGATAGTTGTACATTGTTTTGGCAATAACCCATAAGTAGGGCAGATCATTACTAGCGATTTTATCAAGTACGCTTATATACATAAAGTCAATGGGAGAGCTGGTGATCTGCTTCATCAATTACAACTTGATGTTCCATTACCTGAGTCAGATCATGTGTTGTTTGTGGATGGATCACTGGTGAATAACAATATTAACTGGAAAAGGGAGAGCTTAGCAGTGGCCTGTTTATCACACCAATCCCCTTGACAGGACCATGATCATGTGACTCAACAATAAGAGTTGTCCACAGTTTTTTGTCTCTGTTTATTTTAAGAAATTGTAACATTAGTTGTGAACTAATTGAAATTTTAAATACCATAGTCATATAGCCAAAATAAAAAAGCTGGACATTTTCTCGTTAATTTCTTTCAATATTTGGAATAGATTTGCAGCTTTTTGGCCATTCACAAACATCCCCAGCAGAATTTCTGGAAATGTACAGCAGGCGTAGTTTTCAAGAAGTAGTCCGAGGAGCCCATTTAATGTCATCTGGAGAGCTGTCCCTGCAGGAGACACTACCATGCACAATTGCAAGTTTTACTAGGCATGTTATTGCACCTAGTAAAACATAATGCTTTCCTGCATACATTTTTTTGCATTTAAAAACAGGATAACAATGTGCATAGAAAGGGATAAGAATGGGCAATCACATGCAGTGATAGACCCAGCAATTGTTGGCCCAGCACATCAGCCCCCATTATAGGCACAGTAACTCAAAAGGGGGGTAACTTGAATGGTGATAATGGCTGGAACTGGTAATTCCATCCCCAATATGTCCCTCTTCAGTTATTGGCTAATTCGTAATGGACTGCTCGATGGGGGATATTTACTGTGGTAAATTTTCAATTAGGTGGAGGATCTCCATGAGTAAGACAAACAGAAATGTGTGGAACATTTTTAACTTTGTTTATCTTTATGTCTTCATCGTGAATATTTTCCCTGGGGAGAAACGTCTTTAGAAACCCCAAAGGAAATTTAATTTGAGACTGTTCTCTTCCCATTTCCTCCCAGGGAACACAGCTGCTTGAACTTTTGTAGAAGCATCTCACAAGTGTTTTCTGGGTAAAAATGGGCAGGCCAAAATTTGTGACGATCACAAATTTATGGACTTGATAGTGTTCCATGAATTTTGCACAGCCATTCTACCCACCCCTAACCATAAATTTATGACAGGGAGAAATCTGCCACACTTCCAGATTTTCTTCCATCATAAGTGTACTTTATAACTGCAAAATTTCCTTTAATCTTTATTCTGTGATGTGATGTGAATCAGAATGTAGTATTTAGAATCGCAAATGTCATTTTGGAAATTTAAATTAGACATTGTTGCATAAAATCCTCTGTGAATTGGGCCCAATATATTTTGTTTGCCCTTAGTTATTCTGATGTAAGTTATTTTGATGTGTTATTTGTGTGTGTGTGTGTGTATTTATGTGTGTGTATTTGTGTGTGTGTGCGCACATGCGTGTTTGTATGTGTGTGTTTGTGTATCTGTATGTCAGTGTGTGTGTGTAATTACTGCCAGCTGATACCCTGCTAGGAAAGGCCCAGCCCCACGGTGTCAACTCCTGCCACCATCCAAACCATGAAGCCACACAGTGCAATAAAATATGATGAATTAACGTTAAGTGTCACACTCCATCACTTTACAAAAGTATGATTCACACAATGGAACAGTACTGCAGTTTCCTCAATACTAAGGGGCCTATTTACGAGCAGTTTGCATTGCGTTTGCAACATGCAATGCAGTACTTGCGCAACACAGACCTTAAGAAAGATTTATGAAGCCACCATCAGTGGCTCCATAACTATGGAGTAAGGCATTGCAGCACAATTTGCTGCATTGCCTTACTCTGCCCTAGGAAGGTTTTCCCAGGGCGTTGCATGGGTGTTCCCACGCAACTCCCAAGGTTTTGACGCATTCCCAGACTTACCAGAACTGGTAAACCTGGGAATGCACCAAAAAGATACACCTTCCAGGAGAGGCGTAATGAGGAGAAATATCTTTATTTCTCCACGTTACTTCCTCTTTCTATGTGTGCTGCATTTTGCAGCATACATAGAAAGAGGACTATGCCTCTCAGGATTGTTTTTGCGCAGGAAAGGGCTGCTTCCTGCACAAAAATAATCCTGCATGCAATGTAGGCACCCTTGCACCACGGTGCAAGGGTGCCTGCATTGGCGCTAGGCTTCCAAAAGGGCTTCACCACAAAGGGCAAGGCAGGAATGTGCTGTATAGCCTTAAATACACCACATTCCTGCCCGTTCCCATCACGCAGTGCAGCAAGGTGACTTTCTGCACTGCATTTCATAAATAGACCCCTCAGTGTGCACATTTAAGCTGTTGGACCACAATGTGGAAAGTTGCTGTGTGTGGATTGCTAGAAAATTGTTAAAAACAGCACTGTGCTCCAATGGTTTATGTTGTACTGAATAGCTTCTCTCGGTCACTGATGAAATCAGTGGCACATGCCCACTGTAAAGTATAGTTTATGTTAAGAAGGCTGGCAGTTACAGAATTACTTTTTATGATTTTTGTCCTAAAATGCAGACTGCAATAAGAGGGCCCAGGTCACTTAATACACAGCGAATGTATTTAATAACAACTTAGCATTAACTTGACAGGACTCTAGATGTCTGGGGCAGGGGGCTCCAGCCTTTTTCTGTAATAGGAGCTATTTCTGTTCATTGGAAATCATAATGAGCTACTAATATTACTAGTGTGACTGTAACCACAACAGACAAGATGGCCACCTCATGCAAGACCACTAGAAATGGGCCTGATTCACTAAGACCAAAAGTCTAACTTAGACCAAAAGTCTAACTTTTCTGCTTTACGGTATTCATAAGTTACTATGAGTAAAGTTAGACCCAATGATGACATCAGTTCATCAGGCTGGGTCGCCAGCATTATTGTGAAAAAGCTTTATTAATTTGAAATGCCTCAACAATGTGTCTACTTGGCGGCCATAACTGCAATGCCTCTGGCAAAGTCTCCACAACTCCTTTTGGTTATCACTCAAATATCAGCTTTAAATATATTTTGAGAATCCAAACATTTTTTCTAAGCATCAGCTTGTGAGTTCTAAAAATACATATATATTTGTCTCAAATACACGCGGTTCAATTTTGGGATGCATATATTCATTCAACCAAGCAAATGCTTCTGATTTATTAAGCTGGCTTGCACACAGGAGAGCTGCTTACAGGTAACTAGAGAGCTACCAGTAGCTCACGAGCTACTCGTTGGAGAACCCTGTTCTAAAGCCTCCTTTAGAGAATAGGTCTGAATTTCATCCTAGGTAAAAGAAGCAGGGTGTGCTAGATCAATCCTCCTTTGTCTCCATCCTTCCACTTCATCTTCATCTCCTCCTCTGCAGGGATTATGTGGTTTTGAAAAGTGGTTATGGGGCTCCTTGACTGCTAGTGTCAAAAGCATACTGAGAGCTGATCTCCTAGTTCCTTGGATATGCTACTTGATGGGATAATTTTGGAAATAAAACTGGGTCATTCAATTACACATGAATACCCAGTGGTCACTGACAAAGGTCACTGCATTGAATTATATGGCTCAAGGCCCACATCATCGAGCCACCATCCACCAGGTTTCTCTGTAATTCTTGTATTTATTTCTATTGTATATAATATTACATGTATATGAATAATTTCACATTCATCATAAACCAGAGTTGACGTCCTTCTATTCATTCTTAAACAATGTAAACCAAGTTTAGTATAAAAAAAAATCACAAATGTATGTATTTTTACAATTAAAGGAAAAAAGTCCCACTAAATCCCTTAATTAAATATATATGGCGGACTCCCAGACTCCAGTCCTCAGGAGGCCACCCTGTTAGTTTTACATGAACCCCCATCCCGCACCTCCCTCAAATGCCAGAGGAGAAGAAAACTGAGTAAGATGAGGAGAAGAAAGTCAGAAACCACCCACCAACTTCAATGAATGACACTTAATAAGGAGGCGGTTCTCTGGAAGAAAAACCCTCAATTGCAGTAAATTCTGAGCTGCATACAGAGGCCATGAGACTTGCTCATCTTGAGAAAGACAGAGTACAAGGCTGGTGCCACCCCTATGTGGTGGTCACACCACATCTTATTATTACAGATGTGGTCCACTCTCACTGACTCAACTTACAGTGATACCAAAAGGTAAAAACTGACCTTATTAATAGAAAGAGCCCAGCTCTTTTGTAACCAACAAGGAATATGAAACAGAAGAAAAAGAAGGAAAGAGCGCTGGACAGTAGACCAGACCCCATCAGATATAATCCAGCAACTCTAGAACACACAAAAAACTAAAGCTAGGAGCAGGGGATGCCTTATAGGCCTCTTGGGGGGACGAGCACAAGGGATACCCATGGAGTGTTAAAGATTTTTCCTCTGTAGTTCACATGGTGTCTGTAGAGAAATGACATACTGCATATAATAAGAAAAAGGAACACAGGATGGTTAAAGAGGTAATGGCTGTAAACCCTTTTCATAAAAGAGTTTTATTTATGTTATCCAAAGAACACAGTTCACACAAGTTTGTTTGGAGTCTGCCAAGGCTCCACTTCCTCAGGGGCAATACCTGCAAATCTCCACTGTCTGGCAACACTGACTCTGCTTAAAAATGAACAAATGTTCTGAGCGCCCAGGTGAGGGTAAGATAGGTAGTCAGTGTACTCTGGGGAAGATCTGGAACAAGATGAGCAGAGAATATGGATCAATTGATGTTGAAACAACACAAACAATCCTTATCTGTTCGACACTTGTCTGGAGTGGATTTAATGTCTCTTACCTCCTCACTCAATGATATTGTTGGGCACTGAGGTCCTAGCAAGAAATAAAAAGAGACAAACCTTAAGACAACACCTTCCCATTCATTGATTATAGTAGTGGTATTTTTACTTTGTACTCTGTTGTTGTATAAATGTCTGATTAGGTTTGAACAAACAAAAAGATATTGTTGATTCACAACACCATAAATTATAATGAGATTTATACTTACAAACATTAGTTCTCTTATGTATGTAAGTATCAATAACTTTTCAGTCACATGATTTCCTATAGTCTTGTGGGCAAAACAATCTCTTAAGTAATTCTTCTCCAATAGATCTAAAGTTGGCTTTCCAAAAATCTCAGATATCATTCAAGGTTGGATTCAACATTAAAACCTCAGCTTACACATTTTGTTACATTCTCCAAATCAAAAGGGGAGGATCTTCAATTTAGCAAGAGAACAAAATAGTTTTTGCACCTTACCGCTAAGTTTCTTTTTTTTTGCTTATTATCAGTGCAGCAGTAATGTTTACCAAGGTTGCAGATGAGCAGGACTACTATGCACGTTCAGAAAGTCAACAGGGACCAGGGCACCCAAACACTTGCTTGGGGATGCTAAATACCAAGCAGTGTGGTTGGGGCCTGCATCCTATTTATAGCCCCCAGATTGAAGGAGTCGGACGGTATTTTTACTCCTGCAAATCTCCCAAGATTTTTTTGCTTCTGCTATAGAAACATTAAACCTATTGTTCTGCTCTCAAACCTAGTTGCTACACTTGCCATGACCCCAGTAGGCCTGATGGCAATGCCACGATCTTTTTACAAAGAAATGCACCCATCCACATATACACGCTGTAACGGGTCTGAGGTATGTTGAGGTAGTTGCGAGCTAAATGGAAGAGCTCTCAACCATGATGTCTTTAAGCAACTCTTCAACCCTAATATAAACATTAAATTACGATATAGTCTTCCTTATTATTAGTTATCTTTTAGTTTCATTCGTAGACTATACCAATGCCACACCAGTCGACTTCAAAGTGTAGAACATATAACCATCATCACATAAGACACATTTTGCAATACACAAAGCAATTCACTCAAATAAATAACATACACAGAGAATGGTCCCCAATTTAAGCACTCCAAAAACATAAGACTACATCACATGTTTCCCATAGAATATAAAACCTAGTTTTCTTTTAATGATGGCGGGTGAGAACCACCCTATCAATGTCATCTGTTTATTTTCTTGCCTACTACAACTACTCAACTGTCTTTGCCTATGCACTTGCACTACAATCAGTAATGGTTTACAATTGTAAAACACTTCAGGTAATATCTAGGCTTTAAATCAAATTGTTCTTGACTAGTGTAAAGAAAGTCTTACATTTTATTAAAGACTCAAGGCTGTAATATGGATTAAAATCTTTACAACAAGCACAGCAAAAAAGAATAGAAATAGAATAGAAATAAACCAAATACTTTTATTAAATGTTAAATAAAGGAAAAACTTCCCAAACATCATGCCCCTTTAAGACATTCAGTCTTAACAGTGGGGCAGAGTGTGCTTATAACCAACCAATCAGTTTACAGCCCATGGAACAAAGTTCTTCCTGTAACATGTCACCTCTTCGTCTTCAATGCTTTGCAGATACCAATATGGCGACAGAAGAAATACATGCCAAAGAAGAATAGTAATCCTTTATCAATCTCTAGGTGTCAACCCAATCTCCAGTAATAAAGGCTTTTCCAGAGATGTATAGCCTTTATTCTCTGAACATCAACCTTCAGTGCACCAGCACAACCATCTTATTTATGAACTAGAAATAGAGTGCATAACATCAATAGCTCTAAAGTATGGAAAACAAAGGATAACAGGCACCTCTTTATCAGAATCTTACTCTCTTTGCACTCTAATGAGGGCTATTTTGCATCATCTAGCAAGATAGGAGGCTCTAGTATGCACCACAATTACATATTGTATTATATAACCACCATCTTAGGCTAGAAAGTCCTAAACATTAACTCATAAGATCAAACATCGACTCTTAAAATAATCTCCTGCTTTCATGATATCTTCCAGTCAACCAGTGACTCAGAAAGTCTTGGAAGACATGTCCTTTCTTGAAGAACAAGCTAAAATACATGGACACATCATTACCCACCTCCCCATTAGCCGTATAGCCCAATAACTAAGAGTCTATTGGAGGTTGAAAAACAACAGTCATTGATTAATAATAAACAGTAGCGGCTGGCGTCTGGGCAAAGTGGTGTGCCGGAGGGAGAGGGGGGATGGACAACAAAAAAATAATGGTAAAAGAACTTACCTGTTCAACGCTCCTACGCTCCTCTCTGGCTCCATCACCCCAGCAACGCAGCTGGGGTTGGAGAGAGCTTCAGTGCGTATGACGCTTTGGCCAGCCTCAGACGGCTGGCCAAACCTTCATGCGCACTGACAACCAGTGCACCTACCACTCCCCCTCTGCCTGTCATCCCAGAGGCCCCGCCCCCTAAGCGATGCTACGGAGAAAAAGAAAACGGTAATAACCACAGGTTCATTATCATTTTATTTTTCATTTTTTTAGCTGTTGGCAGGGAGGGCGACTCTCCTCCGCCATAGCGGAGGAGCCGCCAGTGAAAATAACATTTCAATCCTTTTTTCAGCACACAGTTTTCAGAGATGAATAACATGGATAAGAAAGCACTGAAGACTGGCCCTAAATTGGCCAGGCCTGCTGCCATCTGCATTGCGTGAGATGCCCGATAAATGTTCACAATAGCAGAGCTGGCTGAGGCTTTGCCATTGGAAATCCATCAATTCCCACCTCTAAATGAGATGAAAAAACCCTCAAGTTTGGTAGCCTGGTACATCAGTCACTTTATGAAAGAGGCCCTAGTTTTTCCAAATGCTAAATAGGCACCTTAGTTTAGTGTACTTAGTAATATAAAATGAGACCCATACCAAAGTAAAAACGATATATGTTAATAACTCTTACATCAAAAACCCTGCATAAAGGAAAGGTGCATAGGATTTGTGCATGGTTCTTCTATGTGAAAATTGTGCTGCAAAAATCACCACTTTACACGTTTTTTCAAAAGATTTTTTGACAAAAGGCCCTCCCCCAAGCATTCCGAAAAGAAAAGCCAGGATCGGTTTCTATGCTCAATCGTGTGCTCGTATTTGACTCTGGAATTAATGCCCCACTACTATAAAAGTTCAGCAGCTCCCGCTGCTTTCTTGTGGAACATGCAATTTGCTTGGAAACATTTAGTCATAATGCTGAATCATGGGCAGTCCCATGTGGGGTATCATTTCATTGTAGACCATCTCATCATCTGTTCTTTTTTTGTGGAAAAGTAATGAAGTAAAAATACATATACATAGATAATAAATGATAATCTAATATTAAAACAGCACACCGTGCAATTATATTTTTCAATTATATAAATTGGGGATGTGATTATTTATGGGTAATACTTTTTAAAAACTGTGATTAATCAGGTATTTTTAATTTATATAAAAAGAGGGATCTAGAATTTAAGTAATAATTATATCAGTTTTAAATGAATTAATAAAACAAAAAAGTGTGTTCCCTTAACACAAAACATTATCAAATCTCCAGGGGTTTCTGATGATTGGAATACTCAGCCCACTCCAGTATATAAATGCTGAAATGCTTTAATTAGTTTAAATAACATTGATTTTAATGTAAATATTACATTAAAGAATACATTAATTATTAATAAATAAATACAGGTATTCTGGGGGGCTCCTTTTCCACTCCTAGATGTACTAATGAATCAATTTCATTTATTTAAATCATAATCAATTTATATGGCATTTCCTCAATTAATTAAAAACAATTGATATTCAATAGTATATAGATCTATACACAAATTGGAACGGGGAAATAGCAGACAAGGACAATTCTGCCAGAAAATTGCAAACAATAAAATGGCAGAAAAGAAATGATATTTATCATACAGAAGCAGGTCTGATGCTTGCACCAAAAACAGTGTGCAGTGCCCAGAGTGCAGTAGGTGTTACTACTAGTAAAAGTGGCATGCTCCAGTCGTAGCAGTAGCAGGAGCCAGTGCCCCCTATGAACATTTTTGGACGTGTGCTTATTTATTTATTTAATTTTACAGATCGGGTATTGGTTTCATGACTGCTTAATGTTTGAACTTTTCCAATTATATTTTAAATGGAAGAAAGATAGGTGCCAATACTTAATTAGTCATTGGTCTCAAATTAGTGAATTCATGTCTACCTTGCAATGAAATACTTGTGCAGCAAAAATTGTATATATAGGGGGTATGTTCTACTTGTATGTTGTTATGGTTATCAAATTCAATGGTTAGCTGAAACAAGAGAATACTAATATCCCCAGAATGCACTGCTTTGTTAAAAATGAAAGCCCATGATCAATAATATGGCGCCAATGTACATGGAGCAAGGTAGCTAAATATTTACTTATTTTATTTTCCTTTCAAACAAATTAAACAAACCTTAACATTTCACAAGATGAATAATGAAAAAGATAACCCTTTTGGTTTTGTGCTCAACGTCTCCATTTTTTTATTACAGCTTTAACACAACTTAAATGTTTTTGCTACTTGGCAGCAGCAATCCCTACACAATCATTTTAAAATTAGTTATCATTTGTTTCACTGTACTTAGCTATCTGTTTTAGTTACTGACAATGACTTCCATGCAATAGATCACTGTCATCACAGGAGGGGTGTAACACATAAAGTGCTACTTTGATAATAGTGATAAATTACCATCAGCTAGCCAGCCCTTGACATGGATCACAAAGCTATCACATCATATGCATACCAGAAAGTGTTCTCTATGACTGTGGTACATTGCTAAAAACAACGACA
The DNA here is from genome assembly GCA_963921515.1 of Calotriton arnoldi. Lineage (NCBI taxonomy): Eukaryota > Metazoa > Chordata > Amphibia > Caudata > Salamandridae > Calotriton > Calotriton arnoldi. The sequence continues at coordinate 639,314 of CAWUFW010001545.1, read as the reverse complement.
GTGAGCCACCAAAGAAAATAAGAAGTACTGGATTAGCACGTGAAAACGGAATGCACGAGAACTGGTCCATGGTGCTTGCATCTCTCTCTCTCTCTCTCTCTCTCTCTCTCTTTCTCCTATTTACAAAGCATCCTACATTCTAACGCAAAATGTCATGAATAACGTGTCATGATTGCAGAAGGGCTACAACGTCAAATCTAAAAAGGAGTGCTAAGAAAAAGAGACATCTAAGAAGGTGAAAAAACAGTTTGGTGTTAGAGCTGTTGTTTGGGTATTATCAATTCCTAATTTGGGGAGCGCTGTAAGTAATTCTTGATTACACTAATTCTTAGGAAAACATAGACACGATATACATCTTGGAAAAAGGATGAAAGATACCTTTATATTAATACATGAGGAAAAACTGTCTGAACATGAGTTGGTGAGTCTGCTTTCTCGAGTTGCACCTATCAATAGCAACAACTGATTTCTCTGTGAGTACATTACCAACATTAACGGTACAATAATGGTACCATTATCTGAGGGAATTTTTAATCAACACATTTGCATATCATAATCAATCTGTCAATAAATTCTGAATTTAATCTTTTTTGACACTAAAAGAAAACTGAATGCCATTAAAATTATACGAATGCTAGACTATAATTGACTGTTAAAAAAATGTATACATGGCGTTCTATCTATGTCGGAGATAGTGGTTTGATTAATAAATGTGAAAAATGGGTCCTGATGCACCACTTTTGATCTTGCTCAGTAGCAATCAGAACTGGGCTTGGCCTGGGGCCGAGGCGGTGAGGGGGGTGAGGTGGGGACGTTCATTGTGCCAGTTTGGTACAAACTGAAACCAAAAATCATTCCTGGCACCGTGAAATGACATGAACGGTTTAGTTGTCTTCAATGGTGGTTACAGTTAGCTAGTATTACTTGTTATGCCTCTTATTTATTTATGCATTGTGTATTTTTGTCTAGAATAGGCACATTGACTAAAGATCACTTCACAGAGTTAGGCCAACCATAGGATGAACGTGAGCAGAAATGTCTTTTCTAGTTTTGACGCCAGGAGAAGATGGCCGCTCTCCGGTGAGGCTCTGCGGCATCTCGGGAGGGTGTTCGACCTCCACTCGGATGGACTGCAACTTCCGCCGCAAAATTGGGACCTTTCGAGTCATGAAATCCCCCTGACTTGAGGGATGTGACTTCCGCCGGCCGGTGATCAGTTTTCTGGCTCCTTTATCACTCATAATGAGCAGCGCGTTTCCCTCATGGGACTCATGACCGCCATTTTGAATTTCTGTCATGCCAGATTCTATGTTCTCCTCACAGCGCCTCAGTCTTTGATTACTTTTTCACCACCACGTATAATTTTTTGATACAATTCTTATCTTTTATCATCATTTCCCATTAAGGAAATCTGGGAATGGTCATTTCAACATATTTTCGTGTCAACATGATTCTTTGACTAAAATTCATGTGACAGATTTTTTCTACTGGCCTTTCTACAATGTAGCGACCTGCATTTTTTTTTGGAGGATGTGTTCGTCTCAAATATTGTACATGAACTGAATTTTTACCACAACAAGCTAACGTATCTTTCTCTCACAAGTTTTCTAATCTCCCCCAATACTATTTAAAAGGAAGTTTGTTTGTTTATGGGGAGAACAAAGCCAGTGAGATGCACTACATCCCTATCTACTTCGTCATCTGCATTCGAAGATTAGAGCCCATTTAATATTCTTCATTCCAACATAGAGGAAGGTCCTTGCATTACCGTACCCCCCCAGTGGGTACTGCAACGTCTTCGTCTAACATTCCGCTTCCAACTTCGAAACCTCTGCCCAAACCATCGGTTTCTTCCACTCTCTTGGCTGGCAAACGTATTAAAAAGGATCCTCCAGCTCCTGTCACTTCTCCTCCACCCATGTCTATGGACTTACTCCTGGAGGAAATTTGTGCTCTTCGTCCTCATATGGAAGAGACTAATTACCGTCTACAAGCTTTGGAAGCTAGGTGGACTTATATGGAAAGCAAAGTTGTGCAAGTGGAACAACATGTTGACTCTATACAAGTTGTGGTAAAGCAGATTCCCACAATGCAATCGGAATTTTCATCTCTTAAAAAATAGGTTGAAAATCTTGAAAACCGCAACAGGCGTAATAACCTATGTATATATGGTCTGACAGAAGGGCAGGAAGGTTCAGACCCCATCACATTTTTCAAGTCTTTTCTTCCAAAAGTTCTTGGCATTCCCGACTCTCCAAGTCTCAATATCCAGAGAGCACACCACTTGGGACACAGCCCACGTTCTTCAACTTCTTCTACCAAACCAAGAAGAGTCATTATGTATTTCTTAGAATACACTGACTTATTGAAAGTGCTACATACAGCCAAACTTAAGGGTCGGATAACCTGGCGAGGCTCTAATCTCTTCTTTTCCCAGGATTACATGAAGGAAACAGCAGACAGGAGAAATACATTTTTAGATATGAGACCAGCCTTGCGGAGTCTTTGGCTTGTTCCACCCACGTCTGTTCAAAGTAACTTATAAAAACAAATCTACAAATGATGAAGACCCGGTCTTGCTACAACTCTCTATAGACAATTGTAGAGAAGAAGATATGGACGTTACCAGACTTTCTAATATTTGAAGTTGTAATGTTTTGTTAACCTTTTCCTTTTTCAGTGGTTCTTAAAATACATTTTCTCTGACTGGCGATGGTTTTTCGAGTTTCGATTTGTTTCATGGTTTCATGTTTCCCTTTCTTTTCCCTATGTTAGGTGCGGCATCCCATTTTTTGACCTTTGTGATCACTGGTTCGTTTGGATGGAGTGTCTTCCCCCTGACCTGCCCTGAGTTGTTTGGTCAGTTGTGTCATCTTCCTTATGTGGCTTCACCACCCTCATTTTTTGGTATGTCTTTTTGATATGTCTTTTTGGTATGTCTTTTTGATGTCATTATTTGTTTCTCATATTTATGGTGTTTGTTTCTTTTCTTTTCTCTTTTTCTTCCTTTCCTTTTCCCTTTCCCATACCTTTGCTTTTTCCGACAATCTCTTCATTTCATTATATCATCGTCCTTGCTTCATCCTTTTTCCTTTACACCTCATTTCACAGCACTCTTCCTTTATAATCACATCTTATGTTTCATTATATTATTTTATTTCTGCATATATATTATATTTATCTGGTATTTCTGGACTCTGCTTCATGTACATACTTAATTATATCTTATTACTTCACGTTTTAGTTTAAACTGTTTAATATGTTTATTCTAATATAGATGTCTTTGCCAATTTTATCTTGGAATGTTAAAGGTTTAGGTTCTCCTATAAAACGTCAGAGAGTATTAACTTATCTTTCCAATTCAAAATGTGATATTGCCTTGTTACAGGAAATTCATATTGTGTACAAAGAAATTGCTACGCTCAAACGACAATTGGTGAGCCATGTTTTTGCTTCCACAGGTAATGGGAAACATAATGGTTTAGCTATTCTGTGTCACAAACGCTTAGATATTCAGTTGCTATCACAAGAATCTGACGATTTAGGTAGATGGGTGTCTGTTTCACTATTAGTTAATAAAATACCTATTACACTTTTTAATCTTTATGCCCCTACCTATCCCTTTTGGCCCACAATACTGTCCAAATTGATGACTTACATGGATGATTATCTATCGGTGGGTGGTGATTGTAACATGGTGGTTGATCCCATAGTTGATCGTAACTCTAAATCTAAATTTAATCCCTCTCTTATGCATACTCAATTTACATCTATCATTGCACAACGATCTCTGGTGGATGCGTGGAGACTTTGCAATCCTACCCTTTTAGAATATACCTTTTTCTCCCTGTACACTGTTCCCAATCCAGGTTAGATTGTTTGTTCCTCTCCCAGCCCCTTGCACAGCACATCACTCAATCATATATAGGTCCTATACTTATTTCAGATTATGCCACAGTATTTTTAAATATAGAACTTCTCCCTCCAACTCATGGTACTAGATGTTGGAGATTTAACAATTCCCTTCTTTTAGACCTCAATTTTACTCAAAGCTTTGAATCCTTTGCTAATACCTTTTTTCTTGAAAATGAGCATTCATTTATCTCCCCACAAATTATATGGGATACTTTTAAAGCTGCATCTAGAGACTTCATTATTTCTTTTGTATCCCGCAAGGAGAAATCCTCTTTAAATACTATGAACTCACTCACTACACGTATCAAATATTTAGAACATTCCTAATACCGTACAAATTCTAAATCCTCCCTGGAAGAGCTTGTTAAACTAAAATTCACTTTTAATAAATTATCTACAGATAACGCGAATTCATTTTTACTTTAAGCATCCGCGAAATACTATGGAGGCCAAAATAAATCAGGGAAGCTCTTGGCCAATTATCTTAAAATAAGAAAGGAACGCTCCAAAATCAACTCAATCCTTGCCTCATCCAATCACATGCTCTATAAGAATGAAGACATTCTGGCTGAGTTTACCCGTTTTTATCAGGATCTCTATACACCTGACTCTCTCACTTCTCAAGATAATATTCAACAATATTTGTCTTCTATTGATCCTCCTTCCCATCTTAATTTAGATTTCTCTTCACTAGACAAAGAAATTCAAACTCAGGATATTCTCAATGCAATCCGTACCATTAAACATGGTAAAGCACCGGGTCCTGACGGCTTTACCATTGAGTTTTATTCCCATTTTTCCCACTTTCTTCTTCCTAAATTACATCAACTTGTCCTGTTGTTTATATCCTCTCAATCCTCGGGTGGCTCTTTTCAAGATGCTCTAATTTGCCTCTTACCCAAGGAAAATAAAGATCACACATTGTGCAAAAATTGCAGGCCTATTTCTTTGATCAATTTAGATTATAACATTTTTGCAAAATTACTTGCTCTACGTTTGGAACTTTTAATGCCTCAATTAATTGGAGGGGAACAATGTAGTTTTATTAAAGGCCGTCATATTGCAGATAACATTAGATTATTCTTCAATGTCCTTAGTAAATCCAAGTCCAATAAGCACTGTTTGGCAGCAATCTCCCTGAATGCTGAGAAAGCATTTGATCGTGTAAGCTGGCCTTTTATTTTCTCTACCCTTTCTTGGTTTGGTTTTGGTAAAACTTTTATTGATTATGTTTCCCTTTATAGTCGTCTCCTACATCATCTATTTTAGCTAATGACCTTCTTTCATCTTCTTTTTCCCTATATCGTGGTGTTAGGCAAGGATGCCCTCTTTCTCCTCTCCTTTTTATTCTCGCTCTTGTGCCATTTCTGATAAAGATTCGTACAAACTCTCAAATTTCCGGCTTTCAATATGGTGATAATCAATTAAAAGACTCTGTTTACGCCGATGATATTTTACTTTTTCTTTCACAGCCACAGACCTCTCTTCCAGCTTTTCTATCTATTTGCTTCGGTTTCAGGATACAAATTAAATACGGACAAGTGTGAGATTCTTCCCCTAAACAAACTATGTTTCCATGCTGATTATACCGTTTCGAATTTCTGTTGGAAACCAGCTAAAATTAAATACCTTGGTTTATGGTTTATGCCTACTATTAATGAAACTGTATCCTTGAATCTAAAAGAATTGCAAATAACTTTGAAAAATTTCACTTCCAGATGAAATCCCCTGTTTTTATCCTGGTGGGGCTGTTTGGATGTAATAAAAATGATGCTGGTTCCTATAATTCTCTTTTATATTTCTAACCTCCCTATAAATATACCTCATTCCCAATATAAGTTAATATATTCCATCCTATCTAAATTTTTATGGAACAATAAAAAACCAAGTATGTCTCTTCAGAAACTTAAAAGACCTAAGTTTATGGGAGGTGTTAACTTCCCAGACTTTTATTCTTATCACACTGCATTTTTCCTTAAGCAATCTGCCTTCCTATTACAGGAAGACAATGCCTCAAATTTACCTCTATGGGCCAATATTGAAAATACTTTATTCCACCCTTTTTCTTTTAAAGAATTCTTATCCTTTTCACGTAGACCTCTATCTTTATCCCTTCCTATTTTTAATAATATGTAAAAAATCCTCCAACCTATCTTCACTTCTCACAAATCCACTAAGGAACAATTCTTGCAATGCTCCATCTGGTACAACCAACACATTCAAATTAACAATAAAACTGTTTTTTGGAAAGACTGGCACGCTAAAGGACTTCATTGGATTTTTCAACTTTTTCATGGTGATATTTGTATTTCTTTTGCCAATGCCCAAATGCGTTTTTCATTGCCATCTTCCTGGGAATATAAATTCACTTCTTTAATCACAGAAATTCAACATGCTTACAATAATCTTGTATCTACTCCTGTATTTTCCTTTTCTCCACCCAATATACTTTCGATTTTGGAATCTACCCCTTCTGCTATACAATTATATAAACATCTCCTTCCTCAACCAACCACTCGAGATAAAACAGAAATAGAATTACTTTGGGAAACAGATCTCCAGCTTACTTTTCCCATCCATATTTGGAGCAAGATTTGGTCGAAAATAAGAAAATCTTCCAGAGCAGCTAACACCACGCTGACAGTATTTTATATTCACAATAGACTTATGTTCACTCCTGTTTCATTGCATAAGATAAATCCAACTCTCTCCCCTTCTTGTTGGTCTTGTTCATCCAACAAAGTGGATTCAAAACACATGTTATTCGATTGTCAACATATTCACACATTTTGGACGCAGGTTTGGCAGCAAATAAATGACATATTTCATACGCAAGTCCCCCTTACTTTTGTTAACATTTTCTTAGGGAGTGTCTCTGAAGACTGGGATTCCCTTGTGACCAATTTTTACATAATAGACTTACTCCTTGCCGTTGCCTTTCAGAAAATCACCAGGGAATGGAAGAATTCTACTAAAGTATCTTATCGGGCCTGGTGGTATGCAGTTTGTTACAACCATAGACTAGATAGAGCATATCTCTCCCCAATCTCCCTTGCTATTAAATGTGACACCCTTTGGCTACCCATAACTACCTTTTTAGACAATTCTGCTATGAATGCATATTTTCATAATCCCCGAATTGAAGAAGTTCCTAAACCTCCATGAATGTTTTTCATACACTAAAAATATAGCAAAATATTAATTGATCTATTTTTTCTTACTCTCGACTTAGATGTTATTTATTGTATTGTGATTATGCTTATTTCCATAATTTGATGATTGTCACTTTTTTCCCTTCCTTTCCCCTCTATCTCGCATATTTTATTGATATGATAACTTTATGTATGATTTTTATCTTGTGCTTATTATATTGTATTTAATTAACTACAAATAATATCTCTTTTAAACTCAAAAAACAAACAAAAAAGAAATGTCTTTTCTATTGAATATTTGGTGTTTTGACAGTATACGTCGGACGTGACCAGGGCTATAGTGCAAAATCTCTCCCGCTTCTTTTGCAGTATCTCTTTCTCCTTTCCATTTTAATTAATGATACTTTATGTCTGTGATGCTATAAGGTTGCTATGGGTCCTAATATAGGCAAGGAAAATGGTCCACTCTAAACCAGGATGAGTATTAAAACACATTTAAGATTCAGTTGTCTTTTTTACATTTTTTATTGGAAAATAGATGACCAATAAGTTATATTTAAAATCTTGATATACATATGTTTCCCACAACACCAGCATATATCGGACAATTGAATCCATTAGCCACAAAGGCACAAATCCAATAAAAAAGAAAATAGGAAGAAAAAGAGAACCTAAATTTATCCAATCCAAGACAGCAAAAAACCCGCTTCCAAGAATCACTATGGGGCCGATTCCGATCTCGGCCGGTTGGGCTCCGAATCGGATTCGGCTTAACCGGATCCGATTCGGAGCCCTATTTCCCGACCGATTCGTACGCTCGTCCGGGCGAGCGAGTACGATGCGAATTCGCCGACCGACTCGTCCGGGCGTCCCGACCGCTCCGACCGACTCGATCCCGGGTCTAACCACACCGACCGACTCGCACGGACACGACTCGCACCGCGCAATGGAGACGTTCCCCGGCCGGGTAAGTACGATGCGCGCCGCGAGCAGTCCGACCGAGTTGCGCACTCCGGCTCGAAAGAGCAGTCGGAGCCGTACTTTGGGGGTCCGTGTCGGACCCCCATGTATGCGTAGCCACGCGAGTCGCACACATGGGGGACCCATGGGTCCCCCCTACCTGTGCGTGTACGGCACGAATCGCTTCGCCGCGTACACGCTGTAGGGGGCGCCCTTGTCCGCCTCGCACCCATTGAGGCAATGGGAGCCCGCGTACGCGTTGTACGACTGGCTCCCATTGACTTCAATGGGAGTCCGACCGACTCGAGTCCGATGGCATACGTGCACATCGTACTCGTTCGGTCGGGCTGCCAGAGTCCGATTCGGTCGGAAATCTCTCCGAGTCCGGCTCGGTCGGAGAGATTTCCGGCCCGAATCGGAATCGGCCCCTTTGTCTCTTTTGCCCTCTTTTCCCTCTTGCTTACTTAATTGCAGCTTCCATTTCAAATAGTTGATAGAGAAGTACCACCAGTTATTCATGGTAGGCTGACTAAGCAATTTCCATTTTCGGCAATGCAAAGCCTAGAAGCAGCTGTTGATGTAAACAAGATAGTTATATATTGGTCCAGAAGACTCCATTCTGTGCACAAAAAAATGTTCTCCGTACTCAATACAAGGTCTACCTGCAGCCTGGTTGATAAGTTGTGACTAATTTCAGGACAAAGGCTATGTAATTTTGGGCAGGTGACAAACATATGCACGATACCTGCATTATTTGATAAGCACCTTGGGCAGAAAACAGGTCTCCTGCTTTTTGATTTAGATACTTTAATCAGAGTGTAATAAAGCAAACAGAGCATTTTGAAATGATGCAACTTAAGCCTGGTGGATCAGCATTTTGTTGGCCAATAAAAAGGATTGCTCATTCTTCTCTAGGTCATAGCCAATTTAAGATGTCAATCTAGTCGCTAACTGATCAAAGTCATATTCTCATTGGGTTGAAAGGACATTATAAAATTCTGGGATTGTTATTTTGTTTGTTTTGGAAAAAAGAAGATCTGATCCATAGAGGTTGATGCTAACCTCTGTCCCTTTCAGGACATTTTGAAAGTAATCATGAATCTGAAAGCATTTAAAAAAAAAAAAAACAATATTGCAGCAGATCAAATCCTTTTTGCAGGACAGAAAAGGGGCAAAGGACCCTATTTTTATATAATTGACCAACGGTCTTCAACTCTTTGCTAGCTCAGCTCTGATTCACAGAGTGGTGGAAAACATCAGGGAAAGAAAAATATTTCCAGAATTCCGTGCAGAAATGAATTGTCATGAGATCGTAATTCTTCCACCACTCACGCCAAATTTGGAGGGCCTCCAAAATTACCTTGAGCTTAACGCTTAAAGAAGTTTGGGATCAAAATATCGAGGAAAAGCCCCCTTTCCCTAACCTCTCACCCCAAAGCCAGCTGACAAATGCACAAATATCCTCTGTCCCCTTTATCGAACACCAACATTTGCATTCGCTGCCCCAAAGCAGCCCAATAATATAACTTTTGAGGAGGTATCTGCATAAGATGAATCACTCTTGCCCTTTTGTGAGACAAAATAAAGCTACTAACTAATGAGTCTAATCTCTTGAAAACAGAGTTGGGAACATATAAGAGGATAGTTCAAAACAAATGAAGGAACTTAGTAAGTATCATCATATTTTTAGTGCAGCATCCCACTAGCCTAATCGCAAACCGGTGCCTCAGACTCAGCGAGACAGCAGTATGCTGCAAAAGTTCATCACAATTTAGATGAAGAATATCTTGTATCTGGCTTGAAATTTTATTCCCCCATTATAATGCTACATTGGTAACTCTTGTCTCTTTTTCCCTCACTTCATAGTTAGACACAATGTGGGTATTCCTCGTATTGAGTTTATAGCCAGTGACCTTACCAAATTCTGTTGCTTCCACCTCATTGTGTTTTACGGCTTCCTCTGTATCAGAAGGGTAAATTGCAACATCATCGGCATAAGCAGAGATCTTAATTGCTTGTCCATTAAGAGTGACAGGCTGATACCCTAATTTTTCTCTATACAAAAGAGATATGACTCCAAATAAATGGTGAACAGTAGAGGCGATATTGACTAGCCCTGGCGGGCACCACAAAGGGTCTGAAAAGAATTGAAATGGCGACCATTCACTATAACTGGGCTAGACTCCATCTTTCTCATAATTGGCCACAGAAAAGGGCATGAAACTCAGTCAAAGGCTTTGTAGGCATCTAACAAGATCATACCAGCCAATCACCCCAAGACCTTGGCTGCATCAAATAAAGATATTGCAGTGTTAAATGATATAGTGGTGTCTCTAGAAAAGATAAGCCCCTGTTGTTGAGAAGGTACCAAGTTTTAGTAATAGTAGGAAGGTGACTAGCCAATAGTTTAGAGATAATCTTGGCATTAGCATTGAGGAGCGAAATGGTCCAATTTGATCCTCTCTCATTTGCCGGCTTCCCTTTTCTCAAAAAGATAGCTATATTGACAGACTACTATGTTGAGGGAGTACCTAGTCCTTGATCAAGGCCTCTGCTCAATGGACATATAAGAGGGGTGAGAAGATCGGTAAAGGTTTTATAAAACTTGGCAGGTATGCAATCATCACCAGCCGCTTTACCAGCAGCTAGAGATGAGATTGCATGCATGACGTCTTCTACAGCAATCATTCGTTCCACTGATCTAGCCTGTATGTCATCAAGTTGTCACAGAGGAACCCTAGCTACATAGGCTCTATTTCCAAATGTGAAGGCCCTCTATATTCTTCAGAGTACAGCTCTTGATAAAAATCTTTAAAATATTCCAATATATCCTCCAAACGAGATACAAGTTGACCATTTCTATCCTAACAGGCAATAATAATGGCCTTACAATGTCTTTCCTTAATCTTACACGCAAGCACCTTACCAATTTTATCCCCATGTTCGTAATCAGCTTTCTAATATGCCTTAAGAAAATCCACCATCTTCACCCTAAGTGTTCGGCCAATTTGACTTCTGTGCTAAACCAACCATAAATATATAGCCCCTCTCTCCATTTTCATGATTTTGAGTTAGTCTGGCATGTATTCTTTCAAGAGATGTTAGGGCCTCTTTCTCCGCATTACATGCAGCTCTGCTTTAATTAGCCACAAACTGGATGATAGCGCCCCTTCTATAAGCCTCCAAAGAGTCGCAGACTATGGTAAGAGGGGCAGAACCAATGTTAAATGAAAGGAAGTTTTGGATGACTGAGGACATCCACACTTTAAATTTTGGGTCTAACAGCACTGAGCGCTTAAACGTCCACCACCTTGCTCCTTTCCTAATGAGGTTGAATTTTATTTTAAGCAACAATGGATTGTGATCTTTGGACACATGTCAATCCATACATTAACCAACAAGTGAGATCGAGCCTGAACCAGATCTATATGGGAGTGATGTTTATGGACACCTGAGTAATATGTATACCTCAGGTCAATTCCTCTAACGGCATGCCAAGCATTTGAAAGAGCATGTACCACAAAAGATTTAATATTGCATTACTTACTTTTGACATTCGAGAATATACATGATGATTTGTGGAGTTGATTTTATAATTCATTGCACAATTAAAATCGGTCACCACAAAAAAGCCCAGGCCAATCAGCCAACTCCATAGTAAGGCAATATTTGAGGCTCATCGCTGTTAGGTCATAAACAACACACATAGTGTAAGTAACATCTGCAAGTTCCAAAAGAGCTATTGGCCACCTCCCTGCTTATCCGCTTTGGTTCATATTACCTTGACAGAACCTTGCTTCTTACCCAGAACAGCTATTGTCTGAATAGAAGCAGTTTGAGTTGAACACACAATCTAATCAAAGCCCGGTCTTTAAAAGAAACATGTTTCCATGAGACAAAGAGCATTAGGTTTAAACAGCCTGAATCCTCCCTAACTAAAGAGTGTTTACAGGAACTAGGCCAAGGACATTCGAGCAGATTAATTTCACATATTGAAGTTATTCATATCCATTATTAATGCCTGTTATAGTACTTGCACTGTGAAATCTGCTGCTAAGTAACCAAATCCTATCAATTTCATCCAAACAGCTAGTACTATTTTCCAATTTTATCACCCAAACAACCCACCAAAGAACCCTACATCCCTCCTAAAACCTTCCCAACCCAGCCACCCCCAAAGGGAAGGAAACATCCTCAACATGTGCTGTCAATGCCGAAGGACAGCCAAGTTATCCCCCCACCCCCACCAGCACCCCAATCCCACCTCAAAGAAAAAAGAAAGCAAGGAACAAATATAGACTCTCTTAGGCCCCCACAACTACTACTGGATGCACTATGGAATGCATTATTCAGGTTATGCACATTACATTGCTCCCTCTGCCTGCATCAGCTAATCCAGATTTCCAAAGCCCTATCAGATCACACACTTCGCTGTCAGAGAAATTCAAATAAGATATACCCCCCCTCAAGATGTTCAGTCTAGTTGGTTCCTTCAAAAAAGATTGTGCTCTCAAGAATCTTAGAGGATCAATCAGTTTTCAAAGCTGAGACCTTTGCTTGGGCGATGTTAGACCTGGCATCCTTGGCGTGGTTTTCCCCTGTCTTTTTGCCTCTGCCTTCTGTATTTTTGCTGTGTGCTGGATTTCGTTTTTGCTGGTCTAGGTGCTTTGGGCACTTTACCACTGCTGATCAGTGCCAAAGTGCAAGTGCTCTCTGTAAATTGTGAATATGGATTGGTGTTTCCATGATTGGCTTGTTTGACTTACTACAGTCCCTAGTACTGTATATGCCCAGGGCCTGTAAGTCAAATGCTGCTAGTGGGCCTGCAGCACTGATTGTGTCACCCACGCAAGCAGCCTTTCAAAGGGGTCTCCGACCTGCCACTACAGTGTCTGCACGCACCCACTTGCCAGGCCCTAACCTTCCCTTTTATTACATGTGGGTCACCCATAATGTAGGCCCAAGGTACCCCTGTGGGCAGGGTGCACTGTATATGAAAGGTAGAACATGTACTGATGTGTGTGACATGTCCTGATAGTGAAATACAGTGTATTTCGTTTTTTACTATTGAGAGGCTATCTGTCCAATAGGGGAGAATGGGCGTTTATTTATAACATCTTATAAGTAGGACTTCTCATTGGGACAAGATAGAAAGATTGAGTTTAATATGCCTGAACTCAGAATAGAAAGATGCATCTTTTAGTAAAGATGATTTTTATATTGTGTGTTTGAAAATACCACCTTTAGAAAGTGGGTATTTTCTTGCTTAGCCATCCTGTGTGTCTCTGCTGGTTTGTGGATTGACTGTCTGACTTTGGAGTGACAGGGGCTGGGGATATGAATTCACTGTAGACAACCACTCGGGGGGGGTTGAGGTGTGTCCAGCCTTTCCTGGATGAGTCAGGGCTGGACTGAATAGACCTGGGCTGCATTTAGAGTAGTGAGAGGAGATTTCCTTGCACCTGAATGGGCCTGGTCTGCCTTACACAATGCTGTCTCCACCTCCTACCGGGAAGATGGACCAGGGAGGACAGAAATGGTTTTGACTGAGCACAGAGCCCTTCTTCCACAAGAGAACAAGAGAACAAAGAGAACTTGAATATAAATATTGGGGCCCAGAACTTTAGATTACTTCTGGACTCAAGAGGAACCTCTGCCAAGAAGAAAAGCTGGGAAAGCTGAAGGAGAAGTACTGCCCCTTTGCTGTGTGCTGTCTGGGGTTGGCCTGCAGTGGCTGTGTCTGCCAAGGAGAGGACAAAGACTTTTCTGTGTGCTGTGTATCCTGCTTGAAGATCTCCAAGGGCTTGAAGTAGAGCTTTCCTCCGGTTCTGAAGTCTCAGGGACACAAAGACTTCACCACCAGCTCCCCTGAACTTCTTTGCTGGGAGTTCTGACCTGCCAAGAAGCACATGTTCCTGTGTTGGGCCTCTGGAGGTTGTTCCTGCTGCTGGGAGCTGGGAAAAGAGAAGCAACTAAAGAAGCGTGACACACCCGCACCCGTTTCTGATGCAAATCTGCCATTCAGGAACAATTTCCACACATCGCCACCTTGCCGCTTAAGAATCCGATGCAGCACCTGCCTGCTGCTGAAAAATTGCTGCATGCTGAGTCTTGTGCTCCAAATTCTGAGATTACCACACAACTCCGACCCAGGCCCTTCTGTGAAACTGCAAGAACCGCCGCATCATGGGACCGTGGATGGAGAGATCAACCCAGCGCTGTTGCCACTGCATCGAGAACTGATGCATCCCCGAATCCCCACATATCGCACCGGGGTGCCAAGTCTCCAGCAACCCCGGGGCCGCAGTAAGAAACCGACGCATCACCTCCCCGCACAGGAAGAAACTGATGCATCACCTCCTCTTCAGTAGGGAACTGACGCATTACCTCCCCTGCATGCAGTAAGGAACTGACGCATCACCTCCCCTGGATCAAGGAACCAACGCATCCCCTGCCCTATGTGTAAGGAACCGACGCATCACCTTCCCTGCGGCTGTTTTTGCTTATGAGTTTGACGCATCCAAGGTACTTTGTGTTGAAAGTGTTGCATGTATAGTTTGCTATGGACAGAACTGTTTTTACCTTTTAAAAGTCATATCTAGATAACTGTATGTTGGATTTTTGTCGTTTTGGTCTTGTTTGGTTTAGATAAAGATCACTTATTTTTCTAAACTGGTGTGGTGGCCATTTGTATTGTTTTCACTATATAACTGTATGTGTGCACAAATGCTTCACACACTGCCTCTGAGATAAGCCTGTCTGCTTGTGCCAAGCTACCAAGGGGGTGAGCAGGAGTTGCCTAAGGATGTAACTTCCTTACCCTGACTAGAAGCAAGGGTCCCCACTTGGACATAGGTGCAAACCATTGCCAACAAGAGACACCCATTTCTAACAGGCGAACTTTCAAATATTTTACTTGACGTAGTAGGACATTCAGAATATTAATCAAAAAAGGCGTTGTAGTAGTGTTAGTCCATGAGTAGAAAAATTTGAACGTGTAGGCAGTCTGTGAGCTCACTGGATCTGACAGTCAAAATCCCAATTGCTCAAATCAGGAAAGGCCTTCTCAAATAAGTTGGCAATAAACAACCATGGCTCATTCCCCTACATTCCTTCCGCAATGCCATATACCCGGAGTTTGGTCTTGCGTAGTTGATCCTCCAGCCCTTCAGCCCCCCATTGTATATCCTGAATCTGCTATACTCAGTGTCTGTGCTATTCAGGGATGCAACCTCGTCTTCTGTGTTGGAAGTATGCCTTTTCAGCTCAGAGATCCTTTCTGAGCGGAAGAGCCAACCACTTCAGTGATATCCCATTGCACTTTTGCATTATCAGCCCTAGCTTCAGCATGGTGCATTTGAGTCTCATCCCTGAGTGTTTGGATTGGTTGAAAAATTGCACCAAAAAAAAGCTCTGCTTTAATGAGGATTTCTTCATTATGCTTCTCATTCTGGCTCCATACAGAGCCTTGTTCTACAACAGATGAATCCTTAGAGTTAGTTTGTAGACTTGTTCTAGGCAATACTCTACCAGTCAGCTCTAGGTTTTTACTATCAGGGCTCAGTTCATCCATAACTCCTCTCCAGTGACCAGCTGGGCTACAGGGTACTTTTGGACTTAGATCTGTTAGAGTGCTTCAGCTTCGGGCTGTCAAAATTTATGCCATCACCTTTCTTTTTCCTTTTTAGCGCTATAGCTCATTTCCCAATCAAACCCATTTTAGGGCGAGCACCAGTGCTATCAGTCTTAGTACCAATCTTGGCCCCATCCAGAACATCGACGAAGACATTTTCAGGTTCAGTGACCATAGTCTACCATCAAATGGCCTGAGTCCCTAGAGAATTCATATCCAGCAACAGCTACAATTCTACTCAGAATCTATGTGCGAGATGGAATGGCAGAGGATGCCCAAGGCCCTCAACTGACCAAGTTTCCATTCTCTTGTTGTCCCCTTCCATACACCTCCCAGAGTTGCCATCTGGGGACCCATACCCGTTGACCTACTAAATTCCACACCGCGAAGCGGAGTTTTTCAGAACTCTGCGATCTCCGCGTAACGCGGAGTGCAGAAAACTCTGCAAACTCCGCGAGCGGAGTTCACCGCCCAGGCCTAATCACAATCAATATTCCCTCCCCAAAGTTAGTCACATGAGGTAACATGTTCGACTTTGGTGGATGTCAGATTAATTATTTCTACTCCAAACTTAGCCACATTGGGGAACGTGTTGGACTTTGGGGAGTGGGGGTTTGAGAAACACAATTCTAAGTCCAAACTTAACCATTGTAAATAAGTAAATAAAATGTAGGGAGTATAAGCAGCTTTTACAACATGATTAAACATATTATCACCAAGACAAAAGTTTTTATAAGAAAAAATAAACACATAATAAAACTTAGAAAATGCCAAACAAATCAATAAATATAAATTACATAATTATTAAATAAGTGAATATAAAGTAATTAACCAAAAATTATGTAATAAAATTTAAATATGGAGCTACAGCCGCATTTTGGGACTCCGCTGTTTGGGACTCTGCTGTTTGCCCCCAGAAGGACCACAAGTTCCAGGAGCACTAGCACGCGGTCGCACTATTTAACCAGCACGCCGGCCCGCGGCCCCTTGTAGCCGCATTTTGGGACTCCGCTGTTTGGGACTCTGCTGTTTGCCCCCAGAAGGACCACAAGTTCCAGGAGCACTAGCGCGCGGTCGCGCTATTTAACCAGCACGCCAGCCCACGGCCCGTCGGAGCCAGGAGGAGACTGGGCTGGGCCCTCCCCCAAAGATCTGCGTTAACAGAAGGTACCAAATTACTGACTTTAATAATTCAGGGGTATTGGCACTGGCACTGTCTGCTCGCACACCTGTTTCGGCGGTAGGCAGCTACGAATAAATTGAGCAAGATGAGTAAGAGAGAGGGAAAGGGAAAGGCTGTGCAACTAGGAGGAAGTATTGTGGGGACACTCGATCATTTTTTAACTAGGGCAACCTCTGTACTCGCGCATGAGATTGAGATAACGGAGCGACGCCTATCTCTGGAGCCTTTTGCCCACAAAAGATCCTCTCTTGGGGGCTTGGCACTCCATACTACTTCCGGCCAATCTTTGAGCCCAGACAGAGCTATTGAAATAGAACCAGAGCTAGACCTAGAAATACCTATGGGCCCGATATCCCCTGTTCCTGAACCAACTCAGATTACCCAAAGAGCCACCAGGGCAGCATTACTATCAAAACCTACAGGATCCACGCCTGACTCTGCTGTAAAGAGAAAGAGGGGGGAGGGCCCCACAGAGACTGAAACCTGCAAAGATCTCAAGGCGAAACAAAAAAAGCGGGGGGGTACACTAGATACAGACCCAGGAGACCTAAGCAACCTGGAAACGACGACCCCCGCCCCATGTCCGGTGTCGAAGGAGGTCATGTGGCAGAGATTAGAAACCCTGGTCTCCACCATGCTAAATCCCATCACATTGAGATTGAGCCGGATTGAAGGAAAAATAAGTGGCCTGGAATCACAGGCTAAAAACAACTTTCGTGCTTTGGAGGCATTATTAGTAAGGAACAGGCCAACTTCAGATGGAGAAACCCAAACTACCCAAGTCACCCAAGAGGCAAGCAAAATAGCCCCAACTGCAAAACCTTCAAAACCTACAATGATGTTGACTGTACCCCAAAATTCGGCGTCCCTTATAGATACTAATCCTGCTATTAGCATTGATGAGACTAACATCCTTATAGCCGACACATCCAGTGAATTTGCCCAAAGCTACCCAAGTCCACCTTGCGCCAATGAACTGGATAAAGTGGCTGATAAAAACAATTCACCACCGGATAATCTTAATGGTGCAAAAATTGGACAAAGTAGAGCATCTCCAGGGAAGGGCAGTCCAGGAGCCAACAAGAAGAATGAAAGATTGGCTCGTGGATTATTGACAGCTGGAACCCAGTCTTTAAATTTTCCCCCAGCGGCTGCCCCCCTGGTGGTGGTCTTGGGGAATGTGCCACCTCTGCGGGAGGGTCAGGCAGAATTAACATCTCAACTAATGTCTAAAGCCATGCATTGGGTGGTCCAAAATTTGGAGGGGGAGGGGGGCCGGGGCGGGAACCTACAAAGTCAAATGATTATGGCTAGAAGAGTTACCTGGGTAGAGCCTACTAGGAAAGAAATGTGGGGAGACTGTGTGGTTTTAAATTTTAATAATGGATTTATTATAAGATTCCTTTTGGACACCTTGGGTAATGCCACTGATAGAAACTCTAATATTATGGTGTTACCATTGGGTTATTTTTATAGACCACTCCCTCGACAAACAACAGGGAGCTTCCCCCAACAGGTGGAGAGACAGACACAGGGGGCCGTGTGGGGGATCCCCAGGCTGACAGACTTGAGACTTGAAAATAGATTTGCACCCCTCTCCCACCTAGAAGCCTGCGACTGACTACAGCCAGTGAAATTGAGTTATATAGAGAGCAGTGAGAGTAATGAAAGCCACCCCATGTCGGCCCCCGCAATTGGCGATACACAACAGATACCAACAACATTACAGGGGAAACAAAAAGTGGCCTTAAAATTAGCATCCTGGAATATAGCCGGTATTTTTTCCAAACTGAGTGATAATAATTGGCTTAGTTTATGGCAAGAGCATGAAATAGTATGCTTTCAGGAAACGTGGGCTGTGGGGCCAGTGTATATTAATGGCTACCGCTCCTTCCAGACTAAAGCCATACCATCAATTTCCGAAAGGGCAAAGGGAGGCGTCTTGACACTAATCAAAAACTATCTAAATATCATTGTGAAAAAGTGTGATTATACAAATCCAAATTTCCATATCCTGACGTTAGAGATACAACAGGAAGGGATATGGATACTAGTAAATTTCTACAATAATAGATTTGGCCCAAACATGCATCTAATCGTGGGCGAGCTCCTCAAAGCAATAGAAAACATTACCCATAACCTTAAGGATGTGAATGTAAACATTATCTGGATGGGTGATTTTAACATTCACCCATGTGGTTACAACGCACTCCCGGTTTGCGGATTAGAGCATATGGGGGGTAACCCCATATATCATTTTACTCATAATGAGTATGGTAACTCCCTAAACAGGTTGTTAGTGTAGGAGAGTAGGATCTGCTTCACATGGGTACCCCCACTTTTTGCTGATGCTTCACTGGTTTTCGACATTAGTCTGGCTGGGGCCCTGCTATTCAGAACCCCAGCCTAGCTGTTTCCTCTTTAAAAGGGTCTCCATGTGCCTTAGGCACATCACTGATTGGGATCTGGAGTGCCCTTGTAAGTCCCTAGTATATGGTATACTATGTACCAAGGGCATAGGTACCTCAGAGGCCTGCCAGGGGCTGCAGCATGTATTATGCCACCCCTTCAAGGCCATCCAAACTGACACCACAGGTCTGCTACTGCAGCCTGGGTAAGGTGGTGCATGCACCCCTTACAGTGGTATAGGTTACCTATATCACTAAATGCATACACACATATAAACCTATAAGTCACTCCTAAGGCAGGCCTTATCAATCCTAAAGGCAGAGTGCGTGGTTCCTATGTGAGAGGGTGCCCCTGCATGAGCAGGGCCCCTCTGCAGCATTCGGAGACCATCTCTGATGCTGTTTGTAGTGCAGCCTGACCATATACTCTTAAACGCATTATATCCTCGCGGTAAAATGCTAACTATGGAATGGCTGCACCTAAACATGTTGTGTTTGGTGTCAAACATCTTGTAATACTACCCCCCCGCCAATCCTGGCGGCGGGGGTAGCATTCCACCCTTCTAGAGGGAAAGGCATGTTAACTCTGACGAGTCCGGTAACTTCTTTCCAGAGCCCTGGCATCACAAAATGGATGCTGCTGCCACAGACACGAGTCTGGCCTCCTGCTGCTGGACGAAACTCTGGCAGGGGAGGCCTGGACAATAGGTTTCCTGTCCCAGGGAGGTGTGACCACCTCCCCAGACAGGACAATGTGTATTGGGGCTGGGCGGGAGCACTTTCGGGTGCTTTGAAGTCCTGCACTGGGGGCACATTTGGTGTCCCTGTGCATACCCCAGTTCAAACCGGATCAGGGGCTCGCAGCCCCTGCTTTGGCGCGAACTGGACAAAGGAAAGGGGTGTAGCCACCCCTCTGCCCTGACCCACCCATAGGTGGGGCCACAGAGTAGTCCATCCCCTATTTTTAGAATAAAGGTAGGAACCCAGTCCTTAGGACTTTAGATTATACCTGGACGAAACTCTGGAACTGAATCCTGGACCTTCGACGCTCTACTCACGATTAGAGGACTGAAGAATCTCCCTTGGGGTCAAGGAGTGACTCCCCTGCTTGGCAGGCACCAAAGAAGCATCTGTCCGGTTCGCATCACTGAAGCTCCCGTCGGACGCCGAAGTCATCGCATCACCAGAGGTGGATTCTCAGACTTCCCCGAGGCTACCCTGAGTCCCCAGCAAAGCTGAGGCCCGTGGCTATCATGGGTGACTTGAGACCGTGACCCCTGGACACTGAGCACACTTGCAAGTGCACCATCTTGTGGGTCTCCCAAGAAGTCGTGCTTTGGGCTCCGAGTAGCCCTAGCCTCCAGCACCACCTGCACCGAAGATCACTGGCCCCCACTCCACGAGTGTCCTGTAAGCCAGCTCCACGTGCGGCGTCACGAGGCTCCTTCGCGGTCGCTAGCCCGTTGGCTAGTAGCCCTTAACGAAGGCCAATCTCTTCTTTACTTGGCAGTCTGGTTGCTCCAGGCCTGCCCTCACTTACCCTCGCTGGGTGAGTTCCCCAGACCTTGCTGGTCTGCATCATCGACGATCTACATCTTACTCGAGACTTGCCGTTTCCAACGCTTGTTGGGTCCAATCTGGTCGCCGACACCTCTGCACTCAACAAACATCGAGCAACAGCCCGAATCCTGCTCCTGGTTGCCGACAACGCCTCCCGGACCTCGTGGCTGAAGAGTCAAGATGACCGTCAACGAACCTGAAGCACTCGACATCGGTGGGCATCTGTCCATCGCCTCCCTGGTCACTGGCTAGTGACCCAGACTCTGTCCCCTCTGCTTTCAGGTTCACCAGAACTCCGATCCACTCTTGGATCCACCCGGACACTTTTCTCCTGGTCGCCAGCAGCACTTTGCAGCAGATCGCCATACGAAACGACGACGAAACCCGACCCCGAAAGGCACCTATGCACCCGGCTTCCCTGGGTGAGGTAACACGAGTACTCCGGTGCTCCCGTGGGTAGAGACTCTTCAAAGTCCTAGATCTCCAAGGGTTTTGTCCTAGTCCTCTTTTAAGTGTCCCTTTCCTCTATTTTCCCGATCCCGACTTTCTCCATAGAAGTTAACGGCGTATCGCGGTTGTGTATTTACACTGCACGCGTCTCCCGTGGGTCCCCTGTGTCACTACCTTGGGTGGTTCCTTGTGGTCCAAGCACTTCTAGAGGCTCTAGGCCTAGTGTCTAGTTCAGTCGTGGTTCGCATACCACTTTATTGGTATATGGTTTGGTACGCCCCTGGGGCCCAAACGTGTATTTGTGCTATTACTGTGATTTAAGATCTTATAACCTAGGTACTTAGAACTCTAGCCTCATAAAGAGACTAGAGGGGTGTGTTTAGTAATAAATACATATATTTTGAATATATACCTGGTGTGGTGCTCTTTCATTTGGTCACTCAAGAGATTATAGACTGGTAAAACAAGCTGCTTTACATTCCTTCAAGACTTAGCCTGAAGGCTGCTCTCCACAGCTACCACTAGGATAGCTTTCAATAAGGTTGTCTTTAACCTACCTACCATAAGAGTCGATTTGGACTGGTGCAAGGTGCCCACTATAATTAGTGGACAGCATATGCCAGGCCAACTTCTCACAGTTAGCCTCTCTGAATATGGAAGTAGTCTGTGATATTGATCCTGCCCTAGAAAATTTAGGGGGAACTTTCCACCTAAATGGGCAGGAGTCAACGATTGATTATATACTCTTAACGACCCCCTCAGATTAAGGGTTTCCAGGGTAGGAAACTGTTTTAAAACCTTTAGTGATCACTCTATTTTATCTATGGAGATGAAAGTATCTATATGGGACACACATAATCACAAGCAAGCCGGAACCCCAATAGTGGCAGGGAAAAACGGAGTCCAACTGAAATGGGCACATATTGATAGATTAAAGATGTCCTCAGATGTTATAACAAAAACACAAGATAATATATTATTGTGCCTAGATCCAGAGGCCGATGCAGGGGGAGTGGTACGGGCTTTTGGTGATATTTTAGAGAAGGTAAAATCGGCCCTTACACGAAAAAGAAAGTCAAACAAAGTAAAGGATAAGGGTTGGTTTGATTCACCATGCTCTAAAGCAAGGAAGGCATTAACCTTTGCTTTGAAAAATAGGCCCAGAGCTCCGGTAGAGATAAAAACATTACGCGCCTCATACAAACTGGCATGGAAAAATCGAGAAAGGACCATCAAGGAGTATTTATGGGCAGATCTTGACAAGGCGGCTAGCACAGGAAATAGCCAAGATTTTTGGAAATTGATAAATGCACCATATTTTAAAAATCATAGTGACCCCACAACAGATACAAATGTGGATGAGGAAACATGGGTCTCACATTTTGAAAACATCTTTACTTTAAAATCTAATTCGCCAACCCGCTCCACGACTGTAGAGCAAAAGTCTTATGCCCCCCTTGCATTTTCACTTAATGAAGTTAAAGTCGGATTAGAATCCTGTAGTAAGGGAAAGGCCCCAGGCCCAGACGGTGTCCTAATCGATTTCTTCCAGGAAAACCTGGACCTATGGGCACCCCTTCTGACAAATGTAATGAACAGCATAGTTCTGGTAGGCCCCCCACCATCATGGTCAACAGGCGTGATTGTTCCAATTCATAAAAAAAGGAAATAGGGACAATCCAAAGAATTATAGACCGATCTCCTTATTGGACACAACATCTAAATTGATGGGACGTCTCCTCCTCTCCAGGTTAGAGGGGTGGGCAAAGGAAAATAACATCTTGATCCAGGCCCAGTATGGGTTTCAGCAGGGAAGGGGCACCGTGGATCAGTGCTTAAACTTAGCACTGACCATTGAAAAATACACTAGAATGAAGGGTGAAAAGATTTATATGGCTGTCATGGACCTGACGGCCGCATTCGACTGTGTGGTCCATGCTAAGCTTTGGAATATAATGGAGGTGATGGGGGTCGATCAATCAATACTAGACTTCAATAGACAATTGTATATAAATGCTGAGGCAACAGTCCACTATACCAAGGACGGAGACTGTACACGCCCCTTTAAAATTGCAAGAGGAGTGAGGCAGGGCTGTGTCCTTGCCCCACTCCTCTTCTCCTTATACACTAATGGAGTTGAGAAAGCACTTACTATGGCCTCCCAAGATGTCCCTCTTTTTTACTCCAAACCGCTACCAATATTGGCCTACGGGGACGATGCGGTGTTAATCGCCCGAACAGGACTTGGCCTACAGCGTTTGATAAATGCATATGTCTCCTTCATGGATTGACTTAAGCTGAAGGTAAGTCAAACCAAGTCCTTTGTAATAATAGCGGGGGCGAAAAATAGAGATAAAACACCCTACCTCCATGCGGATGCCAAGAGAATAGAGGTGGTGGATTCTTTCCCCTATCTGGGGTCTTCTTTGACAAAGACCTCTCATGGTCTAAATTGATAGAAGGAAGGAAGTTGGCAATGGATAGAGGCATCGCTGCTGTTAAATCCTTCGCTCGGAAACTGGGCGCTAAACCTATTCTACCTATGAAAAACATCTACCAGGCCAAGGTAAAGGCAGCAGCGACATATGGGGCGGGTGTCTGGGGTACGGCAACACCGACACCACTCCAATCCACTGAAAATAGTTTCTTTAAATCTGTAGTGGGACTTCCTCCCTCTACTTCAAATTACATCCTTCACTCAGAATTGGCCATATCTTATATTTTAGATTCTATACAGCTAGCCCCGATTCTCCTCTGGCACTCAATCTGGCGGAGAGATACAGTGACACTCACCCAAACAATAATAAAGAGTTGTTTAAGCATGGATAAGTGGAAAACCTCGAGATGGTTAAGTTATGTCGAATCTGTCTTAAAGGAGATCGGCCTCCCTGACTTGTTTTATAATCCACTGGCTGGCCAAAAGGTCTCTAAACAAAAGGTTACAAATATGTTTTTATTAAGGTCCGAGTACAAATGAAAGTAGCACCATAAAGAGAAACAAGCGGTCTGCTTATATCGCCAAAATCCCCCATAATTAGCAGAGGGGTTTTTATATTTATTAAATGTTACTTGGCTACAGCACAGATTTATACTGCTGAGATTCCACTTGAA
This sequence comes from Calotriton arnoldi, assembly GCA_963921515.1. Classification (NCBI taxonomy): domain Eukaryota; kingdom Metazoa; phylum Chordata; class Amphibia; order Caudata; family Salamandridae; genus Calotriton; species Calotriton arnoldi. Next base: position 614,942 of record CAWUFW010001545.1, on the reverse strand, counting down.
CATGATTTCTTTGATGCTAGGGTACCCAGAAAAAACATACAATCACTCAGACTTAAGCGTATGCCCATGTGATAACCTTTCATCACAGACAGAGTTGCACTTAGTTCTTTTCTGCAGGCTCTATAAGAAAGAAAGGAATCAATATCTCATTCCAATTTTAAAACAAAGGAATTTTAAACAGTGCCGAGTGGCATTATACCTTTTAAAATCATTATCCGATCCGTTGATCTGTTATTCGGTAGCGACATTCCTATGGGCCTGCATAAGAAAGAGGAAACGTGGTTTGCCAAGTCAAGTTTTGTGAACTTACCTCATGATTTATTCAGCTGTGTAGTATTTCTTTTTTTCTTTTTTTTTTCTTTTTTGTTTTAACATATGAAATAATTTTATGGTATTAGGTTTTGTATTTTTTATTTGAGAACTCAGGATGAATTAGAGGGGGGATTCTTTCTCTTCTTTTTATGAAATTATGTTTTCTTTTATCTGTGCTTTTAAAATCATTTAAACTTGATCGAATAAAGATTGGATTGATTAATTGATTGAACTACATAAATAAGTACACAAAACAACAGCTATAGTTTTCTATAACAATCATTAACAAATGTATTTAAAACTTATTAAATTAAATTAGTAACAATTTAAAACAAAAAATATTAATAACGGTTAACTAAGGTAAGACTGAACTTCAAATTAATCACATATTTTACATATAAGTATATAAAAACATACAAAGGAATACTTATCAGACATGCCACTACAAGCTCTAAAACAGCACAATTTTTTTTTTTAATTATCATTTATTATTAACAATTAACATAATATTAAAAACAAATTACAGTACAATAATTTTCAAATACATATTTAATTAAAATATCGTTGCATTATAGAATTAATGAATTCTAATTTATTCAAAAACTAAACTCAATATATCACCAAAAACACTTGCACGAAAAATCCCAACAAAACCAAAAGCCAACCATAAAAAATAAGTTTTAAAAAATATAACAAAAACAAACTTTTTCCCTTACTATATTAATAAAAATACACGTTTTAAAAACACCTTCTACCCTGCTCCTCTACAAACCCAACAATCGGCGCCTAAAAAATTATCATAAAACATTTTTTTTTTAAATAACATCGAAATATTAAAAAGCATAAACAAAAAATAAAACAAAATATACAAAAATATTCTATATAATGATATTTAAAAAGTCGATATTACTAATAGCGATATGAACAACAAAGTTAAACAAAAATCGATACTCTTACCTTCAATATAAGTTTTCTGAACATCACTATAATTTTGCAACAATATTGATGACCAACGATATTAAGGTCGAACATCAACTGGCCCAAGAGAGACAGCATCGCCAGAACATCAATCACTCTCTGTGGACTTTCACCTACAGTTCCTATGCGGTTCATGAGTCAGAAGCTGAGATGGCAAATGAGCTGCGCATGAAATTTGCGTGGAAGCATGGATAACGTCACTCGTATAGTAAAACTGCCTTGTCTGATTATATTAGTACTTAGATATTTTAAAGTGATTGAGTTTAACAATGCTGCAGTTGAAGGTTGACCGGATGAAAAGATGAGCGCTAGGTAGCGCAGACGAGGAGGCAGCAGCTGGCCCTAAGCTTGCAGCTTTTTAATGAACTGTAGAGCTTGCGTTCGTACACACCATTAAATGTAATAAATGTGTCCCATGCATCTGTGTGTTTAAACAGGACAAACCTGGGTCAATGATTCCATATATCATTGAGTGGTCTGTACTAATTGGGTTCCTGACCTAATACGCCTTATCCCGCTTGGTAATTTACACACCAATTATTTCCTCGTAGTTTGCTTGGACAGAGAAAGCTGCCCTTGATGCGCCTTTACGCCTTGTTGTACATTCTTTGTTGCAGCGCTGTAATTAAAATGGTACCGGCCAGGATTCCGTCAGGAGCCCTGATTGGAAAGAAGTGTACATTCAAAGATGTCAGAACAATGACACCTGTCAAGAGAAGGGGGTGGAGCGGTACAGTGGGATTAAAGTCACGCGGAGTAATGAGGCCTCCTGCAGCTTCCACTGGGCGCAAAGATCCGCGCTGAATCCAGGAGTGCCCTCTGTGGTTCAACTGACAGCGGAGAGCTTTGGTTGTGAAAACATTGTACAAAATTGGAAAATGACGTTTCATATTTACTTCCAAATACAGTGGAAAGTGATAAATGAAGTGTCTTCTGTGGAAAATGCCACATGTACAGCCTTTGTCCATACTGTAAACCAAGGTAACCTTGTCTTAATCTCTCCTTTTTACGGTGCGCCGCTAATAAACGCAATAAACGTAAAAAGTGTGAGAGACAGAGGGGCATATTAGCAAGGAATAGCGATATTTATCGCTAACCGCGCTTAGCGCGACTTTGGTTAACGTCGCCTATCGCTGGAAAATATTGCTGCGATAACACCCTATAAACAAGGTTTATCTCCATAGCGATAAGATTTCCAGCGATAGCGGCAAAATGTGAGAATATCGCTGGAAAAGCAGCGATATTCTCGCATTATCGCTAAGGTGGATTCAGCATTAGAATCCACCTCCTATACTTTAAACAGGTAAGTCATCCTCACTAGCAGGAGATAAAATATAGCGATAAACGCGCTTAGCGCGACTATTTTATCGCTTCGCCTGCCTTGCTAATAGGGGGTAGTGGAGTTAGCGACTGTTTCCAGTCGCTTTTAGTAGGGAACGCCTTCCTTGCATGTCATTAGCGATAATTATCGCTGACATGCAAGGCGATGTGAATCCCGGCCGCTAACGCCTAAAAGCTGTCGCTAACGCCAGTTATAGACAGCTTGCTAATAGGGCGATAAAATTATCGCCGCTTTAGCGGCAAAAAGTGCCGCTAAAGCGGCGATAAAGCCCTTGATAATATGCCCCAGAGAGACAACGATTGAAAAACAGACAGAATACGAGACAGGAATAGAAAGGAAAAGTGAGGAAAATGGAATGGAAGCGACAGAGGAAGAGCGAAGCACAGGAAGCGAGACCTGGACTGAAAATGGTTGAGTTCAAATGCTTGTGCTCTTTTAGGGAGTGAGATGGGAAGTGCTGGAAATGGTGTGCATTTACTCCGGGAACCCAAACATTGGGGGTCAGGGTGTGAAGGGGTTGGAGTCACAAGGAGCAGCGTCATGAAAAGCAGACTGACTAATTGTAGATTTATTTATTTTTAAACTCTGTTGCAAAAAAATGGAACAAGGACAAACGTGACAGTAAATCTACTCTGACTTTAATGGTCACAAAGAGGCAGCATTTTAAAATATCATCTGGGGTTAAGAAACCTGCTGAGCAGATCTATGCGTGTCCAGCAATTTTCATGGGATAATAATGGAAACAAAACTCTGGTGGTTAATGCACTTGCTGGAGAGAGCTGTGTTTTGTCGAGTCACAGTTCGACTCATAAAGTAGAATAGAGGGTTAATATGTCTGCATGTAACATGCAGATCACAGATATGTATCTTATGTAGCGAGCGCAGTAGGTTACCACTTTTGGCACACAGATCCTTTTGTTACTTGCAGTCATAAGTTGGAATCCTTCTAGTACAGTGAGCTATGAACTGGCATCGAGGAGCTTCATGTAAACTGCAAGGCATGGGTTTAGAAGCCTGTTGTGTTTTTTCCAAATTTTTTGTTATTGCACATTTGCTGAAAATTGTTCTTTTTGATAGTAATAAAGTAGAACAATCCCATCCACTGTGTTATGTTTTAAGTCCTGATTTTGTTTTTCTTCAGACCAAGCACTCAACAAACACGTCACACCTTGTAACCCGCATTGTCTTAAGTAACATTTCCTGTTCATCGATTTAAACGTTTGTAAGATTTCTTGTCTCTATATAATGTATGTGTGATGTAAAGTGCTCTGACACCTTACATTGGGAAGAGCAGAGCTATGAAAGAAATTAAGTAAAAAAATTAGATTAGTAAGCACTATTTAAATCGATATTAGTGTAACCACTCATACAAGCAGACACACCTGACTTTTTTTATAGTGTATACATAGCACATACTTTCAGGGGTTTAACAATGTGAAAAACATGCCTCCAAACCATAGCTTTGCTTAGGAATTGACAATGCGCTGCATGCGTTGTTTTCCTTCATTGCATTGACCTCCACTTGTTAGGCTGCAGATAGCTCCCAGACAGGATGAAACTCAAACAAAAGGAGGGCTGATGGCCCTTCAAATAAGGCTCTTGTTTTATACCTATCTGCAAGTGAAAATAAGAAAGATTTCACTGGGCCAGCATGGATCACAGATGCCAATATTAGATGCAAGATCCGGGATCCGGCAGGGTCCCACTCATTTCCCGAACCGCCAAATGGGACACATAAAAAGTGTGAGATGAGGCAAAAGGCTGAAGGCAAAACCAAAGTAAATAAGAAAGGAAAATCATGAATTTATAAAAACATATGTTTTATGGTTTAATATATGTGCTAGACACTTGATTTGCTTGTTGTAACCCATGGTGATTTCCAATACTGTGAACAGCTGCAAAAGAGATCAGGGCGCAGATTTACTGGCATGGCACTAGAGTGGTAAGACTAGGTGTATGCTATTTATCGTCCAATGCAGAAAGTGTTTTGAGCTAGAAAGGGGTAATTTTCACAGAGCAAAAAATGCTTCGTCCCGCTTTGGGTAAAGTCGGCTTTACGAAGGTAGATCAATGACCACCACCCATAGGTTTTGATGCAAAGCCCAATCCAATAAGACAGCCAGTCTAAGCTTTGCATCAAAAAGCAATATCTAACTGAAGCAAGCATAGACAAGGGGACTATGTTAATTTCTCAAAGAAGCAATGCGTTACCTGTGTGCTGCAGTGCACAGCAGAAATACAATGTGCTGAAACCAAAGGAGTAAATTTACACATAGGGATTTGTACAGGAAGAATATGCCTCCAGTACAAATCCTATGCTAGACAGCGCACACTCACTTCTTCACCGTGGTGCAAGATTGTGTGTCCTGCAAGGCAGTCTGTTTATGCATCAGTGCAATGAATGGCACCAGCAGAAGGTAAATCATAGGAAACATGCATTGTGTTTTTCCTCTTGATCAACACAGCGCAGTCTTATGCTATACTGCATTGCATGACAAATTAATAAGATTGAATGAAGGATTGTAGGGTGCTCTGTGCATAGCCATTCTAAATCTTTTCAAAGGGGCTTGCACAGTGTAATGCTATATACATTTGTATGCATTGTGAGATCATGTGGTGACCTTTGACTCTGCTTGTTTTCAGCTGACTCTATTTTGAATGTACAACATAGTTTTTGTGCTCTTGTATGATTTCATTTCATGCCTTCTTGTTGCTTCAAAGTGGGATGTTTTCTTTCTTCTCAGCACAGAGCAAAATAGCCGTGCTGAAACAGAATGTGTGGGATGTGCATTTGAAAGTGTGAGAGAGGAATTTACTTCTCTGTCTTGGAGTCAAAACACAGAGGTTTGGCCGGCTTCCGTCTTGACCTTGAAACAGACCGGTACGGTGAGCCTTGGTTTTGCAATAAATGAAGAGAGGGGGAACTTATAGAAGTCTCTTTCCATGTTAGCAAAAAATATTAAAGACAGGAAGTTTTGGCGCTCATACTGAAGCTCACTTGTGGGGTGGACGCACCATCACAGGTAAAGTTTTGCTGTTCCATTGTGACTTCTGGACAACTGAAAAGGCTTCCCAGTCAAGCTGACCAGAATGTTGTGTTTAACTCAATTGGTGATGTAAGAGCTAAACATTTTATTGCTCTGTGATGTTTTCATGTTGTGCTCTTAATAATTGATTCTTTTATTTGACAGTGTTTAATTCTGGCATTTGACAGTGCTTGTTTCTTGCATTGGACATCCATTATTATCTGCTTATGTTTTGCTCCCTTGCATTTGACTTGTGAGTGTTCCATTATTATTATTATCATCATTTGCGTGTGTATTACCATTAATATCTGCTTGTGTTTTATTTCATGCATTTGATTACTTTGCACATATATATATCTATTTACATTTGCATGTCAGTGTACCTGTTCTATCTGACATCTGGGAAAGTCTTTCTGTTAGAGAGTGTTGCATTAATAAAACCTCACGCTTTATTTTGAAACTGCCTTTTGATTTGCCTCATTTTGTGAGCGCTGAGTCTCCTTTCCAGGAGCTTTTGCCTGCTTTACCAAGTGCCTTATCTAGGGAGCACTGATTTTCTTTTATTTGGGAGTGTAAAGCAAGACACATGTGTGCTTGACAAAGTTATTTCAGATGTGGCAGGTTGCACCAAATAACAATTGCCATCTAGGTTTCACCTACTCCTTAACAGGGGGATAATGAAAGCATCAACACAAAGTCCAGTAGGTTTAAGGGGCCCTAAACGTTCAAGTTCCTTCATTTTCTCAACAAAATATCCACTTTACATCTGAAACTCCTCCCTGCATTCACGTAAGTCAAGACTGATTTGCATATAGCTGTGTCTGAACTGGGGTGGCGAAGTAAGCTAAAGAACGATGATGGATTCAACCCAGATCTGTGACTGGGGGTGAGTGTCTGAAAAGTTTCAGTGCTCCATCCATCATCTCCTTGTGTTTGCTTTGTTTGCCCTAAGTTGGCAGGGTATGCCTAGACGTGGGTCCCTTGCTCACTTTGCCACTGGATTCAAGCTAGCCTGGCTGATGAGGGCTGTTAGCCCGAAACCGGTCCCAGGATGCTTGTTTCCGGTGCAGGGAAGACATGGCTTGGCAGTTCGGGCTGGACTGTTCCCATGAGGCACAGGGTGAAGACTGATTTGCATATAGCTGTGTCTGAACTGGGGTGGCGAAGTGAGCTAAAGAACGATGATGGATTCAACCCAGATCTGTGACTGGGGATGAGTGTCTGAAAAGTTTCATCGCTCCGTCCATCATCTCCTTGTGTTTGCTGTGTTCGCCCTAAGTTGGCAGGGTATGCCCAGACGTGGGTCCCTTGCTCACTTTGCACTGGATTCAAGCTAGCCTGGCTGATGAGGGCTGTTAGCCCGAAACCGGTCCCAGGATGCTTGTTTCCAGTCCAGGGAAGTCATGGCTTGGCAGTTCAGGCTGGACTGTTCCCATGAGGCACAGGGTCAAGACTGATTTGCATATAGCTATGTCTGAACTGGGGTGGCGAAGTGAGCTAATGAACGATGAGGGATTCAACCCAGATCTATGACTGGGGGTGAGTGTCTGAAAAGTTTCAGCGCTCCGTCCATCATCTCCTTGTGTTTGCGTAAGTCTGCAATTCTCATAGATTTATCTCTTCAAACATTCCTTGCCATTGTCACACCTTTTCCTTCCTCGGAAACATCAGTCACTTACATAGCATTTAGGACTGCCATCTATTGTGTGAGACGTATTTTAATGAGTTGTCTGTTTGAAATCGGGGTTACCTAAGACTAGATGCAAGGGCCAGGCTAATACAACCTGCTGAAGAGGCGGATGGTGATAATGCACGTCAGGGCTCCATGATACTGCGATCTCAAAAAGGTCCCTAAGCTTTTTTTGCCAAATTGTGGAACACAACATTGTTTTCAGCACTGCAATTTTGAAAAAGTGAACATTAAACATTTGCAGGTATGATACAGAGCATAGTAACCCTAGCCCCTTCCTTGTCATGTCTGTGCCTGTGTGAGTGAATGACTGAAAATACCTGGACGTGTGGGTGAAAGAGGAAAGGCTGAGCTAAGGGGGGTTGAGTTGTAGGAAAGAGGAGGGTGTAAGGTGGTGTCTGAGATGGGGAAGTAAGAGGGGTTTCTGAAAGAAAGCAGTAGCAGCCTTAGAACTGACAGTGAATGACAGCAGTAGAAGCTGTATGCACTCATAGCTTCACTCAGTGGGAACAGTAATCTTGTAGGGTATGCCAACTGCATGAGTTCTCACAGTGAGAGCAGGGTTTAGAGTGACCATAGCAGGACTAACAGGATATGTTTGCACTAAAAGTTGCTTGACCACAGAATTATGGGCTGTGGGAGAATGGCAGCCACAGGATCAACAGGAAGTGACAACAGAAATTTGCATGATATGCCAGCAGGAATTACAGAAGTGACAGCAGGATTCAGAGTGCTCCAACAGTATTTTCATACTTTTACAGCATCATTAATTACCATTGTGAATAGGGAAAGGAATATATATGCCAGATAAATTCCACAATTAACCGTGAATTAATATGCATATTAAAAAATATTGATGCCAGGACATTTAGCTTGCGTCAGTGCTAATTGCTGTATGCATAAAGATTGTTTCCAAAAATGCATGCCTAACTCTCTGGTGCGTATCCAACAATCTTTGGTACTTTCGTCTTGGACTAAAGTCCTAACATTTGGTGAATCAGCAATTCAAAAAATCTTTCAGAATTGCACGGATTCCATTATATTAACAGTTAAAAACATTGTACTCCACCAAAGAGCCACTCAATTACTGGTGCCCTATTACCAGTTGTATGCTCCTCAATTAATTGAATAAATTCCCTAACCATTTTATAATACACATGTCTACTAGTACCAGTGAGTATCTTGTGAGAGGATATTCACAATTTCTGTTACTAACCCTAGATTTCAAATATATCTAGAACCCTATTGAAAGTGCAGATTAACTTTATTTTATGTGCTCAGTTCATAATTCCAGAGAGCATACCAAGTTTAACAGCCATAATTATTTATGCATTCCTCAGCCATCTTGCTGAAAATGCGCATTTTGACTTCCTGGGTTGTAGACATGCGCATGTAAGGTCTTCATCATGACCAGGATATATCAACCTACTGTGTGTTTGTCTTAACCCTTTCGGTGCTCATGACGGAATGGTTCCGTCATGAGCACCAGTGCTCCTGTGCTCATGATGGAACCATTCCATCATGTGCACAGGCGCACTAAATCCATCTGCTGCACACAGGAGAGGGATTTCCTTTTTTTTGGGCCTTGGGAGGTGGGGAAGAGCTTCCCCAACCTCCTGAGGCCTGCTTTTTTATTTTAAATGTAATGACGATCGTGCGCATGGCACGCTGACGTCATTACATTGAAAAATGAAACTGAAACTTAGTTTCAGTTTCATTGTTTCAGTGCTTGTGGGGCTAGCTCAGCTCCCCGAGCACCGAAACACTTGGGAGAGGTATTGTTGGAAAGGGTAGAATCTCCCCTTTCCAATGGTACCCTTCCCCAGTGGATCCCTGCTTGGGGATCACCCCAGGTGGGTGATCCCCAAGCAGGGATCCACCCACTAGCCACCAGGGAGGGGGGAGTGGCCCCTTGGCAAGGGCTTTTGCTCCCCCATTTTATTTTGCCATAACCAGTCTTTCTACCCCCCCCCCCTAGGGGGCAGAAAGAATCCTAGACGCCAGGGAATATTTTTTATAGGCCAGGGGTGGGGGCGACCCAGAATGGGCATGCCAATGCCCCCACCTTTCTCCCCCAAAAAAGGCAAAAGACTTTCTGTTCCCCCAGGAGGCATATGGGGGCAATAGCTCCTGATCTGCCCCCTGCGGGGGGCAGAAAGCCCACTAGGTACCAGGGATTTTTTTTTTAATATGTAGTGGTGGTGGCTGCCTAGAATGGGCATACCCTTCCCACTTAGGGCGACATATGCAAAAGAAAAAATTGATGGACGGAATGCTGGACAATGCAAACATTCACCCCCAGTCACAAAGATCTGGGTTAAATTCATAGTTTTTTTGCTCACCATGCCTTTCCAGTTTGGACCCAGCCATATGCAAATCAGTCTTGACCCTGCGCCCAATGGGAACAGTCCATCCCGAACTGCCAGGCCAGGTCCTCCCTGGACTGGAAACAAGCATCCTAGGACCAGTTTCGGGGTAGGGTATGCCCAGACGTGGGTCCCGTGCTCACTACACCACTGGATTCAAGCTAGCATGGCTGATGAAGGGTGATGCCCTGAAACCGGTCCCAGGATGCTTGTTTCCGGTCCAGGGAGGACCTGGCTTGGCAGCTCTGGCTGGACTGTTCCCACAAGTAGTTTTGACCATGACTACAGCCCGCACTGCTGAATGGAATTGCACCAAATTCGACAGGAAGTTACATTTTGGTTTGCAGATCACGCTTTCAGTTATTTGGTGTAAATTCGTTCAACAGTTGTTGAGAAATTTAAGGAAAAAGCAAATAAGGATATCTGGGCAGAGCCTAAGCACAGATCTCATGGTGAGATCTGATTGGCTGTCAGCACTTCAACCAGAATGTGCTGGCAGCCATTTTGGGACCAATTTACATGATAGCACCCCTTTGATATGCCTTGTAGTGAATGGCTAGTTTTGATGATTACAAAAGTGAGAAATCATTTGTTGATGGTACCTACTAATTTTAGGAATTGTGGTGTGTTCTAAGGTGATTTTACCCTGTGAAAGAGCCTTCTACTGGGAGTACATCAACCATTTTTGAGAGAAAATAGTTTTCTCATGTTTTTCCCATAGAGGTTATAGAAGGTGCTACAGAAGCTAAATTGAGAGCATATTTTCTGGAAATTCATACTATGTTTCTCAGACATATGAGAATGAAGGACTGACATTCTTAGTAAAACATGTACTTCCAACAGGAGCAGCCTGTCAGTTGATTCCTGTGTGTAAAGAACAACTAGAGCGTTAACAGTCTTACTTATGACAAACGTATGACACACCTGAAGCCATCTTGATTTAATTAAACTGGTAAAACTTAAAACATTTAATTTAGAAAGAAACACAATGAGTGTGTTTATTTTGTCATAGAAATTATGGTTAGTGCTGTAGAACGAAAAATTAGGACACGTTTTAAGGGAGATCTCAAATATCTTCCTGTTGCACTTCAACAGGAGCAACCTGTCAGTTGATTCCCTTGTGTTCTATTGCATCCTCCCAGAGTTTTCTAAAGAACAACTAGAGCACTAACAGTCTTACTTATGACAAAAGTATGGCACACCTGAAGCCATCTTGATTGAATCAAACTGGTAAAACCTAAAACATTTAATTTAGAAAGGAACAAAACAAGGGGTTTTACTTTGTCATAGAAATTATGGTTAGTGCTGTAAAAAGAAAAATTAGGACATGTTTTAAGTGAGTTTTCAAATATCTCCCTCTTCTATTTCATATAAACATTCTGACATGTAGACTGAAACATGCGCTTTCAACATCAGCGATACCAAAAGGGAGGATGGACGGAGCGTTTGAGCTAATCAAACACTCACCCCCAGTCAACTGATCTGGGTTTAATCCATCATCATTCTTTAGCTCACTCCACCACCCCAGTTCAGACATGGCCATATGCAAATCAGTCTGACCCTGTGCCTCATGGGAACAGTCCAGCCCGAACTGCCAAGCCATGTCTTCCCTGGACCGGAAACAAGCATCCTGGGACCGGTTTCTGGCTATTCAGCCGTCATCAGCCAGGCTAGCTTGAATCCAGTGGCAAAGTGAGCAAGGGACCCACGTCTGGGCATACCCTGCCAACTTAGGGCGAACAAAGCGATACCAAAGGGGAGGATGGACGGAGCGTTTGAGCTAATCAAACACTCACCCCCAGTCAACTGATCTGGGTTTAATCCATCATCATTCTTTAGCTCACTCCACCACCCCAGTTCAGACATGGCCATATGCAAATCAGTCTGACCCTGTGCCTCATGGGAACAGTCCAGCCCGAACTGCCAAGCCATGTCTTCCCTGGACCGGAAACAAGCATCCTGGGACCGGTTTCTGGCTATTCAGCCGTCATCAGCCAGGCTAGCTTGAATCCAGTGGCAAAGTGAGCAAGGGACCCACGTCTGGGCATACCCTGCCAACTTAGGGCGAACAAAGCGATACCAAAGGGGAGGATGGACGGAGCATTTGAGCTAATCAAACACTCACCCCCAGTCAACTGATCTGGGTTTAATCCATCATCATTCTTTAGCTCACTCCACCACCCCAGTTCAGACATGGCCATATGCAAATCAGTCTGACCCTGTGCCTCATGGGAACAGTCCAGCCCGAACTGCCAAGCCATGTCTTCCCTGGACCGGAAACAAGCATCCTGGGACCGGTTTCTGGCTATTCAGCCGTCATCAGCCAGGCTAGCTTGAATCCAGTGGCAAAGTGAGCAAGGGACCCACGTCTGGGCATACCCTGCCAACTTAGGGCGAACAAAGCGATACCAAAGGGGAGGATGGACGGAGCGTTTGAGCTAATCAAACACTCACCCCCAGTCAACTGATCTGGGTTTAATCCATCATCATTCTTTAGCTCACTCCACCACCCCAGTTCAGACATGGCCATATGCAAATCAGTCTGACCCTGTGCCTCATGGGAACAGTCCAGCCCGAACTGCCAAGCCATGTCTTCCCTGGACCGGAAACAAGCATCCTGGGACCGGTTTCTGGCTATTCAGCCATCATCAGCCAGGCTAGCTTGAATCCAGTGGCAAAGTGAGCAAGGGACCCACGTCTGGGCATACCCTGCCAACTTAGGGCGAACAAAGCGATACCAAAGGGGAGGATGGACGGAGCGTTTGAGCTAATCAAACACTCACCCCCAGTCAACTGATCTGGGTTTAATCCATCATCATTCTTTAGCTCACTCCACCACCCCAGTTCAGACATGGCCATATGCAAATCAGTCTGACCCTGTGCCTCATGGGAACAGTCCAGCCCGAACTGCCAAGCCATGTCTTCCCTGGACCGGAAACAAGCATCCTGGGACCGGTTTCTGGCTATTCAGCCGTCATCAGCCAGGCTAGCTTGAATCCAGTGGCAAAGTGAGCAAGGGACCCACGTCTGGGCATACCCTGCCAACTTAGGGCGAACAAAGTGATACCAAAGGGGAGGATGGATGGAGCGTTTGAGCTAATCAAACACTCACCCCCAGTCAACTGATCTGGGTTTAATCCATCATCATTCTTTAGCTCACTCCACCACCCCAGTTCAGACATGGCCATATGCAAATCAGTCTGACCCTGTGCCTCATGGGAACAGTCCAGCCCGAACTGCCAAGCCATGTCTTCCCTGGACCGGAAACACGCATCCTGGGACCGGTTTCTGGCTATTCAGCCGTCATCAGCCAGGCTAGCTTGAATCCAGTGGCAAAGTGAGCAAGGGACCCACGTCTGGGCATACCCTGCCAACTTAGGGCGAACAAAGCGATACCAAAGGGGAGGATGGACGGAGCGTTTGAGCTAATCAAACACTCACCCCCAGTCAACTGATCTGGGTTTAATCCATCATCATTCTTTAGCTCACTCCACCACCCCAGTTCAGACATGGCCATATGCAACCAGTCTGACCCTGTGCCTCATGGGAACAGTCCAGCCCGAACTGCCAAGCCATGTCTTCCCTGGACCGGAAACAAGCATCCTGGGACCGGTTTCTGGCTATTCAGCCGTCATCAGCCAGGCTAGCTTGAATCCAGTGGCAACATCAGCGGCAGACTGCCAGTTAACTCCCTGGTGATCAGCAGTTTACCTCAGTGTTCTGATGAGCAACTAGAGTGCTAGCATTCTCAATTTATGCCGAATGTGTGGCACATCTGACCGCCATCTTGATGGAATCAGAATGGGAAATTGAAAGCATTTTCTACTGAGGATACTGCAGTAAATGAAGAGATTAGGGAGCTTCATAACAAATAAGACTCAAGATGGCCACCAGCGAGAAAAGAGCCCAAATGTAGCACAAATATCACCAAAATGTAGTCCAAGTATTGACCAATGTCCGAAGCATGCAAAACACCCACACAAATTGGGTTCTTTGTAAAAGTGCATTAAAGGGTCAACACATACTAACCATTTAGGAATGGAGTGACAAAATAAACAAAATGAAAGATATGTTTTTATTTGCTGCCTTCTGCACTAATAGAGGGTGCAAAGTTGAAAATGGTAACCTTAATGGTTGCTTTGTGTGAGAGGGTGTGCCATTCTTATGCGTTGTCTTTACATTTCCTGACAGTATTTTATCTAGCTGATAAGAACAAAAAATTACTTTTGATCAACAAACTCAATTTTCAGGCATGTGAAATATATTTAATTTGGGAAAAGAAAATGATTGAAAAGGTATATGTGTATGTGAGACTGTTATAAGAGACTTTCAAATATTACTGAGAAAAAATTGTAGCTATATGAGGTAATGTATTTTTTGAGTGGCTTTGTATGTTTAATAACAGATGAGTAAGAAGCGTTATGAGTGTATGAGAATGTGACAGTTTGATTTGCAGACTAGGTGTGTGAGAAGTTGGTTCACAATCTGTTGCTTTGAATTCGTATATTGTACCTTCGCTGCTTACTACAAGGTGCAATTGGTATTAAAAAAACTTTAGATTAAGAGTTAAACTTTTAGTTAGCAAGACATTAGAAGATGTGGAAATATTTACACGTGTATATATGATGATGTGCTGTTCTTAAAGAGTGTTTTTCTTTGAATTCTGGGTGTTGTAATTCTGTTACACTGCTTTGTCAGACAGCTACTGTTGTGTAGTTCCTATAAGACCTATACAGGATCTGCGCGTTTGGACAACATACACTGCGGGCTTGTTGTCCAGAATGATTCCAGAGACCCCCACCGGATATGTTGGCCTGTATACCAGTTTGCTCACAGTGCCACAAAAACTCCTCTTACCAAGGAGAGAATAGTTCTTGGCAACTATCGAACATGACAACCCTGATCCCTCAGGACCGTGGAAACAGTGTACTACTTTTCGCTCAATCACTCGTGCTCTCTTAGCCTCAGGGAGTTACACAGAATAAACGGTATGGACGTTTTTCACTAAGTATTTATTGAACAGCCGTTATTCTAGTGTAAAATAGGTGTGCTGAAACAATCATTAGACAGTAACATATATAAATAATTAGAAGCACTAAGAAGGTGAAAGGATGGTAGATTTCTACCATCTTGTTATAATCATAAACATATGCAAGTATATAAAATACATATCAATATAAATGTATACTCCTACGATGCTACCCTAACTAGATGTACCTAAGTGTACCTAGCATGTATGTAGGTGTTAAGCCAAGAATCCCTCTAGGATAAAGTCAACCCCATTACCTGAAGTGAGAGACTGTGGGACCCCGTCTTGGTCTCGAGTTGGACACCCCGCAAGGGATGTTCAGACCATTGCGAGCTTGAGTATCTGCATGCAGGAACCTCAGCTTTTCGCGTTAGTGTGTCGGCATGGAAGTTGTGATCTCCTCTCTCTATCTCAGCAATATGGGATGTTTATATACCCGAAGGTATCCCCAGGGGTTCTACCTTGCTGTGCCACTGTCAGACCTAGGATGACGTCGGGAATGAACCTTGTACATAGTTATTATACAGGAGATGGTAGTCTTGCTGAGTTTCCAAGAATCCAAGGATCCTCATGCATAGTGTATGAGGCTATTGCTCAGGGAAAACCCCACGTTCTGTGTGCAGTACTGTAACTAGGTAAAGGGTCAGTCCTAGCAGCCTGTTATGTATGTAATGTAGGGATGAATATAGGTGAAAGGTTGGGATGTTACCCGAGCCTATATTGGGGTACCTATATGGAATATAACACTACAGAAGCACATATACATACAGTCACTTACACAGATACTAATTGTGCATGCTGCAGACTCAAACATAGTTGTACCCACATCTATATTGCTCTCTTTTCTGTAACATAGGCAGTGAAGTGCTTGTTTATAGCCACTTTCATAGATATCTAGAGAGTCATAGAGATAATAAAATAGACAGTCTTGTACCGGCACATTTACTTAAACCTCTCATGGCACTGCTACTGGTATACTCCTGTAATTTCTCAGATATGTTGGCAAGTACTGACACAACCTTTTCATTTATGTAGAGAAATACCCCTTCAAACATGGATGATGCTTGGTAATACAGGTCCTCAAGAAGTTTGGTAACTGTCCCTTTCAACTGCCATTCATTTAAAAGCATTCATGGGTATATTCTTAAGCACACCTCAAACTTTTACCTGCCAAGGATATATTTTTATGACAGATATACCTCAGTGATTCAATTGTTTGTCCCTGTGACTCAGCCCTGGCCTGGCCCATAATTCTGACTGAGCCTTGCTCATTGTCAGGCCTTGTTATCTGCATCCTGATTACCATGATGGAACGTGAACACAGTCTTCCCTTAACCTTTGCATGAAAATATGACCTTGTGCCCATCTAATAAATTACCTCAAGGCTGTGTGCTACTCTGAAGGGGTCTGGGAACTACTGGTAGCTCCCATGCAACTGTTTGGAGAGCCCTGATATAGGGTAAGTGATTTGTGGGATGATACACATCGTTAACATCATTTTCATTTGGTTTGTACAAAAAACATTTTTATGTACAGTTGTAAATAGTATATAATGTGTTTTTTAATTTCCATGAGGTTAGTTTTTAACATATCACGTGTAATTCAAACATATACATAGAAATATCTCTACATATGCACCAGTTAGATTCTATGGCTTTAAACACACAATGCATAGTACAGTGCTTAGAAATCGCCAACATTATTGTCCTCTGTAAGGAACAAAATATATGACACTTCACATCACTAACAAGACTTCACTCAGGCACTCAAGAGGACATTGTAGACTGTGTTAATGAAAAAAACAATGTTTAGACAGATTCACAAATACATTTCTCAGATGTACCTGTTCCTCTTGTACGCCATAGTGCGTGCTGGCCATACAGGGAGAGGACCTCCTGTGCAAGCAACTCCATCTTCTTTGGCAAGAAGGCAGGGGCCCTTTCACTTTTCAACCTGCCAATGTTGCTCCTAGAGGTCAGTAACAGCAGCAAAAAGTGGAGGAGGTCTTGATGGCAGCAGTGCTAGGAGGCAAGTAAGCTATTTTCCAACTGCTGTGTATATGTTTGCCATGTATGTGATCGTCAGCAGAGATTGACACAGCCATTGGCCTTTGTACATTTGTAGATCTACATGACTTTAGTGTTAATCGTAAAATATGCTGCTCTGGAAAATGTGAAAAATGTGCACATTTGAACCCTGGGAGAATGAGGAGATGACAGCTCAGGTGTACCGCCTATTTCCAGTCCTTGCCACCATGGAAGAAAGGGATATAATCAAGAAATTAAATTGAATAGGCAAACTATACTGAATTTTTGTCATCAGCTGAAGCCAGATTTTCAGCCTCACAACAAAAAATCCCACATCTATTACACCAATTCTCAAACTCATGGCAGTACTTCAGTTTGTGGGAAGAGGATCCTTCCATATACTATGGCAGAATCTGGTGGAATGTCACAACCAACTTTCTGTGGTGTGCTACAAAAAGGTATATATTCAATGATGAGACACATCAACATCTTCATCCAGTTTCTATGGCAGCAGGATTTAGCCAATGTGAAGGAGGGCTTTTATGGTTTGGGTCACCTACCACATGTGGTTGGAGCATTTGTTGGCACACATACTGCTTTAGTGCCAGCACACTCCACAGAACAGGTTTACAGGAATCCGAACACTTCCATTCAATCAACGTGCAAGTTGTCTGCTTAACGGATATGTACATCACAAGTGTCTGTGTGCATTTCCTTGGCTCTGCCCATGACTCCTTTGTACTACAGAACAGCTCCATACCCCTGCAAATGTCACAACTTGGACCTGAGAGGGCCTGGTTTGCTAGTCAGTAAAATATTTCATGATATTGTTTGGGGAATTTCTAAAAGTTGCATTTTAAAAATGTTAACTTAAAGTCATACTTTACAATTAAAGAGGGTTTTAATTACAATTTCTCAGATATTAAACAAGAAAGGTTTACCTGTTCCCAATCAAAAAAAGTTAGCACTTATTAAATGTAATAAGACAACTCAATGTTATCCTATGGGAGAGGTAGGCCTCACAGTAGTAAAAAACTGTAAACCTTAAAAGTACATGTCCAATCTTTTATTTACCAAGCACCCTGTCCTATTGGCTACCAAGGACCTACTTAGGGGTGACTTACAAGCAATAAAAGGGGAATTTAAGTCTTGGCAAGGGGGTTATATAGCCAAGTCAGGCTGCAATGGCACACCTGGGACATGTTTTGAGGGGCTATCTAAGTGAGTGGCACTATAAGTGCTGCAGGCCCACTAGTAGCATTTGATTTACAGGCCCGGAGTAGATGGGATACCACTCTACAAGGAACGTATGAGTAAATTAAATAAGCCAATCAGATGTAAGTCACTTTTACTATGATTAGAGGAGGGAGCACATGAACCTTAGCACTGGTTACCAGTGGTAAAGTGAACAGAGTTCTACAGCCAACTAAAAGGAATTTCAGCAAAATGTGGAGGGTAAAGGCAAAAGGTTTGGGGGAAGACTACCCATTGGCTTATCTCAATGCACTTTGTAAGAAATTGGATTAATATTTGGGGTGAGGTGGTAGCCCACCTCACAGACTCTAGTTAGGGTATACCGTCAGTCACTAAATTAACCTGAGCTCAGCCCTACAGCACAGAGCAAACAGGCTTAACTTAGGGCAATATGTAAAGCATTTATGTAGTACCGAAACAGTATCAATGTCAAAAAACAAGCAATAAAAATCCCAAATCCAATTAGAAAAATAGAGTAAAATTCAATAAACAAAACGACTCGAATGCTCTGGAGCTTTTCGGGTTTGTGGTGCAAAAATGTTCCTAATCCCAACACAGAAAGTGACTTTATCACTTTTTCTGAAGTGTGGAGATTGCTGAATTGGACAAAGCTGAACTTCAATCTGACGCCATGGAACTTGCGGTCGGATACTGTTCAAAGTTTCCAAACTTTTATCTGGTGTACACACAACCACAAGAGTACACATCTAAGGCCCCCAGGCCCTCAGGGGAGGGCAATTAGAGACTCTCCGGCTATAAGGCAGAGGTCCACAACAAAGTCCGTCTAGGCCTAGTTGCCACTGGTCAGCTGGGCACTTTAAGAAAAAGGCCTCTTGAAACATATTGTGTCGTTGTAGCTAACTGACCCTTCAGAGCTCCTCTCAGATCATAGTCCTCTTCTGTTCTTCCACAGGTCCCTGAAGTGTTCTGGGTGAGTGCCTTGGGGGGCCTGATTTAGGCCTGGCACCAGCTAGTGGGAGTGGAATTGGCTCCTAGGCACTCCCTAACCAATGGGGTAAAAGTTCCAAGGGCAAGCCTACCCACTTTTTCAGCAGTTCCTGTTTGCCTTACTGCAATCAGGCCTGAATTGCAATGTCTCAGGGAATTTTCAAGATGGTGAAAGTCATCAGCCACACTAAACTTGGGTTCTGAGGGTTTTGGGTGTGTGGGGAGACCACTATTTTGATCACTAGTGTTGTTCAATGTCTTGCAATAAAATACAGTTTGACGGAAGCCTTTATCCACAGCAAACCCAGAGGCAGAAGACTCATAGGACACAAGCAGAGTTCTTCTGCAACCAAATAGGGGATGCAAAAAAATTGTCCTGACATCTTGTTCTCTCCGGTTTGAGTGTGCAAGTGTTGCTTGTGGCTCAAAAGACTTGTCAGGCAGGATTTAAAACTGTGATGTCAACCGACTGCCAGCATCTCCCTCTTCACATATTTTCTTGAACTCAGAGAATTAATCTCTGCCCATTCAGGTCAGCCTTTTGTGCGCTTTTGGTAGGAACTTCACACCTCTTTCACACCTCTTCCTGGCCTGAGCACAGACTGAGAGTTGCTGTAAAGGTAGTGCAAATTAGCATCCAAAAAGGAAAAGCTAATGTTTTATAAGTTACTTTTCTGTAATATTTATTACAAATTTGATTTCACCATCGAACTGGATTTTTGATAACTATTAAAAATAGTTGTTTAATTATTTTTCTAGCTGGTCCCATTTCTGAGATACAGTATTAGTATTAGTATTTTAATCCGTACTCTGATTTACAGCATAGGCCATCTAGGTCTCCCACAGTGAAAATAACTTTTAGTGCCTTGTCGCCTTAGGGACATGCTCAAATTAATTTTTTACCTCTCTCACTTTAAATATCATGTATTTTTCCTTGTGGGCTACAAGGCATACATAGTGGGGACTTATTATTATTTAAACAGGAGGTTATGATCTGTCAAAAATGTTATTATAATAGGCCGCACTGCAGGT
This sequence comes from Calotriton arnoldi, assembly GCA_963921515.1. Classification (NCBI taxonomy): domain Eukaryota; kingdom Metazoa; phylum Chordata; class Amphibia; order Caudata; family Salamandridae; genus Calotriton; species Calotriton arnoldi. Next base: position 594,938 of record CAWUFW010001545.1, on the reverse strand, counting down.
TTTGCACTGCAGTCAGGCTACACATGGAAAGTCTGTAGCCATGTTTGGACTGCCATTGTAGTGGATGGCACAATAGTTTCTGCAGTCCACCAAGGGGCATTTACCTTCTAGGCCCTGGGTGCACTTTCTACACCATATACTACAGACATACAGGCAAGATAAATGTGCCAATCAGGACTACACCAATTTAGCTATGTTTAAAGGGGGAGCACAGGGACAATTCTTCTGTTCAGCAGGGGTAATATGCAAGAGTTTTACAGCCAGCAAAAATAGGGTCCTGAAAAAAGTAGAAAATGCTTATACAGCTGAAACAATATTTGGATTGCTAGTGTTTAGGATATCTAATTAATGTCACCATTTAGACTGAAATAAACAAATGAGCTTTTGAAAAAAAATATGAAATGACCCATGGCCCTAATCACCTTCTCCTCTTCTGTAACTAATAGATCTCACTTGGTGAATATTTAAGGCATTCCACATCTCATCTACTACAACAATGTCCTGTGGCATAGCTCAGGGATCCATCTTACTGCCCACTGTGTTCAACCTGCAACTGGAGTCATTGGGCTCGATGTTTGAGGGGTAAGAGGTGTTTATGCAGCAATATGCAGATGACATCCAGCACTATTCTGCACTTTTCTCTACAAGTGACTTACTGAACTTGAGTATTGGCATCACCAAAATCAAAGCATGAATTGTTTGCAAATTTCTGTTACTGTCAAGTGTCTTACTTGAAGTTCCCAAAACTTCACAGGCGCAGAATGGAGCCTTTTCCCAATGCCTCTCTGAGATCCTCTCCACACCCCAAAATAGTACTTAAATACTTAAAGGGGGTGAAGGATTTTCCAGGGGGAACGGGGATGGGGATAGAGAAGAGACTGCCTCGTCTTCTTTTAAAGGTGTCTTCTACTTCTACTGCTACTTCTAGAAACTTCTTTGCGCAGTAAATGTATGTATAACACTGTAAAACAAATTAACACATTACTTCTTGCTTGAATATTCTCCCAAACTATTATGCTAGATATTTTACTCTTTATGACTAAGCATACCCTTTATGAGACTGGCTATTGCTTCTCTTCTTTTTACATGTCATTCGTTTTAGTATTGAAGTATCTCCAAGTATAGTTTTAATCCTTATTGAGTAAGCATGGAAATACTATTCTGAAATAATAATAACCTACTACTGCCACAGGTAAGTTATTAAAATGAAACTCTTCTTTCTTTTCAATTTAAGTAATTAAACATTCCTTTTCTTGGCTGGTATTAGGAACATATTCTGTAGTCTTAAGTAATAATACAATTTCTTATTTCTCTCTCAGGTACTTGCGTGACTGCTCTGGAAGATGCTGTGAAGATTCGGTAAGTAATTATTTTCAGCTGGGAATTCTCTGGTGAAGAGCAACGCATATGGCAACCTCTTCTGTTTATCTTCTTGTATTCTTTTTCTCTCATAGGCTCCTCCTTGACACTGGGAACACGTCCGACGAGCGATGGAACACTGACACTACCGACAGGCATGCGCGATGAAACTCTAACCTACACTAACTCTACCTCAGGTACGCAGGAACAAGAAAACACCACTACTCTCCTGACTGGATTAGGTGAAGTGCGCAGTTGGAAGGGTGAGCGTGAGCCTCACGCTGTTCTCTAGACCTCACACTCCCAGCAGGAAGACTGGATCGCTAATTCTTGAACGCTGGTGGCGGCCATCTTAGAGAACCGCAAACCCACTAATGCGGTCCATGATAAGTTTTTTAACTTTCTCTGGGAACGTTAAGAACTGGGGGTCCTCTTCCTTCTGTTCCATGGTACTGCCCCCACTATCTGGTAAGTATTGTTTTGTTTTTTCCCGGATTCCTGACAGTTACTAAAGCCACAGAAAATGTGCTTCCCTCTTATTCCTTTGCATAACAAAAAATTAAGCCATTGCCTATTAATGAGCCAAAAGCGAAAGCCTTCTCAAATTCCCTCTGTCAAACAGTGATTTCTTTCAGCTTGTCCATAGACTTTTATGGGTGACTGGTTAATCACATAAGTAAACTACTTAACACAGCAACTTTCACCTCCAGTCTCATGCAAAAACCATCTGCTTTTGTCAATCCACCAAAAAAATGACAGCACAAGCTTTAATGAACTCCTGTGTGACTTTGACAATGCCATCTTTGTCTGAGTACCTGAGTTCTATGCTTGTCCTCCTCAACATTCAAATTGGCTGCTGTTTGTATAAGAGTAAACTTTAAATTGGGCTGCTGAGTCTATAAATACATGCATCTGAACAAGCCTAAATTCCTGGCCACTCTTCTCTCTAGCTTGTGCAGACAAAGCGAACTCAGAAGGTAGGAGTTCTCTGTGCTTAGAAGTACTAAGATTCAAAATGTAACATGATCTAAATCATGTTTGAAATCCACTTTTTACAGTTATATCTGAAATGTGACTGTATTTTGATGTCTCTCCAGTCCTGGCTAGCATTACTGCTCAGATTTCAATAACATTAGCAGTGAAGGAGTACAATGTAAATCTGTTAAATAAACAAATAACAGCATTGCCTAGTGTAGAGTAGGGTAGTAATTGAGAATATGAAAAAATGACAGATTCCACATCTGCTACCATGGTTGCATAACTATCTAATCTAGTTTACCTTAGGTGACAGAAAAGCCAAATGTGGAGACTGTTCCAGCACAGCTCCACCACGTTTATGAACGAACTCTTCCAGAGATGGTGTTGAATCAGTCATTCAATGTAGGTTGATTGATCCACCATCATTTCTGATTATGTTAACTCTGAGAAATACTGCCATGGAAAACAAGGCAGACTTTCATGGAATGGTAATATTCATGCCCACGGCATGCTGAGAAAACCCATCTGTGTGTTGGGGAAGCCTGTCATCTGGATAATGACAGTTCACTCTAACTTGGAGAGTACATTTCCAGTGTCTATATTTTCTGCCACATAAACAACCAGCACCAAACTTTTTATTTCAAAGGTGGCTGCACCCATGACAGATGTAGCTGCTCAAATTTAGAAATCTTCGTCACAGAGGTGAAACGCTCTAGATATCGATAAGTTTCCACTATCACCTTGATGATGGCATCAGAAAGTGTGTCAGCTGCACTCTAAATAGGCCAATAGTTCCTAACCAAGCCATCAATTATAATCTCCCTAATCACAAAAAGCATCTAATCAGCTGTTGGGATATACTTGTGTTAGACTTGTCAGGTCTTTCCTTAAACGTTTTGCCTACTTACCTCTAATTTTTGCGGAAATACGTTTTTGATGGCCTTAGGACTCTCTGTACCATACTACTTCTAACCAGTGCTAAAGTACTTGTGCTCACACCCCTAAGTATGGTTTAATTGGCATATACTTGATTGGCATATTATAAGTTGCTTGTACAGTGGTATACCATATACCAGACCTATAAATTAAATGCTATCAGTGGACCTACTGCACATATTGTGCCACCCACTTAAGTAGCACCTTAAAACATGTTCCAGGCCTGCCTTTACAGCCTTAATGCAGTGTTACACTGCCATGTCAACTTGGCATCTAAACCCCATTACCAAGCCTTAAACTCCCCTTTTATTATACATAAGTCACCCCTAAAGTAGGCCCTAGGTAGCCAAAAGGGCAGGGTGCTATGTAATTATAATGCTTGACATGTACTTTTAAGTTTTACATGTCCTGGTAGTGATAAATTCCCAAATTCGTTTTTCACTACTGTGAGGCCCACCAGTCCCATAGCATATCATTATGGATTACTTATTACATTTAATACGCTGTAATTCCTAATTGGGAGCAGGTAGATATATCACGTTTGGTACCTATGGAATTGTAATGATAAACCTTCTTTAATGGTAAAGTTGGATTTTTCAAAACAATTTTGAAAGTGCCACTTTTAGAATGTTGGTGTTTTCCTGCCCCTAGCCCTTTTGTGCCTGCAGCCTGTCTTGGGTCACATGACTGAGTGTAGTTGACAGTTAGACTTTGCAAATTCCTCCCAGACAGTCACACAATAGAGGGACTAGGTGTGCATCAATGGGCTGTCTGCTGGCAGGATGGGGGCAGAGCTGAGCACAACCCCACTTACAACTGAAGAGCCTGTGCTCTGCCTTCAAACAAAGGGCCTAACAACCCTGTATTGTCACTGCAGCCAGGTTAGAGCCAGAGCAGGGGAGTCAGGAAATTCCATGCACTTTAAAGAACCTTTCCAGAAGGTTCTCCCACCTTCCAGAAGAAGGGCACCAGAGTATAAAAATAGGACCTTCTGACCCACTCTTAAGTTCACAACTGGGCCTTTGGAAGGAGACTCAGATGACTGCCTGCTGCTATGACCTGCTGTGCACTCTGCCAATCAGCTGCTGTACCTGGAAGGACTGCTTTGCTGCCTAGAGCCCACCTTGAACCCTCAGAGGCCAGCCCTGCTGTTGAGTCTTACAACTTCATTTGCACTGAGGACTACCAGAAATGACTCCAAGGGCTAGTTTGGTGGCCTCATGTTCAGAGCCAGAGGGACATAATAGGCTCCAATCATCTTCAGCCTTTCCTGGACCCAGCCTGAGTCCAACAGGTGTTCTATCATTCCTGGACCCTTGGTTGTGGTGCTAAATGTGCCCAGGTGGCCAAATCCCAAAACTGAGGACTCAGAAAAATTTGGACCAAAAACCTCTCTGAAAACTAAGAGGAGACCAGGACCAGCCTACTCGCGTATCCACACAAGGTACATTGTGGCTGGATTGACTTTGTGGCTTCTCCCACTACATTCTTCTCCACAGCAGCAAATCCATTTCAGCGTTCCCTCGCCAAAGGGGTGTTCAACCTCATAGAATTGTCTTCAGCTACAGCCCACTGCCTCACCCCGCTGGAGATTATTGACTTCCATTTCAAAGACTAAGTCCCAACTTAAAAATCTTCACTGTGGCTTCAACCCAAAGCTATCTGTTGACAACGCTCCCTCTTTGGACACTTCCTGCAGCCCTGCCGCTCTGAATTTTACCTTTTCAGAACATTTTTCTCAGAATTTTGTCTAAGTCCGAAGGCAAGTACTGACTAGGCACAATCCGTTTCTTTTATCCAAATTGCGCCCCATTGCGATCGGCCATATTTTTCGAATTTGACCTGGTCTCGCTCAGCTAGATGCCTGCGGTTTGTTGCTTTGATCTTTTAGGTGCTAGTTTTCACTAAAAACTTTAAACATTCATAACTTTGGTTCTAATGATTGGATTTTTGTTGTTTTGGTGTCAAATAATTTATTACATTTACTCTATGTTTCTAAATTAGTTTGGGATTTGTCTTGTGTTGTGTTTTCACTTTAATACTGTTTGTGTGCTGATCAAATACTTTGCACATTGTCTCTAAGTTAAGTCAAGCCTGATTGCTTTCTGTGCCAAGCTATCCAGGATTAAGGACAGGTTCATTTAGTTACTTTTGTGGTTCACCCTACAAGGGATTTTTGCTGTTGCTTGACCAGGTCTTACACCCAAGTCAACCAACAGCCCAATTTCTCACCACTTTGATTTAAGCAACTTCAATACTGTAAATATAAATTAGTAATAAAATATTTGATTGCCATTTAAAATTAAATTATTTAGGCCCTCATCAGAAATGTTCCATTGTTTGATGAGATACTTATCGCACCTCATACATACCACTACTCTGGTCTTCATTATTTATCAGATAAGATAAATAATTACAATTGCTAGTTTCATGTCACAATTGGGATCAATATGCGTTTTTTGTTGCTTTTCACACAAAACTCTGCATGCCTCTGTAATCACACGCCATTTATCTCCCAATAAAAGTAGGCAAGTTTCACCTGCTGGAGTGGACCTGGGGAAAACTGCAAGAGTGATTACCCCATGCAGCTTTGCCCATATTACTTCTAATTCCCATTTATGTGATGACTGAAGTGACCACGTGGAGAAATGCACTGATTCATTCGTGACAAGGGCCATGATTTTTGTATTCAAATATTATTATCCCTCTCTGCTTAAAATGAAAATTGAAATATAATTGGCATTAGGTCAGACACCATTACCAAAAAAAGACTTTAAAATGTAATTGATTTTACTGTAAATCTAACATTGCTTAGGCAATGCTAATAAATATCAACAGGTATTTTGTTCCCTGTCACGTACATGTAAACTTTTGATTCACTCATTCAGTAAAGTAACATGGAGTTGTAATTGGTTTATATATAGGTATCTCAGTTAAAAAACAGTGTATTAACACTGAAATAAAAAGCATGTGTCTTTCTTCTGTACAAATTATTTCTGAACTAATTTGCTGCTATTTTCTGTGCGTTTGGAATTGGTTCATTCCTGGTAAAACAATGTATTACATACACACAAAGTTACTAATAATGATGGTATTCAATTGTCCTGTACTACTTTATCTATAATGGATATTAAAAATATATTTTTTAAATACTTTAGGTTTTTCAAATAGATAAATAAGAATATGATCACTTGCAAAATGATTGTTAAACATCTTTTAACTTGGAGTGGGCTAAATAGTGGGGTTTAAATCTGCTTCTTGAACTAGGGGGGCATAACAAGGTAATTACAAGACTCAAATATAGATATAGTTGACTGTATGTACATTAGTAGCTTTTCTGATGCAATGGAAATGCTGGTCATATTGTAAATCCTCAGACAACTATATTCTTTACTATACAAACATGATAATTCAAAATACAGTTATACAGTCCTTTTATATGTCTACGTTATGAGTGGTTTGTGGTTGATTATGGTTTATGAGTAGTATGAATGAGATGATGGCACATTTCTAAAGTTTATTCTATTTATATGTGCATATATACATTCTATTGTGGATTTTATTACTGAGAATAAAAATATGTCTTGATATTTTTCTATAATTCTATGGTCTGGAGTTCTGTGTATTGTGAATTATCATGTTTGTGTATTAAAGAATATAGATGTCTGAGGATTTACAATGTTACTAGTTTTTTCCCTGCCTCAGGGACTTCCATTTGTTGCAGGGGGGCCCCTTTATGTACACTTATTGACATGCTTTCTACTGATGTGCTTCTAGACATTTGTTGCCTTTCCATGGTTTGGGAAATAAGATGATACTTTTACACAATTTAAAATCCAGCTGCAAAACAGGAATTATGGCCCCCACCGTCTGGGTAGTAGGAATGGCTCACTAATGGAAGAGATTGAAAATAACACATTTTTCTGTGGGGCATAACTACTTTTTGCATGAAAGTTACCCTCTTACCTTGTCTCCCCATCTCTCTGAAATTAGATCTTCCCATTGTGGAAGCAAATTTTGTTTTCTTCTTATAATACTTCTTAATAGCCTCTATTGCTTTGGACAACTGTAATTGTGAAGAACTTGCTGCGATTCCATTATCTTTGATGAATTTGTAGACTTCACAATTGTATGTATAAGCAGCTGATGATGTGCTTGTGTGTAATAAAAGGATAAACTCCCCAGAAGAATGGTCTGTGTTATTGTATGCAAATTCATACATAGACAATAATGCTGGTTAATTTTTCCTGATGGTTGTTTATTAAAAATCTCAGGTGATGCTCAAAATTATCTTTAGTTCTCTTAGAATGACACCCAGACTGATAAGTATGCTAGTCTATCTTGAACTCTGCTGAGATTGCCAAAACATTTATGTTTACTTGAGTTCTGAAGTCACTAAGCCAATCAAAGCGATATTGACTGAATTCCAAAATACATAACTTTTCATGCTGTTCTGAATTTGTCAGTCTCACCAAGGAAGGAGTTGCAGGGTTTAACTTCTGAGACTGTGAATCATCAAGCTATGAAATGGTTTTGCTCCTCCAGCATTACATCAGTCTGAGTTACACTTTTAGAGTAGTATACAAAGAAAATTTATGTTTTTTGAAAATATTGGGCCTGATTCACAAAAGTAAACTTAGACCAAGAGTCTAAGTTTAGACCTGACGTCTAAGTTTAGACCTAAAGTCTAACTTTACTACTACTAAAGTTAGAATTTTGGTTTAAGTTTAGACCAAAAGTCTAACTTAGACTAAAAGACAAGGGGGTAGATCTACAAGAAAGTGCCACAGCGCGGCACCGCAAGCCCTTTGGCTGCGCCACGCTGCAGCACTTTCAGAGCACAGGAATGCGACATATTTACAATGATATGTCGCATTCCTGTGCTCTCCCCTGCGCTGGCGCACAAACAGCTGCCATGCGCCGGCACAGGCACCCTTGCTCCATGGTGCAAGGATGCCTGCACCATGGGGAGATTGTTTTTGTGCAGGAAAGGGTACCTTCCTGCACAAAAACAATCACTACAGGCATGTTCCTCTTTCAATGCGTGCTGTAGAATGCAGCACGCATTGAAAGAGGAAAAAACGAGGAGAAATGAAAACATTTCTCCTTGTTGCGCCTCGCTACGCCACCCCTAGGGTGGCGTAGCATACTGACACATTTCCAGGTTTACGAATCCACCGTGCGGTGCCTGCCACCTTGTACATGCAGATGCAGGGGGGTACCATAGGTACCCCCCATGTGCACCCCCCCAACACTCTGGGGACCCACAACGGGCCCCCGAAGGCATTCTCTGCCTGTCTCCTTGCGGCGGGATCTCCGCCGCAGAAGACAGGCATCGTAATGCCTACGGCGGTGCCTGCACGGCACCGCGGCCATTGGCCCATTGTACCGTGTCCCGCAAGGCGGGCGGAAAAGGACCGCCTTGCGGGACCACGGCAGATGGATTTCCGTCCGCCGTGGTACCATTCCCATTCCCACCGCCATCCTAATTTGGCGGTGGGAATATTCAGGTGGATGGCGGGTGGATCACCCCCGCCGGGCCGGCAGTGACTACCGGCGGGGGCGTTCCGCCCGCCATCGTGATCGGCCCCTTAGTCACCAAAATTAGAGATTACATTCAATCCAAATACTTAGATTAAACCCCTGAGTACAATAATTATCTAGAGGTTCCATTTACTCAGAATGATTCACACAGCTCTTTACTGGAGTTAGCCAATTACGAAATGGATAGTCTTCAATTTCAAGAAACCATTTTTGAAATCCCTAATCAAATGTGCATATGTTGCCGAAGAACACATTATAAAAAAGCAAGTACAAATGATTGGTTTGGTTCAGAAAATGGAAAATGAACACAAAATTCAATGGAGAAAACTGGCACTTTTTCTATTTTCAGAGGAAATATGCAATTCATTAGAATACAATGTCATACGCAATTACTGTCTTGAAAAACTAGACCACAAATGTATGCCTTCACATCAAATTAATAACAATTTGGAAATGTATCCAATTCTACTAGAACTGCAGCAATTCAATTTATTTGAAAGCATTTTCATTCAAACTGTTCATCCTTTTCAAGCCGATTATTAGCATGCAGCCAAAATCAGGAACATTTCAGCAACATGAATTAGTATGTGCACTGAAAGGAAAAGTTGTTTTCCTACCACTCTATTTCAACAAAAACATTACCACTCTTGGAATTGAACACAAAATAGAGGAACCTTTAGCGCTTTTAATGAATAGAGTACCTGCAAAACACAAAAAAGTTTGGCAACAATTAATAAGCCTAGACAAAGTTCAAAACTCAATCTATTACCTTCAGTCGACAACATCTACTATAAAAAGTTGGACATTGATAACTTCATTTTGTATACATAATCCAGAGACATAATGGGTGATGCTATATAACTCTATCAGATGAAGGAAGCTGGAGGAAAACCAATTAGTGTGTGGGAAAAAACACTAGAAGTAAGATGGTATCCACATTTGTTTCCCACTGGGAAAGGTGTAAGATATGATAATGGTACAGTCCAAATTGCAGCCTAGGAGTACCGAGCAACACGATTATATTAAGAGGATCCACTCTTTCATCAAGACATTCCTTACATTTTACAATACTATATGAAAGAGAACTTGCAGTCACTTCTTATGCTGTTGCACATGTGATGCAAACTGGAGCTGACTTTACCAATATAACAGCACATGATTTTGTCAAAAAGATGCAGAACAAAGATGAAACTCTAGAATCTAACTTGATCAACATTATGACATGTCAATGAGGGGAAAATGAATATTGCTTTAGAAGGCATGGAGAACTGAAATTTATGCGCAGAAATTTAGGACTACCTACTTGGTTTATTGCTTTAAGTTGTGCCAGATATAGATGGGATGACTAGTATCAATTTCTACTTTAAGCAAATGCTAATATTGCAGATATTAACAGCAAAAGAATTACTGGATTATGTTCTTTGGATTCTCCAAATGTTTGCAGATATTTTAACTATAAATTTCAAAGTACGCTTCACCACTTAACCAACAAAAATAAAAATCTCATTGAAGAGGTACTTGATTTCTTTTGGAGAAAAGAATATCAAGCAAGAGGTGCACCGCACATTCATATGCTTTTGTGGATCAAAGATGCACCTAAGTTTGGATGCGACTCTGATGAATCTAATCTATATTTTATTGAATGTTATGCCACTTGTGTTATCCCCAAAAAAGATCAAAACAAAAAATATTTTGAACAAGTACACTTTGAATCACATAAGTGTGCTAAATACTGCTTAAGAAAATTTCAGAACAAATCAAAACATTACTCTAAATGTTGCTTTACATTTCAAAGACCAATTCTACAGAAAGGAAGTTTGAACAATTTTAAGTCATCTGAAAGACATGCAGTTACTGGCAAATCAATCAAAAATGCTTAAAAGTTTAGAAGACTGCAAGCTTCACAATTGATCAACAAATACAAGACTTTAATTCTCCACATTTGGGATGCTAACATGGATATACAATTTGTTGTAGATAACTGTACAGTGGTAGCACATTATGATGCTTCCTATATTACAAAGGCTGAAAAAACTGATATGAAGGAATTATGGGAGGTATGGTCAGTAGCTATAAAGCCTTAACCATTTGAGTTCTCCAAGCTTACATGGGAAATCCTGGGCAATCATGTGGCTTAGCTAGTCCTGGGCAATCATGTGGCTTAGCTAAGGATGGGCTTCATCATGTTGAAGAGTTCTCAGACGCCTACCTAAAATTGAATATCTTGCACATTTTTAGCCCACTAACAAATACATTTTAAAAACCAATATGCAGGTCACATTTTACCCAAATAGGAGTCCTTTGTTAGAAAACCTATCGCTCTATGAAGTTGCACATTTCTACACATACTGAAATAATATGGAAGAAGATATCAACACTGAAAAATTTCAAGTTCAAGGAACCAATGGATTATCAATATGTCATTCTAAACCTACTCTTATAAATCATTGGAACCTGAATTGTGACACAGGAGAAAAAAATATTCTACTACTTAGCGCTGCTACAAGCATTTAAACCATGGTGCAAAAAAGAAGAGATTATAGGCCCCTATGAATCCTGTGAAGATGCTTTTCAAGTTAATAAAGAAGTTATTGCTGTACCTCAATATCAGACATATTTAGAAATGTTGGAACAAGAAATAGCTGAAAAGAATAACATTAATGCCGAAATCCAATGCAATACTACAACATGTAATAACAGTTCCACTACAAGAACTACTGATCCACTTGGACAACCAATGACTGATAATGAAGCTTTGCTTGTCATGGATGAGGCTGTACATGCAATGGAAACATTGAAAAAGGATGTGGAGATTTTGGATTACTTAGTATTGCAATTAAATTCAGAACAACTACGAATATACAAAAACATAAAGCAGTCAATGGATCAGCATGAAAATGGATTACGTGAATATAGTAGGTTTGAACTTACATTACAATATGTCAGTGGCCAAAATGAAACTAGGAAAAGTTTTCAGATTAAAGAAATAACTGCTTATGTTCAAATACCTATGACTTTAAATTTATCTTGTGTAGTTACTGCTCCCACTGGACTAGCAGCATATAATATCAAAGGAATTACTTTACATTGTCTACTCTTACTCCCTGTGGAGCATATCAGCAAATTGGAATATTTGAAATTGAATACTGATACATGTCAAGAAGTTGGGAGAGTTCTAAAAAAATGTAAAGTTTTGATCATGGATCAACTTAATGCTCACATTTGTTTATTTGCAGATGCTAGAAGTACCCTGAACATCTCATGAAGTGCTATTAGGGGGGAAACATGTCATTGTTTTTCGAGATTTATTACACCTGTAAAAGATGAACCAATTTTCGAAACACTTTACGGAGGAGGAAACTTGGAATTCTTTGAGAAGTATAGTGAATATGACCATTTGGTTGAATTTTACATATAGAGAACTAACACAGAATATGAGGCAATCTAACGATCAACAATACGTCTATATATTACAAGACACTCACCCAGGCATTCTCAGAAAAGAAGCAAAGACTATGCTGAAGAAACAAAGAACAAAAACATTGTTTCCTAACTTTCATTTACCTGCTGACGCTCTGGAATCCATTTTTATTTCAGGTTCCATTTTGTGGCACTCAATAGGGAAAGCCTGCTGAATGTACACAGCCATTGGCCTCTAGGTGAACTTAAGCTGTCTGTACTTTTGCTGTAATCGCAACGCCTTGAGAAATTACCAAGTCACAAGTGTGCGTGGCTTCATAAGTTAATGACCATATATAGCTGAGACCAGGTATCTGTAACTGATTACTCCATCATCTCAGCGGGGCTGACATGCTCCCTTCACAAATATCAAGTAATACCCAGGATAGAAAGTGACCACAACCCACAATTAATTTCCTTGGCACTATCACTGGATCATCTACCGGAAGCAAGATCAATGAAAATTGTACCAACAGCCTTTAGTCTTAAAAGGTTAGTATGTAATCCAAGAAACCAAAAGGAAATATTGGATTTTCTAGAACTCTTAATCATCAAAGTTCTGGAGGAGAAAAAAGAAGGGAAGTCCATGGTTGATATTTGGCCTTGTCTGTGTGCTTCACTTTTAGATCGTTTTCCTCCATCTATAACATCAAAAGGCTCCATCATGACAACAAAACAATCAGGATGGTATACTAATCGGCTGCTTCGCTTAAAAGACAGCTTCATAGAGCGATCAGGGCGACTTTTAGAAAACCGAATGGAGCACTAAAAACTTTGGAAATTCATAAATTAAAAAAGTGCAGAAAACAATACAAAAATGAAATATGGAAAGCCAAACAATCATATTATGAGGGATTATGGACCAAACTACATTTCTCATGTATTACCCAAAATCCAAAACTTTTCTGGGGCATAATTAACAATCTTGAAAATGGTAGCAAAAGAGGGACTAGCGCTAATATCAATGAATCTTGCTGGGCAACTTTTATCTATAATCTTTACGTTGCACCCTCGGCCCCACAGTCTGACATCAATATTGCTTGTCAGAAGATAAATATATCGAGCAGAGAAGAAGGCAGAAAATACGGTTCTATCCAGCATATTGACCGAGCAGAGCTACAAGTTGAGGAGTTACGGCCTAAGGAGCAAGTCCCGCACATTGCCCAAGCTGGGCCACAAGTAAACGAGTAATGGCCTGTAGAGCAAGTTAAAAAGGCAATGAGCAGGATCAGATCGAATGGAGCGCCCGGCCCTAACGGGATTACAAATTCAATTTTTAAAGCAAATCTTAAGCATTGGCCAGAGGTTTTAACGATTTTATTTAATGATGTCATTAAATCTGGATCAGTCCCTGAGTCATGGCAAGGAAGCATAATTCAGCCGATATATAAAAGTGGCCCACAAGACAATCCTGCAAATTACCGACTAATATCCCTAACTGATGTGGAGGCAAAAATCTTTGCGAGCTGCCTCCCTGAAGAATTGGAAGATTGGGCCACAAGAAAAAATCTAATTCCAGCTTTTCAAACCGGTTTTAGAAGAGGCGAATCAACCAGCACGAACTTGATTTTATTGACTTTATTAGGCGAAAGGGCAAAATATAGAAAGCAAAAGTTATATATCTGTTTTATTGATCTCAAAGCCGCCTTTGATTCTGTTCCTCGAAATCTACTTTGGGCTAAACTTTTGGATTGGGGCATCCCAAACCAATTGCTTGAAATGATTAAATTGTTATATACCAAGACATGGGTTCAGATCAAAGTCGGAGATGGTAGAAGTACAACCCGCCGACTTGAAACTAAGACTGTTCTGAAACAAGGTTGTGTTCTGGCTCCATGTCTTTTTAATCTTTTTATTGCCGACCTTCCTATATATTTTAAAAAAGTTAATGCTCATTCACCTTCCCTCTTAGGTAAAGACATCAAATATTTACAATATGCTGATGACACTATATTATTAAGTCATTCTGTCATAGGTCTAAGAAGATTAGTTGATTCTTTTAATCATTATATTACCCTTAACGGTTTGAAAATCAATACCAAAAAGACAAAAATAATGACTATAGGGGGAACAAAAATAGATAAAAAAGAATGGAGCATTAATGGGTTACATATCGAAACTGTAAAATGTTATAAATATCTAGGAATAACATTTGACGATAATATGTCCTTTAGACAGCATTTTATTAACCTCAACGCAAAGGCAACAGCTTTGTCATTTGCCTTTAGAAAGTTGAGGGACAAGTTGTCATGTCCAAATCACGAACATCTATTGAAGGTCATGAAAGCAAAGCTGATTCCATCTCTGGCTTACGGCTCAAGGATTTTTCGTGGTAAAGACGTGAAAATTCTTGATGACCTACAAATAAAAGTCTTCAAATCAGTTTTTAGGATCCCCAGGTATATAGGACATGCTAATGTCAGATTAGAATTTGGTCTGAAAAGGCAATCTCTGGTACGACAATCTGCCTTTTTAAAAATAATATATACTTTATATCGCTCAGAACAAGGTACCCTTGCAAACCAGTGCTGGCAGGAGATAACGAGGTATGAGTATGCTAGTAGCTGGAGATCCTTTTTAAGTGAGAGTTTACATAATTTTGAGTGTCCAACCTTTGAAGAAGAAGTTAGGAGCAAAGCTGTTTTTAAACAAACTATAAATCGATCAGTCAATTTACTATCGAATCTTTTAGACAAAGATGAGCTCAGAAAAAAGTATCATTCCTGGTCAGTTACTAACTCATTTATTAAATTAGAACCCCAATCATACTTGATGACCCACTTAAAATCATTCTTAAGGAACACATT
Organism: Calotriton arnoldi; assembly: GCA_963921515.1. NCBI lineage: Eukaryota > Metazoa > Chordata > Amphibia > Caudata > Salamandridae > Calotriton > Calotriton arnoldi. Next base: position 579,855 of record CAWUFW010001545.1, on the reverse strand, counting down.
TATGTTATTGCGGTTTGGGAGATATCCCACTAAGGACGGAATACCTAAATGGGAAAAAAAATGGTCTAATAAACTTTGTAGGTTATGTGGCTCCTATGAGGAAACTTTAATACATATTGTAACTACCTGCCCCCAATTGCTAGAAGAGCAGAAGACTTTGTTAAGACCGATTTTTAATGAATTAGGGGTGAGAACATGTCGCCACGCCATCATTACCTGTCTCACTGGGTCTATGCCCCGCTTGATTACTCAATTTGTAAAGTTTATTTTTATTGCAGAAAAAAAACTATTAACCAACACTGATTCTGATTGTTAATACAGTAACATGTCGTCAAAGACTTTAATGCAAAAATGAAATGAAAATGAAAAATCTGCTTTTAAAATCTGCCCTTAATAGTTCTGCATATAACTTTACATTATAGTTACCAAATATTTTAAACTGTTATAGGATTGGTTAATTAAATTAAGACTAAAGATAAATCGTTTTAAAATTTTAATGATAATGTTTGGATATTGTCCTCTTGCCATTTGCACAAATGCACTTTATTCATTGCTGCTCTTTATTATTGCTGCTAAAGTTTTTAGTATAAAGCTGTGTACAAATTTTATGGGCAAAAATAATGTTTCTAACCGGTTGTGTTTTTTTCTTTGATTGTAATGATTTTTATTAATCAACAAATAAAGCAATTATTACTTACTTACTGTAACTGATTGGAAAGGTATTGTTTAAATCCTTCTTTGTTGATGCACTGGATATTCCCAATGGTGGAGCATGTAGACATCACACCTGCCACAAGCCTGAATGACGAGATGTTTATTCTATTATGATGGGTTGTACGTTTAATGCTTGTGTAACTTTTGCCCTCTCTGGTCAGCAACTCAGCATGTATGCTGTAGAAATCACCTTTTCTGTATCATAATTAGATCTGTATCAACAAGACTACTTGTGGTTTTCATGTATAAAATACCCAGAGAAGGTTCCATAAATTGGACATGCTGCTTTGCTCATGTTCCTGTGAATCACATAAAAAACTGCTTATGAAAATTGACAATTGACTGTATTTGTTTAAGTGAGGTTCCACAAAGTAATGCATTATCTTCTTTCACAATCACAACACGTGGTTTGCTTAAAGTCAACTTTTGAAGAATGTACTCAAATTAATGATCAAATGCTACATCAGAAAAATCAACAAATTTTACATCTCCCTTGTAAAGATAAAGAAGACAGTCACGGAAAATGCTTAGCTACATAATTACTAACTACGGAAAAATCTGTGTCACACACCACCAGATTGGACAAAGATTTACATCTCTATAAAAATTATTGTATTATTTTACCACTCAATTTAAATGTAGAAAAAGGACATGTAAATGGAGCCATAGGAATTTTAATTGACTTTATGACATCTACAAATAAAGAAGAGATTGAATTTATTACAGTCAATTTTGACATAATTCAAGAGAAAAAAAAAATCTCAATGTACTGCAGGATTCTTACTTATCCAAGATTTGTATATTTGTAACATGGCGGTGCGCGGTCTAGGGCCCACCCCAACCACCCCTTCTGCTTCCCTGAGCCCAGACCCAACTACCCCTTTTGCTCTCCGGTACTCAGAATCATGGGTTTCTGTTAGGACACCAATTCTGAGTTGCACTAGGCGCAAGATGCAGGGTGTAGTGTATGGGAAGATCCATTCCCCCTTCAAAATGTCACGCTGGTGGTGTTGCTGTAATAGGCAATTGGGGTCTTGATATGGTGATGTCTGTATTTTTTAAGACTGTAAATGTTTTGAGTTCAGGGGGGGACATAACACTACATTATGCACATGTTCTTTCTTTGTTTTCTTTTGTGTTTTTCCCTCCTTTTCTTGAAGGGAACTACATGTCCCAGAAGCCTTGGGTGGTGGCCATCTTGGATGGAGGCTGAGCCTATAATAGGACGTCAGCCCGTACACAAATGCTCACTATTCAGGATCTCTTCTGCCGTGAGGTCGGGTTCCGATGTCGGCTGTTTGCTGGGCAGCGCAGCGCTTGTGGTTGACAAGGAAGCCTCTTGCTGTTGCCCGCTTCTTGACCATTTCACGCACGGCAATTAAGACCAGCCCCGTCTTAGCGGTAAGCCTTTTACTTTCGGAGATACAGCCTGCACGTGCATACCGCTGGCTGCGCGGTCGAGCGCTCTCGCTCGGCGAGTGAAGAAGACGTTGGTTGGCGGTAAGAGTGTGCGAGGGTTATTGCCTTGCTGGAAAATAACTGCATGTTTGTTTTCTTTTATTCTATGTTAAATGTGAGATATTTGTGGTTGTGATTTTAACAACCTTCCGGTGATAAGACAGTTATCATTTTTGGTGACGCACTCTATTGATCCTATTTCCGGTGTTGTTAACCGGCAGGAAATACACAAGAAGCATTATCCAGCATAGTCCTCCTTTCAGGACACAGAGTTTTATCAGGTCTATGACCTTATCCTTTGAGTTATAAAATTAGAATACGTTTTATCTATTATCACACCAATTGTCTATTCCCTGGTTTATAAGAGTAACTTAAGAAATTATTAAGTTACATATTTAACGGTATGATTTATATGCGTCTGTGTGTGTTTTAACTTTCTTTTTCAGGTCTCCCTCCCCGCAGTTCCCTTCCTACCCTTCCCTCACCTGGCCACTCCAACACTCAGTGCTGTTATAGCTTTCTGAGTTGGAGCTGCCTGGAGGTGGAATAAGCAATCTTCAAGCAGATCCCGACGAAGGAGCTCAAGTTGACAGAATTGTGAGCGAATATATTCCTCCTGATCTGCTTGTAGATTCTTTATTATGTCCACCTTAGATGACCTACTTCGCATTATCACTCAAATGCAGAATGAGTTGACACACTCTAAGCAGGCCACCACAGCCCTGGCCACGCAGGTGTCGCAATTGCAAACCCAGGTGGGAGCCCTGGGTGGTGGTAATGTAGGCGCTGCTACAGCACCTAATCCTTGGGCTAGGGTCACGGGTGGCACTTCTAACTTTAGTCAGACAGTCACACCACCTACAAACATCGCAGTACATGTACCACCACCAATCCCTTTAGCTGATCCTGAATGTTTCTCAGGTGATCCGGGGAAGGTTCAAATCTTCTTAACACAAATAGAACTACATTTCACATGCAGACCCGGTGCATTCCCAGACCCATAGTCTAGAATAGTGTTACTCATTTCATACTTGACGGGAGATGCTGCCTCCTGGGCAGTTCCATTGGTACGCCAAGACGATCCTTTACTGTACAATTGGAAAAGATTTGTCTAAGAATTTGAAAAGGTATTTGACAGCCGTGACAGTTATTGGAGCTGCGCCAAGGGAATAGAGACCTCATTTCGTATCTCGCCCAGTTCAACTGTCTAGTTGCCAAAACAGCATGGCCTAAAGAAAAACGCTCAGAGCTGTTTTAACAAGGACTAATAGATGAGTTAAAAGATGTCCTTGCTCAAATTGATCCCCAACCCACAGAGTGTGCAGATCTCATCAATCTCACTTTGAGGTTAGACCATCGATTAACCGAAAGAAGAGGAGATAAGAAAAGATCCGATAAAACTGCCTGGTGGTTTGAGCGACCTCGAAGCCAACAAGTACAATCCAACAATCGTGGCGAACCTATGGAAATAGGTGCAATCCGACAACCCCTCTCGAAGGACGAGAAAGAAACTCGAAGGAAGAATGGGTTATGCCTCTATTGTGGTAGAAAAGGTCATTTTGTGAAGGAGTGCCCAACCAAGCCAAAAGGGAAGCTTCCTGTGCCATATACCCCAAGACAAAGCATTGCCAGCACTGATGTTCCTGCTGGAAACTAGGGAGCCTAAGTAAAACAGAAGGGAAACACTTGGGCGATTTAACTATCCCTTCATTGGCAGAATTGGAGGGGGAATATACACCTCATTTTCGGTTACTTGTCACTTTAGAGATAATTACCTGTAATTATCAGACGCATGCACTCTTGGATTCAGTGGCCACTGGTAATTTTATAGACTTTGATATGGTGGAAAGTTTCAAGATTTCTTATGAGAAAAAACCAACTTCAGAACTAGTACAAGTAGTAGATGGTAGCAACCTATCTGGAGGCGCAGTAACTCTACAAACAACGATTATTAAACTCATTCATTCCACCAACAAGGCACAACATTCAGTAAACATAAGGTTCAATATAATTCAAGCCCCGCACTATGGAGTCATTTTGGGACTGCCATGGTTGGCTTTGCACAATCCGTTATCAATTAGAGTGAGAGGTCGAATCAGTTCTCCTCCAACTACTGCCTACACCACTGTTTAACACCAAGTCAAACCAAGCTGCAAGATCTTCCCTTTGCACTTCTCACAGCCGCAGAAAAGGATATTCAGTTACCCGAGCAGGGCATGGCCTTTTCTGCAGTCTTCAATGAACAACAGGCAGTCCAGTTACCTCCACATCGACCTTACAATTCCCAAATTGATCTAGAACCTGGCACCAATACTCCTAGTTGTCGGAGCTATGCTCTGTCAGAATCAGGGAATTTGCATCTAAGGCAATATGTAGACCAGTTTTTAGCAAATGGTTTTATTCGACCCTCTAGATCTCCCGTAGCCTCTCCATTGTTTTTCTTTCCAAAGCTAATGGAGAATTGCACGTGTGCATCGATTATCAAGCACTGAACAAGATCACCGTCAAAAATCGGTATCCTCTCCCCCTCATTCCAGTACTGTTGGACCAACTTAAAACTGCGGTCATTTACACCAAATTGGATTTGAGGGGTGCCTATCATTTGGTGTTCATGAGACAGGGGGACGAGTGGAAAACTGCGTTCAAGACGCGATACCGCCTTTTCGAATACTTGGTGATGCCCTTTGGGCTATGCAACGCCCCAGCCGCTTTTCAATTTTTTTTTAACGATGTATTGAGGGCATTTTTGGATCTATTTGCAATAGTGTATATAGACGACATCCTTATTTACTCAGATACTGAAGAAGTACATGAACAGCAGGTAAAAAAAGTTTTGGAAGCATTACAGGACAACCAACTCTATTGCAAGGTCAACAAATGCGAATTCCACGTCACTCAGGTGGAATTTCTGGGAGTTATACTAACTCCATCTGGTATGCAGATGGCTGAAAGAAAAGTGGACGCACATTATACAAAAGGCAGGAACAAGGGTAGATAGCACCAAACGAGGGGGTATCTTAATAAGAGAATCTAGGACCATCAGATTCATTGCCACCTACAACAACAAAGCACAAAAAGTAAAGCAATTTTTTAGAAAACATTGGCATGTTTTTCACACAGATGAGATTCTTTTGAAATATCTTGACAATTATCCCAAACTCACTTTTTAAAAAAGCGAATCGTTACAGGATATGTTGTGTAAGAACATGATTACAAAAACTGTGACCAACAAGGAAGATTTACCTTTTGTGTATTTCAGATGTACCACATGAGAGGCATCCAAACACAGTGCTAATGTGAAAAAGGTATAATTTCCTATGGAGAAAAATAATTTGAAATTTGAAAACACCTTTCTTGTAACTCTGATTTTTGTATTCATGGCTTAAGATGTACCTGCAATAAGTACTATATAGGATGCACAATCCAAATGGTGAAGAAAAGAGTATTAGAGGATATGAGAGCCATATTTAATCAAAATAATCAATATCAGTGGCCAGGCATTTTCAATATTTCCACTCTATTGACACTAGGCACCTACAAATTATTGTACTGGATAGAATACAACATAACATCAGAGGTGAAAACAGAACTCTTGACTTGAAACATTTAGAGTCACATTACATTATCGATTTCAATATTATTAGTCCCAAAGGATTGAATTTAGATGAATGAGCTATCGGTACATTTGGGTTGATTAAAATATTTATTTTCATTTGCTCCATCTTCTATATTGTAAGGTGTTCCCATCATCTAATATTTATTGCCATGTACAGTATATATATTTTCCCTGAGATTGTTTGAAGTGGCATCCACCTCATTTTAAATTGACACAATTTCATATGTGTTTACACAGGTGCATGTGATTGTTCTAGTACGATTTGCCAGGTTGAAAGCTAAGATACATTATTAAATATGTAGCATGTACAAACAAGTTGATAGTATGGTTTACTTGTAGAGCTCTGTGAGAATGGAACAGCCATAATACACACACACAATATATATATATATGGTGACATTGACACTCTGGTCACGTTGCACGAACTAGAAGGGGGAGGAGGAGGGTTGGGTGCAAATGTGTATGAAATTTTAGATAAGCTTGACATTTCTTTCGACAAAGCTGCCAACACCAGCTTTAAATCCAGGTCCACCTTTCTACCCAACATGCCACATGACCACATTGATACTTTTCAGGACATGGTCAGTACACAGATACTCAAATTCAGACAGAAGAACTGGTTTAAAAAGATGAGTAGGTTCAGACACAATCTCACACTCTCCCAAAAGAATGCCATCAAAGATCTGGCCAGTAACAACAGCATCATTATCTGACCCGCAGACAAGGGTGGCAACATTTTCATCCTCAACAGAGCCATGTACATCAACGAAGCCATGCGTCAGCTCAATGACCCCTGTTCCTATATAATTACGACCAAGGTCGCATACAACAACAGCATCATTGACATATGGAGCAGACTGGTTGATTGGAAAGGTAGGTGCCTTTTAGATTGGGAGGAATATTGCTTCCTCAGGAAAGACTACCCCAAACCTCCGTTTTTATATCTCCTACCCAAGGTCCACAAGAACAAGACCAATCCCCCGGGGTTACCCATTGTGTCTTCCAGAGGAAGTGCTCTCGAGAACATCTCCAGATATGTCGATCACTTCCTCAGGGATCACGTCGTGACCTTACCCTCCTATGTTAGGGACACAAAAGATTTTCTCATGAAGATCAACAACCTCAGATGGCGGGAGGATTACCTCCTCATAACCATTGATGTGAACTCCTTATACACCGTCATTGAACATGAACAGGGGTTGACTGCATGTGCCAAGTATCTGTCCAGGAGACCTCTCTGGCATATGGAGCATACACAGATGCTCCTGGACATGATCACATTTTGCCTACACAATAACTACTTCTTCTTCAATGACAGTATATACAGACAGACCATGGGCACCGCCATGGGAACTTGTTTTCCACTGAATTTCGCAAACCTGTTCCTGGGTGCCTGGGAGGAGGAGATCAGGAGGGACAGCACCTTTGCGAGGGACTTCACAAAGGTAGTTCTTTGGCTCAGGTATATTGACGACCTGTTTGTTGTCTGGGAAGGCAATGAGCAGGACGCCCATGATTTTGTGCAAAGACTCAATTCCAATTCACACAACCTGAAACTCACCAGCATCGTGAACAATAAGGAGGTGGAATATTTGGACACCAAGATAGATATCATTGAGAATGAAATCCATACCAATCTCTTCAGGAAGAGCACCGCAGGTAACACACTGCTACACGCCATGAGCAGTCATCCGGACAATCTGAATTGGAGTATCCCCTACGGGGAACTCCTAAGAGCCAAACGCAACTGCAGGTCTGACACTACCTTTGAGGCAGAACAAACAACGATGATTGTCAGGTTTAGAGAAAGAGGGTACCCCAACTGGGTCTTGAAAAGAGCAGTAAGCAAGGCAAGAGGGGTCAGCAGAAGGGAGACACTGGAGAACGACACCAACGAGCTGAAACCCGACAGCGACGACAACTAAACTAGAATTATGTTGACCAACAATGGGAACTCCAATGATATCCGCAGAATCATATCCAAAAAGTGGGGTATGCTTACCAGTGAACCCATTATAAGCAATACCTTCTCAGACAGGCCTAGAATTACCTACAGAAGGGGCCGCAAATTTCGGGACCTTCTAGTACACAGCGACATCACTACAACAGATGAGAGTAGAGGCATAAATCTACAGGGCTTCTTTCCTTGTGGACACTGCAAAGCATGTGGCAGTAGCCGCATGAAGAAAGAGTGTCACAACACCAGCAGTAATCCGATGGTTCCAATCAAACAATTCCTCACTTGCAGTACCACCTTTGTGGTATATGTCTTAGAATGCCCCTGTAAACTCAGATACATCTGCAGCCCTACACACATGGCCAGGAAGAGAATTTTGGAGCACATGCGGGCTATCACAAACAAGGATCAGCATTACCCTATTGCAAGGCACTTCGAAACCCATCATTTTTCTGACAGCACCAACCTGATCTTCTATGCCATTGAACAAGTGCACACCAAGGCCAGAGGGTGCAACAGGGTACTCCAACTTAGGAAAAGGGAGTCTAAATATATCATCAGCCTAGGTACCCATTATCCAGAAGGTCACAACATGGACAAGGAGATGGCAGTACACTTACAAGAGGAATAGGTCATATGTGTCTTCAGGTGTCCTTTTGACTTCTCTGTTTCCTTTTCTTTTTCCCCCCTCCCCCTTTTCAATATTTCCCTTTTCCTTGTCTTTCCTCCCTTTTCTTTTCTTTTCCTCTCTCATGTTTCTGACATGTATATCCATGGATGGATTCACTGATTTTTGCTCTACATACAAGTATTGCAACCAGATAGTAACATCTCTGTCTTGTCTGTCTCTTGCAGGAGAAAAGGAAGGGATCCGAGACTGGTACGTGGGGCGTCATTGGGTTCCCTACCCTTTTCTTCATGACATCCTCACGATGCATCGTATCTGTCAGATAAGACATTCTCACGCTTTAAATTTTTTACATTGTTTTTACATAGTATTACACTTTGAGCACTGTGTTTGGGTGTGTAGGGGTACAACAATACAGTAGTGCTCTCTTATAGTATTTTTAGGTTCTATCCTGCTGCTGATTTAGGTCTGGGACAACAATTCAACAATCAGGCACTTGCTGAGTACAGCTCCATGCACCAGGTTGCTTTTTACATGTTTTCAACATGTCTACTCAGTATGAGACACAACACGACATGGGGCCACTTGTAATTCGCATACATGACTCAAGACACTGACACAGCAAGGACGCCTTATGGGCCACCATGCAATTTCATGACACTATTTGTTGTAAGCATTTCCCACCAGACCTCATAACCACATTGACCAAATGTGGAGGATTCGACCAGTACCGCTACAGGCACTGTGCCTTTACTCCTGGTCAGCAGCCCTGACACGATTCTAGGATGAGGATTGATCCTGCTTTATCTAGTTGCGGAGGTAGGCATATCTGGTCATAGCCGCATTCTCAACACAGCAGGTACACTGTGACTTGGTGCGTTTACGCAGATCACGCTCAGGCATACTGTAGGCTTTCCAGCATGGCCGCTGCTTTTACCATCAATCCATCAGCATCCTCAGTAACAGTCCTTTGTTTATTTTCATGTTTATGTTCCTGTTCACTTGACTGTATGTAAAGACATGAGAACAAACACTCCGATGTGTGAACAAGACCGTTGTACGGTCAAAATGCGTCACAGAGGTTTATGACAGTAATAAATCCTCTTGTTTGATGAACTGGCTCCGGTTTTCTTGGCCTGAGTGTGCGCTACAATGAACTTTAAAATATATATATATATATATATATATATATATATATATATATATATATATATAATCTACTGGCGGTCGCCAGTAGATAGTTATAGTTAGGATCTATTATCCATAGGAAATTCGTAACATTCTCTTCCCATTAACTTTGGCGCCGGTTGACGAATCTTCGCAAAAGTTTCAAAACTAATGGCCCGCTCCGGTCTGCTCCTATCTTGAAAGTTTCGGGGTGATTCATCAAGCGGGGGCCGAGAAAAAAGGGGGGTCCCAAAACGTGTTTTCTCCATGTTAATTCCCATAGGAAATTTTAGACACGGCTACAGCCCGAACTGCTGAACGGAATTACACCAAATTTGGCAAAAAGGTAGCCCTTGGTTCAGAAAGCGACCTTTTTTTTAAATGGTGTAAATCCGTTCAGTAGTTGCGGAGAAAATAAAAAAATAGAGGTCAAAAAATCAATTTCCCATAGGAAACTTTATGCAAGGCTACAGCCAAAACTGCTGAACGGAATTACACCAAATTTGGCAAAAAGGTAGTGCTTGGTTCAGAAAGCATCCTTTTTAAAAATGGTGTAAATCCGTTCAGTAGTTGCTGAGAAAATCAAAAATAAAAGTTTCGATATCTATGGCCGCAGTGGATCCGCGCACCCTCCCGATCACGAGCTTCATGCTAATTGGCTGTCAACACTCCAAACCAGGAAGTGTTGGCAGCCATTTTGTGACTCGGTAGAACCGAGTCACAAGAAAAGAGTAAAACAAACGCGGAAAAAAAGGAAAGGGGGCAGGGTAGAAACACCCTGACCCCCTAGGCCTGCTTAGGGGTCCCACAAGGACCCCCAGGGCCAAAAAAAAGGATTTTTTTTAAAAAACAAAATCAGCAAGATTTGCGCACCCAGCGCGAATTTCGGAAGAACATTTTTAAAAAACGAAGCGCGGGCTCGTGTTCAAAAAGCCCCCGGGTGGGCCAAGTCCCGGGGGCACTGAAAAAATGTGTGGGGGTCCCAATCCCCCCACACTGCCACGGGTACCGCCACCTCCCCGGGGCTTGATTTATGAGTTGCGGGGGGCACGCAGCCCCCCCGCAGCCCCTGGGACCGCCACCCCCCGGGGCTAATTTTTAAATGTGTGGGGGGCCTCCAAGGCCCCCCCAATCCCCGGGGACCACCACCCCGTGGCTTTCATTAATTATTTGCAGGGGCACACGCCCCCCCCGCAGCCCCAGGGACCGCCACCCCCCGGGGCTTCTTTTTAAAAAAAAAATAAACCTGTGTGGGGGGGCTCGAGCCCCCCCACACGCCCCGGGGACCGCCACCTCCCCGGGGCACTAAAAATGTAAATTTGGGGGTCCGTTATGGACCCCCGAGCCCCGGGGACCACCACCTCCCCGGGGCTGTGCACACGATGGGAGGGGGGCCGCGCGGCCCCCCTCCTGGAGCCTGTGATGGCCCTGGGGACCGCCACCCCCCAGGGCCGGCTCCTGCAGTGTCCCGGGGTGCCCACCCCCGGGACACTGCTGTTTGCAATGACAGGGCGGGAGCCTCGCGGCTCCCGCCCTGTCATTGCAAACTGCTTTGCTTCATTGAAGCGAGAGCAGGGAAACCTGCTCTTGCTTCAATGAAGCAAAGCAGATTGCTTTTCCACATGGGGAGCTGCATGTCAGCAGCTCCCCATGTGGAAAAACAATGCCGGCTCCCGTAGGACGCGGGGAGCCGGCGGGACCGTGGGGGGATTGGGGACCCCCCCACGGTCCCCAACGAGAGGCCAGGCCCCGGGGCCGGCTCCTGCAGTGTCCCGGGGTGCCCACCCCCGGGACACTGCTGTTTGCAATGACAGGGCGGGAGTCTCGCGGCTCCCGCCCTGTCATTGCAAACTGCTTGCTTCATTGAAGCGAGAGCAGGAAACCTGCTCTCGCTTCAATGAAGCAAAGCAGATAGCTTTCCACATGGGGAGCTGCATGTCAGCAGATCCCCATGTGGAAAAGCAATGCCGGCTCCCATAGGACGCGGGGAGCCGGCGGGACCGTGGGGGGATTGGGGACCCCCTACGGTCCCCAACGAGAGTCCAGGCCCCGGGGGATGGGGTCCCCGGGGCTGGAAGTGGCCCAGGAGGGGGGCCATGCGGTCCCCCTCCCCAAAATGTAAAAAAATAAATAAATAAAAATAAAGGCCGGCCCCGGGGGATGGGGTCGCCGGGGCCTATAGAGGCCTCAGGAGGGGGGCCACGCAGCCCCCCTCCTTTAGAAATAATAAAAATAGGTGGCCATGCCCCGGGGGATGGGGACACCCCGGGCCGGAATTGGCCACGGGAGGGGGGCCCACGCGGCCCCCTTCCCGTTCACATTTTTTTTTTTTTGTTAAAAAGGGGTCAGGCCCTGGGGGATGGGGTCCCCAGGGCCCAAAAAAGGAAAAATAAGGGGGGCCACACAGCCCCCCTTCTAAAAAAAGAAAAAGACGCGATCGTGTCTGAGGCCCCGCCCCCTCCCTTCAACACTCTGCAAACACGCCCTGTGGCGCGTTTTAAATTGGGGAATTAATTCCCCTTCAATACTGGGGGTCCCTGGGGGCCAACTAGCCCACCAGGTACCTCCAGTAAGCGCCACAGGGCTGCGTTGCAGAGAGGTGGTCCAGGCCACGCCCCTTTTTACACCTCTCTGCAACGCAGCTCTGTGGTGCTTACTGGAGGTACCTGGTGGGCTAGTTGGGCCCCAGGGACCCTCAGGATTCAAGGTGACCTAATCCCCCAACTTAAAACGCACCACGGGACGCGTTTGCACAGTGGTGAAGGAAGGGGGCGGGGCCTCAGGTGACATGTGCACAAACACGCCCTGTGGTGCATTTTAAGTTGGGGAATTAATTCCCCTTGAATCCTGAGGGACCCTGGGGGCCAACTAGCCCACCAGGTACCTTCAGTAAGCACAACAGAGTTGCGTTGCAGAGAGGTGAAAAAAGGTGTGTGGCCTCGGACCGCCTCTCTGCAACTCAGCTCTGTGGTGCTAACTGTAGGTACCTGATGGGCTAGTTGGGCCCCAGGGACCCTCAGGATTCAAGGGGACTTAATCCCGCAACTTAAAACGCGCCATGGGGTGCGTTTGCACACACGTCACCTCAGGCCCCCCCCTCCCTTCACCACTGTGCAAACGCGCCCCGTAGCGCGTTTTAAGAGGTAGTTTTAATCCCCCTGCCCTATTATGTACTCGGGCCTTACAGAGGAGGTCATGCTAATCACAGGAGTACCCCAACGCATAGTGTTCCCTAGTGTATGTAGGTGTTTTCACTGTATTCTAAGTGTCTTTTAGCATAGCACTGACTCTAGGCCTGGTTATTCAGAGTCAGTTACCACCAGTACCCGTCTGAAAAAGTTGTGGGCACAGGATAATTTTGCAACAAGGCCTCTTTCTGCTCCTCTGTTGGTTCTTTCTGCACATGTTTTGCTTCTTCCTGCACTTGTCTTCGTCTTTGTGGACTTCTGTTGCTTCTTTCTGCATTTCTTTTGCTTCTTTCTGTGCATTTTTTCTTCTTTCTTCACATGTCCTACCTCTGTAGGCATAGTTCGAAACTAGCATTTAAAAAACCTTTGAAATTAACTGAAAAAACCATAGGTTTCAGGCACGTTATAGTTAGAAATTAGCATTTAAAAAACCTTTGAAATTCACTGAAAAAACCATAGGTTTCAGGCACGTTATAGTTAGAGATTAGCATTTAAAAAACCTTTGAAATTCACTGAAAAAACCATAGGTTTCAGGCACGTTATAGTTAGAAATTAGCATTTAAAAAACCTTAGAAATTCACTGAAAAAACCATACGTTTCAGGGGCGTTATAGTTGGTTGGACATTTCACTCGTACAAAACCCATGAAATTCCCCCGTTATAGTTAGTTCAGCTAACTATAACTCGCGCCCCCGCAATGCACTGCTGATGACGTCACATATTACATCACTCATGACATGGTCAGTGACATCACTGATGACAACACTAATGACATCTCAAATGACATCACTGATGACATCACTGATGGCATCATCCATGTGAAAATTTCATGCATCTTCTCACACCCTAATATAACTTTTGATACACCCACTCTAAATTACAGACTACCATTCTCAAGACCATAGACACTGCAACACCAATAACTACATACCCACTCACTGATTCTTAGGTCTACACACACATTCACTCACTCACCCGTACAGTCACTCATACTTATGGTCACTCAGTACAGGACTATCATATGCACTCATACACCTATATAGACACTAACACACCGCCACTCATCCATAGAGGTACTCACACACCTAGTCAGTCATGGAAATAATTAATCACACTGCCATTTACTCAGATATACAGTTATACACACACCAGCTCAATTACTCATACAAATACTAGCACATTCTTACGCTCTTATACAATCAATGATACAAGCACACACTCATCCATACAGCCACTCTCACAATAACACACTCTCATTTGTAGCCAATTATGTACTCCAACACACATATATACTACTTTTCACATTTGTAGTTACTCACACATGTACCACTGAGATATACATTCACTCACTAACACACCCATACACACACTCACCCACCCATACAGTCCATCACAGATGCACTCTTGAAACCATGCACCCAGTGAATCACCCACATACTCATCTATGCTCAGAGTCACACACACCCCACCCACACAAACACTCAGGCACCCATACAGATACTCAGACAACAAATCAATAACCCATATAGACACTCATGTAGCTATTTGCAAACCCATGCAGTCGCTTACACACCAACAGACACACGGATACAGACATTCACACAGTTTACTCACTAACCCATGCATTCAGAAAGATATGTTTAATCACTCACTTATAGAGTCAGTCACGCACCTACTAAATCATCCATTCAGACACTTATACACCCACTCATTCTTCAATACGCCTTTCCCTATATATATTAAACATATTTAAACTTTACAGAAACACACAGTCACTGTATGATGTCATCAGTGATGTCATCAGTGATGTCTCTGACCATGTCATGAGTGATGTAATATGTGACGTCATCAGCAGTGCATTGCGGGGGCGCGAGTTATAGTTAGCTGAACTAACTATAACGGGGGAATTTCACGGGTTTTGTACGAGTGAAATGTCCAACCAACTATAACGCCCCTGAAACGTATGGTTTTTTCAGTGAATTTCTAAGGTTTTTTAAACGCTAATTTCTAACTATAACGTGCCTGAAACCTATGGTTTTTTCAGTGAATATTCCCTTGTGGGACCCCCTGAGCAGGCCTAGGGGGTCAGGGTGTTTCTACCCTGCCCCCTTTTTGCGTTTTGCGCGATTTTTTACTGCTTTCTTGTGCCTTGGTTCTACCGAGGCACAAGATGGCTGCCAACACTTCCTGGTTTGGAGTGTTGACAGCCAATTAGCATACAGCTCGTGATCGGGAGGGTACGCGGACCCTACGCGGCCATAGATATATATGTGATTTTACTTTTGATTTTCTCAGCAACTACTGAACGGATTTACACCATTTAAGCAAAAGGCATGACTCTGAACCAAGGGCTACCTATTTGCCAAATTTGGTGTAATTCCGTTCAGCAGTTCGGGCTGTAGCTGCGACTAAAGGTTCCTATGGAAAATTGCATGGGGAAAACATGTTTTGGGACCCCCCTTTTTTCTCGGCCCCCGCTTGACAAATCACCCCGAGACTTTCGGGAGAGGAGCGGACCGGAGCGCCCCACAAAGTTTGAAAATTTCGCGAAGATTCGTCAACCGGCGCCAAAGTTATTTCAAATAGAATGTTGCGGATTTCCTATGGAAAATAGGTCCTAACTATAACTATCTACTGGCGACCGCCAGTAGATAATATATATATATATATATATATATATATATATATATATATATATATATATATATATATATATATATCGAAAGCACTCCACCCGCCGCTTGACGATATTTTCCAAATGATGGATATACGTTAGTGCTGATAAGTTTTCTTTATTCCGTTAACATACAGCAGCCATAATGCGTTTCAGTCCCGTAGGACCTTGATCACATGACATATATATATATATATGCTTATTACATTCCACAATTAAGAATGAAGAAGCGGCACACCAAGTGATTTAGCACTAAGATTTATGTGCAAAAACGACGCGTTTCGGCTGTGACGCCTTTTTCAAGTTTACATGGTGTGCTCCACTCACCCAAGAAATACGTTGAGAACCAGAAGACATAGAGAAAAGACTTTCGCATTATAATGTTTTCCACAATTCATAACATTCTCCAATAATCTCCATTAGAAAATTGTGATAATCAAATATATGATAGCAACGAATCTCATGGAAAATTAATCAACATTCCTGAAATTAATCAACATTATCAGAGCGTATTCTCAAATGACAATTGAGTTCCACAGCGTATCCTAAATGCTGAATTCATCCGTGATTAATAGTGTATTTACAACCAATGAAAGACTGGCACCACAATTCTCATTGTAGATCCACACATTTGTCCGTTTATATTTTACATGTCATAGCGTGTACGTGAAGCATACCATCAAACTTCCACATGGGCAGCTAAAATTTTAGGCTCAAAGTGGAAATACATGGCGGCACAACGGCAACACGACCAATGGACTTGTTCTAAGGCTGGTTACAATAGCTATGGGAACCAGAAATGTTATACCGGGCAAGCGCTCTTGTATGTAAATTAATCTAATGGCAGCGGTCGCTCGCCGAAACGCTAGGGGTCTTCAAATACAACCTATAGCTATGTAATGAAGTGCCTATGATGAGGATCTCCACGTCCATTTAGGGCAGAGAGCAGTCATGACCACATTGGTGACCTTCCATGTTTGGGACACTAATAGCTCCGTCTTTCTGTTCATTCTCAATTTTATTTATTTTTATGTTTGATTTTTTCTTCATCTATTAATCTTAAATGCGGTGCAGCAGGAAATACAAGTGAAATCCGCAAGACATTTATCCTGGTTTTGAATTTTACTTCTGTTATGTTTTTCACTTCATAGTCCAGTATGGGATCTATTGATTTGAATCTTCTTTTTTCAGGGGTGTGGGGTTGGGTGATAGGCACGTTAGGAAAAGCGCATTAGCAATGAAGCTGCCACTACGCGTAGGACACTTCCATTTATTACTCACAATGAGCCATCTTGCGCGAGCAGAGGAAATTGTTTCCTAAGGCACTTGCCGATACACATGATAAATTAGGCCACATGTGCAAGGGTCACTTGACATTGATTTGCAGTATTTCAACTGCCAGTGGAAAATAGGTTGTGTATGAATATGTATTCTTACAATATGCAATTATCAGCAATGAGAGTGACATTTAAAACTGTTTTATTTCTTATTTTCAATTATGAATACACATTTAATTTTGCTGGCAAAAATGAAGTGCATGGCTGAGTTTTAACAGACAGTCTGTTTTCTAATGCCTCTCACTTTATGTAACTATGAAACCCCTGACAGTATGTTTTCTATGTTTACTGGGTTCAGGAGGTTTTCAAAATGCAGCACTTCCGGGGTGTCTGATGACTTTGACAAAGACCGTTTAGGTTGAAACGCGTCAGTCATTAAATTCTATTCTTTGTTGAAATCCCTGAGTGCGGCTTTTTCCTTGTGCAGCGGCGTTCTGTGGCGTTCTGCGGCGTGAGGACTATTGGAGATGTACGCGGGTCCTGTGCCCGCCTAGCCGGCACCAACCCCGAGTGGTGGATGCAGTCGGAGGAAAAGCAGGAACTGTTTGCTTCGGTTCACTTTCCCGACTCCCGCCGCCGTGGAAACTGAACCACCGAGAGGTAATTACAGGTCTCGCAGGAAACGGATTCCAGTGCGAAGGCCACTGCTCGGCTCTCGCCAGTGCTGACCGGGGGCTTGATAGCCAGACTCGCTGTTTGGAGCGGCCATTGCAAGGAAGCATTACTGATTTGAACGGCAGGGGTGCTACCGCTTCCACTGCACACAGGAGTGGGCGGTGTCAGAGAGCGGGTAGAGGGATTTCGAAAAACGTAGACTACGAGATCAGGATTTCACTTGGATACGGCTACATGACAACAAATACCCATCAGTCATGTGTGATGCGATCCGCAAAAGGCTGGATGTAGCCAAAACTTTATTTTTGGAAACGAGCGATGACACAGGAAGCGCGGCAGCGGGGGCGCTCAGGCAGATACAGGAGGGATGAGATCATTGAAACAGGATCTATTCCGGTTGGAGAAACTATGTAAGAAAGAAGTTAACCATAGCGGGGAGGTGATCTCCCTCTACAATTATATCGAGGTGGGGAGAGTCCCGAGAGGACTAAGAATCCTCATCACACCAACATATCAGAACCCGAGCCCGAAACTATTGGAGGAATGGTCACATCTAATGGCATTGACGTGCAAACAAATGTTGGGTCTTCTCTCTAAATATGCAGCCATTGAACTCCAACAAGTCAGTGAAGACATAAAAACACTAAAAGACATCCTTGAAAAACATGCCTCCCAGGATGAAATTAGCACCTTCCTAAAGGAAATGGAAGGGCGACTACTAAAGTATGAAGAAAGAATAAAATCAAAGAAAAGATGGAAATTCGTAAGAGATAAGAATGGCTACACTTTGGGACGCATTCTTACATTTGGCAAAACATACGAAACAGCAAGAAGGGATTTCAGACAAACAGAATCTCAACGGCAGCAGGAGCCAGCCACGTCGGAATCAAGCTCGGATGCATGCTCGGATCTGGAGGAACGACAGGGGGCAGCATCTGGGGACAAAGCACCGTTCACCACACTTAAAGAATATCGTTTTTTTGTACAAAATCAGACTGGAAAAAAGAAACCTCCCAGAGGAAGAGGAAGAGGAGGAAGCAATGAAAAAGAAAAACCAGAAGAGGAGGCACAAGTGCAAGACAGCGAGAAGCCGCATGGGAGAGGCACACGGCAAAGCAGACGCAACAAATGATGGGCGAGAACACAAACCTTACTATAGTTAACCTATCCCCCCATGTCATTACCCCAGATGAACGCTCTGTTTTAGAACTTGGACTTTCTTTTTGCCCTATTGCCAATTTTGAATATTCTCGCACTCGAATTTACATTTTTTTCTTCATAAGAAAGCTTAAGTTACTCAAGATACATACCCTGAAAAGAAGTAGGGACACCATGGAGGTGGCAGAGCAAGGGCCCTCGACGAGCCCTTTGACTGCAGTCTTATCCATGGGTGACATTGAGACTTTGTCTTCACTGAGAGAGATGAAGGTTGGGACTAGGGACTGGGAAACGGACCGTGAGTTGCTCAGCAGTATGGGCATTGGCACGGGACAAAGATCAAGGAGTAACTTTAAGCCCAAATCCAAGTTCAATCCCGTAACCTTACATGACGGAATTGACACATACCATGAAATGGTGATACATGATCTAGTGGAGCTATGGAGAGCAGGAGACAATCAATTTGCCACCAACTTGACTGAGGGACAAAGATCAGGACTGAAATCCCTTAAAGAAGCGGACACGTTTGTCATAAAGCCCTCAGACAAGGGAGGCAACATGGTCCTGTGGGATATCAATAAAAACAGACTAGAAGCCAAACGACAGTTAGAGTACTCAGGGAGCTATCTGAGATCTAGCTTGTCCCAATACAGCAAGACTATTTTTGAGTACCACAAACTTTTGGAGAATTGGCACGGGCAAGGTTTACTGAGCCAAAACGAATTCCAATTTTTACTAGTTAAGAAACCAGTAACCCCTGTTTTTTACATGCTACCCAAGGTGCACAAACACCCGACGGACCCACCAGGTAGACCCATAATTTCAGCGAATCAGAGTCTACTAGAGAACAGTTCCATTTACCTGGATTACTTTCTGTGCCCGTATGTAATGAATTGACCTTCCTATTGCAGGGACACCACGGATTTCATATCCAAAATACAGGAAATCCCATGGAAAGATTCTTACATTCTTGCCACAGTAGATGTCGTGGCACTCTCTCTATACCTGCATTGAGCATGATCTAGGGTTAGAGGCATGCAAATTTTTCTTTAGAGACAGACCGCTTTCAATGTATGACCATACCATGATGTTGATGGAAATGTTGCGATTCTGTCTCGAAAATAACTGTTTCCTATGTGAAGACCAATGGTATAAACAGATGACAGGCACAGCGATGGGGAGTTGCTTTGCTCCAAGCTATGCCTGTATGTTCATGGGGTGGTGGGAGGCAGAACATATCTGGATTGAAGCAAACTTACACTGTGCAGCCCACCTAATCCTGTGGACTCATTACATCGATTATATTTTTTTGATTTGGGACGGTCCACAGGATTTGCTTGAGACTTTCATAAGAGGCCTATCAGACAATACACTAAATCTGAAATTCACCAACAAGATACATCAGAACACCATAGAATTCCTCGATGTTCTAGTGGAGGTGAAAGAGGACAGGATTCATACCAGGCTCTTTAGAAAGGCCACAGCGGGAAACAGTATCTTGCACGCCCGCAGCCATCAACCAGAGAGCCTTAAGAGGAGCATCCCCTACAGTGAGCTTCTCAGGGCCAAGAGGAATTGCAGCTCTAAAGAGGCTTACACGTAGGAAGAGAGCAACATGGTGGGCAGATTCAGAACAGGTGGGTACTCAGGACAAACTATCAGGGCAGCAATAACCAAAGCATCCAGCAGGGACAGGACAAGCCTCTAAGGTAAGGGACACAAGCAAACAGGAGGTGAGGCTTATTACCACTTACAACTATGCCTCTCAAGCCATACACAAAATTATAAGGAAACATTGGCACCTGGTCAGGACAGACCTGACGATAGGCAAACTGGTAAGCCCATCCCCCCACATCACCTACCGCAAATGTAATTCATTGCGGGACATTTTGGTCCACAGTCACATGTCACCAAGCAGGCAGACCCAGGGACCTTGGCTGAGGGAGTTACCAGGGTTCCACAGATGTGGGAAATGTAAGGCCTGCACAAATAGTCCCAATGTCAAGCAGTACAAACTTCCAACATGCAGGAGTGCAAAAATACACAAATTTATGAATTGCAACAGCGATTATGTGATTTATGTGTTAACTTGCATGTGTGGTTTGAGGTACGTGGGAAGTACCATCTTTCCGGTCAAAAAGAGGATCTTGGAGCATTGGCGTGCAATTAAAAACAGGGATCTCACATACACGATTGCCAAACACTGTTCACAAGCACATGGGAGAGTCACTGACATCTGTTCTAAAATCTCCTATTTTGGCATTGACAGGATCCCCCCGCATGCAAGAGGAGGCGACCGTGAATGCAAGCTGCGGCGCATGGAATCAGAATACATCATAAGACTCCAGAGCAAGATTCCCGGTGGCCTCAACCATGATGAGGATCTCCATGTCCATTTAGGGTAGAGAGCAGTCATGACCACATTGGTGACCTTCCATGTTTGGGACACTAATAGCTCCGTCTTTCTGTTCATTCTCAATTTTATTTATTTTTATGTTTGATTTTTTCTCTATCTATTAATCTTATATGCGGCGCAGCAGAAAATACAAGTGAAATCCGCAAGACATTTATCCTGGTTTTGAATTTTACTTCTGTTATGTTTTTCACTTTATAGTCCAGTATGGGATCTATTGATTTGATTCTTCTTTTTTCAGGGGTGTGGGGTTGGGTGATAGGCACGTTAGGAAAAGCGCATTAGCAATGAAGCTGCCACTAGGCGTAGGACACTTCCATTTATTACTCACAATGAACCATCTTGCGCGAGTAGAGGAAATTGTTTGCTAAGGCACTTGCCGATACGCATGATAAATTAGGCCACATGGGCAAGGGTCACTTGACATTGATTTGCAGTATTTTCCAGGAAGTGTTGGTAGCCATCTTGGAACTCGACTTCAGCCGAGTCCCCCCCAAAAAAATAAAAAAGAAGAAAAGGGGTCAGGGTAGGAATGCTCTGACCCCCTTCACTTGGTCATGGGGGGGTCAGGCCAGAAAAGCATTTTAAAAAAATGCAGATAAATTGCATAATTTGAAAATTTGCGACAAAAAAACAAGTGTAGGCTCCTGTGTTTGTTTTGAAAAGGGCCCCAAGGTGGGTCAGGTCCCGGGGGCATTTTATAAAAAATGGAGGGCGCATGGGGCAACCCTCCTGAGACTCTATGAGCAATGGGGATCACCATCTCCCCGGGGCTTTATGTAAATTTGGGAGGGGGACCGCGCGGACCTCCCTCCATAGGCTCAAATGAGTTCCGGGGACTACCACCTCCCTTGGGCTAATTTTATTAAGAGGCCACCCAGGGCCCACCACCTTCCCAGGGCTACATGTTAAAAGCTTGGGGGGACTTTGGTGACCTCCCTGAGCCCTGGGGACCACCACCTCCCCGGGACTTAAAATAAAATGCTTTGGGGGCTGCACAGACCCTCTGAGTACTGGGGACCACCACCTCCCCAGGTATCACTTAAAAATGGAGTGGGGCCGCACAGACCCCCGCACCCCAGGGACATTGACCTCCCAGGGCTTTCTTTTTATTTAAAGAACGAGTGAGGTCGTACAGCCCCCCTCCCAGGTCGTTCTCAGCCCAGGGACCACCACCTCCCGAAGGCAGGCCTATGGAATAGAAAGGCGGGACCGCCACCCCCAGGACCGGCTCCTGCAGTGTCCTGAGGTGCCCAACCCCGGGGACATGGCTGTTTGCTGTGATGCCAATCCAGAGCAATTACTCTGCTTCCAGTAAGCTAGAGCTGACAACATGTTCTCACTTGCTGGAAGCAGAGAATTCATCTATTTCCCTGCCCGCTGTCAAGTGGGCAAGAAAACAGACAAAACGATTGCTCTCACATACAGGGGGCTGCATATTTAGCAGCTCTCTGGCTATGAGAGCAATGCCGGCTCCCGCAGGAGGTGGGGAGCCGGCTGGGACAGTATGGGCCTTGAGGCTCCCTCTGCGATCCCGGATGAAAATAGGAGAATGAGGCAAAATAAAGGTGAGAAATAAGCAGAAAGAGGCAGAATAAAGGTCAGCAGTGAGCATAAAGAGGCAAGATAAAGAAGAGAAATGAGCAGAAAGAGGCAGAATAAAGGTCAGAAACAAGGAGAAAGAGGCAGAATAAAGGTCAGCAATGAGCAGAAAGAGGCAAGATAAAGGTGAGAAAGGAGCACAAAGAGGCTAAACAAAGGTCAGAAACAAGCAGAAAGAGGCAGAATAAAGGTCAACAATGAGCAGGAAGAGGCAAGATAAAGGTGAGAAACAAGGAGAAAGAGGCAGAATTAAGGTCAGAAACTTGCAGAAAGAGGCAGAAAGAAGGTCATCAAGGAGTAGAAAGAGGCAAAATAAAGGTAAGAAACGAGCAGAAAGAGGCTAAATAAAGGTCAGAAACAAGCAGAAAGAGGGAAACTAGAGGTCAGAAATGAGCAGCAACAGGCAGAATAAAGGTCAGAAATGAGCAGAAAGAGGCAGAATAAAGGTCAGAAGAGAGCAGAAAGAGGCAGAATAAAGGTCAGAAATGAGCAGAAGGAGGCAAAATAAAGGTCAGCAATGAGCAGAAAGAGGCAAAACAGAGGTCAAACACAAGCAGCAAGAGGATGAATAAAGATCAGAAATGAGCAGAAAGAGGCAGAATAAAGGTTAGAAATGAGCAGAAAGAGACCGAAAAAATGTCAGCAAAGAACAGAAAGAGGCAAGATAAAAGTGAGAAATGAGCAGAGAGAGGCAGAATAAAGGTAAGCAACGAGCAGAAAGAGACAAAATAAAGGTGAGAAACAAGCAGAAAGAGGCAGAATATAGGTCAGAGGGAAGCAGAAAGAGCCAGAATAAAGATCATTAACGAGCGAACAGAGGCAAACTAAAGGTCAACAACAATAAGCAGAAAGAAGAAAAATATGGATCAGAAACTAGCAGAAGGAGGCAAAATAAAGGTAAAAAATTAGTAGAAAGAGGCAAAGTAGAGATCAGACATTAGCAGTAAGAAGCAAAATAAAGGTCAGCAGTGGGAAGAAAGAGGCGAAACAGAGAAAATAAATAAGCAGAAAGTGGCAAATTAAAGGTCAGCAACGAGCAGAAAGAGGCAAAATAGAGATCAGAAACAAGCTGAAAGAAGCAAAATGAAGGTGAGAAACAAGCAGAAAGACACAAACTAAAGGTCAGCAATGAGCAGATAGAGGCAATATAAAGGTCAGAAGTGAGCAGAAAAAGCTAGAAAATGAGAACAGAATAAGCAGAAGAGGGTAAAACAGAAAGCACTCAGACACTCACAGACCCACTCAGATAGTCGTACACCCACTCATAGACTTACTGAGACACTCATGCCCACACTGACACACTCACTATCAAAGGTTAGTGGTTACATTTAAGAAATAGAATTCAAAAGCCCCTAGAAATTCACTCAAAAAAACAAAGGTTACAGTGGCGTTATATTAAGGAAATAACATTAAAAACTCATAGAAATTCACAAAAAAACCAAAGTTTTCAGGGATACAATAGTTAGGAAATAGAAAAAACACCTTAGAAATTCACCGAAAAACAAAGGTTTCAAGGACATGATAGTTAGGAGATTGAATTAAAAAGGTTACAGGAAAGTTATAGTTAGGATCAGATTTCACTCGTACAAAACCTTTGAAATTTAGCAGCTATGGTTACCTAATTTAACTATAATGTTCACCCCTGCAATGCACTGCTTATGACCTCACATATTTCATCACTCATGACATGGTCAGTGAAATCACTGATGACATCATTGATGACATCTCAAATTATATGCCTGATGACAATACTGATGACATCATCCACAGAACCATTCATACACCCACTAACACCCCCATACAACATCTCATACAGCCACTCACATACCCATTCACAGAATGTGTGAGTAGCTTTATGGGTATTTGAGTGGCTGTGTGAGTGGCTGTATGGGTGAGTGAGTGATGGTGTGAGTGACTATATAAGTGAGAGAGTGTGTATATCAATAGTTGAATGGGTCTGTGAATGGGTTGCTTAATGGTTGTGTGGTTGTGTGAGTGGATGTTTGAGAGGTTGTATAGGAGTGTGAGTGGGTGTGTGAGTGGCTCTGTGGATGATGTCATGAGTGATGGCCTCAGTGATGTCACTGAGCATGTCGTGAGTGATGTAATATGTGAGGTCATAAGTAGTGCATTGGGGCATAAGTTACAGTTAGCTCAGGTAACTATAACTGCTGAATATCACTGGTTTTGCATGAGTGAAATCTGAGCCTAACCATAACGTCGTTGTAACCTTTGTTTTTTTTAACCTTTCTAAGGTTTTTTCGATTCTATTTCCTAACTATAAGGTCCATATAACCTTCTGTTTTCTTGGAGAATTTCTATGTTTTTTTAATATTATTTTCTAACTATAATAACCCTGTAACCTTTGGTTTTGTTAGTGAATTTCTATGTTTATTTTTTTATTTTATGCAACTAGACACGAAGGCCCCATTAGGTTTAAACACAGGTGAAGACCTTTACAACTATTTGTAGATCCCTACCAGATTTTTCATTAGGTGTCCTTCTCTCACAGTGCTTTCCTCTTGTATATTTTGTCCACTTGATCATGGGAGAAAAATATGGGCGCCCATACCTAGCACAGCATTTGTAAAATATCAATCTGTCAGCAGTTTTAGCATTAGAAGCGTATCATTTTATACACTTTAGGGTTTTAGGGAAAAGGTTTTTACACTACACAGGAAATAAATTTAAGGTAGATGTTTTTCCATGGCGATTTTTTTACTGTCTGGATAATAATATATTTTTTACATGGTTTTAACTCCTCAAATTTCTATGAATTGGGCATGTAGGCAGGTTATTTTGATTGTTGCACATGATATTTGCAATGTTTGCACATTACAACTGCGCATTTGCACATTTCTATAATTACAACAATATATGCCAGCATATGATCCTTGTAATGGATTTCGTAATTTGATGCCATCTATATTAGCAAGTAGGGTGTTTTGCACATCAAGGCTTCATGTATGGATGTATGCAATGATCACATATTGGCACATTAGAATTGCAAAGTTTGCACAATGTATTTGCGTAGTTGCACATTTCTATTAATATAATGTTATATGCCAGTACGGGACCCTCATAAGGGATTCTGCAATCCAATCCCATATTTACTAGCAAAAAGGCTGTTTTGTACATTAGGGCTTTACGGGTAGATGCTTGCTAAGTTTGCATATTAGCACATTAAGACTGCGTATTTGCACTTTGGAATAACTAAACTATTTTACTGTTATATTTACCCGAGTATTGCAATATAGGGGTGGGCGGAATTTGCGTAGTCGCGCTACGCAAAGCTCCGCAAAACGGTAAAAAATCTCCGCGAGCACGCAAAAGTTCCGCGAACACGCGGAATTGCTTGTTCCGCCCGTTCGCAATGCTTTTTTCCTGTTCGCAAACGCTGTTTGCGTGCTCGGGGAGAAATATCAAGCGAACACGCATTTTGAAAGCGCGAACAAGCAAAAAATTCCGCGAAGCCGCAGATCGCGGAATTTTGGGTAATTCCGTGTTCTCTGCGGAACGCGAAATTACCCAAATTCCGCAAATTCCGCGAGCGGAACGGAATTTACCACCCAGGCCTAATTATGCAATCATTGAGTTATGGCATTATATGCATTCATTCATGTATGTGTACGCATTACACTGTTCTCTACACCCCAGCAGCCTAGTACTACAGCAATCACATGGACATACTGGTCATCGTGGTTTATGTATTTCAAACCTGCTTATTTGTACGCCGCATCTGGTTGGATCAACACGTAGGCACAATTATTGTGGCTTAGCACTGTGCCAGTTACACATCAACCAACCCTGCATTTGCGTGTTTGCACATCCTGTTTCAACGCAGCCATTAGAGGTTATGAGTTATTAATGTACTGTATCATTGCATTTTTTGCACATCTTAGTATTATTTAGCACCTTATGGCATATTATTTGCCTTGCATCATTGTACTGTATGATTGTACGTATTGTGATATTTATAACTGTGCAACAATTATGAACGCATTGAATAAGTGGACATTATATCTGTATTTACTATGAACATACTGACAATGTAGACATTACGTCTGGTTGCTTACATGCCTGTTCTGTTTACAATTCTCGTTAGGAGCTACCATTAAGTTATTGAACCAGCAAAACGGCAGTATGTTTTCCATTGCCATTGTAAAGCATCACGAATCACATGGGGTGTGATGTTCCATTTAAAATGTTCACACAGACGCAGCGTGGTCATGTGATCAAGGCCACAGGACGTGGCCGAAACGCGTAATGGCAGCACGAGCACGAATATAAAACTGAATTACTAGCACCAACTATATATTGGAGTCCGTTGCATCTGTTTCAGTGCACGCTTGCACTGGGATGTTTGTCTGGATATATATGTATATATATATATATATATATATGCTCTGACCTCTTGATGAAGCGGGTTACCTCCAGCGCGCCCAGGACTAGCACGCAAAAATGCCACAGGAGATTCTTGACTGGAAAGAATCGGAGGAACACAGCGGGGAATACTGGAAGAATCTTTATTATCACAAGAGCAATGGCATGACGCGTTTCGGTCTGTGCCTTCATCAGATGCCTGCTCCAACACAGCTCTCACGCCAAAACACTCACATTTGTAATCCTAATCGTTCCGCCATAGGTGGTTATTCAGGTGGGCGGAGTCAAAGTCCCAAACAGTACTTCAGCCGCGTTGGCGGACTGCAAGTACCAGCATGCACCTCTCACGGCTTGCAGGTAAGTGGCTTTTCGTCGGTCCAAGTGTCCTCGTAAGGGCCCTGAATTAAAATCGGAACGTGGGTTGTGGTATTAGGCAGAACTGGGCTGGTGAAACAAATATCCTTCCCGGGTCCCCAAGACGCTTCAACCGCACAACTCCACTCTCATCTTGACCTGGAAACGCAGATACAATAATCCCGGTCCCTCCGTGCAGTCACAGACTGCAATGAGCAGCGGTCAATTTGTTGGGAGTGGATGCGGTGGGTCTAAGCTGTCCAATACCTTGGATAAACAAACAAACGCCGAAGCTGTCCTTGAATGCTCTGACCTCTTGATGAAGCGGGTTACCTCCAGCGCGCCCAGGACTAGCACGCAAAAATGCCACAGGAGATTCTTGACTGGAAAGAATCGGAGGAACACAGCGGGGAATACTGGAAGAATCTTTATTATCACAAGAGCAATGGCATGACGCGTTTCGGTCTGTGCCTTCATCAGATGCCTGCTCCAACACAGCTCTCACGCCAAAACACTCACATTTGTAATCCTAATCGTTCCGCCATAGGTGGTTATTCAGGTGGGCGGAGTCAAAGTCCCAAACAGTACTTCAGCCGCGTTGGCGGACTGCAAGTACCAGCATGCACCTCTCACGGCTTGCAGGTAAGTGGCTTTTCGTCGGTCCAAGTGTCCTCGTAAGGGCCCTGAATTAAAATCGGAACGTGGGTTGTGGTATTAGGCAGAACTGGGCTGGTGAAACAAATATCCTTCCCGGGTCCCCAAGACGCTTCAACCGCACAACTCCACTCTCATCTTGAGATGGGTCTGAGCTGTCCAATACCTTGGATAAACAAACAAACGCCGAAGCTGTGACTGCACGGAGGGACCGGGATTATTGTATCTGCGTTTCCAGGTCAAGATGAGAGTGGAGTTGTGCGGTTGAAGCGTCTTGGGGACCCGGGAAGGATATTTGTTTCACCAGCCCAGTTCTGCCTAATACCACAACCCACGTTCCGATTTTAATTCAGGGCCCTTACGAGGACACTTGGACCGACGAAAAGCCACTTACCTGCAAGCCATGAGAGGTGCATGCTGGTACTTGCAGTCCGCCAACGCGGCTGAAGTACTGTTTGGGACTTTGACTCCGCCCACCTGAATAACCACCTATGGCGGAACGATTAGGATTACAAATGTGAGTGTTTTGGCGTGAGAGCTGTGTTGGAGCAGGCATCTGATGAAGGCACAGACCGAAACGCGTCATGCCATTGCTCTTGTGATAATAAAGATTCTTCCAGTATTCCCCGCTGTGTTCCTCCGATTCTTTCCAGTCAAGAATCTCCTGTGGCATTTTTGCGTGCTAGTCCTGGGCGCGCTGGAGGTAACCCGCTTCATCAAGAGGTCAGAGCATTCAAGGACAGCTTCGGCGTTTGTTTGTTTATCCAAGGTATTGGACAGCTCAGACCCACCACATCCACTCCCAACAAATTGACCGCTGCTCATTGCAGTCTGTGACTGCACGGAGGGACCGGGATTATTGTATCTGCGTTTCCAGGTCAAGATGAGAGTGGAGTTGTGCGGTTGAAGCGTCTTGGGGACCCGGGAAGGATATTTGTTTCACCAGCCCAGTTCTGCCTAATACCACAACCCACGTTCCGATTTTAATTCAGGGCCCTTACGAGGACACTTGGACCGACGAAAAGCCACTTACCTGCAAGCCGTGAGAGGTGCATGTTGGTACTTGCAGTCCGCCAACGCGGCTGAAGTACTGTTTGGGACTTTGACTCCGCCCACCTGAATAACCACCTATGGCGGAACGATTAGGATTACAAATGTGAGTGTTTTGGCGTGAGAGCTGTGTTGGAGCAGGCATATGATGAAGGCACAGACCGAAACGCGTCATGCCATTGCTCTTGTGATAATAAAGATTCTTCCAGTATTCCCCGCTGTGTTCCTCCGATTCTTTCCAGTCAAGAATCTCCTGTGGCATATATATATATATATATATATATATATATATATATTACCTACTGGCGGTCCCCGGTAGGTAGTTATAGTTAGGACCTTGTTTCTATTCAAAAAGCGTTTTTTCTTTTGCCAATATCTTTGGCGCCGTTTGACGAATCTTCGTGAAATGTACAAGACTGATGGTTCACTCAGCTCAGCTTCTGTCCTTAAAGTTTCGGGGTGATTTGTCAAGCGGGGGCTGAGAAAAAAGGGGGGTCCCAAAACACGTTTTCCCCATGTTTATACCCATAGGAATTTTGGAACAGGCTACAGCTTGAACTGCTGAACGGAATAACACCAAATTTGGCAAAAATGTAGCACTTGGTTCAGAAAGTGCCCTTTTTTTTAAATGGTGTAAATCCATTCAGTAGTTGCTGAGAAATTCAGAAATTAAAAATTTATATATCTGAGCACTGAGGAGGATTCGAGAACCCTCCCGAGCGCGAGCTTCATTCTGATTGGCTGCCAACATTCCAAACCAGGAAGTGTTGGCAGCCATCTTGTGACTTGGTAACTGAGTCACAAGAAAACAGTAAAAAAAAGGTGAAAAACAAGAAAAGGGGGCAGGGTAGAAACACCCTTACCCCCTAGGCCTGCTCAGGGGGTCCCACAAGGACCCACAGGGCCCAAAAAAGCATTTTGTTTTAAAAAATCGGCTGAATTCGCGCTGGGTGCGCAAATCCGGCCGAGAACATTTTTAAAAAATGAAGCGGGGGCTCCCGCGCTTCGTTTTCTATAAGCCCCCGGGTGGGCCAGGTCCCGGGGGCAATAAGTAAATATATAGCGGGGGCCCGTGGGGGCCCCCGCAGCCACGGGGACCGCCACCTCCCCGGGGCATTGTTCATTATATGCGGGGGCCTCGCGGGCCCCCCCAAGCCCCGGGGACCGCCACCTCCCCGGGGCTTAAATAAAAAAAATGAAGTATGTGGGGGGCTCCTGCCACCCACACTGCCCGGGGACCACCACCTCCCCGGGGCGCTAATTATTTAAATGCGGGGGTCCATTGCGGACCCCTGGGCCCCGGGGACCACCACCTTCCCGGGGCTTTGCATATGTTGGGAGGGGGGCCACACGGCCCCCCTCCAGGAGCCCTCGATGGCCCTGGGGACCGCCACCCCCCAGGGCCCGCTTCTGCAATGTCCCGGGGTGCCCACCCCCGGGACATTGCCGTTTGCTATGGCAGGGCGGGAGCACGGCTCCCGCCCTGCCATAGCAATCACTGCTTTGCTTCTTGGAAGCAAGAGCAGGAAACCTGCTCTCGCTTCCAAGAAGCAAAGCAGAATTGCTTTTGGGCAAGGGGAGCTGCATGTTAGCAGCTCCCCTTGCCCGCAGGAGGCGGGGAGCCGGCAGGGACCATAGGGGCATTGGGGCTCCCCCCACAGTCCCCAACGTTGAGGGCCGGCTCCGGGGGATGGGGTTCCCTAGGCCAGAAGTGGCCCAGGGGAGGGGCGCCCTAATTAATTTTTTTTTTTTTTTAAAAGATCGAGGCATAGCCCCAGGGGATGGGGTCCCCGGGGCCAATAATGGCCTCAGGCGGGGGGCCGCGCAGCCCCCCTCCTTAAATTTTGTTTTAAAAAAAAAAAGAATAAATATGTGGACATGCCCTGGGGGATGAGGTCCCCGGGGCCAAAATCGGCCGTGGGAGGTGGGCTGCGCGGCCCCCTCCCTTTAAAAAAAAAAAACAACAAAAAATGCTCAGGCCTTGCGGGATGGGGTCCCCAGGGCCCAAAAATAATAAAGGGGAAGGGGGGACCACACAGCCCCCTTCCAAAAACCAAAATTAAAAAAAGGCGGCATATCGCCAAGGCCCCGCCCCCTCCCTGCACCACTCTGCAAACACACCCCCTGGTGCATTCTAAGTTGGGGGATTAAGTCCCCTTCATTCCTGAGGGTCCCTGGGGGCCAACTAGCCCACCAGGTACCTCCAGTAAGCCCCACAAGGTGGGATTGCTGAGAGGTGGTCCGAGGCCACGCCCCTTTTTACACCACTCTGCAAACGTGCCTCTTGGCGCACTGCTGGTGGGGCAATAAGGTCCTCTTGTGTCCTGAGGACCTCAGGCTGGTAGATTTTGGTTCACAGATTATGCTTTCAGTTATCTGGTCTAAATCCATTCAGTGGTTGTTGAGAAATTTAAGGCATTCAAATAAGGATATCTGCAATCACGGCTAATTCACGAATAATAACGAGCTCATGCAGGGAAATGCAGAGCTATGATTAGCTGCCAACACTTCAGCCAGGAAGTGTTGGTAGCCATCTTGGAACTCAGCTTCAGCCGAGTCCCCCCCAATAAAATAAAAAAGAAGAAAAGGGGTCAGGGTAGGAATGCCCTGACCCCCTACACTTAGTCAAGGGGGGTCAGGCCAGAAAAGCATTTTTAAAAAATGCAGATACATCGCGTAATTTGGAAATTTGCGACAAAAAAACAAGTGTGGGCTCCTGCGCTTCTATTGAAAAGGTCCCCCAGGTGGGCCAGGTCCTGGGGGCACTTTATAAAAAATGGAGGGGGGCATGGGGCAACCCTCCTGAGAATCTATGAGCAATGGGGATCACCATCTCCCCGGGCCTTTATGTAAATTTGGAGGGGGACCGTGCGGACCTCCCTCCATAGGCTCAAATGAGTCCCGGGGACTACCACCTCCCTTGGGCTAATTTTATTAAGAGGCCACCCCGGGACCCAGGGCCCACCACCTTCCCAGGGCTACATGTTAAAAGCTTGGGGGGACTTTGGTGACCTCCTTGAACCCTGGGGACCACCGCCTCCCTGGGGCTTAAAATAAAATGCTTTGGGGGCTGCACAGACCCTCTGAGCACTGGGGACCACCACCTCCCCAGGTATCACTTAAATATGGAGTGGGGGCCGCACAGACCTCGCACCCCAGGGACAACGACCTCCCAGGGCTTTCTTTTTATTTAAAGAACAAGGGAGGTCGTACAGCCCCCCTCCCGAGCCGTTCTCAGCCCAGGGACCACCACCTCCTGAAGGCAGGCCCATGAAATAGAAAGGCCCTGGGGACCGCCACCTCCAGGGCTGGCTCCTGCAGTGTCCTGAGGTGCCCTACCCCGGGGACATGGCTGTTTGCTGTGACGCCAATCCAGAGCAAACACTCCGCTTCCAGCAAGCGAGAGCTGACAAAATGCTCTCACTTGCTGGAAGCAGAGAATTCATCTATTTCCCTGCCCGCTGACAAAATGATTGCTCTCACAGACAAGGGGCTGCATATTTAGCAGCTCTCTGGCTATGAGAGCAATGCCGGCTCCCGCAGGAGGTGGGGAGCCGGCTGGGACAGTATGGGCCTTGAGGATCCCCCTGTGATCCCAGATGAAAAGAGGAGAAAGAGGCAAAATAAAGGTGAGAAACAAGGAGAAAGAGGCAGAATAAAGGTCAGCAATGAGCAGAAAGAGGCAAGATAAAGGTGAGAAAGGAGCAGAAAGAGGCAGAATTAAGGTCAGAAACTTGCAGAAAGAGGCAAAATGAAGGTCATCAGGGAGTAGAAAGTGGCAAAATAATGGTGAGAAACGAGCAGAAAGAGGCGGAATAAAGGTCAGAAATGAGCAGAAAGAGGCAGAATAAAGGTCAGAAGAGAGCAGAATGAGGCAGAATAAAGGTCAGAAATGAGCAGAAGGAGGCAAAATAAAGGTCAGCAAGGAGCAGAAAGAGGCAAAACAGAGGTCAAACACAAGCAGCAAGAGGATGAATAAAGGTCAGAAATTAGCAGAAAGAGGCAGAATAAAGGTTAGAAATGAGCAGAAAGAGACCGAAAAAATGTCAGCAAAGAACAGAAAGAGGCAAGATAAAAGTGAGAAATGAGCAGAGAGAGGCAGAATAAAGGTAAGCAACGAGCAGAAAGAGACAAAATAAAGGTGAGAAACAAGCAGAAAGAGGCAGAATATAGGTCAGAGGGAAGCAAAAAGAGCCAGAATAAAGATCATTAACGAGCGAACAGAGGCAAACTAAAGGTCAACAACAAGCAGAAAGAGGCAAAATATGGATCAGAAACTAGCAGAAGGAGGCAAAATAAAGGTAAAAAATGAGCAGAAAGAGGCAAAGTAGAGATCAGACATTAGCAGGAAGAAGCAAAATAACGGCCAGCAGTGGGAAGAAAGAGGCGAAACAGAGAAAGTAAATGAGCAGACAGTGGCAAAATAAAGGTCAGCAACTAGCAGAAAGAGGCAAAATAGAGATCAGAAACATTGGAGCCCCTAAAAAGCGTGTGTATCGTCTCACAGATATATTTGCCTTCAATGACAGTCAAATCTAATCCAGCGTTGCCCATTTATTCCTTATATCCGAGAACGGGTCTGCTTTGTGAAAAGAATGACACATAAATAGTGGCGACCTCAAGCATCTCTCCAATGTCAACAGGTCCTAATTGATCCATAATGGATCCGCTGTTATCTAGTGTATTGATAGCCAGTTTCTTAACTTCAAGTATTTAAAAGGGTCTTCTAAAGGACAAACAAAATTTGGTTTGTAACTCAACAAAGAATTAAATTTTATTTCCATACAGTAAGTTTCCTGAGGTTTCAACTTTCCCTTCAAGCCAGACTTCACTTCCTTTGGCTAATCTGGCAGGAATTGCTGGAATATTCTGTAGTAGAAATAGCTAGTGAAACACAAGAATCTTAAACAATTTAGCAATTAACCAAAGCATTCTTAGCAAATTACCAAGTACTCAGTAACCACACTTTCTTAAAATTTTCTTTTGAAATTGTTTTTACACATCACCAGCACAGAGACTAACGGGTAAGGGCAAACAAACAGCCTGTTACAATGTGTGTGAGAATGTAAATTTTGGCTGTGCAGCATGTGTTTCTCTACACTGGAGGAAAGTCATCCTTTGTGCCCTTATCACCCCCATTTCTTTTACTGATGCTGGTGGTTACTGACTCTGAAAGTGTCATGGTCTCTGCTAACCAGGCCTAGTGCTCTGTCCTCTAAAGGTATATGGTGAGTGGAGAAGTGTGGTGCAGCGGCCAGGGCAGCTGACTTCGGAGCACAGGGTTCACGGTTTGATCCCCGGCTCCGGCGGCAGCTCAGCTCAGCACCATGTGACTCTGGGCAATAGCTCACTTAATTTCCACGACGGCCCCCAGCGCCTTGAGACCCGTAAGGGTGAGTAGCTGCGCTATATAAAAACGGACTTACATATATAATTCTAATTGGCCAAAACAACCTACCTATAAGTCGCTAGTATATGGTAGGGCACGTAGGTTTAGAGACCCCAGTGGACTTAATGCACTGCACTGCTGTGCTTTCCGATGTCATTTAGAAGTCAGGCCTGCCTTCCAAGCTGGTTGTAAAATAGAACTATGTGCAGATTCAACTTTGGAATTAAAAGTACTTCCAAAGCCCAAAACTACCTTTTTATAACTTATAAGTAACCCCTAAGGTCTGTCCTAGGTGCCCCAAGGGTAGGGTCTATACTAATAAAAGGCAGGGAGAATATAAAAGATGTTTTATATGACCTAGTAAGGAAAAACAGCCAAAGTAATTTTCTCTATGGCAGTGCTGCTAGTACCATAGGCTAACATAGGGACAGCTTTACTAAACTTAGTAAAGTCTAACCTTTGATTAGAGCTAGCTAGACATATCATTTAAAGAATAAAAATAATGGTTACAATAAATGCAAAATCTTGACAAGGTCAGATTTATTATAACTATTACATGAAAGTAGTTTTAGAACTTACTATCCTGAAGTTACCTAAAGCAGACCTGTAGCAGCCTCTTTTGATTGGTCAGCGGTTTCTGGGGCTTCAGCAATACAGCCATTTGGTGGGAGGAGATTTGCTTCCTGGAGGAGCCAGAGAGAGGAAGGGGACAGGGGAGATAAGCTAGACTTCAAAGGCAAGAGAACAGATGTCATAGGACCCAGGCCAGCCCCCACTTCCTTGATTAGATTAGAAGAGGGGCTGGAATGGAAGTGTAGTGAATTGTTAGCCACACTCTTGGGTTGGGTTACACAGTCACACACACCAAGTAAAGATTTTCTCCATTTTGATTTTTGTGAGAACAGTGCAATCTGAGTCAAAAATATGCCACACTTCTCAGGAATTGGTCATAGCGGAGGGAAGCCACTTTACCCCTATTAGTTAGGGTGTCCCTCCTCTTGCCAGCCCAGAATGGAGAATTAGTATGGGAGAGCTGCAGGAGCTTCTCAGACCAGTGCCTGGAACATCAGGAGAAGAAGAGCTGCCCTGCTGGACCCTTGGGCTGCATCACTGAAGGTTTGCGCTCAGCAGTGCTACACCTGCTGCGCTCACAAGGGTCCAGAAAGAAAGGACTGTACCTAACTCATGGAAAAGGAGTGGATTCCCTGATCAGCAACATGTACAAATGAGCTGAAAGACGTCACCTGCCAAGCCAAGGAGAGGATCGCCCCAGCTGACCATTTGCAACTTGATTTTTCCTGGACTGTGAAGGTACGTTGTGTGAAATTGAGTTCTAGCCCCCAAGAGGCCAGAGTCTCTGAATCCTTGGCTGTTACGACTGGACCCATGTTTTCCCCAAAAGAACCAATAAATTGCAGGAACTCAAAAGTTGGAAACTTTCTGCAAAAGTTTGCAGAAGAGCTCCAGGAGGAGACTGGCTTGACGTTAAGAGTCAAGCCGCCGTCATCAACTCAAGAATCGGCCTGACCGAGTTGATATGTCACACTGAAAGCTTTGTAGCTCCTTCCCGTCCACGTCGAGAACAGGAGCTTCCAGGGGCTCACAGAGGCATTGCACAGCAGCAGGCCGCCATCATTGAATCAAACTCTGGATCGAAGCAATCTGAGGACGTGTCAACGAGAGAAAAGCTCCAAGAAAAAGACTGGGGCTCAGATTCTGAAAGGTGTCAGGGAACGCAGTGCAGCAGGTAAAAATGCTGCTCTGCAATGAGTGACAGGTAGAAAGCAGGAGAGTACCATATTAACAGAGACGTGGCTCTCTCCTCCCTTCTCCCTAGCTCTGGTGCTGAGTTCAGCTGTCATGCACCCGCACACACCTTAGCACCATAGTGCTAAGGTGCACGCCTGAGTGTACCATAGATTTTGTGCATGATTTTTATTGTATGGTGTCTTTTACTTATTTACTGTTTTAGTGGTATTAAATGCTTTACACATACCCTTCTCCTAAGTTAAGCCTGACTTTTTGTTTGCTAAGCTACCAAGGGTTGAGCAAGGATTCATTTACTGAGGCTTGACTGGACCTATTAGTGACTGTGGTATTATTACTAGGCGAGGGTGAATGCCCCCACCTACTAATAACCCACTTTCCCACAAACACAAAAAAACATTTCTAGAAAATACATTTTTCAGAAAAGAAGAGAAAATGGAAACTGGAACATGAAAACACAAGTTGAACATTAGCCATATTGAAAATAAACTAAATAGCTGTAAAATGTTCTGATGCAATGCCCTTAGGTACGAGCTAGGAATCTGTTTGTACAGTATTTCAGTTGCTTCCCTTACAGAATACAATATTTACGTTCTGCATCAATTACATGGGACCTCTGCCAAAATACCGATATTAGCGTGCATTTATGTTCTTTTTTTCTGTTTCAACTGTATTTGTGTCTAAAAGGATAATCAGCAAGAGGATGGAATTATACTTAATGAAACTAAAAAAACATTCTTGTTGAGATTTCACACAGAGCAGTAACTAACTGATTTCCCATGTGGCATTCTAAGATAACTGGATGCGGACAGAAAAATCAAAATGGATGTCAATAATTGGATTCTGATGAGTGACGGGCCCACATGGACTAGATGCATTGCCAACGCGTTTGGATGCTTTAGGTAGAAATAGAAATTCCGCGAAGGAAGTTAGATTGATGCACAGCAGCAAATATGCTTAAAGTGATTAGGTCATTTCAAGTTCATTGCCTAATAACGAACGAAAAAATATCTGGCAGAAATCAACTATTTAAATATGTGTGATTGAAAGGTGTAGAATCATTATTAAATGATACAGTGAGCCCGTTTATTTTTTAATACTGTCTTACAATGTTTTAATTTCTTTTCCTGCACTCAGGGCCCGATTCACAGAACTAATTTAAGACAAAATCCTAAACTTACTACCATTTTGGTATTCACAGAAGGCACTTACTCATTTTGGTATTCACAGAAGGCACTTACTTACTCATTTTGAGTAACTTACTCATTTTGAGTAACTTACTCATTTTGTGTAACTTACTCATTTTGGTATTCACAGAAGGCACTTACTCATTTATTTTATTTATTTAAAAAGCTTTATATAGCGCGAACAAGCCCTGTTAGGGTATCAGAGCACTGCACATCGAAGCATAGACGTTAAGCTGGTAAAGGAGAAAATAATAAACCGAATAAGAGGTTACACAGGAAGCACATTGCTTA
This sequence comes from Calotriton arnoldi, assembly GCA_963921515.1. Taxonomy (NCBI): domain Eukaryota; kingdom Metazoa; phylum Chordata; class Amphibia; order Caudata; family Salamandridae; genus Calotriton; species Calotriton arnoldi. The sequence continues at coordinate 542,254 of CAWUFW010001545.1, read as the reverse complement.
GTAGGAAGGTAGGTCAAATCTGTAAACAATAAATAAAAGTTATTTTGGGAGGTTACAGGTCTATTGTCGCAGGTAGCTATTCAGGAGCAATCCTTTGACTTCTTCATTTGGCTGTGGAGGGGTTCATTTTGATTTCGGGAGGGAGAGCATTCCATATTCTTGGAGCAAGACGGGAGAGGGCACGGTTGTAGGTTCTCTTCTTTTTAAACTTTTTTGGTTTCAGCAGTAGCGTGTTGGAACTTCTAAGGGCTCGATTCGCACCAGACAGTTCATGTTTTTTTGCCAAGTAAGTGGGAGTGTTATGATACGGTGCTTTGTGCATTATGCGGGCTATCTTTTACCGGATCCTTGCATCAAGAGAGAGACAGTTGAGTTGGATTAGATCTGGTGCGATGTGATCACGTTTTCTTGATCCTGTGATGAATCTGACAGCAGAGTTCAAAGTTGCCCTTAAAGGGACTAGTTTAGCTTTGGGTAGCCCAGCCAGGGTAACAATTCCATAGTCTAAACAGGAGATAACTAGGGATTGGACTGCTAGTTTCATGTCATCAGGAGGCAGGAAAGGTTTGAATTTCCTTAATGTGTTGAGTTGGTGATTGGCTCCTCTCGTTGTTGCACTGATGTGATCTTGCATATTTAGGCATTTGTCCAAAGTTATGCCTAGTGATCTAGTGGAGTTAACAACATGTGGGATGCAATTGAGTACCGTTAGTTGTTTGAGCCAGTTCTGAATGGGGGCAGAATGATTGTGGGGGGCAATCAGGAGGAATTCCATCTTGAGTGTATTTACCATAAGGTGGTTGTGAGATAACCAGTGTTGAGTTTTCAAAAGTGCACAGTTAAGAGTTTTGATGTCATTCTGTAAAGAAATGTTAATATGCCATTGAGTATCATCGGCGTACATGTGGTAGAGTATGTTTGTGCTGTTCAGAATTTCAGTGAGAGGTTCCATGTACAAGTTGACGACTGTGGGTGAGTGCGTATTCTTGAGGTACTCCGGCTTACTGTTTGAAAGGTCATGGTTGACTTTGATTCTTTGAGTTCTGTTTTGAAGGGACAAAGCAAACTAATTTAAAACTGGGCCCAACAACCCCATCCTTTTTTCAAGCAGATCAATCATAATGTCATGTTTGACTGTTTCAAACGCAGAGGAGAGATCAAGCAGTATGAGCAGGCAAGGTTCATTCTGGTCGAGTAGTCTTAGTGCATCATCAACAATGTGTGCTAGAGCAGTTTCAGTACTGTGACTGGATCTGAAGCCCGATTGGTATTGATCAAGGAGCTGAAACTGTTTGATGTGCTTGCAGAGTTGTGTGTGTACACATTTCTCAAGTAATTTGGCTAGAGTCATGATATTAGAACTAGGTCGGAAGTGGTTAGGGTCAGATAATTCTGCATTTGGCTTCTTAGGGATGGGGGTGACTTGTCCAATCTTCAAGCAATCTGGAATCAGGCCCTGCTCAAGAGATTCATGGTCAATCTTAGACCAGAGGAGGAAAATGAAAAATGTAAGCTCAATAAAGAACTTGGTAGGCATAGGATCATTGACATAATTTGAAGGTTTTAATGAAGTTATGGTGTTGAATATCTCGGCATCATTTGGTAGTATGAAGGAATTCCATCATGCACCATTTTTTGGAGTATAATCCACCAAGCCAGCAAGAGGGGAACTCTCAAAAGGAGGCCATGCAGAGGGAGGGGACTGAGAATGATAATGTGTGTCAGGTAAGGAGAGTTCTAATTCTAGTTCAGTCTTTCTTGTTTTTTCGATGAAATTTGCTGAGAACTCCTCACCACTAGGGAGTGAGTCATTGGGTGCTGAGAGTTGATTAGCAGAGTGGTTCGTTTGTTGTTTTTTTTTTGTCTGTTTTTGGCATTGTCAAGCTGTGACCTAAAGTGATCAGTTTTGGCGCTACAGATATGTTTGTTCTAAGCATTCCTTGTCATCCTTAGCTGCTTAAGGTTTGTTATAGAAGGAGAGTTTCTCCAAAATCTCTCTGCAATTCTTAGTTTATGTCATTCCTCGTTAAGGGAGCTGTTGAACCAAGGTTTTGAATGTTTGTTAGGAGTTCTTTTGAGATGCATTGGGGCAAGTGAGTCAAATGTATCTGTAATGGAATGAATGTAATGTTCAGTGAGGTCAGCCAGATTTGTCAAGTTGGGGGGTTGAGGCAAAAGATTATTGCTCATGTACGTAACATCATTTATGTTGATGTTCCTCAGATCTTGAGACTATTGTTTGAACTTACAAGGTTGTCCTTGTCTAATCCATGCCCTTTCCAATATGAGAAAAGAGATTAGGAAGTGATCCGACCAGTCACATGTGCTATGGCATCCAGTTGTATGACGTTATGTTCAGCTATGATTAGATCTAGGGTGGAGCCTTTGTTATATGTAGGACTGTTGCATGACTGGGTGAAGTTAAGGTCGGAGAGGAAAGCCTTGCATGTGCATATTAGTGCCTAATTTTTGTCGTTCCAGTGTAGGTTGAAATCCCCAAGGAAGATATGGCTCGGGAGTTGATCAGAGTTAGCTGATATGGTCTCCACTATTTGTTCGGTGAAAAGAAGATTTTCACCAGGGGGTGATAGATCGTGTGGAGTGCACATATTTTATTGTCATTGTTCAAGATTTCAATGCCCAAGTGTTCACAGGAGGACTTCGGTGCCGATTGTGTATGTCTCAGGGAGAGACTGGAATGATAGATGCATGCAATGCCGCCCCTGATTTTAACTGGTCTATCCAGTCTAATGATGTCATATTCTGGGGGAACTAAAATGTCCAAGATTGGTGTAGAAGTATCATTGAGTTAGGTTTCGGGTAATATCAGGAGGTCTAATTCATGCGCAAGTATGATTTTGACAATATCAGCTGTGTGCCTTACCGCTGATCTGCAGTTAATAAGCATCAATTTGATGTGAGATTTGGTTACTACAGCTTCCAGGTGTGATGTGTGGACAGTTAATACGTTTTCCTTGTTCATAGATCTGAGATTGACACTGGATTCTCTAAACTGGTTGAAGGGAATAGTTAGGATACTGCATGTAGAAGGAGATGAGTCAATAGGAGAGGCATTGTAAGAAAGTAAAAGGGAGAGAATGTCAGCATCAGTCAAATGTTCGGTAACCCTGTGAGGCCTGAGGAGGTGATTAGGATATGGTTGAGAGTTCCATTTCGGATTCAATGACTATTCCATGGACGCAATTTTTCTACAGAAGTGTTTGACCCTTGTAGGAAGGCTAGGTTGATTAAACTCAGAGGTCATATTAAGATCCCAAAACTTCTCTATCTTCAAAGAGAAGTGTAATATATTCTGAAGGTCCTTTTTAACTAGATGAAGATCCTTCATGAGGTCGGTAAGGTTATCCTTAATGGAGGGAGGGTTTAAAGTATGTGTGGATGGTCTGGGAAAGACAGTAAATGAGATCCTTCAGAGGAGTAAGAGGAGGTAGGGGTGTGAATTCCTCATAGGTCAGGAGGTAAGTAGTAGGTGAGGTGATGGGAGGTTGTAGGTTAGTGGAAGGCATATTGGAGGTGGCGAGTGGAAGAGGGGTAGGCAGAGGTGTCATATTATTTCCTTCTCTAGGCATCATGTGTTGTAGGTCAGTTGAGGCTCGTGGGTTGGGGCGCATGGTGTAAGAGCGGGGCTCACATAGAACCAAAGGTGGTGTAGATGAAGGGTGTTTGGAAGACCTGCAGTTCCCTAGCTTCTTGTTGTTGAAAGCTATGGGGGGTGAGCATTGTGTTTTACTGTGATGTGAGTAGAAGGAGAGGGCAGGTTTGCCAAGTTGGTATTCAGGCAATCTTTAGTTGTGATACGAGGCCTAGGTTTGACCGCAAAGGTTTCAATGTTGGTGCAAGGGGATTGGTTAAGCTGAGTTTGAGTAAGTGAGGAAGAGGTAGGGGAGGTGATAGAGCTGAGGGATGAGGATTCAATGCGGAGGAAAGACCTTGATTTGGTAGCACAGATGGAATATTGTTAGCCAATGAATTTTTAATCCTCATAAAGAGTTTGTCAAACTGTTCTAAGTTTTGGTCCGATGCTTGCATAAGAATGTTCCATTGCTGTATAGGGAAATGGCAAGATGAGCTTTGAGGATTAGAGAGGGTATGATGGATAAACGGAAACCGTGAGGTGTTTTCTTCATTGGTTTGGATCTGAGCATGGACGTAAAGGCTCTTCATTGGGCTTTCCTGTTAGTCAAGGTGTAGATTAGGTAGTTAACGACAACACCTTTATATGTACAAAAGTAGGCATCCAAAGCAAGGTTTCTGGATGCCGTTTGAGTAGATTATGTTTGTGGCTCTTAGTAGCATTTTTAGATAGGTTAAGGGGTTCACAATCTTATAAGCGTTGTGACCCACACATGAAAACAGGTCCTCGTTGGGGATATCAATATATGGAGCCATGGTGGAGAGGGAAATAGCAGAGAAAGAAGAGAAGAATGTTAGAGTAGGTAATGGATTTTCTAGGGCTATTATAGAAAAGCTGTCCCAGATTTATGTAGAGATAAAGTTATTTCATAATTCAAAAATTGAGTCTAGGTCTTGAGTTATCTTACGTCCTGTTTCAAAATGTGAGTTTTATTCCGACAAATAATAGGCATGTTTAGCATGGGACTTAATAGCGTCTTAAAGCATCAGGAAGACTGTGGACGGTTCAATGAAAAGCCAGGTAAATGCTTGACAGTGCAGAGGCACCATTACAAGATGGCCGCTCCTAAGACAAACCAGATGATTAGTCCTACCTTTCTTTCATGCCTAGTCAACATGCCCAGGGTCCGCCTTTACTTTTTGTAAATGAGCTTGAATGATAGTCTTTCATCTATTTCAAACACACTGGACGTGCCATGTGCCACCATCTTGTATCAAGGTGCCCCTGGTCAGGGCTGATGAAAGATATTACCAAAATGGAGCATTGCTTCATGAAGTGCTTTAAATGGGCCGGTACTGTCCGGTACGGAGTACCAGAACTTTTTTATTTTGAGAGGGAGAGTACCAGCACTTCTGAAGAGTGGCCTAATACTTTTGATTGGAGAGTACCGGCACTTTTCAGAAACAAGCTCGTACTCTGTTACAGAGTACCTGCACTTCTATTTTCCCATTTCAAGCACTGGCTTCATGCCTAAAAAAAATTATCTTAACCTCGAGACAGCGCCAGGCTCACAAAGTAAATAGTAGAGGGCCATCCGGCCACTACAATACTTTGTAGCCATGCACCACCCCTCGTGACCGGCCTCAGTCCGAGAGTATAAATAAATGGGCCCCTGGTCACACGTGACCTTCGGCCGACACCAAGCACTGAGTGTACTTGTGTCTGTATAGCGCTCAAGCCAGGCCGCAGTCCTTACCTCATTGCAGCCCTTTACACTGGCGATGAGGGGGTGTGACGAACCCGCATCTCCCCACGTCGCAAGGCTGCCGCCCCAGCAGACCGGGTGCAACATCATCTGCCCAGGGAGCCTGCTGACGCCCACCGAGCCATCATCGGTGCGGCCCGCTCCTCTCTGTAGTCCGGCATCAGGGTGGTGAGTCACAGCAGGCAGCAGCAGCCCACTCCGCTCGCAGCGGCGTGTGAGCGGCTCTGGCAGGAGCAGAAAGAGGTGACATCAGCCCCGCTACGAGACAGCCCAGCGTTGAGGCCTAGGCCGGCCACGCGTGTCTCGCTACGCGAGGGCGGGCCTTCAGGCCAGGCACGTGTGGATTTCCCCTGCACAACGGCACCTGAAGCCCGGCACAGGCAGGAGGTGATGCCTGGAAAACCCGATCAGCAACTGGAGACACCAGGGACTGCCAAGCATGGCCAAGCCTGCAAACTGCCACAGAAAAAACAAAAACAAAAGGAAAATAAAATATAAAGGGGCAAGTGAGGAAACAAGTGCAAGGGAGAAGGCCCAACAGGAGAGTCACTGGAGACCAGGCAGCCCAGTGCAACACACCGGCTCCATCAACAGAAGAAGGTCAGTTGGAGTCCCATAAGAGACACTGTGGGGGGGCACAAGACAGGGGAGGCACCGCACTCAGAAAGGGAAAAGAGCAGCACCACCACATGCGCTGTGCGCAACAAGGCAGCGTTGTAGGCAGAACGCCATTTCAGGCTCATCATGGGTGATCCCCCGCCACCACAGCAACAGGCACAAGTGCCAATAGCACCATACTCTCATGCGTCAGTGACGCCGATACCTCCATTCAGCCAGCTTGCGGACCCCACCACCGCCACGCCCAGATGGAAGCTCTGGGTAGGCCGCCTTAATCATTACTTCACAGGGACTCGAGAGACTGATGGGATGGTGAAGCGCTCCCTGCTCATGCACTTTGGAGGAGACAAGCTCTACGAGCTGTTCGAGACATTACCTGACACTGGGGTGGCGCACGAATATGATGCAGCCATTGCGGCCCTTAACCGATACTTTAACCCACAGACGAACCCCGACTATGAGCGGTTCAAGTTGCGCCAGGCACGGCAAACAGAAGTGGACATGTTCTACGCCAGACTCCGGAAGCTGGCACAGACGTGCACAGGCATTGATCAGAATGAAGAGATTAGGGCGCAAATTATACAGGGATGCAAGTCCGTCGCCCTGAGACGTCAGATGCACCGACAACCCGGGATTTCCCTTGACGAGATTCTGGTCCTTGCTCGCTCCCACGAGCTGTCGGACAAGCAGGCCGAAGAGATGGAAGCTGTTCGAGTCAGGAACACTCCGGCTGCTTCGACGCAGAAAGTAGTGCAGGTGAAAGAAGAGACCGTGGAGGTCGTCCAGAGGCGACCTACACCGAGCCAGAGGCGAAACACTGGAAGCCGGCCCGGCAGCAAGTGTGGGCACTGTGGATTTGATCACAAAGAGCAGGACAGGTGCCCCGAAAGAGGATAAACATGCTCAAAGTGTGGCAAGGCCAACCATTATGCCAGCGTCTGCCGCAGCAGTGGAGGGAGATCCTGCGGTGGCGCACCTGGAGGGCGGTCAACGACGCTTCGAACCTCACGCTCAAAGAGCGGGCAAACCCCGAAGCACCACCCGAACAAGGCACTACCAGCTACTATGAGGACAACGATGACACATTTGTCGTCTCTTTCGCAGGAAGGCCGGGTCGCAAGGGGCGCCAGCCCCCGATGTGCAGCATCCAGGTCAACAGAACCTCAGTACAAGCCCTAATTGACACCGGGGCATCAGTCAATGTCATGGACTCAGACCAGTACGAACTGCTGTCGCCCAAACCAAGGTTATCACCCAGCGCTTCCAAAATCTACACCTAGGAGGCACAGAACCGATACCACTGCGAGGGATGATGGAGGTCGAGGTTTCAAATTCCAAGTACTCTGTGAAAACCAAGTTCCACATAACTGAAAGGAAGAAAGGGACGCTACTGAGCTGCCACACGGCGGAAAATTTAGAGCTGGTTTTCTTTGCCAAGCAGGCCCACGAGAATCACGCAGAAGGCATGATGAGTGAATTTCCGCAACTCTTCCAGGGGCTGGGCAAGCTCCGAAGACGCCAAGTGAAACTACACATCGACCAGGCTGTCCAACCGAGAGCACTCCGGCATCGGCGCATACCTTTCCACCTCCGACACCTGGTGGAGCAAGAACTGCAGAACCTGGAGGACTTGGGTGTCATAGAGAAGGTATCGGGGCCCACTTCATGGGTGTCCCCCCTGGTGGTGGTGCCCAAGCCAAAGCAACCAGGCGCGATCCGGCTGTGCGTGGATATGAGGCTCCCTAATCAGGCCATCCGGAGAGAGAGACATGTGACCCCGACGATGGATGATATTGTGGCAGACTTCAACGGCGCAGAATGGTTCTCTAAACTCAATCTGAACTCTGGATACCACCAGTTGGAGTTAGCGCCGGAGAGCCGCTACATTACCACCTTCTCCACGCACGTGGGGCTCCGAAGGTATACCCGACTCAGCTTCGGGGTGTCATCCGCGGCTGAGGTGTTCCAAAACGCCATCAAGGAAGCACTCTGCGGCCTCATAGGCGTGATCAACTTAAGTGACGACATTTTGATATATTCACAGAGTCTGGAAGAGCACCATGCCCGACTGAGAGCTACGTTGCAAAGACTGAAAAGTGTGCCTTTTACCAGGGGTCGATAGACTTCTTCGGCTATGTCTTCTTGAGAGTTGGGATTCGCGCCGACCCCCGCAAGGCGGAAGCCATCAGGAGTGCCCCAGTTCCGCAGAATCCCACGGAAAATAGAAGCTTCCTCGGAAAGGTGACGTATTGCGGGAGGTTCCTTCCGAACCTCGCCCCCGTGTCCGAACCGCTCTGGCAGCTGACAAAGACTGGAACGCCCTGGGAGTAGACACCCCGAGGGGAAGCGGTGTTTCAAGGCATCAAGAAAGTGCTCCTAGATCAAACAACGATGGCATACTTCCACCCCAAAAGGAAGACAGAGCGCGTAGTCGATGCCAGCCCTGTGGGGCTATCGGGCAGTCCTCCTGCAGGAAGACACCAAAGGAATCTGTGTCCTAGTGACATACGCCAGCCGCGCGCTGTCCCCTACAGAAACCAGATACGCGCAGATAGAGACTGGCTATACGATGGGCATGCCAGCATTTTCATTTGTACCTGTGCGGTCATCCTTTTTGGGTGATAACGGACCACAAACCCCTCATACCGCTGTTTAGTGGGTCCACGTGCCTGGAGCCCCCAAGGGGCGAAAGGTGGGCAGTCCAGCTACAGGCGTAATCATACCAGCTACTATACCGACCAGGTGCGGACAACCCGGCCGACTTCCTATCTAGGCACCCCATGGCAAAGGAAGGAGATCCAATCCCTGGTCATACTGCAAGCACCTAGGCTTTCATCTGCATGGTCGAAGACAATGCCTGCCCCCTGGCAGTAACCAAAGAAGATCTCTGCAGTGCCACGGATGCAGATGACACCATGAGAAGAATCAAAGAGGCCCCCGAAAAGGGGCAGTGGCATCGTTTTCTGGATGGTCTCTCTCCGCTCACTGCGGAAGAACAGAACTCCCGGCAGCAATATGGAGAGTACGACACGAACTCAGCATTACCGGATCCGGACTGGTCCTAAGAGGACAGAGAATCGTTGTGCCGAAGGATCTACGTCAACGAATGGTCTTGCTGGCTCATCAAGGTCATCAGGGCACCGCCAAGACTAAGGCCAGACTCAGGGCGAAGGTGTGGTTCCCTGGCATGGACGACATGGTGGACGAAGAAGTCAGGAGGTGTCACCCCTGCACCATCACCGGTGGTGACCCTGCTCCCGCGCCCATTATCACGGAGGAACCGTGTCGCACGCCATGGGCCAAGATCAGTGTCGACTTCGGGAGCTTTCCGGACGGGCAGCACACCATGGTCGTCATGGACTCTTTCTCGAAATTCCCGGTGGTGGAGTTGGTACCGTCCATGGCGTTCGCACATGTCCAACCAGCCCTGGAGAAGATCTTCACCATCTTCGGACTGCCGGAAGAAATAAAGTCGGACAACGGCCCTCCGTTCCAGGGTCAGGACTTCCATGACTTCCTCGAACGTCGAGCCATTGGACACCGCTGCATCACTCCTCAGTGGCCTCAAACCAACGGCGAGGTCGAGCAGTTCATGAGGACACTCAACAGAGCCCTTCAAATTGGCGTGGACCAGCACCAAGATCCTGAGACGTGCTTACACCAGTTCCTGCTCGCATATCAGCAGACACCCCACTCAACCACTGGGTGTGCCCCGGCCACGCTTCTGCTGAAGTGCTCACCAAGAGACCTCATCCCCGATGACCCCGACTGGACGCCGCCAAGTCTGGATATCAAAAGAGCCCAACAGAAGCAAAAGACCACTAACAAGAAAGCGACAGTGAGCAGAGGGGCCAGAACTCTGGCCATGCACGTAGGGTCCCAGGTGGTCCTCAAAGATCGTCACCTAGGCTGGAGGTTTTGCACGCCCTTTGAACCGGTGGTGTGGACAGTCACCCGAGTGGAGGGTACCATGGTCACAGCTCGGCGAGGCCGCCACACTGTAGTGCGAAACGTTTCCTGGTTCAAAGAAGCTGCAGGAGCCCCGCACGCTGGCAGGGTATCCCCAGAGGATGACGACGAACCGATGAATATGCCCATGGAACCCGCAGGAGACCTAAGTACGAGTCCGACGCCTGCACCTGGAGGTGAAGCAACAAATACCCAGAGGGGAAGCCCCGGGGACCAATCACGACATGGAGTGTCGGAGGGATCCCCGGAAAACACAGCAGCCAGCACTAGTGAAAGTCCCTCCCGAAGCCAACGGTATCTGCTCCGACCTAACCCTGCGCCCAGCCAGAAGTTAAGAGACTTTGCGTGTTGAAGCACTGGGCCCGGGTGAACTCTGGTCAACAACTGCAGCACCATGATTCCTTGTTGTATTGTTACTTTTGTTCTGATGTTCCTTTCCTCTTTCCTCTTTCTTTTCACGTTTCTTGTTCATCCTCTATCTAAAGGAAAGGAGGGATGTAGAGGGCCGTCCGGCTGCTACAATACTTTATAGCCATGCACCACCCCTCGTGACCGGGCTCGGTCCGAGGGTATAAATAAATGGGCCCCTGGTCGCACGTGACCTTCGGCCGACACCAAGCACTAAGTGAACATGTGTGTTTGTATAGCGCTCAAGCCAGGCCGCAGTCCTTACCTCATTGCAGCCCTTTTCAACCCTGTCTGTAGGTTCGGAGCCGTCTGCAGCAGCTTGCACCGAGCTCACAGCATGAGGGTGGTGAGCTCAACAGAACGGGCGTTTCCTATGTAGCGTCACGGCAAACCGGGCGAAGTTCGACCAGCTTCACTTGATAAGCACTCCTTCTCAATGAGAGTGGCGAGAGGAGACACCAGGTGTCGCAGATGACGCAGCACTACCCAGTCACCGCAGTGGAGCTTCCTCGGCCGTCCCACATCAAGGCGCTTCAGATTGCTAAGTGCCAGAGGGCTCCTGATAGCTAACATACAAGTAGTCAAGATATTTGTGTACAATAGGCATTTTATATCCCAAGAGAAATGACCAAATGAGAGAATATAGTTTGTTTAAATAACACAAACGTCCATGCAGAAATTCAAAATAAACAAACAAAAAAAATGGTGGTGGCTAATTAGCTGGCCACCAGTTAATTATTACATTTACATGGCAGTATATCCGGCTGCCACTATTTCGCTTACTGCCATTGAAAAAGCAAAGAGCGTCCCTACTTATCCAGCCGCTGGCTAATTAGCAGAGATTATGAAATATTTGGTCTCCGGCCACACAAACGGAAAAAAACTTCAGAATTTACCTGGCAGCTTCCTAAATGGGATAATATATGCCCACGTTTGTTATTAGCCGTATAAATAGCAAAAATATTTCACCATTTATGTGCCATTTTGATAAATAGTAGAGATTATGAAAGCTTTGTCCAGCAACACTGCAAATAAGAAAAGAAACCACTATTTATGCAGACTCTGGCTAACTTTCAGAGATTATGTACGATTTGCCCACCTGCTTTGCAAATAGCAAGACATTTCTATTATTAACCCAGGCATTGGTTACATACCAGTATATGTACTATAGGGGCGGAGGCCAGCTAGATAGCACAGAAATCTAGTCATTTACAGTGGTGCGGATAAATAGAATAGATTATGTTATGTTTGTTTACAGTCAGGCAGTTAAACACATTTTCCGTTTTGTCGGTGAACATTCAGTTCAGCCTAAGAGACCCAGGAGGAATTTCAATTTAATATGTATAATTTGTTTTCTACAGTAGTCATTTGGTGTATTAGTATTTCATCACTTTGGGCGGGTATGCAAACTTTCGTGATTGAAGAAGGAATTATTTAATTGCACACATCCGTTCTGAAATTCGAAATCTAGTCCTATTGAAGAATGACTTCTGATAGCCTGCAATGGAATGTATTCAAATAACATGTATAGCTGTCCATACCTAGTAACACTCATCTCAATCCCCCTAAATACAGCTTCATAGGCGTCACTATTCGTTCCTTCCTACCATACCACAAATTGGACATGAAAACGGTTGGCACTTGGTTAGGGATGAAAATAGGGAATTGTATTAGAGGCAAAACTGAAGAATATATATCATCATAAAGAAACTTTTTTTTTATTTCTAGGTTATTTCTAGGTGGAGACAGATTTAGTTGTCTAATAGAGCTTAAACCATATATATAAAGAAAATTGGCAAATGGTCATTCCCTCTCAACTGTTGGTTGTTAAAAGCATCATTCACATGTTGCTCAGCCTATATTGCAGCAGTTGGCTATTGTAACTGTAATGACATATAAAGTTTAACCTCTTCGCTAACCTTTCTTTGGTATAGTAGCAGTCTTATTTCTCATAGCAAGAGGCTATTGTTTCATTGTGCCATGTAGTTGTGGGGATTAACTGTCCATCATTTGACTAATTAGTATATTGTTTGAGAGTGAAATCTGTTTACGGTTTTTGCTCCATAAATGGAGTTCTTCTGTCTCATAATTATGCTACGTTGACTCTTTGCATTGAGTGCAGGCTAAATTCAATGTCAGAAATGGAGCCAAGGATCATTATTTTCTGTTTTTCACTTTATTTTTCCAGCAGAATCAATAAACATACACTATACAAACAACTTCCAAGAACAGCTGGGAAATAAGCATTTCCCAAGAGCGGCTTGGAAATTAAAAAAACTATAACCCTAGCCAAGCATACCACAGTTCTCCATTGAAAATGTTCTTCCACTTTCTGATCCTGCTCGTTCTCTGAGATAAGTACACCATAGAGCCTTTTCTCAATTATTGTTTATTTACGAATTGAGGAGTTTTCATTAGGGATAGTGTTATTGCTTTAATAATGGCAAGCGATCTTATTTCGTTTTCCTCAGGAGACAACAAGATTTGACCAAATAATCCCTCTGTAGTCTGACTCTCCCTGGTGGGCCGCAACGTCTCACAGTATAGTCCTACGACCACTTGATGATGTGAAGAGTGCTTATCAAACTACACGGCTCCTCTCCTGGGAACCATGCTACATGGGCCAGTGTGGAGCTCAGCATGCAGATTAACATGAAATGGAAGAGGAGTAGTACAGCAACATGCGGGAGCCCTAGCACCTATACCTGCCCTGCCTTGAGCCTGACGTCCCTGTCAGGGTCCTAATGAATTTAATTGCGTTAGTAGCACATCAGGAGTGGAACACCGGCACCGGCAGATTTGGCCCTCAGACTCATAATCCAGATCAAGAAACTTTTTCCCCTATGAAACGTGACGCACCAGCGGCGCACGGGCCTTGTAAATAAGCTCCAAAGTCCCTCAGGGCTTCCAATTCAAATATTGGTTCTCCCAGTCTGTTACTGACTTACCGAATTTTCAATTATGCAAAGGAAGGATTCAGAATTTGAGTGGAAGGCATTAGGGTTTATCTGATGAGATGATGGCCTGGCAAAAGCAGTAGACACTTCAGGTCAAAAATACATATCCCTCACCATTCTGCCCCTTTAGAAGAGACTTATTCAATTGGTGGCTTACGGATCAGACAGAACCCCTCCAATAGGGGGAAGGAACCCTATGAACCTCAATGGGTCCCAGTACTTCAGGGCCAATCGCTAGTGCCAGGATAAATGTTTGGATGTGGCTGGACACCTAACAATAATTTTAAATATGGCAGAGGAATCAAAAGAGTCGAACTTCAACATATCAACATAAATATTGTCAGGTTGTGCCCAAAGAACTGTGACATTTCTCAGCAATGGCAATTGTGCCATTCCTGCTGAAAGGCGTGCACTACTTTTGATAAATGTGAATGCTAAACTAAGGGACTTCACCTCTTCTGAGGCGGTACTCATTGCTCTAGGGTAGTGTTGTGGGGAATCTTTTATTAATGAACTGGGAAAAAGGTGTTTCCATGTTCACATCTCTGGACACGGCTCAGGTCTCAATCAAAAATATTTTTAACCCTATTGTTTTCATCGGGAATTGCTGAGGGAGAGGGCCCTCAGCCAGCTGCTTTCTACACCAAGCCCCACAGAAGTCAGGGCTCTAGAAAGGGCCACTAGCAGGTCCAGTCATTATTGGGGGATTTTTTCACTATCGAGGGACTGTGAGACGAACTAGGAGAAAGTTCAGAGGCAACAGCAATAATCAAGGAAGTTTCTCTGGTAAGTGTTTCCCTTGCTTCTGTAAGGGTGGGGGAACGGTTGGATGGTTAACCAACTTTGCACACAACTGGGGGCATCAATCACATATGTGTGGGCCCAGCACATTCCCAAAGTGTTCCATATAGAACTTTATTGGTCACCAAAGCAGTTTGGTCGCCTTCAACTTCTATCCTTCTCCAAGGAAGAAACTCTCATTGTGGATCAGAAGGTGGTGAGTCTAGAAGCAATGGAGGCCATCAAGAACATCTTTGCATCCCTGTAGGTTTGTGAGCAACCTTGTTCTTGTGGAAAAAAAGGACAAAGAACAAAGTCCAGTGATAAACCACAAGGAGTTCAATGGATGGATGGTGTTCCACCATCTCAAAATGGAGGGAATACACCTACTCAGGGATATCCTGAGACAAGGGGATTGGATGGTACGTCTAGACCTAAAGGATGCCTACCTCAACATTTCTATGTTGGCCACACAACAAATTCTTTCAGTTGGCCTTATCTGGAGACAACAGGTATGCAAATTCGGGACCCTTTCCTTAAGTCTGTCTTTAGCACCATGGTGCTTCACAAAAGTGCTCAGGCCAGTTATGGGATATCTCAGCTCCGGGGGGATACATCATCTACCTGGATGACATTTTATTGATGGACCAGTGCCTGATACAGTTAACGGAAAGCCTTAAAATTTTAGTGTAGTTCTAACCAATCCCATTATAGGAAGTAACAACCCTCAACTTTGTTTTAGACCTGGTAAAGGCATTGCTCAGCCTTTCAGCAAAGAAAGTGCACAGGTGTGGTATGAACTTTGCAGGACCTTGTCCGAGCCCAGGTCCTCAATGAGGCAAATTGCACAGCTGGTCAGATTTCTGTTATTGTCCAAACAAGCCATCATGCCTGGACCACTCCATAACAGAGTGCTCAAAAGTCTCAAAGCGAGACACCTCAAAATGTACTAAGACATGTTTTCAATGTTTGACGAGGTCAAGGAAGAAATTCAATGGTGGCTGATCTACATGGAGGCTTAGAATGGGGGTGCCATCTTCAGATTAAGCCCAGATGTGATCATCAAATTGTACTCCTGCAGAGTGGACTGAAGTGCTAGATATGGGGACTTGTCTACAGAAGGAAAATGCTTAGATCAAGTGTTAAGTCTTCATATTGCCTGGAACTCCAGACAGGTTTCCTTGCAGTCAAGTGCTAGACCAAGGATCTGGTGAAATGTTGTGGCTTGTTGAAGATGGACAATGTGTTAGGGTCTGCCACATCAATCATGTGTGAGAGTAGCATCCGGGATGCTGTCAGAGTTGACAAAGGACTTCTGGCACTTCTGCCTGTAGAATCAAGTGGCAGTAACCTTGAAGTATCTCCAGGGGATCAAGAAGGGCATGGTGCATTGGCATTCCAGGAATTTTCAGGACTCGAAGTCTGTGGAAGCAGGATTCAAAGTTGCTCAGGGAAATCATGCTCAGATGGAACCCTTCCTCAGTAGACCTTTTTGTTTATATGTATATCGAGGTAGTAGTGGTAATACAGGATTGCACATCCAATTAAAACAACAATAAGTGTGGGTATTGTTTGTTGAAAAATACGAGGAGATCTCAAATCCTTGTTGGAGGAATGTTTTTTATTTTTATTTGTTAGTACTTGTTTAAAAAGCCCTTTATGGGATTCAATACAGTGATAGCATCCAGCCTTTCTCCTTCTCTTGGTCTCTGGGTATCCTCCCCTTCTGCTGTGCACAGAAGTCCAGATCTTGACACAACTGGTCCTTAGAGAGTGTAAGAGAACCAGCCTCACTGGTCCTGGAGAGACCCACTGGTCTTGGGGCCAAATGTGGGCAGAGTCCTTAGTTCAGAAACATTTTGGAAAACGGAATTGCAGTCTCCGTGTGGCCTGATCCAGACTCCGTGTTTTTGCTGCACCTCTGCTGTGTCCGGAGCGCTCCTGAAACTCCCGTGCTGCGAGCCGCCTGAGCTGTGAGACGTGAGCCGTGAGCCGCCGCAAGAGAAACCGGCGGCGATTGCGGTGAAGGCGAGGCAGGAGAGGCGTCGCGGGGCGAGGGGAGCCCCGCGAGGGGAGCCAGGAGCAGCGTGAGGCGTGCTTGACGATTAAAGCCGCCAAGCTGCCTCCACTGCCACCACCAATATCAAAGCAGCGAGAGGGCATTTCAAGCACAGCTGCTAAGCCGCCCCCACTGACACCATCGTTACCACTGCATCGAGGGGGGTATCAGTGAAATGAAGTGAAAGCGTGAGGCAAGCAGGCCACCTTCACAGCCATCGCACCATCGCACTGCCGCAGCCAAAGGGGAGCAGCTGAGGAGAGGAGCCGGCTGGACGTGATCAGTTACAGTAGGTGAGGGGCTTGGTCAGTTTCTTGAATAGCCCCTTGCTACATAAAGAGCCATACCCGTATTGCCTGGAAAGGGTCAGACTAGCTCCGATTTCCTTCCGCTTTGCCCATTTTGCACGCATTGCTCATTCGGCGCTGTTGATCGCGTCGCCTGTGGGGAGGTAAGGCGCGGGTGCTGCGGGCTTGTTCACGAGACTTGTAGTTAGTGCCCTAATGGGGAAATCATCCTAGGTTGGACGTCTACAATCACGTTTCTACATCCATAACCTGGAACTAGCACCCGCTTAGACCACGGACTGTAAATTATCAGACTGACCTAAACTACTGACTTAAACTACGATCCACAGATCATTGGACTGGCATGGTATGTTTTGGTGATTAATCTCAATTTGACTCTCTCTCAAAACTACAGCCTCAGGAGCGAACACACATTGTCAGGTTGCAGGTGGTACCACTTGGCTGTTTTATTGGCTGTTTTATTGGATCCAATCTGCGTGACTGAGTTAATGTACCAGCCAGCACAGGCTCACCAAGCACATGCCCAAATAGTGTCCCGACATAGCCATTTGAGGCAGCAGAAGGCTAGTGAGCGGGCAAGAGCGTGGGAACGCGGGGTCAGGCTACAGTCCTCTGCATTTTACTCCAATTGGAAGCATTCGCATAAAGTATTTGTGGTTCGAAGGCACAGCATTGCTGTTAGGAAAATGAGTAGCACCAACAAAATCCGAGAGGCCCGCAAACAAACAACAGGGGGCCCCCAGATCCATCAATACTTTACAAGGCAAAAAATAGAAGTCCACGGCGTTCACAATGCCCATAAGACGAAAGATGGGGGTACATTAGAAAACAGCCCCAAATTTATTTCAAACAGCCAGGAGGTAGTAACGCCGGGCGAGGACAACCCTCTTAACTTAAAAAGCACAGCCCAGGACAGTCTGGAGGAGACATTAGTCACAGAGATGGCGAGACTCGCAGAAACAGTAGAGTTGGCAGATACGGCTAGCAAGGTCATCAAAAATACCGCTGCTAATTATAAAAACCATGACCTGGAGGAACATGGGCCACAGCAAATTATTGAGATATCATCGACTTTAAATGATGTTGAAGCATTATACATACCTCAGGGCCCCCCACAGGGTCACCAATCCAGTGGGCTAACTTGGAACAAGAACGCTTTTGAAATAGAGGCTCTAGTCCATCACCATTTAAATGACCAGCTCCAGGACAATTTGGATGCCTCTATCAATCCTGGCGGTCAGGGGAGCACTCAGAGCTGCTCCACGCCCAGAAATCAAGGCAGGGCACATATACAACAACAATTTGGTACCGCTGGCATTTCAGATTCAGTATCCCCAGAGTCAACAAAAATAACACCTGCAGCAGATCCTAAACTGCAACCACTGGGAGAGGGCTCTCTAGGTGCCACAACTGGCAGACACTGCGGGACCGAGAGTGACGAACAAGACATAAACGATAAGAATGGTCCTGAATACATCTTGAATACAATAAACTCGTCTTTACTGGCAGCTGTAAAGGCACTCTCCTGGCAATCACGTAAACTAGAGATCCAGGTGGACTTAACACACATGCTGGCACAAACTGTCTTGACAATTAATGAAAAAGTGGACACGATCAGCCACAAAGTTGATCAGCTGGTAGTCAGTGAAAAGGGTAAAGGGAGCATCACAAGTCCAACAAAAAGCTCCAGTGAAGCAATAGTGGAGAAATTATCCACACTCCCAGATTTGCTGGCAACGTTAATAAAACAATGTAGTGAGGCATGGATAAATTCAACACTAAATAGGAAACATTCCGAAAAACGGGACCATGGCTGCGGCCCCGGAGTTACAAATATTCCTACAGATATGGACTCAGCGGCTACAAACGATAAAGCAGCTATACAAATCTGCATGATCCCGGCCAAAAGCGTCAGCTCTGTATCCAGCATAGAGGAGGTTAATCAAACCAACAACACAGGTCAAAAGGCAACCAATGGGCAGTTAACCAGACGGCAAAAGAAAAAACTTCGGAAAGCCTTAAAAACAAACAAACGGAAAGGTGGGATGCTATCTATGCAAAAAAAGCAGGATATAAGACACTCTTTAATTCAACCCGGTAATCAGGCTGACATTGGTAATGCCTGTACTAAAAAGGGTCCTATGTTCTATCCCATATTCCAAAAGAGAAATAGTCCCTCATCCAAAGCATCCTATGAGAACAACCGCCAGGAAATCTCTGGGCAGATATGCCCGATCTTGCAGCATAAGGAAGGCCCACACAAGGAAAATTTACTATCCTGCAACATCCAAACTCCCTTAAATCTACAAGCAAAAACATATGCTGAGGCGGTGATCACTAATTTTGGCAACACAGCCAATGGACCAGGCAGCTGTGACCTTACAGTAGAGCCATTGAGAGGGAAAGAAAATCAGGAACCAAGGCTTAGGCCAGAGATCAGCAATTATATGACTTCCCACTCAACAGGTCAGATGCTTATCGAAAAGCAACCAGGAGATAAAATCGAGTTATTGACATTAGCAAAAGAGAAGGAACCCGGTTTAGTGAAAATCCATCAACTGCATATGGAATGCCAATGCAAAGCCCAAAAACCAGCAAGTGCTCTTCCCGCACAAACAAGGAAGACAACACAAGCAAGGAAGACTCCATCGCTTGGTCAAAGGAGCCAGATGCGTGAGCAGCCTAGTTACCCTAATATTAATACAGAAAAGGAAGCAAATGCTGTGTCCGGTTGGAATAATGGCCAAACAAAGCCCATAGCACAAATAACTCATGGACCGAGTTATGAGGGTATGGATAATGTCGCAGCTCTAGATCTTCTGGGAGATGTGGAGTACATGTTGATTTTTACCCCTGAATTTGAGACAAGGGACCCAGGTGATATTCTAAATCGTTCAAACATTCTGTATCTTCTGACAAGTATACCCTCATTGGCCTATCTAACATCTGCCCAACTCGTAGCGGTGCACTTTAAAAAATACGCTTGGATAGGGAATAAGGAGTCGACCCTAACAAAGTGGCTTAATAAGTCAGACATCCAAAACATTATGGCAGAAACAGACACACTTAAGGACTGGGGTATCCGGATAGATAATTGTCCAACTGAAAAGTACCCACAAGTGTTACTTCAGAGGCTACAAAATCAAGAGGTGCCTCTCCCACAGCGTAGCACATTAAGGGGCACCAAGTCAAATTCAAGCCAAATATTTAACAATGATATCAAAATTGAGCTACACAAGGGCACCACTATCAGACACTGCAAGGAGGTGAGCGCTCCCCAGGTCGATAAACAAGAAGATTGGGCATGGCTTACTTCCGCTTTGCACTCCAAGGAATGGTGAATTTCCTAGTATAAGGAAAACACCAAATTCGCACGGACTGCAACAACTTGGTCTATCAGGGAGGGTTAAAACAAACAAACATAGAGGTACTAAAATGGTGACAATAAGTACTAAGTTCAGGCTAATAAGCTGGCACGTGGCAGGGTTTAAGTCGATCCTGACCAATAAAGAAGCTATGGAATCACTGAAGACAGGAGACATTTTATGTTTGCAGGAAACTTGGATGGAAACAGCCAATTACATCAAAGGCTATCAGGCGATCCATACAATGGCCTGCAAAAAAAACATCTTCGGAAGACCAAGTGGCGGGATCTCGATATTCGCAAAATTAAATCTGCAACTACAAATCGAGGAATGGCCCACGAACGCACCAGATGTCCAGATTATAACAATAAATGGGTTCGGAGTAGAGGGCACTCCGTTCATACTTGGAGTAATTAACCTTTATGTCAATCCAAATAAAAAGGATAAAAATATAAACATCAGAAGGATCATTAGGTTAATTAGAGAATATCTCCACGAGAACCCAGGACATGAATGCATCATCGCTGGGGATTTTAACATAAGAGACCTATGTGGCCCTGAACAAAATCAGGAGGATCGCAGTCGCAATCTTATGGAAGCCTGTATTAATGAATTTAATCTGGGGTCTGCGAATAACGTAGGGCAGCTGAAAACGACCCCACAACCCACATTTAAAAACATCTCCACACTTGATTATATCTTCCTGAGTAAGAACTTGTTGAGGAGATGTGAAGAGTTTAAGGTACTGCACACCCCCGGTAGTGATCACCAACCAATCTCTGTTCTTGTCAACACTAGTAGCATGATGCATGAGGAACTCCTAACTGTAGGCAATATGCTCATTCTACAAAATGAAACAGCTCCAATTAAACGCATCAAATGGGGCTCCATAAGCCGGGCAAAGTATAATAAATGGAAGCAGAATACATGCATAACTGGTTCACAGAGCAGTTGGGCTGAAATTATGACCTCGTTATCTGATGCCTTGGCTTTAGGAAAGCAGCCTACTTATAATTACAAACATATTTCACAGGGGCAATTTAATTTCACTGATAACAAAATCTTCATTGAGAGTAAAAAGAGATGCCGCTTGGCAGAGTCAAAGCACAGGAGGGAAAAGTCCACTCGGACGGAAAGACTATTGAAGATAGCAAGAAAAACGCATAAACAAATTGCCTGGCAATTGAAACAAACTAGCATAGAGGAAAAATGGAGAAATATCTATGCATTACTAGCACCCAACAAAAGTAAGGAATTCTGGAGACATGTCAATGGTCTAAATGGGGGCCACCATACCCATAATGCTGTACCTGCTAATAAATGGGCTGCTCATGCTACCAGCCTATACGTTGATCAAAAAATATCCATGGCAAGCACTGTCAAGGCAGAAGACAACCAATATGAAGAGAGCAATGTGGCGGATCCTTACCAAACAGAAAAGGAAATACTAACTATCCTTCAGGGCATTGGGAAGGATGGGGCGCCAGGGCCCAATGGGCTGCCTGGATATATTTTCAGGGAAGATCGTGAATACTGGGCACCCCATATTCAGGGCTTATTCAAACATTGCTACAATATTTCCGCAGGCTCCATTCTACATACCCATTCACAAAAAGGGGGATGCCTCCGACCCGGGGAACTACAGATTGATTGCACTACTGGACGTGGAAGGAAAGGCATTTGCTAAAATGCTCTTGAAAGAGCTAGAGTCATGGATCACGAACAATCACATAATCCCGCAATACCAGACTGGCTTTCGGCCGAACTCGTTGACCATGGACAACGCCATCTCACTTTCATATCTGGCAACCAAGGCAATTGGGCCCACCTCGCCTCCATTATATGCATGTTTTGTGGACTACAGTGCCGCCTTTGATGGTGTTGATCGAAACATACTGTGGGCAAAATTGGCTAAGTCGGGTATACCGAGGAAATTCCTTGCAGCCATCTTATCACTCTACACTGGCATCTGGGTGCGAGTTAAGCTCACTAGCTCATGTGCAACTGCCAAGATCTTCAAGAACAGGGGGCTAAAACAGGGTTGTGTGATCGCCCCCACCCTGTTCAACCTATACACCGCAGACCTGGGAGAAGCACTGTTAAAAACTAACATCTTTCCTCAAAAACTGGGCCACCTCAGATTGCCAATAATGCAGTATGCGGACGATCTCGTCTTACTGGATCATACAAGAATAGGCATGAAAAGGGCATTAGAGACGCTACATAATTACAACATGGAAAACAAACTTATAGCTAATGCATCTAAGACAAAAGTGTTGATCTTTGGCCACAAGTTAAAAAAACTTACACTGGTATGGCAGCTGGGCCCTCTAAGGATAACCACGACCAATAAGTACACCTACCTGGGAGTACAATTTGCAGATACCTGCAGACCAGCACTGCAGGTTAAAGCACTGGAGGCAAAAGCAGCTAAGCTAACATACGGCTTGTGTAAATTACATCACAAGCTTGTAAGCCACTCGACGGAAGGGATCCGACGAGTAATGCAAGCCAAGCTAATGTCTACACTTAGTTATGGCCACCTTGTCTTCCCTGGTTTGTTGACCAAAAAATTGGAGGGCCTATACATAATGGCATATAGAAAAGTATTTAAGCTCCCATACACGACTAGGCGCTCATTGATCCGATTAGAGTTCAACATCACAGCAATGGACATTGAATGCAAAAAAGACATAGTCAAATTTCAACACAACGTGATTAATGCATGTCCGGGCACAATCAGGGCAGCGCTACAGGTGGTCTTTACAGATATCAATAGTCGCTGGGCGAGGTATTTCTTGATGGCCAAAAAACACTGGGACTATCAATCGAACCCTCAACAGACATATCATTAACAAAGTGTAGTCTAAAGAACCTGCTAAAAAGTGTGGCAAGAACATCTCGAGGCAACAAGACCTTGAACGGATTAGACCTGTTCTGGGTGCAGAAGGTCTTATTGA
Organism: Calotriton arnoldi; assembly: GCA_963921515.1. Taxonomy (NCBI): domain Eukaryota; kingdom Metazoa; phylum Chordata; class Amphibia; order Caudata; family Salamandridae; genus Calotriton; species Calotriton arnoldi. Next base: position 519,470 of record CAWUFW010001545.1, on the reverse strand, counting down.
TTCACATGAAACTACTGTATGCCACCCCTATTTAAAAGCAGGTCTTGGAAGGCAAGCCCTACAAAATGTCATGAGGGTGAGGCTCTTAACTTTGCCAATACAAGACTATAGAGCCCACTGGAAAACCTGGTCGTCAAGTGGGTCCGGTTGTAGTCTGTGCCAACACCACACAGAATCCGCGGAACATGTAATTTGCTGTTGTCCAGCTTTGCTGTCCCCAAGGCGCTTGTATTTAAGAACCATGTTCGTACATCACGGCGTAAGAACATGTAAGGAGGCCTTAAGGCACATTTACACCACCATAGTCCCGATGGAACTGGCACTAATTGGGAAGTTTTATGTAGTTGCTGGAATGTTTTTACGATCGGCCAGAGAAGTGACAGTTGAATAAATTATGTTTCAAGGACCACTGGCACTTACAACTGCTTAGTATCGCATTTTTAATATTTTTACCGTCTATACTAACTTTTACTAGCAATAGGATGCTCTCCGTAATTTAGCATTTTTAGATGTTATGCATTGCATTTTAACCTTTTCTAACTTGCATTTTCTTCTGCTTTTGTAGAGGATTTTAATTAATCATACAATAAAGTTGTAAAGTTGTGGGTATTTGGATATAAACATTAATTTAGCATATAGGTACTATGGTGCTAACAGATATCGGAGATAAACATCAATTTAGCATATAGGTACTATGGTGCTAACAGGTATCCGACACCTTTCTACCAATGGTGCCAAAAAAAAGAGTTGATGAAGTGTCGAAAACTCCACATATAAATGCAAATGATATCGCAACACTCAGAGACAGTGGTCCAACATCATACGGTAAGTGTGATGTTGGATGTACCACTTGGTGTTCCAGAAGAACTTGACAAGAAACAAGCATGGAACAAACATTTCTTCAACGTGATTTATTGGACAAGATTCATTACTGTTATACCATTGTCCCAGAGTGCTGCAAGACATTTTTGTCTTATAGCTAGATCAGCAACTGCAGATGTTTTTTAACTGGAGGCCAGACCCAGAGGTGGCAGCAGTAGACGCCTTCCTGCAAGAGTGGGATCAAGAGACTAATCATGGATCCCCACCTTTTCATGATGATTACAAGAGTGCAGGTTCAGGTCAGGAGACAATGGGCAGAAGTGGTCATTGTCTTGCTGATTTGGGAAATGCAAGTATAGCATCCAGTTCTTGTGGAACTGTCTTGGGATTCTCCAATCCGTCTTCCCCAGTATCAAGAGCTACTACTAGATCCAGTGGCAAAATGGGAACTTACATTTCATGGTATTGAGGATTAAAGAGAACACTGGAAAATTCCTGGGCTTTCGGAAAAGAGAAAGGGATTCAGCAGTAGAGCCTGGCCAGAGAGTTTGGTCAAACGATATCAGTTGGCTTGGACAAGATGAATTGGTTGGTGTGTGCATAGGGGTGTGGATCCTGTGGGGTCCAACCCTGTGCATCTCCTGAATCTTCTGTTGAATTTGGGGATGGAAGGCCTAGTTTACAGCTCAGTAAACACGTTTTGTTCTGCCTTTTTAGAGGATGCTGGATGGTTTTCTGGTTGGAGAATATCTCATGGTTAGAAAATTACTAAAGAGCATACGACTGTCACTACTGCTTGAATATAGGCATTCTATTCTTTCAGATGTGAATAGAGTTCTGACTCTTTTTCGGTCATGGCAGGATAATAGATATGTGGCCAGGAAAGAACTTTCAGGTAAATTAGCTATGCTCTTTTCTCATTTCTTGCAGAAGGGTGTTGGATGTGAAGGCTCTGGATTCTTTCCTTGGATGTTTATGCATGAGGGAGGGTGAAGGGAATTGCATTGTATTGAAATAAAAAGTAATTCCTTAGAGAAAAACATAATTTTTATGTTAGTGCATTCTACTTGCCAGCCAACCAGGGTGAGGAAAGTCTGGCACCAAGTAATGCAGTCCTTAAGATGTGCAGATATTCAAAGGATATGGTTATGATATGTTCACATCGAGACCGGGGGTGATGTTTGTGACCAAAATGCAGGTACCCCAATCTGGCATTTTGCTTTATGTATTTATGATAATTTCCAAATGCCCTGGACTCAGTTATTTTTTGTAGGCACCCCAAACTCATTGAAAACACCTATATGTCTGGTACGCTCACAGCCAGGAAGCACAAAAGAACACAGATGAGGGTCAAGGGTTGGCAGGAATATGTTACTGTGCAAAGGATACTAAAAAGAATTGCCATGTTTTAGGAAATAATTGCTAAAAATCCCAAAAATCTCATACTCAGGGCCTGATTCTGATGCGGTTAGGAAAGCATTCCCACCTAGGGCCTGATTCTGATGCGGTTAGGAAGGCCTCCTAATGGCATTTGCTCCTTCCAAATCAGATCGGGAACGTGTCTTCCCGACCCAGGGCCCAATTATGATGCGGTTAGGAACATATGCTCCCATAGAAGTCAATGGGAGTCCAACCAAATCGTATCTGGAAGCATCCGGATGCATCGTACTCCGTCGGTCGGACTCTCCCGATCCGAGTGGGTCGGAAACCATTTCCAAACCGATTCGGTCGGGAAGCTTTCCAACCCGCATCAAAATCATGCCCTAAGTGTGTTTTACTGGTTAGCCTGTCAAGTAAAAGGATGTCTGACTTGCACAAATAGATTCATCATGTGAGAAAGAATTAGAAAATATATAAGTTTAAACTTTCCAATAGTCCTGAGTTTAATGTGTGTTTAATGTATGTCCTCAAATCAACAGTGCCCTTTACATAATGATTCTGCCACAATTTTTTTTTTTTTTAAGTTTAGAATGCTTTATTGAGATAATAAACAAAGTAAAACATCAGTACAGATACATGTAGCGAGAGGATAAGGGTAAAAAGGAAAAACAGTTCAAAACAATATCCTCATGAAATAATAACTGTACCAAGAACAAATGCATTTGTGGAAGATTTTAAGGAGAGGAGGAGAGAGAAGAAGAAGAATAAAGAGGAAGAGAGAAAAGAAAAAGGGAAGAAACGGGAAAGCAGAAAGAAAGAGAGGAAGGGAAGAGGTGAGAGAAGAAGAAAGAGAAAAGAAATGAGGAGTCCAATAAATAATGCAAACAGAGTCAATTTTCAAATAGGATTAGGTACATGGTAAACACATTTTGGTATACGTCAAACGGTATCAGCTCTGCACTCTGGAAAGACAAGAGGTTAATGGCATCCATAATAAATCTTTTTTAATCAACAAAGCAGTGGAGGTAGCATAGGCACGATCTAGTCTGTGATGGTGGCACAGCAAATTCCACCAGGCTTGGTACGAAATTTTTGAGGTGTCCTTCCAATTGGTAGTAATTATCTGAAGCGAAATAGCTAAAAGTAAGTCAATAAAGTTACCAGCACTACTGTGAGTTTCCCAGATAGGAGACAAGCTGCCCAAAAAACATGTGTAATATGGAAGGGGACATTGGAGGATAAAATATCATTTAATTTCAACCAGACACGGGACCAATAGGAGTGAACAAAAGAACAGTGAAAGAACATGTGTAAAAAATCCTCATTTTCATTAGGACATGACCAACATTTGGGGGAGTCTAATAGTTTAAATCTATAAAGGTCGCTAGGAGTAAAAAATAATCTATTATAAAAATAGTATAATGTCTGTGTGGTACTTGCAGAACGAGATGTGGTAAGAATTTTTGACCAAAGTGAATCCCAGATTAGAAGGGGGAGATCAAGAGCTAAGTCTTTTTCCCATAGGAGTTCCAGTCTGGATTTGAATCTAGGCATGGGGGGATGAGATAGTATCTTGTAAATTGTGGCAGCTTTAAATTGGGTGGAGAAATCAGTAGAAAGAGGGGATGATTGTACAGGTGTAACAGTAGAGCAATCCTGTAAATAGAAACAAGTAAGAGCATCCTTAAGTAGGGAATAATGAGAAGCGTGTAGAGAAGAGATTCCATAAGAGGTTTGAAGATCAGAAAATTGCATAAAGGACCCGTCCTTCATCAGATGTTGAGGAGTGATAATGCCTTTATCTATCCATTCTTTCCAAAATAAGGCGCGATTGTTTATTTTAAAATGCTTATTGTACCAAATCGGGGTGCATTGGGACCAATGAGTGGGAGAAAGATGAGAGCTGCACAATGAGATAGTGAGAGCTTTGGAGTGGATGAAAATAGGAGAAGAAAGATGTTTCGGGGGTAGAGTAATGCGGGTAGCTGAAAGGAAGGAAAACGGAGAATATTGGGCCTGTTCTAAGGAACTCCAAGATGTTCTTCGTGGAACATTGGAATCAGACAAAAAGGTCCAGATTTGTTTCAGGGTAAATGCTGAGTGATATCGTCTGAGGTTAGGAAAATTAACTCCACCTAGAGCTTTAGAGAGTTGAAGACGCGCCAATGAAATCCTGGGCTTACGATTATTCCAAAGGAACTTGATCAAAGAACTATTAATGGCTTGGAAGAAGGTATTAGGAAGAGAAACAGGGAGCATAGAAAGATAAAAATTAATGATTGGGAGAAGCATCATCTTAATTGTGGCTAATCTGCCCCACCAAGAAAGGAAAAGTGGTGACCAACCGTCTATATGAGCAGAGAGCTTCCTAAGAATATCGGAGTGATTAATTCTAATAGTCTCTTTGATGTTATTAGAGTATAGGATGCCAAGGCATTTGATATGTGCAGAGTTCCATTCAAAACCGGAACCTAGGAACATAGAGGGAAAACAAAACTTATTTAAAGGCAAAATTTCAGACTTGTCAATGTTTAATTTATAACCTGAAGCATTAGAATAAGCTTGTAGAAGGGAAAAAAAGGTCGGCAGAGAAACAGATGGATCTGAAATGAATAACAGAATATCATCTGCATAAGCAGTAAATTTGATATCTAGGTTATGAAATTGGAACCCCGTGTAGTGCGGTGAACGTCTAAGAGTCTCCAGGAATGGTTCAAGGGCAAGGATGAAAAGGAGGGGGGAAAGAGGGCAACCCTGTCTAGTCCCCCTGAGAAGAGGAAAATAGCGGAATTGGCAACCATTTACCCAAACAGAAGTAGTGGGTGCACAATATAAAAGCTGAATTAATTTAATAATAGGGGGCTAAATCCATGCCATCTTAAAGCACCAAATATAAAATCCCAATTAATCCTGTCGAATGCTTTTTCAGCGTCCAAGGTGATAGCAGCCACCGGAGAGTCAAGCTAAGAGGCCAAGTGTATAATATTAAGAAAAGTACGAGAGTTATCTGTAATGGAACGTCCCTTAACAAAGCCGGATTGGTATATGTTAATTAGAGTAGGAATAACTTTGTTGATTCGAAGGGCGAGGAGTTTAGCATAAATTTTACAATCAGTGTTTATTAAGGAGATGGGCCTATAGTTCTTACATTGGGAGGGATCTTTGTCTTTCTTAGGTATTAAACAAAGCATTGCCTGCGTAAAGGAGCCTTGCGAAGTACCAGTGAGTAGAAAATAATTAATCAATGAAAGGAGGTGGGGTACCAGAAATGTTTTGAAATGTAAAAAGAATCGAACCGTAAAACCGTCTGGGCCCAGTGTTTTATCCTTGGGCAAAAGAGAAATGGCCTCAATAAGTTCTCGATCAGAAATAGGGGCATTCAGGGAAGTAAGATCAAGGCTACTATCCAGGGGTTTAGGAATATTTTGGAAAAAAGAGTCAATTAGCTCTTGAGAAGGATGGGTTTCGGGAGTATAAAGAGAAGTGTAATAATAAGTGAAACATTCAAGTATCTTGGCATCTGAAAGGTGAAGAATCCCAGAGTTATCTTTAATAGATACAATTTTACATTTTTGCTTTTTAATTTTGAGATAATTAGCTAGGGATCTACCAGCCTTGTTCCGTCCACCATACATTTTAGCATTAAACTTGAGGATCGAATTACAAGCCGAGTCCCAAGAGAGTTTATTATATTGCATTTTTGCTTGAATAAGAAGCGGTAGTGTATCAGGGCAGTTGGTAGTGAAGTATTTATGCTCCAAAGCTTTAATTTGTTTTAGAAGCAGTGCTGAGTTAGAGAGGGCTTTCTTTTTTTCCGGGAAACATATTCTATAATGAAGCCCCTAGCAGATGCTTTGAAGGCATCCCAAACAAGATGAAATTGCGAGACTGAGGAGAGATTATGAAGAAAAAACTCTTGGGCGAATATGGTGAACTGTTCAGAGAATTGAGAGTCCAAAAGAAGGGAGTTGTTAAAACGCCACCTTTGAGTTGTGGGAGAAGAAGAGGGATATTCCATGTCTAGGATGACAGGAGCATGGTCAGAAATGAGGATCGAACCAATTTCAATCTTATTTATGAATTGTAGGGTAGGTTGTGTGAGAAAGATGTAGTCAATGCGTGAGTGGGACATGTGAACAGGTGAAAAAAAGGAAAACTCCAAATCGTCAGGGTGGGAGATGCGCCAAGCATCAATCAATCCCCTTGTGGTAATGGCCTTAAGGAATCCCTTTTGCATCCTACCTGGAACGTACCTACCCCAAGATTTCCGATCAAGGAAGGGATCCATCAGCTGATTGCAGTCCCCACCCACAATCAAATTTTCAGCAGAATGAGAGGAAAGGAGTGTAGAAAAATCGCTCCAAAATGATAGATCAATGCCATTCGGACCATAAACATTACAAAAAGAGAGTTGGGTATTGTTGACCTTAACATTTAAATATAACCATCTACCATTGGTGTCAGTAAATTCGTTTTGTAAACGAACATTCAAGGATTTATGAAATAAAATTATCACACCATTCTTGTTATTAACAGCTGGAGAGCAGAAAATTTCGCCCACCCAATGTTTATGTAACAAAGGTAAATCTTGTTGTTTAAGGTGCGATTCTTGTAACATTGCTACATGACAATTCAATTTAGCCAAATTAGTTAATACTCGTTGTTTCTTAACGGGATTACGCATGCCCTTGACATTCCAGGAAATTATGCGAAGACCTTTCATGAGTAAAAAGTATGGAAAGATAGGTAAATGGACAGTACACGAGTGAGGAAGAGCAATGGGAAGAAAGGAAGTTGAAACCAACAGGAGTGTGAAGAGTTGATGCAGATAAGAAGAGACATAAATAGTAAGAAAAACGGGAGAGAACCAATAAATCTTAGAAAAAGAAATATAGCGAGGGGGAAGGAGAGTAAAAGGTTTGACTGAGAAAGACCCAGATTGGGAGGCAAAGAAGATAACTGAGAAAAAGTATTAAGAAAAAATGCGTAAATCCGAAAATGAGAATAGCATGAGTGGACCCAAAAGCTAGAGAGAAGAGAAAGAAAGAGAGAGAAGGAGAAAAGAAAGGAACAAAAGGAGGAGAGCAAAATCCCTCCAAAGGAGATATCAAAAAGTAGATGACGAAAAGCCCGAGTCATAATAGACATCAGAAAAAAGGACATTAATGTGTGAGGGGGGGCGGCGAAGAACAAGACAGCCACGCAAAAGAGGGACACCGAGAAAGAACAGGTTACCAAACAAGAATAAGAAAGAGTATGAATAAAATCCGAAAACAGAAAGGTAAGCTAATGAGACAAGAGGAAGGGAACATACCAAACAACAGGGAAAAATGCAGCGAGGTGAGGTGTGCGTTACATACATGAGGGCAACATGGATAGGGTACTACATCAGCGGAACTGGGAAGGGTAGACCTAAGAAACATAAGAAAGAATAAACAAGTAGACATTAAACATTTGTAGACTACATATTAAACACCTAACAGAACCAATCCGAAAAAACAAGAACAGGTCAATTAAGGTGTGCTCAGTTCCATAAGTTCTCCTTTTTGAGCATGGATAAACTTCCGGAGATCAGCTGGATCCTCAAATCTCAAAGTTCTATCCTTATAAGTAACTTTAAAGAAACAAGGATGGATTAAACCGTAACGAGCATTCATGGATCTTAAGGCAGGTCTAAGGTCAAGGAATTCTTTCCGCCGATTAGCAGTTGATTTAGAAACGTCTTGACTGAAGAAGATTCTATGACCGGACCATAACATCTGCTTATGTTGCTTAGCAGCGTTAAGGAGTGCCATAAGATCCGAGTATAAGAGGAAGTAAGCAATGATGCCTCTTGGTTTTGAAGAAGAAGATGCACTCTGTGGCCCCAGTCGGTGAGCTCTTTGAATATTGAATTCCGTAGATTTAGGGAGACCAGCAATCTGAAGGACTTGGGTTTTCAAGAAGGTGATCATATCCAACCCTTCGGAACCTTCCGGAATACCATAGATGCGCAGGTTGTTGCGCCTATTTCGATTTTCTAAATCCTCTGTAGTCTTTTTGAGTTGGTTAACTTCTTTGGCGAGATTGTCAACTCGTGCCACCACATCCTGAGCATCGCTGACCTTTTGTTCAACATCCGACAGTCTAGAATCAAGACCAGACCATTTCTCCTCCATCCTTTGAAGAGTGGCAGCGGTGTCAGTCATAAATGGACGAATGAGGCGCAGTTCCTCCATGATATCTTCCAACGTGAGAGGGGACGGTGACTTTGAAGGGGAGGGCGGATCTTTCTTGGTACGCTTGCCAGAGTTAGCAGTTGGTTCCTTACGCCCTCCAGAGGAGGTCCCCTGGGATTTATATGGATGATCCATGCTGACGTAACAATTAGAGTACTAAGATGAAGCACAGCCGAAATAAGAGCAAAATGCAGTGGTAATATGAAAGGAGGAGGCACCAAGGAGTAAGGTCATCAGCGAACTACAAACAAAAAGAGGTCCAGCGGAATCCAGCGGTGGGAAGCATTCAAAATGCACATGGGAGGAGAGCCTTCAACAATAATGTAAAGTCATCAGTACTGGCCCAAACAGAGAGATAAGGATAAAGAGTAGATGCTAGCAACCAACCTCTCTCGCGTGAACTGAGGTGAATTGACAATGCAGGAAGAGGGAAGGACCATAAGCCACCATAAAGAACAGAAGTCAGGGTGCGCTGGGGTAAGAAAAAGGCACCAATGTCAAGTAAGTGAATGACTGCATGGCGTCATTACAAATTACTATGCAGAGGAAAATGCCCAAAATGGTGGCCGCACTGTGGCTAAAGCGTCGAAGGCAAATAAAAGATGAACAAGACCATTTCATGGTCTGAAAACTTGCCAAATCAGCCTCGGCTACCTCCGACGCTGAAATCCATTGTCACGGCGAAGGAATGCTGCTTCAAAGAGGTCCCTTCGTGAGCGAGCGGAGCTCGATATCGCGGAGCTCCTCAAGTGGCGGCCATCTTGCGCCGCCGCTGCCGCGCCTATTTTCTTCAAAGAGGTCCCTTCGTGAGCGAGCGCAGCTCGATATCGCGGAGCTCCTCAAGTGGCGGCCATCTTGCGCCGCCGCGCGCCTATGCAATTTTTTTTTTGATAACCAATTTTATTGATTTTTCAGAAACATACGCAGTAAGACAAGAGATCAACAGTCAGCTCAGATCCCATCGCATACGAGGAACATAGCATCCGTAAGACAGTGTACATGCTCTTAGTAAGCAACAGAAGTAGAAAAACACCCACCACATCCCGCAATGGTCAAACGAAAACATTAGTCGTCTATTGCTCCCACCCATTTGCCCCACACCCTATGATATTTCTTCGGACATCCCCTGGTTTCATACAAGGGCCGCTCCTGCGCTGCGCACCAGTCCACCCCCCTGCACCAGCGTATCATGGTAGGGGCATTCAAGGCCAGCCAGTTCGTCGCAATGTCTCTTTTAGCCACCATCAAGGCTGTATTCAGGAAAAGTTTGTCTGCTCGAGAGCCATCTAGCCCATCGGTAAGTCCCAGGAGTGCAGTTGTGGGATTAAGAGGTACCTCCCAGCCTAGTACCTCAGTAAGTTCCCCTGTTACCAATTCCCAAAAGCGTGTGATGACAGAGCACTGCCATACCATATGGAAGAAGTCAGCCTGAGGGTGTTGGCAGCGTGGGCAAGATGCTTCGGGACGAAGCCGGGTGCGGTTAAGGCGCAGCAGTGTGAGATACGCAGTGTGTAGGTAGTATGTTTGGATCAAGCGAAACCGCACTGATACTGTGATTAATTTAGGGGCCATTAGCGTGTCTCACCAATCGGCATCTTCCAAGGGCCCAAGCCATCCCTCCCATCTGTCCCTGAGCTGTGAGAGTGTGTTGGGGGTGTTATTCATGAGGGAGCGATAAATACGGGAGATCCCTCCCTTCCCCAGATTGCCAGTCATCACCTGGGCCTCCGGCAGACTGTATTCGGGAATAGACGTACCCTCTGGGATGTGCGAGCGGAGAGCATGGCGCAGCTGCAGGTAGCGGTAAAACTGCGAGGTATGTAGGGAGTACAGGTTTTGAAGATCCTGAAAGGTGCGCATGCTGCCCCCTTTCCAGACGTCCCCCAACTGTGAGATCCCGATTAGATCCCACGCTCTGAATCCGGATAGACCGGCAACCCCCCCTAGCTGGGCGCCCTGCCAAAGTGGAATGTATTGAGTCAATTTGCCCGACCAGTGATTGTGGCGCAGAGAGGCCCGCCAGGCCAGAAACACCCCACGTGTGACCTCGGGTAGGGTTCTGAGGATGGTGTTTCCGTACAGCATCCCCTGAATATTGGGCAAGCCTAGGGTGTGTAGCTCCAGCCGATAGGCCGGATCCGACCAGCCCCCATTAAACCAGTCATGCAGGGTAAGGAGCCGAGTGGCTAGATAATAAAGGTACAGGTTTGTCATCCCCATACTGCCATCAAAGGGCGGGATCCGACATTGGGCGAGGGCCAACCGGGGCCTCCGACCCCCCATAGGAATTTGACGACCTCTGCCACAATTTAATGATATGCGCTATATATTACTTAATTTATTCTACAGACTACATTCCTCAGAAAACCCCACACATATTTCATATAGCTGGACTCCAGAGTTTAAGAGCAACATTTCCTTGGTTATTGTTCTAGGATTTCTGTTTGTCCATTTGAAAAATGCAATCACATTTTCAACAAGTTTGTTAAAAAAAAGAAAATATCTCCACATGTGTCATTATTTCTTGAGAATGCAATGAGACATTGATGAGTGTTTTGCATTAAGACATTGGGCCTGACTTGGATCTTGGCGGATCAGATACTCCGTCACAAACGGATGGATATTCCGTCTGCCATATTACAAGTTCCATGGGATATAATGGAATTGTAATTTGGCGGACAGGATATCTTTCACATTTGTAATGGAGTAACCTGTCCCTCAAACTCGTGATCAGGCCCCTAGTCCTGAAAGTGCTGCAAAAGCATGTTGTGAGTATGGGTACACATAAATACTATGTTTTTAAGCAGCCTGAGTTTGATAAAAGCTTTGTCACATAGGTGTACAAACGCCCTGACAGTCAAAGAATTAAGTCAGCTGCCTCTCATGTAGGATAATGATCCATTCTCCTTCTTCTATTGTTTGAAATTGGTCCAGTTTCATGCTTTTCCTGTCTGACTCTAGATTAGTGTCCTGCTTCTCATGCCTAAACCTGGTCTGGTCTCTTACTTCTCCTGAGGATGATGTTGATAGGAGTTGTTTTTATAGATTTTCGATAGTGAAGATTGTCTCTCTGACCTGACAGGTTATTACAGAGTGATGAGCTACGTTTTTTGTTTCCTCGATATATCTCTTAACTGAGTATTGCATTGTTTTCCTTCTTCATCTAAAGATGGTTAGCTCTCTCTTTAAAACCTACTACAGAAAACTACATTATTCAGACAGAGAGGCATGAATGCTAGAAATTTGCATGTGGACAATAAATTCCATGAATAATAATAACAACAATAAATGCATGCTTTTATGGGTATTGGAGGACTAACGTGTTATATTTTTCAATATTTTGGGAGTCATTCAGACCCTCGCAGATGGCCCACCAGTCTGCAAGGAGGGCAAAGTCCATGTCCTTCACCATCCTGGTGATGGACCTTCTCCTTTACTTAAAGATGCACATCTGCAGGCAGAGATCCCTGTTCTTTGTGGCAGTTACCATCACACCCCTGCAATTTTGCTAAGCTGCCTGTTTAAATCGCCCGCTAGGCAAACTTTTTGCAAAGAGAAAACAAACTCTCAAAGCTTGAAGTTTTCTTCCTGCCTGTCACACCACTCTTCATTTTCCCTGCCTATGCGCACCTATTGAAGCTTGGCTAATCTGGGCAGGGAAAATCCATAACTAGCGCCCCACCCTACATAGAATGTGTGTTCTCTATGTTCCAACCGGCTTGTGCAGGACCACCAGGCTTACTGCTGGTGGAGCCAGCTGAGTCTTCCCCTATGGTAACAGAGCAGTTCTCCCACCTTTAAATCGAGTGGTGAACAGCATGTTTGACAAGGTGAAGGACTGCTATTTTACAGTGGCCTTCCTACTCCACTAAACCTTAAATGAGACATTCATATTACTTTTCCTCCTAAGCCAGAAATGCTTTGTTTGATACATTGTTTTTGCAAAAGTATTGGACCAAGCAGCCAGCCTCAGGAAAATATCAGAAAAACAGTTGTTAGCTATGCATTATTGATGTCTGCTGAGGGTACTGTTGTTCATTGCCCATCCTACAATTATGAGCCAAAGTTGAAAGCAAGTTCAAACAAACATTTACAATGCAATAGGTCTCGCATTTGAGAGAATTTGAGCCATTGGCATTGTAAATGACAATGCCTTTTATTTACATGTTGGTTTTGAAAACATAAATAAAAGGCATTGTCATTTACAATGCCAATAGCTTAAATGCGCCCAAATGCGAGACCTATTGCATTGCAAATGCTTGTTTGGAGTGGTATAGGAAGGAATTACCTGCTGAGACGTTAACTGTGTGCTTTAAAGGACAGTTATAAAAAATAAAAAAATTGCACTATGTACTTTCTGGGTATTACTAAAATCTATATTGGCACCACTTCTTTATCAAATCATTTTGCGGCCTATGTTATACGGTGTGTAATGAAGTTTAAAGTAATGACTTACATGTTCAGTGCTTTCTGTCGCAGACTGGGACCTCATAGCACTAAACATACACAAGTCACTGTTCTCCACTGCACCAACCTGAAATAAGTTCTGTGGCTCTCTGATTACAGACACAGACCACTGCAGTGCATTAACTAATAGAGGTTTCATAGATAGTGCATCCACCACTGATTAACTTAAGTTGCATTTATTTTTCATTTAAGCTGTGCCTAATTTAATATACAGTTTTTAGAAGGTGAAAGACCAATTTCGTTTTTTAGCCATGTCTTTGTCCCCACCCCTACTCTCACTCACTGTGATGCACACAGCATCACAGTTCTCATACTTTTTTTTTTTTAAATGCACTTTGACCGCTGGAGCAAGATAGCTCTGTCACTTGCAGCAAAGACTTTTCACCAAGTCCCATGCCAGACCAGTTGTAACTGGTAGCTTCTCCAGAGCACTCTTCAGGAGCTCCGCTCTGAATAGAGAGCTCAGCCTGTCTCTGAACCTCTTATAGAACAAAGCACACAAGGCTTGGTCGGTCGCACTCTTACCCAGAGTTCAGCACTCGCCGCTCCCAGGCCAGCTTCATGTATGTTTGTAGCTCTGGTTGTCTTTCCTCTGTGGACAGACTGTCTCTTGGGGCCCCCCAGTGGCTGACAGGCCACACACAAGACTCCCCACCACCTGAAAGGCTTTGTGTCCGAGTGCCTGCAACAAATACAAAATGTCCGATATAGCGCCTCGCAGGGAAGAGGCAGTGTGGGTGCCACCCCTAGTTACCCGTCACTTTACTGCAGGTGTCCCTTGGACTGCGCAGACCCTGCTAACGGAGCTGTCAGTTTGCAGCTTTCAAAAAAGTGCACTTGAAGCCCCCCCAAACAGCCCGTGTGTGCTTCATTGACACTGATTCCCCCCCAGGGATGTGGCTGGTGACGCGCACTGGTCTAGTGACGTCTGACCCTAGGCTTCCATCATTAAGGGTCAGGCCAGGACTATCTTCCTCTCGGCCTGGCTGGAGCTTTGAAGTTCTCCTGGAAGTACCCACCCCACCCACCCACTCCACCCACACACTCCTCAGTTATCTCATCTCAGGTGTCAGGGTTGGATTGGGATCAAAGATTGGCCCGGACACCCTAAAAACAAGCTTTTGCAATGCAGTAGTTTGAGCTATTGGCGTTGCTAAGTAATAATGCAACGCCAATAGCTCACACTTTCAGTAATGCGAGACCTATTGCATTGCAAATGCTTGTTTCGAGTGCCTGCTGTCCACCTCCTGTCAACGGCCCTCGTGGACTGGTGGATGCGGTGAGGGGGAGAAGGGGAACAAACATACATGAGGACGGGGGGTGGGGGGGTAGTGAAGCGAAGCAGCGACAGGGCAGGGGGGGGTGCGAGAGAAAGCCGGGGGGGTTTAAAAGCAGCAGGAGGAATGCTGCTCACGAGCTAACCAGCAGCATGAACGAGCAGGGGGAGCAAGGGAAACGAAACGCACAAAGTGCTTGATGTAAATAATAACACAAAACAAGCACAAGTAAACCAGCAGGAGAGAGACCGTGGCATCACCTCCACAGCTCCTGACTTCGAGTCTCGGAGTCGGTAAAGCTGGGCCAATAAAAAACAGGATGTAAATACATGACGCTTGTTGTCGTCACTAAAGCAATAGCAGGAATGCCGATAAAGTTAAACAAGCGCGCGCCTCGCGCGGCAGCAGGGGGAGGGGGCCTGCGCGATTCCTTTGCGGGAGCGTGCAGCAAGGCGCGATGATTGTGACCATATGGCGTCACCATATGGCGCCGCGCGCTCCCGCAAGGGAATCGCCAGACGTGCACGCGTTACCATTGCAAGCAATGCAACGCGTGCACGTTTTTGCCCCCAAAGCTGTGCCGATAGCTAAAGGTCTCTCCTATGCAGCGCATGCGCGCTGCGTAGGCGAGACCTAAAAAGTAAGATGAAGTTTTATTAAAATGTATTACTTCCTGACACCATATGGACAACAACATAAGATTACAGTATACCAACATGCCAGACGTCATCAGTATAAACATATCTTAAAGGACAATGATCTACAATATTACCTTCATGACACCATGGGGGATATGTACAAGGAAGTGGAGGAGAGAGGCGTTAGCCTTCCTGGCTTAACGCTTCTCTCCTCCACTTTTGAAACGTAAGGCAACACCATATTTACAAGAATGCAGTGCAGCCTTGCGTTTCTCCCTGTGATGGCGCTAAGTTTAGCTTAGCGCCAACCCAGACACCCTTGCACCAGAGTGCAAGGGTGTCTGCATGCAGGGGAGGATTGTTCATGTGTAGGAAGGTGTCCCTTCCTGCACATAAACAATCCTAAAAATGCCATCCTGTCACTTTCATGCGTGCTGCTTCATGCAGCACACATGAAAGTGACAAAATGGCATTTTTTTAAAGGCTTGTTTATGTGCAGGAAGGTACACCTTCCTACACATAAACAAACAATGGCATTTTGTTTTTTCCATGTGTGCTGCACAAGGCAGCACACATGGAAAAAGCAAAAACGAGGAGAAATAATGCATTTCTCCTCGTTTCGCCATCTTAAGATCAGTTTTTACCTGGTCTTAATTTTGGCGCTGCCTCCTATGTACGCCACCCTTGTACATAGGGGGCAGTGTCAATATGAATGGGTGTTGCGGTGGAACGCCCACCGCAACACCCACTGCCCACCCCTTTCAAGCTAAGCATAGCGTGAAAGGGGGCCTTATGTACAAGGCAGCGTTAAGCCACGTTAAGTGGCAAACGCTGCCTTGTACATAAGGCGCAGTCCCTATCACCACCACAACGTCAATATAGGTGATGTTGTGGTGGCGATAGGTGCTTGTACATATGCCCCCATATCTCTCAACCTGTCACCATTCAACTTCCACACAATAAACACATCTCACAAAACTCTTCACTTAATTTCATTCTAAAAAACTCAGACCACACAATTGACCACAGCAGTAGAGCATATAAACTAAACCAGAACTCTCACTTTGTCAATTTCTCTCTTACTCGCTCTTTCTATCTTGCTCTCTCCTACACACACAAACACAGACGCACAAAGAGAACTCCGGACAATCCCCCCATATCCACATGATCTAATGTCACAAAATCCCATTCCCCTCCTCTGCATTGTGAGCACCAGAAACAGGGCTGCCCTTATCCTACCTTCTATGAAAGTTAACTTAAATACCAGACATCAGCACATGCAACTTCAGGTCTACATCCATGAGTAATTTTTAGATATACCCAGGTTGAGCAAGTTCCTCACCAGAAAGCCCTCCACCGAGGCAACTTGCAACTGATCAACAGATAGACATATTAGCATGTTACATATACATCATCTTGATGATATATGAGTAGAACTGTAAGTTGAGGCCACCGTCTTCGGATGATAACTTCCACTGATCCCTAAGTGTCATCAAGAGGGTAAAGAATTGGCAAGCCTTGTGCTGTGCAAAAAACGCACAATGTAATATAGCAATAAAGCTAGTAGCACCCATAACTCCCAAAAGGAAACCCACACACAGGCACTAATTCCACAAAGAAATGTAATTTATGTTCATAAGTCATATGGCTAAAAAATAACGACTTCGATAGACAAATGTGCCACTTGGATGACTCAGGAAGCTAGCACATTCACAGGTTTAAAAAATTGCAATATTATGGGCGTTGGCCATTATGGTATTTTGAAATCTAGAGGAATATACAGATCATCCTAACAATTTGATATTTAAGACATTTCTTTTTAAACATGGTAAACGTAATAAAATGTCAGTTTTACCTATTGTTAGAAATTGGGTCTCTAGTTGGCAGAGGTATGCACCCTGTCCATGCAGGGACCACAATCCTAGTCAGGGAAAGTCACAACACAAACCTAAATTAACCTCTGGTAGCATGGCACAGAGCAGGCAGGCTTAACTTAGAAGCCAATGCGTAAAGTATTTGTGCAATAACACAGTAAAAACACCACAAGAAAAACTCCACAATGGTTTAGAAAAATAAAGTATGACTTTATAAATAAAGTTAAACCAAAACATCAAAACTCCAATGTATACAAGTCAAGTTATTGGATTTTGAAGAAATTAATGCAGTAAAGTGCTTAGAAACAAGTAGCGCAAAAAAGGTTACTTTAGGTTGTGCTGGACTAGGGCAAAGTCATAGTTCGGGCCGACAGTGATGGACCCATGCAGGCCCCGGTAACAAATTTACCTTTCCCGGTCGCAAGTAGCGAGAGGCATCAATCCAGGCAGTGAGGGTGATGCATCAGTTCGAAGATGGTTCCCGGAGTCGAGAGGCATCGAGCTATGTGCCGGTTTCTGCCACGTAGTCGAGGGGATGTGTCGACCTCACTAAGCTGCAGTGGCGGCGATATGCTGTCCGATTCATTGATCTCTGGAAGCAAAGCGCTGGTTCCGTTGTAATGTGCCAATTTTACTCCCTCAACCAGGTCGGTGCACTGGTTCTGCTTCACTCAGACAACGGATGCATTGGAATCTGTGTTGGAAGTACCTGGGGCACTTCTAGTGACTCCAGCACAGGAGCAGGGGTAGAGACTTTGATTTCCCTAAGTCTCAAGCAACAGGAGCCAAGCCAACAAGCCCTTGGAGTTCACTTTGGAATAAGTCAGAGTCCAGCTCTCCTTCTGCAGAGTTAGAGAGCTGCAGGGCCTCCAACCGACATCCTTGGTTTGAATTCTGATTGCCAAATTAGGATTACGGCGGTCGGAATTTAAACCGGCCGGTCATTCTGGCTGGCTTCCGACGGGGAGCCCGTCGGCCAGTCGGAAACCCAACATAATCCCATGCAGATGGAGTTTCCGCCGTCGAGATTATGAAGTCAGTTTCCGACAGGCTTGCCATGTCGGGCTTTCTGGCATGGAAAGCCTGTTGGAAAGCGACTTTGGGGGCCCCTAGCAGGGCCCCTTTCTCCCTGCGGCCTCTGGTTGGGGGCCGAGGGGGCAACTATGGTGCCCCCCTGTAAATCCCTGCACCGTGGGGCAGGCACCGTGCGGTGCCCGTCACACGGTGGAGGGATCTACACAAACTCCCATTTCTCTATGGGAGCTTGTGCTGTGGGCGGTTACAGCCTGCCGCACAAGCTACCATAGAGAAATGGGAGTTTGCGACCGCACCATGTGCGGTCGCATTGAAATACGGTGTTCCAAACTGCTGACCTACGGTCGGTCAGTTCCCACACCAAGATGATGTCGGTAGGAGGCAACTCCGACTGACATCATAATAGGGGCCTCATTGCTTAATAAGTTGTTGGGTTTGTAGGAGTAAAGTGTGGGAAGTTAATTAGGTATCATTCGTTAATAATTAATTAATTAATTAATTATCATTAATTGTTTAATTGATAACTTATTATACAAATTGTTTAATTATTATATTTTTCAAGATATATTTTAAGTGTGGGGTGTTGGATTTGTAGGTGTAAAGGGTGGGAAGTTAATTAAGTGTAATTCATTCAAAACTAATTATTGATTTATTATTAATTGTTTAATTGATGATTATTTATGTAAATTGTGTAATTATTATATTTTTCAAGATATATTTTAGGTGTGGGTTGTTTAGTTTGTAGCGGAATAAGATGGGGAAGGTAATAATTCATTACAAATGTTTATATTTTTATCTTTTTTGTATTTATTACATATGTGTGTTTTATTGTGATTTTTATTCTGACCTTTTATGCTTATGTATTTGCTGAAAAAAGTTATCGATTATGATGATGAATATTTAATTTTATTGACATTTTTAATTTATTGATAATTTCATAAAGTATTTAATAATTTAATTTTGTATGTTATAAATTAGGTGTTGTGTTGTGTTTGCAGGAAACTAGGGTGGCAAGTTATTTAAGGAATAATAATTTAACAATTGTTAATTCATTTATTAATAATTGTTTTACTTAATACTTAATATGTTAATTGTATTATGCTTTTTTTTTTTTTTTGTCCTCATCTCACTTCAATATCCACCCTGGGCGTCTGTACTCACTCTCATACTCTGAGGAAAGTAGGCTGTTGGAATGATGGTTTACGGCCCCGCCTACCAGTACCAGACCTGCCCTAGGTATCAATGAAAGAAACCACTGAGATTACTCTTCTGCCGAGCTCAAGGGCTGATAGACTCTCGCCGATTAACCGCCACCATACTTGGCGGCTCACGGCTTAGCCCAAAGAGTATTGACAGCATAATCATAGGACTCAAGGATCACAACTTCACATCAACCTCTGGGAATCCCATCTAAGTTTCAAAAGATTCCAAAAATCCTTCTTTTTCCTGCTTCCCTGTCTGGCCAAGTCCAATTTTGAAACTGCTAAAACTGATGACTGCCAGTCCGCAAAAGTGGGAGGACCAGACTCCGTCCACCCTCATACAGATCTGCCTCCTGGCTAACAAAACAGAATAAAAGAGCAAGGTTTCAGCAAGCCCAGTGATGTTTTCTGCGAGACCAAATATTATTAGAGGCAGATCTATATTAATGGCACAGCCTAAAACACTTGTCAAAAAATCCCCGACCTCCTGCCAAAAAGTAGCAAGGGAAGGGCATTCCATAAACATGTGAATATCTGATGCGGAAACCAAGCCACACTTTTTACAGCTAACTGGAGGTCCAACTGAGATTTTAGACAGTTTGTGGGGAGTGTAATAAGCCCTATGAATGGTGAACAAGTGGTTTCTTTTAAGCCAGGCTGGTTTCACGACTTCGTATAGAATCTTGCATGATTTCTGCCATAATTTCGCACAATCCTGTGTAGGCAA
Source organism: Calotriton arnoldi (assembly GCA_963921515.1). Classification (NCBI taxonomy): domain Eukaryota; kingdom Metazoa; phylum Chordata; class Amphibia; order Caudata; family Salamandridae; genus Calotriton; species Calotriton arnoldi. Next base: position 499,830 of record CAWUFW010001545.1, on the reverse strand, counting down.
AACCCCCCCCCAGAGATCTTCAGCAAGCTTAAATTCACCATCTACTTCCTCCAACAGAGTTTGATACCAAAGGGAGACTTCTTTCTTCTCTGGGGATTTGGTCACGAGCTGATGTTCTAAAATGCTTCCAGATCCCAAGGCATGCTTCCGCGGGTGAGATTGGACCCAGCTTGCAAGTTGATAATACTTAAACCGAGAAAGTCCTCCCCCGACCCTGTCCTGGAGATGTTCCCAGGGGTTGAGTATACCTCCATCAAGGATATCTCCCCAAACCAACAACCCTGCATTCCTCAAGGGGGATGTCAAACTATCTCTTAAGCACTCTGGGGTTTCAGGAGAATCCCAAAGGGGAGCTAAACTGGAAAAATAGTCAAGCCCCACCGCCCCTAACTTGGGCCCAAGTTTTAGCTACCCCCTGAAGAACCTTCAGCCTAATTTTTTTAAAACTTCGGATCCCCAAATTTAAACAGGAACCCGTTCTCTGGTAGCTTAACGCCCCTTAACATGGCCAAAAACATCCCTCCGGCCCCGGTATCTACGGGCATTCTTAATAACATACGTGAATGTGACAATTGGAACGCCCAAGCATATAGTTGGAGGTCTGGCAGGGCTAGGCCACCCTTTTCTCTTCTCCGCCTCAGCTTCTTCCAGGCAATCCTAGATGTCTTGGATGCCCAGATGAAGGAATTAATATCACTCTGAAGCTTCGCAATCGTGGATTTTTCAAAGTAAAGAGGGATGCAGGTAAAAAGAAAAGAGATTTTTGGGAGTATCGACATCTTGACTAAATTGGTTCTTCCCAGAATTGATAATGGGAGACAAGCCCAAGATTTCATAAGCATTCTACACTCTCCTGCCACCATAGCTAAGTTAGTCTCAGCCAACTTTGTGATGTCCTGCACCACCTGAACCCCCAGGTATCTCATTTTGGAGCTAGGCTGGTAACCCTGCTGTCTCCGACAGGTTCCAAGTCATAATTTCGGTTTTTGTAGGATTAATCTCATAACCAGATACGGAGCCAAACTCCCGGGCTAAACTAATGACCGCTGGAAACGCTGTCTGTAGATCCGCAGAGAAAACCAAGATGTCATCAGCATACAGGGCAACCTTCCTCTCCCACTCCTCATACTTAAATGGCGCTATATTAGGCTCCGCCCTAAGCCGTTGAGCAAAGGGCTCAATATAAAGATCGAATAGAAGAGGGAGAGTGGGCATCCCTGTCTGGTTCCTCTTGTGATCCTAAAGGAGTCAGTAGTCCTCCCATTAACAAGCAATCTGGCTGTAGGGTTCTTATAAATCAATTGTACCATGTGGCAAAATCTTCCCCCTAAGTTAAATTTCTGCAAAGCCTCCGACAGGTAAATCCAATTTACCCTGTCAAAGGCCTTGGTTGCATCCAACGTCATGGCAGCCAGAAGGAGGGAATAAGTAGAGGCAAGATCTATGGCTCCAATAAGATTATACGTGAGATCAGAGAGTTGCCTGTTCCTTACAAAACCTTTCTGATTTATATGAAGTACATCTCCCACAATAAGACCCAATCTCGCTGCCAAAATAGAAGTACAAATTTTATAGTCTACATTTAGCAGCGAGATGGGTCTATATGAACCACAACTTGACGAAGGTTTCCCAGGTTTTAGTATCAAAATTATTAAAGCATCGTTCCAAGAAACTGGGAGCCCTAAACCAGCCTCCAGCACATGATTAAACAGTTGTGTTAAGATAGGGATGATCTTTTCTCCTAACAACTTATATATTTCTGCTGGAAGGCCATCAGGACCCGCAGCTTTCCCGGACTTGGAGCGTTGAATGGCTTCTCTAACCTCAGATTGAGTAAAGGCTTGGTCCAAATATTGCTGTTGGTCCTGACCTAACGAGGGAAGGGGAATATCCCTTAACCAATTTTGAACGCTAATGACATCTGGGCTTTTGTCCTCACAGTATATCTCCTCAAAATACCTCTGAAAGGCCAGGCTAATTTCCCCATCTAGGCGGAAGGTCTCATCCCCACAAATGATCTCGTTAATGTGATTCCTTGCCCGGTCGAACTTAGCTTTCCAGGCAAGAAGTTTGCCTGCGCCTTCTCCATATTCAAAATGGGCGATTTTACTGGCCTCCCATCTACGTATAAGCCTGGACTGCAGTATACTTTCTAACTGCCCTTTTAAGTTATCCCATTTAACTTTCCACTCATGCTGGGATTCAGGCGAGGCTAACAAAAATGTGTCAGCTTCTAGGTCTTTCAACTTCCCTTCAATGCAAGATACCTCATCTTTATATTTTTTATTCCTAAAACTTGCCCTACTTGTGATCTGACCCCGCAGGAAAGCTTTGAAGGAATCCCACACATTTAATATTGATGTTGACTCTAAATTTACTTCAAAGAACCATTCAGTTTCTTGCATCAAAAAAGCTTTTTCTTCCTCTATCAGGAGTAAGGAAAGATCAAATGACCATGAACGAATAAGCCCTACAGATGGATTCTCCATGCGTAAAAGGACCCCTGAGTGGTCAGAAAGGTGATTAGCCAAATAGGTAATATCGTTAACTCTATCTCTGATCGAGTTACTTATCAGCATGTAATCAATTCTCGATTGATGCCGATATTTGTAATTTCTGAATGATACCCCCCGCTGTAAGCCTGATCTTTCCCTCCATATGTCTAAAAGAGCAAATTGCTGCATTGCCTCTAGAAGAAAAACACGAGATTTAAAGGGTACTGCAGCCCTGCTAATTGGAGTCTTATCTAGGTCGGGATTTAAAACTATATTAAAATCTCCAGCCATGATTATTGGCTCAGGAAAATCTAAAAGATGATCTTAAGAGTTGAGGGATCGTCTTGATTTGGCCCGTAATAGCCGACAAACGTATACAGGCTCTCCAGCATCTTAACTTTAACGATGGCCCATCTGCCACCTGGGTCAACCAATTGCTGTAAAACATGATCTTGAGCTGTTTTTTTAAAAATTATAAGGACTCCTCTAACATTAGCTGCCTGATTCGTACACACGTATGAACCTACCCATTTTTTATTTTTAAGAAGGGAACCTACCTCTTCTTTTAGGAGATGTGTTTCCTGAAGAATCAACACCTGAGCCGTTGAATCTTGAAGATACTGGACTATCCTATCTCTTCTTGGTCTGGTTCGCAGGCTGTTGATATTCCATGATAGAATCTGTATAGGACTCATTTTGTGTCTATCAAATAGCCCAACCTAAAAACCGGAGACTGAGTATAAGGTGGCAAATACCAGCGATCAGTCCAACCTAGCTCCAAAACTCTCAACAAAGCCCTGACATGAGTAGAACCCAGACAAAAAAACAGCGAATGAGGATTTTTTTTTGTTTTTTCCCTGCTACACCTAACCCCAACCCCAACCCGGTGCCCCCGCCCAGCCCTCCCCCCCTTACTGGGAACCCATACCCCAATTATCTGGACAGATGGAGTCCAGGCAATTGCGTCCGGAAGATATCTGCACCACCCACACCTTAATAGAAAACAACACCACCAAAACACGATACCCAGAGAAGGAGAAAAAATTAAATTAAAAAAAAAAAAAAAAGAGAAAAAAAAAGAAAAAAGAAAAACGGGGAGGCCTAACTGTACTAAAAACAACCAGGAAGAGAGTGCTCCTCGCAACTCCAGCCGACTTCTCAGAATCAAAGAAACTCTCAATGCTATTAACATCTCTACATGGGAAAGATATCACCTCACTGACTACACTGTAGTGCGCTGCATTAAGCTAGCTATCAATCCCCCTTACTTAGGCTGTTCAACAGCTCATCTGCTTCCTGTACCGACCTTATATTATGCATTTTATTATTATGCATCACCGTTAAAAAAGCCGGGAATTTTAATTGGGCTACAGCCCCAACTTTTTTGAACCCATCGAGTCTCTTGCCCAACTCCCATTGCCTCTCCAAAGTGCAGCTTGAGAGATCCGATCGAATCTCAAATGCAAATTCCTTTGTCTGCACTGATTTAAATTTCAGTGCTAAATTTAAGATCTTGTCCTTCAAGGCAAATGTGAGGAAATTAATGAGGATTTTTCTGGGTTTGGGCCTGTTAGGGTTCCTCCGAAAAGGGTCCCTATGTACCCTCTGAATGTCACGGCTAAGCTCTTCCTCAGAAACTTCAAGCTGTAAGGAGGACTTAAGTAGAGAAACCACGTAGGACCGAATATCAGAACCTTCACTTCCTTCTGGTACATTCAGTAAACGCAAATTATTCCTGCGTGCGTTGTTCTCTAATTTCTCAACTCTGTCTCTAAGCTCCCGATGTTTTGATTTTAGGAATACAATTTCCGACTTTGCCTGGCCCAGATCTTCTTTCATATCACCTACTGCATTCTCTAAAGTGACAGTTCTGGAATTTATAAGATCAACTTTTTTTTCCAAGGATTCGCAGTAATTCCTGATCTCCCCTTGATTAGCTGTAGATGCTGCAAATCCTTTCTTTATATCCTCCGTTAATGCCACGAAGAGATTCTCCAAACCCGCGGGTAACAGTGGAGCTGGCTGTGCTAGGAGGGATCCCCCTCTGGTAGTTCTAGAGTGCTGTTGTCAGACGCTCTCAATATTGGTTGTACTGAACTTGTAACAATAATCATTGAGTCTTCTCTAGGGGCGCTCATATTCCCTAGAGGTACCCCCAAATCCTTAAATTGGGAGGCCAGGCCGGTTGCTTGGAAGACTAGGTCCATTGGTAAGGCTGTGTCTGTGGCTTTCTCTGAATCAGATACCGTCTCCATCACTGTCACAAAAACTGTATCTGCGGGAACAGCCAGTAGCGTAGATAGAGGTGTAGGGGCAATTAAACTTGCCGGACACTGACCCAGAGATCCAGGTCGTGTACTGATAACCAACACTTCTGGCTGAACCTTAAAATAAGAACGTAACGATGGAGTCACTTTAGCCCCGATATTAAGTGCCTTACTCTTTGGCTTCCTAGGTTTAATAGATTTCCCTTTGACCTGGTAAACCTGAAAAGCAGTGTCACCAGTTATCAACTTAGTTCTTGCAGCTGAGGAGGCCTGTATACCACAGGAAGAAATAAGCTCGGCGGCAGCAAGGGATGGTGGTACCACAGCCTCAAGAGGATCCTTACCGATATTTATTTCACCAAAAGTAGTTTTAGTGCACTTTGTGCCCTTCTTACTACTTGCAGTAAGTTTTTAGGACCCCTTGTGGCCCCTCTTGTTGGTTCCTTTTGTCCTGTCCCAACTTCTATCTGTGGGCTTCCAGCGGTAGGGGAGGTGGCCTCACAAGTTTTACAAGATTTGAGAGGAGTCTGTTGTTTCCCAAAGTGCTGTGCTGGTAAGGGAACTAACCACTTTGCCCTTATCTCCTCTTCAATACTCCTGTTTAAATCGCCAGCAGCCTCCTCCCCCTCCTCTCCAACCTTACCTCTAACTCCGCTATCCTCCTGCTCTTGCCTTTGCTCCTGCTCGTGACCGTGATCCAAGTCCTTTCCACGGAAAAAAACGGTAATATTGGCTTTATTGCCCCCTCTAAGGAGGCCCCGCGCTGCTACCTTACGCCCCCTCCTGAGCTCCAGCGCGGCTTCCAACAAGCGGGGCGGCGTAGGAAAATGATTCCCCGCCTCCATCAGAGGGCCTTTAAATGCTACAGCAGAATTAATGTGCACCCATCATGGAAGTCAGAACTTTAGACACGGACTATAAGATCCAGCATACATTGCGTTTAACTCATCTGAGAAACCCATTGGAGGGCGCTTAATTAATTATTGGCATGGGAGTGTCTAAAGTAGCACAAAGTCATTGTCGTGCCTCTAAAGAGAGCAGAAGCTCAGAAACGCATCAGGCTCTTACTACCGACACGAGAACTGTGATCAAGTTGGACCGCGGCATTCATTCTTACCCGAATAAATGCTTTTGGCAAACTGCTTGATGTATAGCATACAATCACCCGAGCCATGGTATGCTGTTTATCTCTATTAAGTTGCAGTCACTGGTGTCACATGATAAGTAAAACACCCTATAAAAAACCACTGACACGTAACGCGATCATGTGACCAAGGCCACTGCGTTGGCCGAAACGCGTCATGATCGACTGCACCGCAAACTGAAAAATAAAGCGCTACACTGGCAACAAGCTTACTAAGTTGTCCGTATCTCTTGTGTGCGTGGATAGCACGATGGAGTGGTAATTCGAGATTACCTGGGAGGTTGGCTTGCATTCCCGCTACGGACCCCTCACCCTGAAGACGGCTGACCGTTCTGCAAGCTACGAAGGATTTTCGCTTTGTGGAAGCTTTCCATGGTCAGCCCCTTGCACGAATGATAAAAAAACTTTCTTGCCACGCATGTATTGTCGGAGGCTGATTCCGTAGGTCGGAGGACTTGTTGGGACGCCGAGACGTATACAGAAAGTCGGGTAGTTAGAAGGTATTTCATTGCAGGTGGGGAGGTGCTGACGTGTTTGCCTGTTGGAAGGTTGATAAAGTTTCCTTCAACGCGCTCTTGAAAAAACAGTCATAACACAGGTGCAATGTCGGACGAGGCATTATGGGAAAGAGAAATGGCAGCAGAGGAGCTGTTTACTAATTTACCAAAAGTGAATGAAAATAGCAATCGGAACACAATCGATTTAGATCAAAGCATGGATGTAAAAGGTTTATTAAAATTGCTTGAAAAAAACAGCAGGAGCGAGCTCACCAAATGTTGGGAAGTCAAATCTTTGGAGAAATATCACGAAGCTGGCCGAGTTCCAAGAGGTCTTCGTATCATGCTCGCCCCCAGCTTCGAGAGCCCAAATCCATTGTTACTTAAGGAATGGGCGGAAAGTAATCTCGAGGCATCAATGCGGTTAGTCTGTCTACTGATAAAATATGCTAAAATAGACCGTGACACGAACATGACAGAGATTGCCCGCATATATAAAGATCTGGATAAACTCACAAATTCCAGCAATAAGGAGTCCATAGAAAAAAGCATTAAGGAAATGAAAGAACGCCTGAAAAAGCAAGAAGATGTAATTAAAAATAGAAAGGCATATAAATTTTCGCACGAAAAAAACGACTATGAACAAGGACAAGTGTTCACATTCGCGTGTAAATATGATTCAATGAAAAAGGAAAAATCGATTAAACCTGTAATCAGTCAAGTAAATCCTAATACCAACAATGATATGTATGCCACTACATCCGATGCTAGTACAATTCCCAGTGACACAGAGTCAGAAAGAAGTGGGGATTCTGCATCCATATCAAGACCAGGAACGGGCCCATTAACATATGCTGAAGAAATGGATTTTAACAGCGAACAGCGGAAACAGACATTACAACCGAGGAATCTAAACGCAACATCAAACAAAAAAGAAATATCCAAAGACGCAAATGCCTCAGGCTCCAAAAGCAGGAGACGCCCAAGGAAAGTTTGGCAACATCGCTAAGCACAATTGACAAAACTATAATCAACCTGACTAACATCGAACTAAACCTGGCAGAGAAACAACTATTGGCCTTGGGATTAAGCTACTGCCCGGAAAGTAACTTCAATTACAGTGAAACTCATGTCGATGTGTATAAGTTCATTCGAAAGCTCAAACTAAAAAAGTTTTTTACAATCAAAAATTACAGAGCCAACACAAAGGAACCATCAAGTCAGGTACCTAAAACTGGACTTACAGCTGGCGAAATACCTTTATTAACCACGCTACACGCACTACGTGAAGAGCAAAATGATATCAACACATCAGAAATTAGCACCCAGACTATAGCAGATAAGGAAGGAGTTAACATCTCGGCGCCTGGTCAGAGTCCCTTTAAAGCACCATCCACCTTTGTGCCAGTTATGCCCCGCGATCCGGTGGACATATTTCATGATAGAGTAATTGATGAATTGAAAAATCTCTACCGAAATTCAAAAAGAAAAGAAAAAACTTCTAACCACTGCACAACACAGTACTTTCAACTTATGACCAAACTTAAGAACAACATGGCGGTGGTCATAAATAAATCCAATAAGGGTGGAAATATCGTACTGTGGGGCAGAGATGACTATAAAGCGGAGGCATACCGGCGCCTCAATGATCCAGAGTGTTATCAAAAAATAAGTGCATTGGACATTAAAAAGATCAGCAAAAACTACAAAGACGATCTTTCTTCTTGGAAAAGAGATGGCCTGATATCAAAAGACGAATTCCATTTTTTAAATAAGGAATTCCCCACAACACCTACGCTCTATTTCATCCCTAAGGTCCACAAAGGGGTGAGCCCAATTCCAGGAAGACCAATTATTTCTGCGAAAAATAGTATTTTTGAATGCACTAGCAGATATGTTGATTATTATTTACAGGAACATGTCATCAACCTTCCTACGTATATATGTGATACAAATGACTTCCTTTCCAAATTGACTACACAAACATGGTCCACCGAATATATGTTCCTCACCCTAGACATAACTGCCCTTTATACCAGCATCAGACATGAAGACAGGCTAAAGGCAGTCGATTTCTTTTTAAAGAAGAGACCAATGTCTATGTATAACCATAATATCATGTTACTTAAAATGATTAGATGGTGCATGTGCAATAATGTATTTACATTTGATGGTAAATTTTTCCAACAATTACAAGGAGTAGCGATGGGGGCATGCTTCTCCCCCAGCTACGCCTGTCTGCACATTGGCTGGTGGGAGGAGCATGTCCTACAAGTAGACCATCATGTCGCTTGGACTAACCACGTAGTACAATGGTGGAGATATATAGATGATGTTTTTATAATTTGGAAGGGTACTAAGTTCCAGGCTGAAAACTTTGCATATAACATCAACTGTAATCACATGAATTTAAAATTTACAGCACACATCGATCCATAAACTACAAATTTTTTGGACATCACTGTTTACATTAAAGAGGGCAATATTGAGACATGTCTTTATAGGAAACCCACTGCTGGAAACACATTATTACATGCAAACAGTTTTCATCCTCAGCACACTATTACCAGCATACCATATGGAGAGTTTTTACGCATTCGGCAAGCATGTAGTTCTCAAGAGGCCCTAGATCTCCATCAAAGCGCAGCCAAGTAGAGATTCATTGAAAGAGGCTACAATCCAACTAAACTTGACAGAGCCCTAACAAAAGCAAATAGCAAAAATAGAAAGCTATTGCTATGTAGTAAGACTAGCGAAGTAACAACAGAAACTCCTGCACATTACATCCTAGCTGAGAAAACCGCAACAAATGACTCAGAAAACTCTCAGGGGCCGATTCCGATCTCGGCCGGTAGGGCTCCGAATCGGATTCGGCATAACCGGATCCGATTCGGAGCCCTGTTTCCCGACCGATTCGTATGCGCGTCCGGACGAGCGAGTACGATGCGAAATCGCAGACCGACTCATTCGGGCGTCCCAACCGCTCCGACCGACTCGTTCCCGGGTCGAACCGCTCCGACCGACTCGCTCGGACACGACTCACACCGCGCAATGGAGACGTTCCCTGGCCGGGTAAGTACGATGCGCGCCGCGAGCAGTCTGACCGACACGCGCCGTCCGGCTCGAAAGAGCAGTCGGAGCCGTACTTCGGGGGTCCGTGTCGGACCCCCCTGTACGCGTGGGTCCCCCCTACCTGTGCGTGTACGGCGGGAGTCGCTTTGCCGCGTACCCGCTGTAGGGGGCGCCCTTGTTCGCCTCGCACCCATTGAGGCAATGGGAGCCCGCATACGCGTTGTACGACCGGGTCCCATTGACTTCAATGGGAGTCCGACCGACTCGAGTACGATAGCATACGGACGCATCGTACTCGTTCGGTCGGGCTGCACGGGTCCGATTCGGTCGGAAATCTCTCCGGGTCCGGCTCGGTCGGAGAGATTTCCGGCCCGAATCGGAATCGGCCCCTCAGTGTAGGCTCATCACTACCTATAGCAAACAAGCAAATGCCATTAAAGCTATTATCAATACACAGTGGCCCATCGTGCTGACTGACGCTACCCTAAAGCAAATCTTGCCTAAGAGACCTAACTTAACTTTCCGTAAGGCTTATTCCATGCGTGATGACCTAGTGAAAACCAGCCCAGAATGTGACAGCACAACTAGCTGGTTGTCACCTAGAAAAGGTTTTTACAAGTGTAGCACTTGTCGTGCTTGCAAATTTGGAGTTAACACAACTACGTACTCCACGGCCTTTTCCAATACACAAGTAAAATTGAAAGGTCATTACACATGCAGATCAGAAAATGCGGTTTATGTGTTACAATGCAATTGTGGGTTACGCTACGTTGTTAGTACCAAGCTAGAAGTGTATGTACGTATATTGCAACATCTCCGAGCCATTGTAAATTCGGACCCCGCATACCCTGTGGCTCGACACATCAAATTGGAACATAATAACAATCTCAATTGTCTCCAATATTTTGTGATCGACACAGTCCCAGCTAGCAAACGGGGTGGCAATCGAGAAAAAAGTTAAGACAACTAGAAAGTAAATACATAGTTGAACTCGATACCAAGTCCCCCCAGGGTCTCAACCTTTGTGAAGATTTACATAACTATCTGTAGCCATACATAGCCCTAAGCTAGGCATTTATGTCCCAAGACACTCTGCCACAGAATCCATATATATCAGTGCAGCTGAATACGAGAGCTATATTGATATGACTTAGAGACGATTTAAATATATATGTATCTCAATGTAAGGGGGCTCCCTTACACTTCTGAGTACAGATCTACACAAGTAATAAACATCAACATATATATAAATGCATTAATTGGTTCCTCTGTTAGACATTCGCATTTGTTTTTATTCACCAAAGTTTACATGTGCACTTTAGTCACCTACTATATTTGCACTAAGTTTTGCACTTTACACTTTAGCACTGCACTTTAGATGCGACGTCTATAAGAATGATTTTAAATTCATTTTAAGTCAATGCATTTTACATAACCATGTTTACATCGCAGTATTTGCACATGTTATTAAATTGACTTACATATTGAAAATAACTGTTATTAGCCTTGAGGTGATTGTTTATAAATATATATCCTTGTAGAATAGCTTTATGCATTTTTAGTATTGCTTTTACCTACCATTTGAGCATTTGTAATAATTGCATTTGTGCATTTTTATATATTACTTGCTTTTAACATGGTGACATAAGTATACTTCCTATGAATTCAAAGACATTGTCTATATAGAAGCAGAACGGCTATAAAAGTGCAATAGTCTATTTTATATTCCACTGAACAGCTCCATGTGTATCAATATTACTTTTATCTACCATTCTGAGCATGTGTAATAATTGCATTTGTGCAGTGTATATATTACTTGCTTTGTATATGGTGATATAATCACATTAGCTATCAATACTCATATACTGTGCATATATGTTTTCATCGAAGCAGAACAGCTATTACGATTATGCTACAAAAAGTGCGATTGTATATATAGCTTGATGTATAGCATACAATCACCCGAGCCATGGTATGTCGTCTATCTCTATTAAGTTGCAGTGACTGGTGTCACATGATAAGTAAAACACCCTATAAAAAACCACTGACACGTAACGCGATCATGTGACCAAGGCCACTGCGTTGGCTGAAACGCGTCATGATCGACTGCACCGCAAACTGAAAAATAAAGCGCTACACTGGCAACAAGCTTACTAAGTTGTCCGTATCTCTTGTGTGAGTGGATAGCACGATGTAGTGGAAATTCTATATATATATATATATATATATTACTTACTGGCGGTCGCCAGTAGGTTGTTATAGTTAGGACCTAGTTTCCATAGGAAAAGCGTTTTTTCTTTTGCCAATATCTTTGGTGCCGTTTGATGAATCTTCAGCAAAATTTTCTAAACTAATGGTTTGCTCAGGTAAGCTCCTGTCTTGAAAGTTTTGGGGTGATTCGTCGAGCGGGGCCCGAGAATAAAGGGGGGGTCCCAAAATGCGTTTTCTCCATGTTAATTTCCATAGGAAACTTTAGACAAAGCTACAGCCCGAACTGCTAAACGGAATTACACCAAATTTGGCAAAAAGGTAGGTCTTGGTTCAGAAAGTGACATTTTTTTTAAATGCTGTAAATCCGTTCAGTAGTTCCTGAGAAATTCAAAAATAAAAAATATCGATATCTGGTGACCGAGGAGGATTCACGAACCCTCCCGATCACGAGCTTCATTTTGATTGGCTGTCAACACTCCAAACCAAGAAATGTTGGCAACCTTCTTGTGATTTGGTAAAACCGAGTCACAAGAAAAAAGGGAAGAAAATGGTTAAAAAAAAAAGAAAAGGGGGCAAGGTAGAAACACCCTGACCCCCTAGGCCTGCCAGGGCCAAAAAAGCATTTTTAATTTATTTTTTCATCGGGATTCGCACTGGGTGCGCGAATCCCGCAGAAAAATTTAAAAAATGAAGTGCGGTCTCCGGAGCTTTGTTTTAGAAAGCCCCCGGGTGGGCCAGGTCGCGGGGGCAATGTGCCAAATTTATGCAGGGGCCGCGCAGGCCCCCGCAGCCCTGGGGACCACCACCTCCCCGGGGCTTTGTTCAATTATGGAGGGGCCTCGTGGGCCCCCACAAGCCCCAGGGACCGCCACCTCCCCAGGGCATAGATCAATTAAGGGTGGGGGTCTGCTGTGGATCCCCGGCCTCGGGGACCACCACCTCCCCAGGGCTATGAAAATGTTGGGAGGGGGGCCGTGCGGCCCCCCTCCTGGAGCCCTAGATGGCCCTGGGGACCGCCACCCCCCAGTGCAGGCTCCAGCAATGTCCCGGGGTGCCCATCCCCGGGACATTGCAGTTTGCAATGGCAGGGCGGGAGCATTGCTCCCGTCCTGTCATTGCAAACTCTACTTTGCTTCGTGGAAGCAAGAGCAGGAAACCTGCTCTCGCTTCCACAAAGCAAAGCAGTATTGCTTTTGGACAAGGGGAACTGCATGTCAGCAGCTCCCCTTGTCCAAAAGCAATGCTGGCTCCCACAGGAGGTGGGGAGCCGGCAGGGACAGTGGGGGCATTGGGGCTCCCCCCGCGATCCCCAACTTAAGGCCAGGCCCCAGGGGATGGGGTCCCCGGGGCCAAAAGTGGCCCAGGGAAAGGGGGCCACGTAGCCCCCCTCCATAAATGAAAAATGAAAAATTTTAAAAAAGAATGAGGCAAAGCCCCGGGGGATGGGGTCCCCAAGGCCACACAGCCCTCCTCCAAAATAAAAAATATAAAAAAGACTGGCCGGGCCCAGGAAGATGGGGTCCCCTGGCCAATAGTCCCCAGGGCCCAAAAAGTACTAAGAGAAGGGGGGCCACACAGCCCCCCTTCTAAAAAAATAAATAAAAGAGAAGCCGACATCTCACCGGAGGCCCCGCCCTCTCCCTGCACTAATCTGCAAATGCGCCTCCTGGTGCGTTCTGGGTGGGGGGATTAAGTCCCCTAGAATCTTAAGGGTCCTTAGGGGCCAACTAGCCAATCAGGTACCTCCAGTAAGGCCCACACAGTGGGATTGCTGAGAGGTGGTCCAAGGCCATGCCCCTTTTTACACCACTCTGCAAATGTGCCTCTTGGCGCGATGAGGCCCTCTTGTGTCCTGAGGACCTAAGGACTGAAGTGGACTTCATCCCCCGAGCAGCAGCACGCCTGGAGGTGCGTATGCAGAGTGGTGTAAAAAGGGGGCGTGGACTCAGACCACTCTCAGCAATCCAGCTATATGGGGCTTACTGGTGGTACCTGGTGGGCTAGTTGGCCCCTAGGGACCCCCTGGACGCAAGGGGACTTCATCCCCCAACCAAGAGCACGTGAGGAGGTGTGTTTGCAGAGTGGTGGACAAAGGGGGTGTGGCCTGTGTCCACCTACCAGCAATCCCACTCTCTGGGGCATACTGGAGGTATCAGGTAGGCTAGTAGGCCCCTAAGGACCCCCAGCAGCGAAGTGGACTTTAATCCCCATCCAAGAGCGTGCCAGGGAGCGCGTTTGCAGAGTGGTGTGGTAAGGGGGCATGGCCTGCTATGAGAACATAGCAATGCTGCTGTGTGGGACTTACTGGATTTAATAGGAGGGGTAGTTGGCCCCCAAGGTTGTCCTTGGGGGCCAACTACCCCTCCTGTTACCTCCACTAAGTCCCACACAGTGGGATTGCTAAGAGGTCTTCAGAGGCCACGCCCCCCCTTTCTCCACCACTCTGCAAATGCACCTCCTGGCACAGTACTGGTTGGGGGATGAAGTCCACTTTACTCCTGAGGGACTTCGGGGGCCAAGAAGCTCTCCTGATACCTCCTGTAAATCCTACGCAACGGATATCATGAGTGCTGGTTGGAGGCCCAGCCCCCTTTCTCCACCACTCTGCAAACGCGACTACCATTTAAAGAAACATTTGTAATGTAATAGGTCTCGCATTTGAAAGAGTTAGAGCTATTGGCGTTGTAAATGTAAAAGTTTTTTACTAATGTTTTTTGGAGTGGAGTGGATATACGTTGTGCGTAATGGAATTATGTGGTATGTTGTGCAGTGAAATTATGTGGATAGAAAGTATGTGATATTTAGTGTATAGGAATTATGTAGAGTGGGATTATGTGTTATGGAGAGTAATTATGTGGTATGGTAGTCTGTGTTGTGGAGTGGTAACCTCAGGTTTAGTCTTCGTCGTTTCCATAGAAGCTAAACTATGAACTCAATGAGACAAAAAAAGAAGGAATCACTGAGGAGCACTTCTGGACCTAGTCAGAGGTATGAGCAGGGCCACTGGAATTATGCGACTGTTTGGCTGCACTGCCTTTCGCACAATTATACATTTTCCGCATTAGCCACATAATCCATCATCTGCTGCCTAATCTGCAGATTTGAACAAAAAAAGACTTGTTTCTAGCTCAAACGGCTCAAACATTACAAAAATGCAGCGACAAGTGTTACAGCATGGTGGAAGCAAACCTAGAATGGTCACCTGTTACTTATTGCTAAATGTGGGTGTTAAATTGGCACTAATGGTGTGCAAGCCACTCTTGCTTCTTTCTGCGCCTCTCTTGCCTCTTTCTGCATTTCTGTTGCTTCGTTCTGCACCTTTCTTTCTTTTTCTGCACTTCTCTTGCCTCTTTCTGCAAATCTCTTCTACTTTCTGCACCTCTTTTACCTCTTTCTGCACCTCTGTTGCATCTTTCTGCACCTCACTTTCTTCTTTTGTGCACCCCTCTTCCCTCTTTCTGCACCCCATCCTGCCTCTTTCTGCACCTCTGTTCCTTTTTTCTGCACTTCTTTTGTTTCTTTCTGCACCTCTCTTGCTTCTTTCTGCACCCCTCTTCCCTCTTTCTCCAACCCTCTTCCCCTTTTCTGCATCTCTGTTGCTTCTTTCTGCACTTCCCTTGTCTCTTTCTCTACCCCCTTCCCTCTTTCTGAACATCTGTTGCTTGTTTCTGCACCTCATTTGCTTATTTCTGCACCCCTTGTGCCTCTTTCACACCCCTCTTGCCTCTTTCTGCACCTCTCTTCCTTCTTTCTGCACTTCTTTTGTTTCTTTCTGCACCTCTCACTTCTTTCTGCACCCCTTTTGCCTCCTTCTGAACCCCCACTTTCCTCTCTCTGCAACCCTCTTGCCTCTTTCTGCACCTCTGTTCCTTCTTTCAGCACTTCTTCTGTTTCTTTCTGCAGCTCTCTTGCTTCTATCTGCACCCCCTTGCCTCTTTCTCCACCTATCCACCCTCTTTCTGCATCCCTGTTCCCTCTTTCTGCCACTCTGTTCCTTCTTTCTGCACTTCTTTTGTTTCTTTCTGCACATCTCTTGCTTCTTTCTGCACACCACGTGCCTCTTTCTGCACCCCTCTTCCCTCTTTTTGCACCCCTCTTGCCTCTTCCTGCACCTCTGTTGCTTCTTTCTGCACTCCTCTTGCTTCTTTCTGCACTCCTCGTGCCTCTTTCACATCCCTCTTCCCTACTTGTGCACCCCTTTTGCCTCTTTCTGCACCTCTGTTCTATCGTTCTGCACTTCTTTTCTTTCTTTCTGCACCTCTCGCTTCTTTCTGCACCCCTTTTGCCTCTTTCTGCACCCCTCTTGCCTCTTTCTGCACCTCTGTTCCTTCTTTCTGCACTTCTTTTGTTTCTTTGTGCAGCTCTCATACTTCTTTCTGCACCCCTTGCCTATTTATCCACCCCTCTTCCCTCTTTCTGCACCTGTTGCCCCTTTCTGCACCTCTGTTCCTTCTTGCTGCACTTCTTTTTTCTTTCTGCATGTCTCTCGCTTCTTTCTGCACCCCTCGTGCCTCTTTCACACCTCTCTTCCCTCTTTCTGCACCCCTCTTGCCCCTTTCTGCACCTCTGTTCCTTCTTTCTGCACTTCTTATATTTCTTTCTGCAGCTCTCTTGCTTCTATTTGCACCCCTTGCCTCTTTCTCCACCCATCCACCCCCTTTCTACACCCCTGTTGCTTCTTTCTGCACCTCTGTTCCTTCTTTCTGCACTTCTTTTGTTTCTTTCTGCACATCTCTTGCTTCTTTCTGCACACCACGGGCCTCTTTCTGCACCCCTCTTCCCTCTTTTTGCACCCCTCTTGCCTCTTTCTGCACCTCTGTTGCTTCTTTCTGCACTCATCTTGCTTCTTTCTGCACTCCTCGTGCCTCTTTCACACCCCTCTTTCCTCTTTGTGCACCCCTCTTGCCTCTTTCTGCACCTCTGTTCCTTATTTCTGCACTTTTTTTGTTTCTTTCTGCAGCTCTCATGCTTCTTTCTGCACACCCTTGCCTCTTTCTCCAACCATCTTCCCTCTTTCTGCACCCCTGTTGCCCCTTTCTGAACCTCTGTTCCTTCTTTCTGCACTTCTTTTTTTCTTTCTGCACCCCTCTTCCCTCTTTTTGCACCCCTCCTGCCTCTTTCTCCACCCCTGTTCCCCCTTTTTGCACCTCTGTTGCTTCTTTCTGCACTCCTGTTGCTTCTTCTACACCTCTCTTGCTTCTTTCTGTACCCCTTGTGCCTCTCTCACACCCCTCTTCCCTCTTTCTGCACCCTTCTTGCCTCTTTCTGCACCTCTGTTCCTTCTTTCTGCACTTCTTTTGTTTCTTTTTGCACCTCTCTTGCTTCTTTCTGCACCCCTCTTGCCACTTTCTCCAACCCTGTTCCCCCTTTTTACATCTCTGTTGCTTCTTTCTGCACTTCTCTTGCCTCTTTCACCACCCATCATCCCACTTTTTCCACCTCTGTTGCTTCTTTCTGCACATCTGTTGCTTCTTTCTGCACCTCTGTCCCTTCTTTATGCAACCCTTGTGCCTCTTTCTGCACCTCTCTTCCTGCACCCCTCTTGCTTCTTTCTGCACCACTCGTGCCTCTTTCACACCCCTCTTCCCTCTTTCTGAACCCCTCTTGCCTCTTTCTGCACCTCTGTTCCTTCTTTCTGCACTTCCTTTGTTTCTTTCTGCACCTCTCGTTTCTTTCTGTATCCATTTTGCCTCTTTCTCCACCCCACTTCCCCCTTTCTGCATCTCTGTTGCTTCTTTCTGCATTTCTCTTGCATTTCTCTTGCGTCTTTCTGCACCCCTCATGCCTCTTTCTGCACCCCTTATCCCTCTTTCTGAAGTGCTCTTGCTTCTTTCTGCACCCATCTTCCCTCTTTCTGCACCCCTCCTGCCTCTTTCCGCACCTCTGTTTCTTCTTTCTGCACTTCTTTTGTTTCTTTCTGCACCTCTCTTGCTTCTTTCTACACACCTCTTACCTCTTTCTGCACCACTCTTCCCTCTTTCTCCACCCCTCTTGCCTCTTTCTGCACCTCTGTTCCTTCTTTCTGTACTTCTTTTCTTTCTTTCTGCACCCCTTTTGCCTCTTTCTGCACCCCTTGTGCCTCTTTCCTCACCCCTCTTGCCTCTTTCTGCACCTCTGTTCCTTCTTTCTGTACTTCTTTTGTTTCTTACCGCAGCTCTCATGCTTCTTTCTGCACCCCCTTGCCTCTATCTCCACACCTCTTCCCTCTTTCTGTACCCCTGTTGCCCCTTTCTGCACCTCTGTTCCTTCTTTCTGCACTTCTTTTGTTTCTTTCTGCACATCTCTTGCTTCTTTCTACAGCCCTCGTGCCTCTTTCTGCAACCATCTTCCCTCTTTTTGCACCCATCTTGCCTCTTTTTGCACCTCTGTTGCTTCTTTCTGCACTCCTCTTGCTTCTTTCTAAACCTCTCTTGCTTCTTTCTGCATCACTTGTGCTTCTTTCTGCATCCCTCTTCCCTCTTTCTGCACCCCTCTTGCCTCTTTCTGCACCTCTATTCCTTCTTTCTGCACTTCCTTTGTTTCTTTCTGCACCTCTCTTGCTTCTTTCTGCATCCCTCTTGCCACCTTCTCCATCCCTTTTCCCCCTTTTTGCATCTCTATTGCTTCTTTCTGCACTACTCTTGCCTCTTTCTCCACCCCTCAACCCTCTTTCTGTACCTTTGTTGCTTCTTTCTGCACTTCTCTTGTTTCTTTCTGCACCTCTGTCCCTTCTTTCTGCATCCCTTGTGGCTCTTTCTGCACCCCTCTTCCCTCTTTCTGCACCACTCTTGCCTCTTTCTGCACTTCTTTTGTTTCTTTCTGCAACTCTCTTGCTTCTTTCTGTATGCCTCTTGCTTCTTTCTGCATCCCTCATGCCTCTTTCACACCCCTCTTCCATCTTTCGGCACTCCTCTTGCCTCTTTCTGCACCCCTCTTCCCTATTTCTGCAGCCCTCCTGCCTCTTTCTGCACCTCTGTTCCTTTTTTCTGCACTTCTTTTGTTTCTTTCTGCACACCTCTTGCCTTTTTCTCCACCCCTCTTCCTCCTTTCTGCATCTCTGTTGCTTCTTTCTGCACTTCTCTTGTCTCTTTCTCCACCCCTCTTCCCTCTTTCTGCACCTCGGTTGCTTCTTTCTGCACCTCTCTTGCTTCTTTCTGCACCCCTTTTTCCGCTTTCTGCACCCCTCTTGCTTCTTTCTGCTCCTCTGTTCCTTCTTTCTGCACTTCTTATGTTTCTTTCTGCAGCTCTCTTGCTTCTTTCTGTACCCCCTTGCCTCTTTCTCCACCCATCCACCCTCTTTCTGCACCCCTGTTGCCTCTTTCTGCGCTTCTGTTCTTTCTTTCTGTACTTCTTTTGTTTCTTTCTGCACATCTCTATCTTCTTTCTGCACCCCTCTTCCCTCTTTTTGCAACCCTCTTGCCTCTTTCTGCTTCTCTGTTGCTTCTTTCTGCACTCCTCTTGCTTCTTTCTGCACTCCTTGTGCCTCTTTCACACCCCTCTTTACCCTTTTTGCACCCCTCTTGCCTCTTTCTGCACCCCTGTTCCTTCTTTCTGCATTTCTTTTCTTTCATTCTGCACTTCTCTTGCTTCTTTCAGCACCCCTCCTGCCACTTTCTCCACCCCTGTTCCCCCTTTTTGCATCTCTGTTGCTTCTTTCTGCACTTCTCTTGCCTCTTTCTCTACCCCTCATCCCTCTTTCTGCACCTCTGTCGCTTCTTTCTGCACTTCTCTTGCTTCTTTCTGTACCTCTGTCCCTTCTTTTTGTAACTCTTGTGCCTCTTTCTGCACCCCACTTCCCTCTTTCTGTCCCCCTCATGCCTCTTTCTGCACCTCTGTTCCTTCTTTCTGCACTTCTTTTGTTTCTTTCTGCACCTCTCTTGCTTCTTTCTGAACCCCTCTTGCCTGTTTCTCCACCACTCTTCCCCCTTTCTGCATCTCTGTTGCTTCTTTCTACACTTCTCTTGTCTCTTTCTCTACCCCTCTTCCCTCTTTCTGCACCTCTGTTGTTTCTTTATGCCCCTCTCTTGCTTCTTTCTGTACCCCTTGTGCCTCTCTCACACCCCTCTTCCCTCTTTCTGCACCCTTCTTGCCTCTTTCTGCACCTCTGTTCCTTCTTTCTGCACTTCTTTTGTTTCTTTTTGCACCTCTCATTTCTTTCTGCACCCCATTTGCCTCTTTCTGCACTCCTCTTGCCTCTTTCTGCACCCCTCTTCCCTCTTTCTGCATCCCTCTTGCATCTTTCTGCACCTCTGTTCCTTCTTTCTGCACTTCTTCTGTTTCTTTCTGCAGCTCTCTTACTTCTTTCTGCACCCGCTTGCCTCTTTGTCCAACCATCCACTCTCTTTCTGCACCCCGTTGCCTCTTTCTGCATCTCTGTTCTTTCTTTTTGCACTTCTTTTGTTTCTTTCTGCACATCTCTTGCTTCTTTCTGCACCTCACGTGCCTCCTCCTGCACCCCTCTTCCCTCTTTGTGCACTCCTCTTGCCTCTTCCTGCACCTCTGATCGATCTTTCTGTACTTCTTTTCTTTCTTTCTGCACTCCTCGCTTCTTTCTGCACCCCTTTTGCCTCTTTCTGCACCCCTCTTGCCTCTTTCTGCACCTTGGTTCCTTCTTTGTGCACATATTTTGTTTCTTTCTGCAGCTCTCTTGCTTCTTTCTGCATCCCTTTCCCTCTTTCTCTACCCCTCTTCTCTCTTTCTTCACCCCTGGTGCCTCTTTCTACACCTCTGTTCCTTCTTTCTGTACTTCTTTTGTTTCTTTCTGCACATCTCTTGCTTCTTTCTGCATGCCTCGTGCCTCTTTCTGCACCCCTCTTCCCTCTTTTTGCTCCCCTCTTGCCTCTTTCAGCACCTCTGTTGCTTCTTTCTGCACCTCTTTGCTTCTTTCTGTACCACTCATGCTTCTTTCTGCACCCCTCTTCCCTCTTTCTGCATCCCTCTTGCCTCTTTCTGCACCCCTGTTCCTTTTTCTGCTCTTCTTTTGTTTCTTTCTGTACCTCTTTTGCACCCCTTTTGCCACTTTCTCCACCCCTCTTCCCCCTTTTAGCATCTCTGTTGCTTCTTTCTGCACTTCTCTTGCCTCTTTCTCCACCCCTCATCCCTCTTTCTGCACCTCTGTTGCTTCTTTCTGCACTTCTCTTGCTTCTTTCTGCACCTCTGTCCCTTCTTTTTGCAATCCTTGTGCCTCTTTCTGCATCCCTCTTCCCTCCTTCTGCACCTCTCTTGCCTCTTTCTGCACCTCTGTTCCTTCTTTCTGCACCTCTTTTGTTTCTTTCTGCACCTCTCGCTTTTTTATGCACCCCTTTTGCCTCTTTCTGCACTCCTCTTGCCTCTTTCTGCAACTCTGTTCCTTCTTTCTGCACCTCTTTTGATCTTTCTGCAACTCTCTTGCTTCTTTCTGCACCCCTCTTGCTTCTTTCTGCATCCCTCATGCCTCTTTCACACCCCTCTTCCCTCTTTCTGCACCCCTCTTGCCTCTTTCTGCACCTCTGTTCCTTCTTTCTGCACCTCTTTTGTTTCTTTCTGCAACTCTCTTGCTTCTTTTTGCACACCTCTTGCTTCTTTCTACACCCCTCATGCCTCTTTCACACCCCTCTTCCCTCTTTCTCCACCCCCCTTCCCCCTTTCTGCACCTCTTTGCTTCTTTCTGCACCACTCGTGCTACTTTCTGCACCCCTCTTCCCTCTTTCTGCACCCTTCTTGCCTCTTTCTGCACCTCTGTTCCTTCTTTCTGCTCTTCTGTTGTTTCTTTCTGCACCTCTCTTGTGTCTTTCTGCACCCTTCTTTCCACTTCCTCCACCCCTGTCCCCCCTTTTTGCATCTCTGTTGCTTCTTTCTGTACTTCTTTTGCCTCTTTCCCCACCCCTGATCCCTCTTTCTGCACCTCTTTTGCTTCTTTCTGCACTTCTCTTGCTTCTTTCTGCACCTCTTTCCCTTCTTTCTGCAATCCTTGTGCCTCTTTCACACCCCTCTTCCCTCTTTCTGCACCCCTCTTGCCTCTTTCTGCACCTCTGTTCCTTATTTCTGCACTTCTTTTGTTTCTTTCTAAAACTCTCTTGCTTCTTTCTGCACCCCTCTTGCTTCTTTCTGTACCCCTCATGCCTCGTTCACACCCCTCTTCCCTCTTTCTGCATCCCTCTTGCCTCTTTCTGCACCTCTGTTCCTTCTTTCTGCACTTCTTTTGCTTCTTTCTGCACCTCTCTTCTTTCTTTCTGTATCCCTCTTGCCTCTTCCTCCACCCCACTTCCCCCTTTCTGCATCTCTGTTGCTTCTTTATGTACTTCTCTTACTTCTTTCTGCACCTCTCTTGCTTCTTTCTGCACCCCTCATGCCTCTTTCTGCACCTCTCCCCTCTTTCTGCACCCCTCTTGCCTCTTTCTGCACCTCTGTTCCTTCTTTCTGCTCTTCTTTTATTTCTTTCTGCACCTCTCCTGCTTCTTTCTGCACCCCTCTTGCCACTTTCTTCTCCCTTGTACCCTGTTTCTGCTCCTCTGTTGCTTCTTTCTGCACTTCTCTTGCTTCTTTCTGCATCTCTGTCCCTTCTTTCTGCAACCCTTGTGTCTCTTTCTGCACCCCTTTTCCCTCTTTTGTCTCCCCTCTTGCCTCTTTCTGCATCTCTGTTCCTTCTTTCTGCGCTTCTTTTGTTTCTTTCTGCAACTCTCTTGCTTCTTTCTGTATCCCTCTTGCCTCTTCTCTACCCCACTGCCCCTTTCTGCATCTCTGTTGCTTCTTTCTGCACTTCTTTTGTTTCTGTACTTCTCTCGCCTCTTTCTGTACTCAAATGGGAAGTGCAAGCTGTCAAGTTTAAAGGTATGCGTGCTCTTGTGACTGAGGTATATGTCTACTTGTATATGTATTCTCACATGTGTTATGCATCTGAAGATGGTAGCTTAAAAAGTGGGTAGCTTCTTCTCTAGGCGGTTAAATGTTCTCAGTTTTGCTCTGTCATTCAGTTTCACAGGCAGACATGTCTTATGTATATAGTTGATATAGAGCCCCTCAAATACAATATTGACTACCCATGTGCCCTGTATTATGAGCAGAAAGAAATACATACACCTTTTTGTACACATATTTACAGAGTATGCTGTTTGAAACACAGGTAGTCCAATATTTCTATGTTTATTTTATGTAACATGTCACTAGGTGAAAGCAGAGACACGCATGTATACCTTCACAAACTTGGTCAGACTTACAACAGTGATATGCTTAGGATTGCTGTTTTATATTTGGTAGGTAGGCCTAACATTCTGAGCAGTCGATTAATAGTGAACCTTCAAGAGAAAAGTGAGGTGTAAGACATCTTGGGAGAAGGATTAGTGATTAGGCTACTTTGTATGAGTTTGTTGTAAGGTACAGTCAAAGTAGGCCTCTTTCTGCACGCCTGTTGGTTCTTTCTGCACTTCTCTTGCTTCTTTCTGTACCTTTCTTCCTCTTTTGTGGACTTCTGTTGCCTCTTTCTGCACTTCTCTTGCTTCTTTATGCGCCTTTCTTCATCTTTCTCCACATGTCCTACCTATGCAGGCATATTTAGAAATTAGCATTTAAAAAACCTTAGGAATTCACTGAAAAAACCAGAGGTTTCAGGGACGTTATAGTTAGGAATTAGCATTTAAAAAACCTTAGGAATACACTGAAAAGACCAGAGGTTTCAGGGACGTTATAGTTAGGAATTAGCATTTAAAAAACCTTAGAAATTCACAGAAAAAACCATAGGTTTCAGGGACGTTATAGTTAGAAATTAGCATTTAAAAAACCTTAGAAATTCACAGAAAAAACCACAGGTTTCAGGGACGTTATAGTTTGTTGGACATTTTAACGTGGCTTGGACACGCCTCGGGAGACAACGATCTCCAAGCCACATTGGTTGGCACGTGTACCTAAGGCTAAATTAGCCCTGGACAGAAGAGGTAACAATTTTACCCTAGTTTGGTTCCATCGGTGAGGTCTACTGGACACAACAACCCTGGTTCAGTACACGATACCGAGGCACCTTCACATACATTCTTTTGTTGTGCACTTTCACATGAGTTGCAGTAGCTGTATACTAACTGATCCTGATGAAAGCCTGATGGCTGAAACATGTTGATCTAGCACATGTGGCTGTCTGTAATGGTGGTCAGCCGCATACCACAGCTCATTGTTTTTTAATACTGTCGCTAGGTAGCTCAATAAAGTTTACTGTTAGCTAGCCTCTCAGGCAGTTTTAAACTCACTATCACCTCATTTTAGCACTGTACATCTTTTTATCATTTGTTCACACACCTAGCTCACATAGGGTTTTAGTACAACCCAGCTGCCCATTCAAAACATTCCTGAGCTCCTACCTCGTAGAGAGGGGGTTGTAGCCCGCATTAGAACTAGGTTCTGACGCAAGGAGGCACCCCTATGATGAAGCATGACACCGATGGTGTGTGAGGGGAACCGTCCTGATAAGGGATACCCCCGAAGAAAAGCTTGGTTTTCTTAAATCCACCTTCCTCTCAGCCACTTAGTCTGGACCAGTGGGCTCGTTGTGTTTAGATGTCATCAGTGATGTCATCAGTGATGTCACTGACCATGTCATGAGTGATGTAATATGTGATGTCATCAGCAGTGCATTACAGGGGCGCGAGTTATAGTTAGCTCAACTAACTATAACGGCCAAATTTCTCTTGTTTTGTACAAGTGAAATGTCCAACTAACTATAACGTCCCTGAAACCTGTGTTTTTTTCAGTGAATTTTTAAGGTTTTTTAAATGCTAATTTCTAACTATAACGTCCCTGAAACCTATGTTTTTCCCAGTGAATTTCTATATATATATATATTTTTTTTTTTTGTCGCAATTATTAGCCGGAAAATAAAAAACATCATAAACAAGGATTTCTGTGTGCGGCTAATAATTGTGACAAAATTGACTTTGGCCACTGGTCCGGCCCGTAGTCTGCACTCGCTGTTGAGGGCCCTGGCCTCTGACCACATTGTTTGCTGATATATATATATATATATATATATATATATGTATGTTATATAAGTAAATTAAAAAAAATATATATATATTGTGAAATAGATTTTTTTTATAATAGTGTTATGTTTTATATATATATCTATGTATGAATATAGAAACAAATATCTATTTGTGTATATATTTATGAGTATATATATATATATATATATATATATATATATATATATATATATATTTAGAGAAGGAAAGCACTGCCACAATAGAATGTGATACGCATTATGACTATCTCAATGATTCACAGGGCAGTGGAAGCCTTGATATGGAAATGAGCAGTAAACCAACTACAAAGTTCAAAGTAAAATCAAAATTTACCCCTGTAATGCTGAGAGACTCCATAGACATGTTCCATGTTTATTGATGACCACCCTGTAATCTGTATGTTGCACTATTTAAGTGAAAACAAAATGGATACTCACTAGTTGAAGAAGGCAGTAGCCGAAACGCGTCCTGAGAGACCGTGTTTGTTTTGTTTTGAGAAATAAACCCCACTGAGAAGCACAGCTTTGAGTGCCCCATCTTCCTTTTTGGAGTGTTTGGAGGCTTGGAGAGATTTACGGCGTTGACGGCGAGACGTCCGTGAGGCACCACCCATGATCAGGCGCAATCAGGCAGAGCCGTACGGAGGAGGAAAGCGTGGTAGCAACCTGATTGCCCCCGCAAAGCAAACCGGAGAGCATCGACAGGGGAGCCAGCACCGGACGCAGTAGGACCGAACGGGCAGTCCGAGGGCAGCCGGGACGGAACACTGCTGTTGCGAGGTGAGTGGCGAACCGTATCGAGAGACTCGGACTTTACTGCGGAGTGGGGCGCGATGGACCAAGCATAGGAAACTTGACGCTGTAGTCGCGATCGCTGCTGACAGTAACTTTATTTCTCATCAGACCATGAATGACAGCGTAAGCATGATCTTTGCTGCGAGGCAACTCAGATCTGCCACGATTTTCACGACTGCGCCTAACCAAAACACTGGTGCGAGCGGCAGCATGGGGGCCGCAGCTGACGAAACTGACAATGTATATTTACAATTCAAAATGCTGGAAAAACTTAAAAAGAACGAACTCACAAAATGGTAGGAGTGTGAGTCCCTCCAGAAATATCTTGATGTTGGAAGGATACCCAGAGGCCTGAGGATCCTGACCATGCCCAGTCATGAGAACCCCCACCCAGACATGCTTAGAGAATAGGCAGAGCATAATGCCAACAGCTCTGCAGGCATGCTCAAGATTTTAATAAAATATGCAGGAATTGATAGAGACCGGATCTTAGGGGAAATAAAAGATCTGGAAGAGAAAATTGAAAAACATCCGAATCAGGACATTGTACAATCCTTGTCTAAAGTCATGCATGAAAGACTCACAACCGTAGAGGACGGTATAGTCCAGAAGAAAGCGCGGAAATTCAACCGGGACCGGATTGATTACTCCACAGGGCAGATATACACCTTTGCCAAGCGCTTCGATAATATGAGGAGACGGAAGATGCAGGGAACAGCGAGAACACAACAGAATCCAACACAGAGTGATGTGAGCACCTCAGACACTGACCACGAAGAAGGGAGAAGAATGGGAATACACACAACCCTTCAAGACGAGTTTAATTTTTAACAAGAGGACCGCCGCACAAACAACAGGCCTTGGCGAGGGAACACAAGACAAAGAGGCAGAGGAAGAGGAAAGCCAGAAGAGGTGGCCAAGGGAAACGAAACAGCAGGAAGCTCCAATGGGAAAGTGACGAGGAGCAACAGGCACTACTGATCACAGAATCCAGAACGGTAATAAATCTTTCAGAAATGGAACTCACTGAAGAAGACACTAACAATCTGAGTCTGGGACTCTCATACTGTGATCCCAAGGAGTTCAATTATGTAGAGACTAGAATCGAAATGTTCAAATTTATACGTAAACTAAAATTGGCCAAATTGTATAAATTGAATGAAACGGTTAAACCCACTGTACCAGGTAGAGAGATGCATGAGCAGAATCTAGTGGTGGGTGATGTCGAACTGATGCAAGAATTATGGGAACTAGAAAGTGCGAATCCTACACCCCTAGAAAGCTTACAAGTAGCAGAGAGACTAGAAAGTGAAGGAGTATGGATATCAGAGGAAGGAGGCTCCAACCTCAGACTTAAATCCAAAGTTGTGCCACCAACCATGAATGACGATATAGACAAATTTGCAGCCAGAGCGACAGCAGAGATCAAAGAACTTAGGAACATAAAAATCAAGGAGAATTGGAGAACGAATTCTAGCCTTAAAAATACTCTAAAGAAAATCTCAGAGAACAAAGAGGTTGTGGTTAGGAGTGCGGACAAGGGGGGCAACATAGTCCTATGGTCCAAAAAAGCCTACATGGCAGAAGCCTACAGTCACCTTAGAAATCATACATGCTATAAAAAGGTCACCCTTGCGCATGTAGAAGAGATAGAAAGAAGCTTTACTGAGAGACTCGCCTTTTGGAGAAATGAGGGCCTCATTAGCGGTGAGGAATTTTATTTTCTGAAAAACGACAGACCGAAACTTCCAGTGTTCTACCTTATACCTAAGGTGCACAAAGATGCTGAAAAACCCCCAGGGAGGCCGATTATTGCAGCACAGGGAAGCCTTTTTGAAAATGTATCAAAGTACATTGATACTTTCCTTAGACCATTCGTTGAAAGGCTTCCATCTCACATCAAAGACACAACAGATTTTATCAAACACCTTGAAAATGTGGTTTGGGAGGAGGACTTTTTATTAATGACACTAGATGTGCAATCACTGTACACCAGCATCAGACACGAGGATGGAATCAGGGGCACTGAGCACTTCCTTAAAGAAAGACACATCAGATTCTTTAAACACAACCTCATGATCGTCGAAATGATGCAATGGTGTCTTAAACACAACATTTTTTTCTATAATCATGAAATTTTTGAGCAACAGCAGGGGACAGCCATGGAAACCTGCTTTGCGCCAAGTTTCGCGAACCTACACATGGGGTGGTGGGAAGATCAGATACTCAACAATCCACCACTTGACAAATGGAGCACAAACACGCATTTATGGCTCCGTTTCATAGATGATATTTTCATCATATGGCGAGGAGACACAGGCAGCGCAGAGAGATTTGTGGAAGAAATTAACATGAATAGTCTGAATCTAAAATTTACCAGCCACATTAGCAAAACGCAAGCTGAATTTTTGAATGTCAAAATAGAAATAGTAGACAGACAGATCATTACCTCACTACTTAGGAAACCGAGTGCAGGGAACAGCATATTGCACGCCAAGAGCTTCCACCCCAAAAGTCAGATAAACAGCATACCACATGGAGAATACCTCAGGGCCAGGAGAATATGCAACACAGAAACTAGCTTTGCTAAAGCACAGACCGAAATGACGAAGAGGTTCTTCACAAGGGGGTACAATAAGGAGAGTGTTAGAACCACGGCAGAAAGAGTAGCTAGTATCCCGAGAGAAAGACTACTACACAAGATCAAACACACAGCTGTGAAAAAACCTGAACATCGCTTCATCACAACATTCAATACAGCACATCAGAAACTTAGAACAATACTCCAAAGAAATTGGTACCTGATCAAAGGCGACCCTATCATAGGCATAGACCTTCCTAAACACCCTCTGATCACGTACAAAAAAGCTGACTCCATTAGGGACAAGCTTGTCCACAGTGACATTAGAACTGAAAAGAAAACATGGCTACATCCCATTGAAGGCTTTTTCAAATGCAACAAATGCAAAGCCTGTAGGAATGGAGAAAACTTGAAAGAATTCATGATAGTCAATAGGTCACATAAGATCAAAGAGCACTACACATTTAAGAGTGATTTTGTTGTGTACATGATCAGTTGTGGTTGTGGGAAAAGATACGTGGGCAGTATGACTTTACAGGTACACAAGCGGATTTTACAGCATCTGAGAGCAGTTAAGAATGGAGATTTGAGTTATGCACTAGCGAAACACTGCCTTAGCTGTCCTCTGCATGATATTAAGGATTTGAGATACAGTGTCATAGATGGGATAAAAAATGATGAAAGGAGGGGAGACAGGGAGAAGAAACTCAGAGTCCTTGAAGCAAGATACATACTAGCATTAGAGAGCACGGAACCGAAAGGACTCAATGCCAGCGAAGAAATGCATGTACATTTATAAACCCCTAAAAGTATTGCTTGTTACAGTAGTCAGCAAGATTATCGTATAATTGGGCAGCGATGAGTTACCAGCAGCTTGTCATTTGATCCATTTTGTATATATGTTTTTAATATTTAATCTATTTAGTTGATAATAGGTCAACTAATGATGTATTTTGCTTTTTTATATTTCCATTACAGATACTAGAGAATGCCAGTGCATTCAGAGTAGTCGTGAAATCCTGGAAGAATCACTGGAAGACTTACTATATGAGCAGAGCACCAGACACTAGTTGGGACTGCAGTAAGACCGTCTCTTTGTTTCCTTAGGGATTTTAGATTGAGTACTGAATAAAAGTACAGATCATAATAGTTTTTTCTCCCTTTGTGCATTATATATTTTTTATTTTGTACAGTTCGTATTGTGACTAATTTGTGAGGTACTGACTTGATCTCCCTTGTCCCTTAGCTATATGCAGCTAATGCTATATAGTATTAATATATTCTTTTGTGAGGGAGACTTTGCCCACTGGGGCTTTCATTTTCTTGAGCTGACATTTCATTTCTGATTATTTAGGGCAGCGGTCGCCCGTGTGCACTTAATGTAGTAATCGGGTTAGTAACCCTGTTTACTTTTCCTTCCAACTTCAGGACACTTCACTGTTTACTTTTAGCGACTTAACTCTGTAATTACAGTAACATTTGTTTATTCACTTTTTTGTATTTTGAATGTATTAGGAAACTTTTCCATGTTTATTGATGACCACCCTGTAATCTGTATGTTGCACTATTTAAGTGAAAACAAAATGGATACTCACTAGTTGAAGAAGGCAGTAGCCGAAATGCGTCCTGAGAGACCGTGTTTGTTTTGTTTTGAGAAATAAATCCCACTGAGAAGCACAGCTTTGAGTGCCCCGTCTTCCTTTTTGGAGTGTTTGGAGGCTTGGAGATATATATATATATATATATATATATATATATATATATATATATATATATATATATATATATATATATATTTAGAGAAGGAAAGCACTGCCACAATAGAATGTGATACGCATTATGACTATCTCAATGATTCACAGGGCAGTGGAAGCCTTGATATGGAAATGAGCAGTAAACCAACTACAAAGTTCAAAGTAAAATCAAAATTTACCCCTGTAATGCCGAGAGACTCCATAGACATTTTTCATGACCAAATTGTGGCTCAAATAAAAAAACTTAATATAAATATCAATAAAAATAAAAGAAAAATTACAGATCATGAAAGAAAATATGGGCAACTGATGGACAAACTTAAAAAGGAAAAAGTTGAGGTCATAAGAAACTCGGACAAAGGGGAAATATTGTCCTTTGGCCTCTAAAGGAATACATGATTGAGGCGATGGGACAATTGAACAACACAGAGTGCTACAGGAAAAGCTCCTTCCAAAAATTTAAAAGCACACAGGATTGTTATATGACTAAGTTATTGGCATGGAAAAATTTGGGAATGTTAAGTTCTGATGAATACAAATATCTTAGAAAAGAGCATCCTACCATCCCGAAGATCTACTTCATCCCCAAGGTACACAAGGACAGACTCAAGCCACCAGGAAGACCAATAATTTCGGCCTGTGATGACCATTTGAAAATATGTCGTGTTATATTGACTATTTTCTGCAGGAGCATGTCCGTGGCTTAGACTCTTATGTACAGGACACAAGTGACTTTTTGCGAAAGATTAACAATATACAATGGCAAAAAGGATATCGCATGATAGCTCTTGATGTGTCGTCTTTGTATACCTGTATACGAAATGGAGATGGAATAAGGGCCACTGAACACTTTTTATCTTGTAGACCCATACAATATGTTCAACACAATAGAATGATTATTGATTTATTGAACTTCTGTTTGAACAATAATTTGTTCCTTTTCAAGAATCAAATATATCAGCAGGTGCGAGGAGTGGCGATGGGGGCCAGCTTCTCCCCCAGTTATGCATGCCTGTTCATGGGATGGTGGGAGGAGCTAGTCCTCAAGAAGCAATATGGTCATATTTGTCAGAAAAACATAATTTGTTGGCTAAGATATATAGATGACTTATTCATCATGATATGGCACGGAACAGAAAGTAGTGCGAATGAATTTATAGCGCAACTAAATATTAATGATAACAACTTAAGATTTACATCATGTATAAGTGAGGAGAGTGTAACCTTTCTTGATGTACAAATCACCATCAATAATAATGCCTTATCCACCACCCTATACAGGAAAGAGACGGCGGGAAATGCACTATTACATGCACAAGCGCTCACCCCCGTCATCTGATAGATAGCATCCCCTATGGGGGAATGCTTCGAATAAGAAGAATTTGTAGTAATGACAGCGAATGTGAAAACAAACAAAATGAAAGTAAGGCCAGATTTTTGGAAAGAGGATAAAGAGACAAAATAGTGGATAGAGCCATTGCAATATCTAAACAAAAACCCAGAGAGGAGTTATTAGTAGACAGAAATAAGCTGGAGGCAACATCTTGCAGTTCTTTGGTAATACAGAATGAACCCACACGTCTCATTATGTCATTTTCTAGGCAAGAAAGGCAGATCAGAGGAATAGTGAGACGGAATTGGCCCATCATACTAGATGACCCCATTATTGGGTGATCCCTATTGAAGAAACCAACCATCACATATAGAAAAACAGCGTCTATGAGTAGTGTCCTGGTACGTAATAATCCTGGGGACCAGGAGGTGGGTCTATGGCTCACAGTAAGAAAAGGGTTTTTTAAATGTACCAGTTGCAAGGCCTGTAAATTTGGAATAAATAAATTGGAGTATTGCACTGCTTTTAATAACATTCTGCGTGCCATTACTCAACATTTGACATGCAAAACTGAATATGCGGTCTATGTCTTAGAGTGTAGCTGTAATTTCAAATATATTGGAAGTACTAAGTTGGCAGTACATAAAAGGGTCTTACAACATATAAGAGCTATCACCAAAAATGACCCAAGTTACCTGTGGCCAGGCATTTTAAGGACTGTCATGAAAGCAATCTTAGTCATTTACGATATTATGTGTTGGATGCCATCCCTCTAGACAAAAGGGGGAACAGAGAAGCGAAATTAAGACGACTGGAAACGCAATTCATATTGGAATTAGATACCAAATATCCGGGGGTCTAAATACGAGCGAGGACCTCTACACGTTTTTATGAAACCCGAGCATCCAAATGTATACTACTGCTGCTATTCTGGTGATGTATGACCTCTACAAATGCATGATCTCTATCTTGTATATATTTCTGATGAATGATTATTTATACATATATTTATATTTTTATTGGTCTTATGACGATATTGATATAATGATTTTGTCTGTTCGGATGATCAATCTGCCAAGCATGGACTAATAATTAAGCAATTTTAGAGGGTCTTTTAAGAAGTTGATGATTTTAGCAATTGAGTTGTATATTTATGGATATCTATATGTATTTATTTATTTATTTACATGTATTTAGGTCTATGTTTACAATCATGGGAATCAATTGCATCATTAGTTGACTATTCCCTCCATACTTGCTTGCTTGTTTGCACATGCTGTGATTTGCACTTTATGTCCCTTTCAGCCATGGGTGGCTCAAATAGTATAGCCAATGACATTATGTCAATACAGGCTGCCCTGGCTGGGAGAGGACATGTTAGTTTTAATAGCATTTTAACACTAGCACTTTTCTACACCTTTTTTACACCTTTTTAATTTAGCACTCAGTTAGGGTATTTATTTACACATAAGGGTAAATTCACATATTAGGTGGATTCGTTATAAAATGAAAATGTGGAATGGATTCAATATGGTACTGGTTTTGAAATAGCATTTATGCATGATATTTTTGGATATGTGATTTGATAATGGCTAGGCTTTTCCTAATTTGTACCTTTTTGAGAGATGTTAAAAGTACTTAAGCTATGACATTTTGCAAAAGCATTTAAGCAAATAATCACATCACCAGGCATATGTGAATTACTGTGAAATAAGTATTTTTTCCATTTTCATTAACTTTTGTATGCACTGTCACTTTAAAAATTGTGAACTGAATTCCTCATGTTGTCATGTGATCAAGGCAGGCGACTGCCGAAATGCGTAATGGCGAGACTGTTGGAGCGGTAAAATAAACAAAACTGCACGAATTTGGGTCCACTCTCGTTTGTTGGTGGAGAAAAAACAACGGTACAAAGACGAGCAACTGCTATATCATCCGGGTTGATTTCCTCCGGATTAAGTGGGCCCCCTCCCCGAGTGACGGCTCCGTGGTAAAGAAATCAAGTTTCCGGAAGTACCGTGTATCGCCGAGGCTTCGGTGAGACTGGGAACCGGGGACGTTTCAATTGTGCCGGAAAACGGATATACGGAAGCCCCCTGCTGCTACGACATCGGTACCAGGAAGAGAACGGCTCAGGCAGAGCGCGGCGCGGTGGCAGCTTGGACGAGTGAGGCGGCGTGAGGTGGCTGCACTGGGACCCAAGACTCGAAAATAAGGTACACGATATCGTAGCATTATAGCAGCTGGGGAGGTGTGCTGTTGGGATTTTATTAACAGCGTTACTATATCGGACTATTATAGATCCCACGCCGATATAACCAAGAACACTACAAACCGACAAACATGTCCGCTGCAGCGCTAAGGGATCGTGAGTCAGCTGCGGAGGAAATGTTCTCAGAAACATTTCCGGAGCAGTTGGATGCCAATGCAAGTGCTAATGAAGAAGCAAGTGGGGGATTGAGAAGCCTGAAAGATAAATTTCGGGCACTAGAGAAATTAATGCGCCAGGAGATGTCGAAGTGGTGGGAGTCAAAATCTTTACAGAAATATCTGGATGTGGGAAGGATCCCTAGAGGATTACGCATAATGATTGCCCCAAGTTTGAGATGCCAAACCCTGCAATGATGGTAGAATGGGCGCAATGCAACCTGGAATCCACACGAAAGCTTGTGGCTATATTAGTAAAATATGCCGATAGTGACAGGCATGAAATCCAGCTTAAGATCGACAATCTGAATGAGGAAATTAAGGCGCACAATGATTCCCAGCAGAAACAGAAACTATTATGATGAAATGACTGGCAGATTGAATAAGGAGGAGGGCAAAATCAAACAAAGAAAGACATACAAATTCAGGAGGGATAAAGAAGATTATGCCAATGGGCAAATCTTCACATTTACACGCAAATTTGACACGTTTAGAAAGGCAACAGAGGACAGAAGGACACAAGAAACAAATCAAGGAACAAATCTTGAGAACACAAATCATTTCCTGGCTGGGGCAACCTCAATTTCGGATTTAAGTTCAGCGCAGAAAAGCGAAACCCGACACTGAGGGCCAAAGGGAAAGAAACCGCGCAACCCAAAATTCCATTAAACCAACATTGGGAGAGGAATTGGAATATATCAGACGCAGTCGCAGGGAAACACTGCGCCCTAGGAATGTATCGACAAAAACGAAGGACCAAAAGTAGGAGGGAGAGGAGAAAAGCAGCAAGAAAGCGCGAGTTCCAAACGTCCAATAAGGGGATGGGGACGGGGAAATTGGAAGCGCAATTGAGTATGATAAAAAAATCTGAGCAAACATCTATAAATGCCAATACTATCATCAATTTATCAAACATTGATTTAAGTGCTGCTGAACGTCAATTGCTTTCCCTGGGCCTTTCATACTGTCCTGAGACGAATTTCAACTATACGCAGACAAGAGCTGAAATTTATAGGTTTATCAGGAAATTAAAATTGAAGAAGTATCATCAGTTACAACTGGCAAATAAAGGAAAGATGGCTAGTTCATCAGCATTAAATACTGCCAGCATTTCCAATCTCACAGCTGCGGAATTTAATGTGCTAAAAGTATTACAAAATTTAGAGAAGGAAAGCACTGCCACAATAGAATGTGATACGCATTATGACTATCTCAATGATTCACAGGGCAGTGGAAGCCTTGATATGGAAATGAACAGTAAACCAACTACAAAGTTCAAAGTAAAATCAAAATGTGCCCCTGTAATGCCGAGAGACTCCATAGACATTTTTCATGACCAAATTGTGGCTCAAATCAAAAACTTAATATAAATATCAATAAAAATAAAAGGAAAATTACAGATCATGAAAGAAAATATGGGCAACTGATGGACAAACTTAAAAAGAAAAAAAATGTGGCCATAAGAAACTCGGACAAGGGGGGAAATATTGTCCTTTGGCCTCTAAAGGAATACATGATTGAGGCGATGGGACAATTGAACAACACAGAGTGCTACAGAAAAAGCTCCTTCCAAAAATTTAAAAGCACACAGGATTGTTATATGACTAAGTTATTGGCATGGAAAAATTTGGGAATGTTAAGTTCTGATGAATACAAATATCTTAGAAAAGAGCATCCTACCATCCCGAAGATCTACTTCATCCCCAAGGTACACAAGGACAGACTCAAGCCACCAGGAAGACCAATAATTTAGGCCTGTGATGGACCATTTTAAAATATGTCGTGTTATATCGACTATTTTCTGCAGGAGCATGTCCGTGGCTTAGACTCTTATGTACAGGACACAAGTGACTTTTTGTGAAAGATTAACAATATACAATGGCAAAAAGGATATCGCATGATAGCTCTTGATGTGTCGTCTTTGTATACCTGTATACGAAATGGAGATGGAATAAGGGCCACTGAACACTTTTTATCTTGTAGACCCATACAATATGTTCAACACAATAGAATGATTATTGATTTATTGACCTTCTGTTTGAACAATAATTTGTTCCTTTTCAAGAATCAAATATATCAGCAGGTGCAAGGAGTGGCGATGGGGGCCAGCTTCTCCCCCAGTTATGCATGACTGT
The DNA here is from genome assembly GCA_963921515.1 of Calotriton arnoldi. Lineage (NCBI taxonomy): Eukaryota > Metazoa > Chordata > Amphibia > Caudata > Salamandridae > Calotriton > Calotriton arnoldi. The sequence goes on along the minus strand of CAWUFW010001545.1, from coordinate 464,155 downwards.
TCATGGGATGGTGGGAGGAGCTGGTCCTCAAGAAGCAATATGGTCCTATTTGTCAGAAAAACATAATTTGTTGGCTAAGATATATAGATGACTTATTCATCATATGGCACGGAACAGAAAGTAGTGCGAATGAATTTATAGCGCAACTAAATATTAATGATAACAACTTAAGATTTACATCATGTATAAGTGAGGAGAGTGTAACCTTTCTTGATGTACAAATCACCATCAATAATAATGCCATATCCACCACCTTATACAGGAAAGAGACGGCGGGAAATGCACTATTACATGCAACAAGCGCTCACCCCCGTCATCTGATAGATAGCATCCCCTATGGGGAAATGCTCCGAATAAGAAGAATTTGTAGTAATGACAGCGAATGTGAAAACAAACAAAATGAAAGTAAGGCCAGATTTTTGGAAAGAGGATATAGAGACAAAATAGTGGATAGAGCCATTGCAAAATCTAAACAAAAACCCAGAGAGGAGTTATTAATACACAGAAAAAAGCTGGAGGTAACATCTTGCAGTTCTTTGGTAATACAGAATGAACCCACATGTCTCATTATGTCATTTTCTAGGCAAGAAAGGCAGATCAGAGGAATAGTGAGACGGAATTGGCCCATCAGACTAGATGACCCCATTATTGGGCAATACCTATTGAAGAAACCAACCATCACATATAGAAAAACAGCATCTATGAGTAGTGTCCTGGTACGTAATATTCCTGAGGACCAGGAGGTGGGTCTATGGCTCACAGCAAGAAAAGGGTTTTTTAAATGTACCAGTTGCAGGGCCTGTAAATTTGGAATAAATAAATTGGAGTATTGCACTGCTTTTAATAACATTCTGCGTGCCATTACTCAACATTTGACATGCAAAACTGAATATGCGGTCTATGTTTTAGAGTGTAGCTGTAATTTAAAATATATTGGAAGTACTAAGTTGGCAGTACATAAAAGGGTCTTACAACATATAAGAGCTATCACCAATAATGACCCAAGTTACCCTGTGGCCAGGCATTTTAAGGACTGTCATGAAAGCAATCTTAGTCATTTACGATATTATGTGTTGGATGCCATCCCTCTAGACAAAAGAGGGGGGAACAGAGAAGCGAAATTAAGACGACTGGAAACGCAATTCATATTGGAATTAGATACCAAATATCCGGGGGGTCTAAATACGAGCGAGGACCTCTACACGTTTTTATGAAACCCGAGCATCCAAATGTATACTACTGCTGCTATTCTGGTGATGTATGACCTCTACAAATGCATGATCTCTATCTTGTATATATTTCTGATGAATGATTATTTATACATATATTTATATTTTTATTGGTCTTATGACGATATTGATATAATGATTTTGTCTGTTCGGATGATCAATCTGCCAAGCATGGACTAATAATTAAGCAATTTTAGAGGGTCATTTAAGAAGTTGATGATTTTAGCAATTGAGTTGTATATTTATGGATATCTACACGTATTTATTTATTTATTTACATGTATTTAGGTCTATGTTTACAATCATGGGAATCAATTGCATCATTAGTTGACTATTCCCTCCATACTTGCTTGCTTGTTTGCACATGCTGTGATTTGCACTTTATGTCCCTTTCAGGCATGGGTGGCTCAAATAGTATAGCCAATGACATTATGTCAATACAGGCTGCCCTGGCTGGGAGAGGACATGTTAGTTTTAATAGCATTTTAACACTAGCACTTTTCTACACCTTTTTAATTTAGCACTCAGTTAGGGTATTTATTTACACATAAGGGTAAATTCACATATTAGGTGGATTAGTTATAAAATGAAAATGTGGAATGGATTCAATATGGTACTGGTTTTGAAATAGCATTTATGCATGATATTTTGGATATGTGATTTGATAATGGCTAGGCTTTTCATAATATGTACCTTTTTGAGAGATGTTAAAAGTACTTAAGCTATGACATTTTGCAAAAGCATTTAAGCAAATAATCACATCACCAGGCATATGTGAATTACTGTGAAATAAGTATTTTTTCCATTTTCATTAACTTTTGTATGCACTGTCACTTTAAAAACGGTGTACTGAATTCCTTACGTTGTCATGTGATCAAGGCAGGCGACTGCCGAAACGCGTAATGGCGAGACTGTTGAAGCGGTAAAATAAACAAAACTGCACGAATTTGGGTCCACTCTCGTTTGTTGGTGGAGAAAAAACAACGGTACAAAGACGAGCAACTGCTATATATATTTATATATATATATATCTATATTTATATATAATAAAATGTTACTTACATTTATGCATTTTACATTATAGTTATGTTATATATTAAAGTATTTAATATTTACTATTCTAACCTATATATTTCTATTAGAAATCAATGTTCTTGTCTTTTTAGTGATATTAGTGTAAAACGATATTTTTTTGTCGCTATTTTTGTACTTAACTTTGTACGTATATGAAAACAATATTTTTGGGAGCAATTTTTTTGACACGATATTTATGCATCACAATATTTGTATTCTCGATATTATGTCAGTGAACCGCAGGCCCACTAATACCATTTAATTTACAGGCCCTGGGCACATGTAGTGCACTTTACTAGAGACTTATACATTAGTTAAATATGCCAATTGGGTATGAACCGATGTTACCATTTTTTAGGGTGAGAGCACATGCACTTTAGCACTGGTTAGCAGTGGTAAAGTGTGCAGAGTCCTAAAGCCAGCAGAACAAGTACAGAAAAATGGAGGGAGGCAGGGAAAATGTTGGGGGAAGACCACAGCCTCAGGGTGGTCTAACACCTATCTGTGGTATAAATGACAACGATATTGCAAAATGATTATTTAGCATTAAATGCTGTAGTTTTAAACACATCCAGCTATATTTCTGCCAAAGTTGTGTTCGTGCTGTAGTAACCGGTAATTTGGCTCAATTAGTACAATCGCAGCTCCTCTGCCTAGGAACCCTTCACCTTCCAGGTAGTTACATGCTCGGCATCAGAAGGCATTCTCCAGGACTCCAATGTCCCTGGGAGTCTGTCAGAAAGATATTTTCAAAAGCTATGGCACCAAGTCCTTTCAGGCAGAGTTCCAATTAGCCCTCATGCATTTCATGTAGCAGTTGAATCAGGTACCCTTCAAAGTTCTCTCTTCTTGGTATCTGAATTGTGACCTAGTGGCTCCAGCATGGGTTTTTTGAGATGTGTTTACATAATTGGTTCATGCCTGATTCAATGCCAATCAGATCCAAAATGTATTGCACTCATTCTTTCATAACAAATTGATCCATGACAAAACCTCTGAGACTTCACTTATGGACACGCCTTGCAATATAGACATTAACTTCTCCCTGAGAACCACTTTATTTTGGTTTTTTAGACAAACAATGTTGCTGTCTGATCAATGGTTGTTGGTAACTTTGCAGGGTGTGGGTTTATCTTTATTTTCTGGTGCTTGAAAGAAGCACACTATGGTTGAACGCATAATGCTTATTTCCTGATTATTATGTTTCTGTCAAGCTGGCACTGAAATAAGGGAAGGTCCCAAAATATTTTCCCCATGCCCTTTCCTTTAGGAAATTTAAGACAATGCTACAGGAGAAACAGATCAACAGAATTACACCAAATTTAGTGGAAAACTAGATTTTACTCAGAAAGTGTGCTTTCTGTGATTCAGTACTAAACTGTACAGACGTTTTTGAGAAAGTAAGGTTAAAAAAATAGAGGTATCTGGACGGTTGGCCCTGCTGGGCTCCAGTGGGACTCCCATTGGATCAAAACTTAATAAAGTAGAGAGATTTGATATGCCAAAAGGGCTTCTTTTCCCATTGGCTGTCTCGATACAGCGGGACCTGAGCAGTGCTGTGGTACCAAGTGATTTGATTGGTTGGCAGCACCACCAACAGAAATGTTACAGCTGCCAATACAGGACACAGGGACTCCGCGCCATTGTCCTGAAACTTTAAAAAAATAAGATGCAAGGAGGCAGGGTAGGGATTCCCTGACCCCCATGCAGTCATGAGGGGTTACTAGAGGGAACCCCTCCAAGAGTAAATAAAATATAAAAAAATGTTGAGCCAGCTGGTCCTGTGGTACCCCACCGGATCCACCATGGAACCTTGTATGGTACCAAAGGTCTCCATCAAGATTACATGGGGGTCTGGGTTAGCTGTTGCTGTAGTACAGCAGGACCAGTGAAAAAAGTTTTAAAAAATCACAAGCCCGAGATTTTCCGATGTAGTTAAAACACCTGAAACATACGGAAACTGAAAGCAAAGAAAGGAGCAGTAGAAACAAAGGAAGGACTTTTACTTGTACTTATATAGGAGTTTGAAGAAAAGCGAGAAAGAAAAGAAGGACCAAGGGAGCCATAAGAGGAGGAGACAGACGGAGTGCGGTTTTGGACAGAGAGGAAGCAAAGCACAGAGAAGGAGAAAAGCGCAGAGAAAGCAGAAAATGGAGGAAGCTCAACAACATCCGAGTGAGAGGCGACAATGGGGAGAAGTCTCACTTGAGAAGTTTGCCTTCCCAAAGCAGACGTTGCTGCATTCCCACCCCCTGATGAACAGTGACGACTATCCCGCTGAACCCACATCTGACAAGCCGGTAGCTGAGGTGCAGGGCAGACCCCACCGGAGAAGTGCCCTATCCTGCAGTGCTCCAGGGGTGCATGGCTAAGCCAGGTGAGTGCCCGGGTGTGTGGCTGGAAGAGGGAGAGCCGCACTTTGCAGTAGAAGTAGCTTACAAAATACCTTTCTATGTAATAAGTGTCTAGCAAACTCTCACCCTCATTGGATGATGTCATCAGTGATGTCACTGAATATGTAATGGATGATGTAATAAGAGGATTAGTAAACCTTTTCGGTCAAGAACAGACCATGTATATGATAGCCACAGGATCCTGACCGCAAGAAATACAGTACTGAATTGTATCCCTATTCAGAGAAGCATGTTTGTTACACCAGATGGAGCACCACAGTAAGAGGGGAGCCATCCTTATCTGCATCAGCATAGTTAGAACTACTCGTGGGACCACCAGGAGGTGGAGAACTCTGTGTTCCTCAACCTGAAGGATGCTCATGTCCCTATAGTCCCAGATATCAGACCCATATCTCAGAACAGGGAAGCACTTATGGTTGTAAATTTCCTTTAGTAGGACAATTGGTCTAATATCAATGCTTGCAGCCAGGTTAAATAAGAAGCCTGCAGACTGAGAAAAATGCAGCTTCCTGTTTGTGAAGCAGGGATACCAGGAACCAGCCCCATCAATGATCACACACAAGTAGTGGAAATGATGCACCCTTCCTGTAGAGTGACCCTTGATTGAATATGCCCGGTTCTCCAAGTTTTTTCATCCACAGGCCATATGGAAGATTTTAGAGACATTGGTTGAAAAGGTTAGCTCTTCCATGAAACAAACAAAGGCATTGTTTTTTTAGCCTATGGGAAGTTTGAGAAACTAAAACAGCATAGTCAGCATTTAACAGCACAGGTATGACCTTGCTTTTCCTTCTGAGCTTCACCTCAATATCAATAATATATAAAAAGAACAAGATCGGTAGAAGGATGCACCCTTGTTTCATGCCCTGAGCTAGGTTGTAAGAACTAGAACATTCCCCAGTTTCTCCAAATCTTACTGAGGCTGAAAAATTGAAATGGAGAGCCATGAGAAAGGCCATTGGCGAACATTGATGTCCACAACTTAGATCTATTTACCTTGTCGAAGGTGCGCAACAATTCCATAATTGACAGGAATAAAGAGCTTGATTTAGCTAAAGTATTTTTACTTATAATCAGATGTAATTTTAGACATTGTTTCAGGGTCCCTACACCTGCCCGAAACCCATACTGCACCTCTGACAGTATAAGACTATCTCTGGTCCAAACCATGAGTCTGTCTAGCACTATTCTTCCTTTTATAATAACTGTTGAATTCAATAATGATATTGGAGAATAAAAGAGAGGGTCATCTTGCTTACCTTTTTTAAAAGATGGGAACTATGACAGCTGATTTCCATAATGAGGGGAGCTCCATTTTACAAGCTGAGTGAAAGGCATTGGTGAGTAATGGAGTCCAAAGCTCATCTGTCATCTTATAAAAGTCCATTGGTAAACCATCAGGACCTGGGACTTTGTGAGAGTGACTTCTAATGGTAGCTGAGGTTATTTGTAGCTTTAACTCCATAGGTAAGGGATAATTTGGGGTGGCCTACACCTCTACCTCTTCATCCCCTTCTGAGACTCTATATATCTTAGTAAAGTGGTCCACTCACGACTCTAGTGCAATATTTACAATCAGGCTAGGTAATGTATTTTTTTAAAACAGAGTGGTGTTTGCCACCTTCCAGAATGCACCAGTATCTCTGAGTTTACAGCTCAAAACCACATTTTCCCAGGCTTCGCTTTGTAATTCTCTTCTCCTTCTTTTCAGATATTATTTATATAAGGTTCGGCATTGGGCGATCGTGTCCCTATCTTTCAGAGATCTTTTCAGTGGCACATGTATCTGTCGTGATCCCCCTAAATTCCACCACCCGTAGGCCCTCCAAAGGTCTCAGAGGCTGTTGAATGCACAAAAAACTGACCCACTCACCCGTGCAACCAGCACATCTGTGTTCATGTGTTTGGTGTCATATGTGTATACACGACAGTGTGCTTACAGTGCTGTCCCAGCGTTATGCCAACACTGCTGGTTTGAATGCATGCAGTGACAGATTGGTTGTGCATGCTTTCGTATTGTTGGCTCTCTGCTTGTATTTACATGGCCATCCTCTAGACACTAGAATAAAGAGGCTTGCTATTCTGCCTTCCCTGCCATCAGGGATGATGCCTTACTCATTTCTGAGCTCTCCCATGAGCTCCTCAGACTCCGAGGTCTTGCGTGAGCTCCTCAAACCTTGACGGCCATAAAGGGTGCAGCCTCTGTATTTAAACCACACCTCCTAGAAGTAGTTTTGCCTTAAGATGGGATCAAGGCAGCGGCTTGTGTGCGTATCTCCACCTCCCACAGCTTCCTTCCCAGAACAGAACGGAACTTACCTGCAAGTATTCCTGGTGATGACCCTCTCCTGCTCAGCCACATGAAGAGTGCCTAAAAACAAAGAAAGAAAAAACAACCTTAAGGGTTAAAGTAAACCGTGGGTAACTCCTGACTCTTTTCCTAGGAGTTGGCATCGCAAAAAGGTACTCAAGCAAGCGCTACCATGAGAGCTTAATGGTCCTATAACTTTCTTTGCTAAATAACTTTGTGCACATGATTATTGATTTCTTGGCACTATTTATTTATTGGCACTAATTCTTGGCACGCATTTCTAATACCTCTGCTACTAACTTTGGTGCACAGACATAATATCGAGTACAAAATATTGAGTTGCACAAATATCGAGTTATTAATATCGTGGGTCAGAAATATCGACAGCAAGAATATCGTGGTCAACAATATCGACTTGAGGTAAGTAATATCGATTTTAAAAATATCGAAGTGTTTAATATCGTTTGCAAAAATATAGTCGTTTTTATTATTGTTATGTATTTTAGTATATATTTTATATGTATGTTTTCTGTATAAGAATTGCTTTTATTTTGAATATATGTGTTACATTTTTAGTAGTTATTAAAAAAAAAATTATTTGAATTTGGTGCTTTAAGTTCCATAGCGGGTTGTGGGTTTACAGGGGAATAGGGAGGGAAGTAATTTATTTATATTAAATGTATTCGTTTTTTTAATTTGAATTTTGCGTTTTTAGTTCAGTAGCGGGTTGTGGGTTTATAGGGGAATAGGGTGGGAAGTAATTTAATTATATTAAATGTATTGATTGATTTTTATTTATTAATATTTGTTTAATTGAGATGTTATAGTGTTAAATGTGTAAAGTAATTTATTATTAACTAATTAATAATAGTTTGTTAATTAATTGTAATTAATTAATTGGTAATTAATTATGGTAAGTGTGTAATTAATTTTAGGTGTGTGTTGTGGTGTTTATAGGTGTAAAGGGTAGGAAGTAATTTATTTTCAATTTATTAATTAATAATTGGTTGTTAATTATTTTAATTGATTAATTTGTAATTAATTTTGGTAATTGTGTAATTAATTTTAGGTGTGTGTTGTGGTTTTTGTAGGTGTAAAGGGTGGGAAGGATGGGAAGTGATTTTATTTTAATGGATGAATTAATAATTGGTTGTTAATTAATTTTAATAAATTAATTGGTAATTAATTATGGTAATTGTGTAATTAATTTTAGTGTGTGTTGTGGTGTTTATAGGAGTGAACGGTGGGAAGTAATTTGTGTTTAATTAATTATATATAGTTGTTAATTACTGTTAATTATTTGATATTTATTTTGGGTAATTGTTTATTTTTGTGTGTGTTGTTTTTACTTTTAAAGGGGTAAAGGGTGGGTATTAAATACATTTTAATTATTTAATTATTAGTTGTTAACAGTAATAATTTTTTATTTTAAAATAAGTTTTAATTGTATTATATTATTTTATAGTTTAATTTAGGAGTGTTTTGTGCCTATTATAGGGTTAAAGTGTGTGTTTATTAGTTTTTTTATTAATAATATTTTTTAATTCATTATTAATTATGTTAATTATGTATACAAATGTAATTAAAAATGTTGAAGTGTTTTGTTATTGGTGTGGTGTTATAGGGTAGGAAATAAAATAAATACATTTATGTTTTAATTTTAATTTTGTTTGTAAATATTTTCTAGTTTAAAATAATTATTTTTTTGTAAATGTATTTATTATTTTATATATTTGTAGTTTTTTTTTATATGTAATATGTGTTCTTTTTATATGTTTAATTTTTTTAAACTTTTATATATATATTTTTTTCTAAGTTTTTGAGTGTGAATAGTAAGTTTTTTTTCTCCGCTATCCAACACTTTCCCTACTGATGCACTCACTGGAGTTGGAATAGTATTTTTTACCCCTCCGCTATCCAGCACTTTCCCTACTGTTGCACTCACTGGAGTGGGAATAGTAATTTTTATCTCTCCGCTATCCTGCATTTTCCCTACTGTTGCACTCACTGGAGTTGGAATAGTAATATTTACCTCTCCGCTATCCAGCACTTTCCCTACTGTTGCACTCACTGGAGTGGGAATAGTAATTTTTATCTCTCCGCTATCCTGCATTTTCCCTACTGTTGCACTCACTGGAGTTGGAATAGTAATATTTACCTCTCTGCTATCCAACACTTTCCCTACTGTTGCACTCTCTGGAGTGGGAATAGTAATTTTTATCTCTCTGCTATCCTGCACTTTCCCTACTGTTGCACTCACTGGAGTTGGAATAGTAATATTTACCTCTCTGCTATCCAACACTTTCCCTACTGTTGCACTCTCTGGAGTGGGAATAGTAATTTTTATCTCTCCGCTATCCTGCACTTTCCCTACTGTTGCACTCACTGGAGTTGGAATAGTAATATTTACCTCTCTGCTATCCAACACTTTCCCTACTATTGCACTCTCTGGAGTGGGAATAGTAATTTTAATCTCTCCGCTATCCTGCACTTTCCCTACTGTTGCACTCAGTGGAGTGGGACTAGTAATTTTTACCCCTCCGCTATCCAACACTTTCCCTACTGTTGCTCTTATTGAAGTGGGAATAGTGATGTTTACCCCTCCGCTATTCAACACTTCCCTACTGTTGCACTCACTGGAGTGGGAATAGTAATTTTTTCCCCTCCGCTATCCAACACTTTCCCCAATGTTGCTCTCACTGGAGTGGAAATAGTAATTTTTACCCCTCCGCTATCCAGCACTTTCCCGACAGTTGCACTGTTTGGAGTGCGAATATCCAACACTTTCCCTACTGTTGCACTCACTGGAGTTGCAATAGTAAATTTAATTATTTTGCTATCCAACACTTTTCCTACTGTTGCACTGATTGTATTGGGCAATTTAAGTTTAACAATTTTTTCATAGTTTAATGTTTTGATTTATTCTGGAATGTTTTTTTATATTTTAAACTATTTATATATATATTTTATTTTTATATAAGTTTCAAGTTTTAAAATAAATTAAAGATAATAGTTTATTAATTATTTTAAAGTAAATATATTTGTAATATTTTGTGCAAATATATATTAAATTTAATTTACTTTGTTAAATTAATATTAATATTTAGTATATTTTATATATATTATTTTATTTTATCTATATATATATAAATCAATATATTTTACGTCTATACTTTTCACATCGATATTTTTTATTCAATATTTTTGTACTTACCCGTGTAGGTATGGGAGTCAATATTTTTGTAGTCTACATTTTTTTTCTCACTATATTGAACATCGATATTTTTAACATTGATATTCTCTCAGTGAACCACTAACTTTGTCACTGCCATTTGCTATGCCTTGGCACTAACTGCATATCCTCAAATCATTATAACTGTATACCTGTGCTGATAAACAGGTCATCAACATTTCATTCCACAAATGCTGGAACTCCCTACAAGGGCTACAGATTACTCCGTCCTTGGCGATTGATGTTCGTTGCTTTCCAGTATGTTGGGTGAACACGTGTGAGTGATGGAGAAGGGCGTGATTTGAAATTCCAGTAGTTAACATAAATGTATGTTTATTGTTTTCATTGGGTTCGGGGTAGCACCAGCGTTATTCTTTCATAACCAACATCCAGAGCAGTATCTGGATGCAAGGACATTAACTACATGACGAATGCTCCCGACACCTCTAGGATATCACAAGTCCAGTAATTGCCTTTTAAGTAGGAGATGTAAAGGGAACACTTAAGAGAACAACACAAGAGAGCTAGGGACAGAACGTTAGAACATGGGTCACTCATACCCAGTCTCTCCTGTTCTTGTCTTAAAGATAGACAATTACCTAAAGGTTCCTACCACAACTTCCAGTATTCGGCCCTCTTCCCTGGCCCTTATTAAGCTTCCTCAAAAATATATACATACACAGGCAGTAAAATAGAGTACGTAGAGTTAATCCATACCATCCCTGCGGAATTCAGCAGTGTGGGCTATAAGGTAAGTGCGGCATTGTTGCACCCTGACAGTAGCCTTCTATTTGATCTGTGAGGGCATGCACAAACATTATCTGGAGCCCACCAGGGTTGTGTATTAGCCCCACTTTTGTTTAGCTTATTTCTAAATGTTAGGTTGTCATTTGGAGTCAGTAGATGCCAATGTGCCAAAACTGTGTAATCTACAGATATCCATACTGCTATTTGCTGACAGTGGTGTTCTCCACTCCCAAATGGCAAATTCTATGCACAACTGGATTGAATGTTTTGTTCAAAACTGTTGTGATAAGGCTTTAATAATAAATGTTCAGAAAACAAAAATCATGACTATGAAAAATTCCTAGCACCCCGGAAATTCATCTGCTATTGTTAGAAATTGGGTTTAGTTGGCAGAGGTATGCAGCCTGTCCAAGTCGAGACCACAGTCCTAGTCAGGGTAAGTCAGTCACACACCATAAATTATCCTGTGCTTACCCTCTAGCAGCTTGGCACTGACCAGACAGGCTTAACTTAGGAGGCAATGTGAAAGTATTTGTGCAACATAACAAACAGCGCGCCCCCTCCTACACTGCCTTGTCTATCCCCTAAAAACAATGCCTCTTGGAGTCAATTCACACCCCTCAATGACACTTCCATCTTCAACATACTCTCGACCTTGAAACCTTCAAATCACTTTAATGACCCCCTCCCCCCAACTTCTTCAAAGAAATGATAGGATCATTAGCGCCGCTATGGTCCAAGATCATCAATGCTTCCCTTCTTCAAGGTGAGATCCCTGACTGCCTGAAGGCGGGCCTAGTTCACCCTATTCTCAAAAAACCCACGGCGGACCCTGAAAACCTGAATAATTATCGACCGATCACAAACATCCCTACCCTGGCAAAACTCCTTGAGAAATGTGTACATGAGCAATTGCGCAAACACATTGAGCAATTCCAACTACCTGACCAATTCCAATCGGGTTTCCGTCCCGGTCACAGCACCGAAACGGCCATCACTCATATAGTGGACGACGCGCTCACTCTGCTTGACCAGAATTAATCATGCCTACTAATACTACTCGATCTCTCTTCGGCATTTGACACTGTCAAACATGACAATCTACTTAACCTTTTGAAACGTAGGATGGGGCTCTCAGGCACTGTACTAAAACGGTTTGCTTCTTTTCTCAACAACAGAACGCAGAGAGTCAAATCCAATCAAACACTCTCCAATCCCAGCCCCTGCTCTCTGGGTGTCCCTCAAGGGTCCTCGCTCTCCCCCACGCTCTTCAACCTATTCATTGAACCACTTATGGTAATCCTCAAAGCATCTAACATCCAATACCACATGTATGCTGATGACACACAACTGTACATGAAAATCTCTTCCCCTAAAGATATCAAATCACTCAATGGAACCCTGCATAAAACCCTTAATTGGCTAACCTCCAACCACCTCAAACTAAACGCCCTCAAAACGGAATTCCTCCTCATCTCACCCTCCAGGCAAACACCCATTGTGGAGAAATTTCTAAAAAAAACCTCACCGCCCTCAACTGCACACCTCACATCATTGACTCCACGAAATCTCTAGGAATTGTGCTAGATAAGAACCTAAACATGCAAGATCACATCAGATCATCTACCAAAGGAGAGAACTATCAACTGAGCATACTAAGAAAACTCAAACCCTGCCTTCCCCAAGATGATTTCAAGTCTGCGGTGCAAGCACTGGTCATCTCGAGACTAGAATACGGCAGTGCTACCCTATGCGGGCTACCAAAACTCAGTTTAGCCCCCCTCAGAGCATCGTTGAATGCCGCGACTAGACTCATCACTGGTTCCAAGAAAACCAACCACATTTCTCTGGACCTGAAATTGCTCAACTGTCTTTCGTTTGAGTCAAGGATCAAGCTAAAAATTGCATGTATGACCCATAGAGCACTACACTTCAACACTCCTCTTCACCTGTCAAATAAACTCGAACTTTCTGGTGGCTCCCGGCACTCAAGAAGCACCAGCACATTGCTCCTCAAGCCTAAGAAGTTTAAAAAAATGAAAACATACAATCGCTCATTCTCTGGTATTGCCCCGAGAATTTGAAACTCCCTTCCTGTGGAAACAAGACTGATTCCCTCAACTTTTGCCTTCAAAAGGGAAGTGAAAGCGATACTGATGAACACTGAGCTGGACTAGAAACCCTTTTCCTCTGATCTCCTACTCGTTTTAGCCAGCTAATTGGCTACCTGACACCTGATATAGCCTCAGTGGCGCCAGCTAACATGTGTACCTGATGTATATTGATCTGCTTTTCTCCCACAGCTATCTTCCCATGTCTTTCGCAACCCTATGTAAAGCGCTCTGATACCCTCTTGGGTTATGTTCGCGCTATACAAAACTTTAAATAAATAAATAAATGAAAGCACCACAAAACTACTCCACACCAGGTTAGAAAATGTTTTTTATATATAAAACATGACCAAAACAAAAAACATTTAATGAGTAGAAGTCAAGATATGAAATTTTAAAGAATAAAGGTGTCTGTAGCACTTAGAAGCAATAAGCACCAATAGGGCTATCTGGTCGTGCTAGGGCGGTGCTAAATCAAGAGTTCAGGCTGACCGTGATGGAGATTTGGCCAAATACAGGAGCCACGCAGGCCCATTGACCACAGTACCTTGTTCCTGGTTGCAGCAAAATACGGGGTGCAGCTGAGCGATGTGTCAGCGTCAATCCTGTGGTCGAGGTGGTGTCAATTTTCTTAACATAGTAGTGGCAATTCATCGGTTCCAAAGAAGATGAGCCAAGCTGAGAGACATTGGTTCCATAGACAGTGTGACGGGTTTCTCTACTCAGTTGAGGGGATGCATCGATCGTCCCTCACTGCTGCGGCAGCGATGCATTGGTTCCGATTAGTTGATCCTTTAAGCCGATGCACTGGTTCCGAGAGTGATGCACCGATTCTGCTCTTGCAGCAGCATAGATTCTGCTACACGCAGACAGGGGATGCGTCGGTTCGACTCATTGTAAGGCTGTAGTTCCATGGTGGTACCACACTGCTATCTATAGATAGATTTTGAACCTTAATTTTCCCAACAAATACTGAATGGATTTACACTAAATCACAAACAGCACGTTGTCTGTGTAAACTTCTACCTTTCTGCCAAATTTGGTGTGATTTTATTCAGTCGTTTTGGCTCTAGTGCTGTTCAATTTTCCTATGAATTTTGCATGGCATACCTAATTTTGGGCCCCTTTTTTCTTAGCCCCTGCTTGACACAACACAGTGAAACATTTCATTAAGGAGCCGAGCTAGATTTTTTATTTAAGGTTTTGTGAATAAAATAGTGCAAAAGCCATTAGCAACGCTGAAAAAAACATAGGTTACAGGGACGTTATAGTTAGGCTCATATTTCACTCATACAAAAGCAGAGAAATTCAGCAGTTATACTTAGCTGAGCAAACGATAAGCTATGCCACTGCAATGCACATGCTTTTGACCTCACATGTTACATCACTCATGACATGGTCAGTGACATCACTCATGACATCTCTGATGACATCTCAAACGACATCACTAATGACATCTCAAATGATGTCACTGATGACATCATACAGTGATTATGAGTGTTTTCTAAAAGTTACTGCGTGTTAAGCAAATATACTATATGGGTGAGTGGGTGGGTACGGCAGTGGTATACAGATGAGTGAGTGGGTATGTGAGAGACTGTATATATGAGTGAGGGGTGGTGTGAGTTTTTGTATTTGTAAGCAAGTGGGTGCATCACTGGGTGTTTCAGTAAGTGAGTGGCTGTGTGAGTATCTGTATGTGTGAGTGAGTGGGAATACAAGTGGCTATAATGGTGCATGAGAGCGTGAATGAATGGCTGTATGGGTGAGTGTGCGGGTGTTTCAGTGGCTGTAAATGGTGAATGAGAGGGTGCATGAGTGGCTGAATGGGTGACTGAGCAGGTACATAAGTATCTGTGTGGGTGAGTGACAGGGTACATGAGTGGCTGTATGGGTGCATGAATTGGTATGTAAGTGGGTTGTGAGGGGCTGCAAGGGTGAGTGAATGGGTGTGTGAGTAGTTGTATTGGTGAGTAAGTGAGTACAAGAGGTTGTATGGGAGAGTATGCGCTTGTCTCAGTGACTGTATAGGTGAGTGAGTACATGTGTTAGCATATGTATGAGTAAGTGAATGGGTATGTGATTAACTGTATGGATGAGTGAGTGGCTGTGTGAGTGACTGTATGGGTGAGTGAGTAGGTGTGAGAGTAGCTGTATGGGTGACTGGTTCAGTGTGTGAGTGGCTGTATGGGTATATGAGTGGGTGTGTAAGTGTCTGTACATCTGTATGACTGGATGTGTAAGTGGCTGTATTGGTCAGTGAGTAGATGCATGAGTGGCAGTATATGCTAGTTAGTGGTTACGTTAGTGACTGTATGGGTGAGTTAATGTGTGAGTGGCTCTATGAATCAGAGAGTAGGTGTGTGAATGTTTGTATGGGGCTTTGAATGGGTATGTCAGTGGATGTGTGGGAGTGGGTGTAAGAAATGTTATATGGGGGTGTAAGTGGGTGTGTGAGTGGTTCTGTGGATGATGCCATCAGTGATATCATCAGTGGCATCATTTGATATGTAATCAGTGATGCCATCAGTGATGTAATTTGTGAAGTCATCAGTTATGTCACTGACCATGTCATGAGTGATGTAATATGTGAGGTCAAAAGTAGTGCACTGGGGGCGTAAGCTATAGGTAGCTCAGCTAACTATAACTGCTGAATTTCTGTGGTTTTGTTCGAGTGAAATGTGAGCCTAACTATAATGTACCAGTAACCTTTGGTTTTTTCAGTGAATATGTTTGGCTTACAAATACGAGTTTGTTTGTAAATGCACAGTTTTTTGTTAGTGGTTTTGTATATTTTCTTCCTTTTAATTTTTTTTTTACTATTCTCGACAACTACGGTAATTGCGATGACGCCGTTCACCATTAAGACGTTGTGGTTCCCGGCGATGTTGTGTGTTGCGACCCGTAGTTTCCGGTGATGCGGTTAATCGCGAATATAGCAATTTTTTAATTAGTTCGATACACATAAAAAAACACATTTTAATTACAGATTGACATTAGTACTTTATTAATATAGTATAGAAACTTATATTTCTCTAACTAATTTTATCAAAAAACAGTTTTTAATTATATTTTAGTTTTTGCAGCAACGTCAATATTCCCAATAACATGGGCAGTTGCATGGATGCTATTCGATGCAAAGATGTTGTGGTTCCCGCCGACCTCGTGTGTTGCGACCCATAGTTTCGGGTGATTCGGTTAATTGCAAATATAGCAAAAAATTGTAAAAGTTTGATATACATAAATAAACACATTTTAATTACAGGTTGACATGGGTACTTGATTAATACAGTATAGATATCTCTATTTCTCTAAATAATTTTATTAAAAAAACAGTTTTTAAGTATATGTTTGTTCTTGCATGATGTTGATATTTGCGATGACATCGGTAATCGCAAATATCATGTGACATGGAAACAAAGAGATGTGTTTGGAGGAGACAGTTTTCATTAACCTTCAAAGGGAGCTTCCACCTCTTTGTTCATTCTTGAATGTTCCACACACTATTTGGAACACTTCTGGAGCTCTACTATTCATTACAGAGAAGCACTGCATTTTCAAGTTTTTTTGTAATTTTTCTTTTAAAAAAATGGCATCAGGGAGAGGAGAAGAAGGAGAACAACATGCTGATGATGCTGAGCAGCAGTAAGTGCCAGCTGAAGAATTAGGAGAAGATGAGCCCCCAGGAAAGAGACAGAGTGTAGCATGGGACTTTTCATTCATTCCATCCATGAGAGCAAAACTGCACCCAAATTAGTCGAGCACACCTTGTGCAATAATATCTTATCATGGGGCACAGCTCAAGAGAACTCATGTGGTACTGCATCTATGCTCTATCATTCAGAAACTTACCACCAGTCTCAACATAAAATGACACAAAGGGAGAGTGAAGCTGGGCACCCATCAACATCTGGAGCTGGAGGACCTCCTCCAGCAGACACAGTACCAGGAGGAGTGCAGCGGCCAGAAATCTCCCAACAGTTGAGTCATGTGGGAACATACTGTGTGGACTATAATACCACTCTTACGGTTGGAGAACAGTGTGTGGATATTATTTTGGACATAGCTAGTAAATACACCTACTAATTTTTCTTATAATTTTTTCCAGTTTTGGCACTGTTTTTCTGTTTTGAGCTAGAATTCTTTTTACCCTTGTTGCCATTTTATTTGTGAAAAAACAAGCTAAATGTAAAAATAAAAATAAAACTTAAAAATAGAGTTCCAAAAAATAATTGTTTTTTTACAGAACAGCCTTTCATGGTTAAAAAATATAAACTGTATATCTATGTATATGTAAGAAAGAGTGCATATGTAGGTTGCAAAAAGAGTGCATTAGTGTGTAAATGGAGTCAGTGACTGCATGTCTGGGTGTATGGGTGAGTGAATAATTGCATCAGTGGTGTATGCGTTATTGATTGACTGCATGACTGCATATATAAATGATTCAATGACTATATCAGTGGTGTATGGATGTTAGAATGACTGCATGAGTGGTGCATGGGTGATTGAATGAGTGCATGAGTGGTGTATGTATGATTCAATGAGTGCATAAGTGGTACAAGGATGATTGAATGAGTGCATGAGAGGTTCATGAATGTTTGAATGAGTCCATGAGTGGTGCAGAGATCTCATAATGAGTGACGCATGGATGATTGAAAGAGTGCATCAGTGGTGCGTGGATGATTGGATGAATGCATAAGTGGTGCATGGATGATTGAATGAGTGCATAAGAGGTTCATTAATGTGTGAATAAGTGCATGAGTGGCGCATGGATGTTAGAAATGAGTATATGAGTGGTGCATGGATGATTGAGTGAGTGCATTAGTGACCCATGATTGAATGACTGCATGAGAGGTGCATGCATGTTTGAATGAGTGCATGAGTGGTGCATGGGTGATTCAATGAGTACATGAATGGTGCCAGGATGATTGAATGATTGCATGAGTGATGCATGGATGCTAGAATGAGTGTATGAGTGGTGCATGGCTGATTGACTGAGTGCATCAGTGCTGCATGCATGATTGAATGACTGCATGAGTAGTGCAATGATGTTAGAATGAGTGCATGAGTGGTGCATGCATGATTGAATGAGTGCATAAGTGGTACATGGATGATTGAATGAGTGCATGAGTGGTACATGTATGATTGAATGAGTGCATGGGAGGTGGATGCATGATTGAATGTCTACATGAGTAGTGCATGGGTGATTCCATGAGTACATGAATGGTGCATGGATGATTTCATGATTGCATGAGTGGTACATGGATGTTAATATGAGTGCATGAGTTGAACATGGCTGATTGAATGAGTGCATCAGTGGTGGATGAATGATTTACTGAGTGCATTAGTAGTGTATGGATGGTTGGATGACTGCATGAGTAGTGCATTGATGTTAGAATGAGTGCATGAGTAGTGCATGGATGATTTATTGAGTGCATGAGGAGTCCATGGATGATTAAATGAGTGCAAGAATGGTGCTTGTATGATTGAATTAGTGCATAAGTGGTACATGGATGATTGATGAGTGCAAAAGTGGTGCATGTATGATTAAATTAGTGCATGGGAGGTTGATCGATGATTGAATGTCTACATGAGTGGTGCATGGGTGATTTAATGAGTACATGGATGGTGCATGGGTGATTGAATGAGTGCATAAGTGGTGCATGGATGATTGAATGAGTACATGAGAGGTTCCTTAATGTTAGAATGAGTGCATGAGTGGTGCATGGATGGCATAATGAGTGTATGAGTGGAGCATGGATGATTGGATGAGTGCATGAATGATGCATGGATGATTGAATGAGTGCATGAGTGGTACATGGATGATTGAATTAGGTGCATAAGAGGCTGATGAATATTAGAACAAGTGCATCAGTGGTGCGTGGATGTTAGAATGAGTGTATGAGTCATGTATGGATGATTGAATGAGTGCATTAGTGGCATATGGTTTTATGACTGCATGAGGTGCATGGATGTTTGAATGAGTGGTACATGTATGATTGAATGAGTGCATGAGAGGTGGATGGATAATTGAATACATGAGTGGTGCATGGGTGATTCAGTGAGTACATGAATGGTGCAAGGATGATTGAATGAGTGCATGATTGGTGCATGTATGTTAGAATGAGTGTATGAGTGGTGCATGGCCGATTGAATGAGTGCATCAGTGGCGCAAAGATGATTGAATGAGTGCATTAGTGGTGCATGAATGACTGAATTAATACATGAGTAGTGCATTGATGTTAGAATGAGTGCATGAGTGGTGCATGGATGATTTATTGAGTGCATGAGGGGTCCAGGGATGATTGAATGAGTGCATGAATAGTTTTTGTATGATCAAATTAGTGCATAAGTGGTACATGGATGATTGAATGAGTGCATGAGTGGTGCATGTATGATTGAATGAGTGCGTGGGAGGTGGATGAAGGATTGAATGTCTACATAAGTGGTGCATGGGTGATTTCATCATTTCATGAATTGTGCATGGATGATTGAATGATTGCATGAGTGGTATGTGGCTGATTGAATGACTGCATCAGTGGTGCATGGATGATTGAATGAGTGCCTTAGTGGTGTATGGATGATTGAATGACTGCATGAGTAATGCATTGATGTTAGAATGAGTGCATGAGTGGTACATGGATGATTATATTAGTGCATGAATGGTGCTTGTATGATTGAATTAGTGCATAAGTGGTACACGGGTTATTGAATAAGTGCATGAGTGTGCATGTATGATTGAATGAGTGCATGGGAGGTGGATGGATGATTGAATGTCTACATGAGTGGTGCATGGGTGATTTAATGAGTACATGGATGGTGCATGGATGATTGAATGATTGCATGAGTGGTGCATTGGTGATTGAATGAGTGCATGAGTGGTGTATGTATGATTCAATGAGTGCCTGGATAGAGCATGATTGATTGAATGAGTGCATGAGTGGTGCATGGATGGCATAATGAGTGTATGAGTGGTGCATAGATAACTGAATGAGTGCATGAATGGTGCATGGATGATTCAATGAATGCATGAGTGGGGCATGGATGATTGAATGAGTGCATAAGACGCTCATGAATGTGCATGAGTGGTGCATGGATTTTAGAATGAGCGTATGAGTCATGCATGGATGATTGAATGAGTGCATTAGTGGCCCATGATTTAATGACTGCATGAGGTGCATGAATGTTTGAATGAGTGCATGAGTGGTGCATGCATGATTGAATGAGTGCATGAGAAGTGGATGGATAGTTGAATGCATGAGTGGTGCATGGGTGATTCAGTGAGTACATGAATGGTACAAGGATGATTGAATGAGTGCATTAGTGGTGAATGGATGACTGAATTACTACATGAGTAGTGCATTGATGTTAGAATGAGTGCATGAGTGGTGCAAGTATGATTTATTGAGTGCATGAGGAGTCCATGGATGATTGAATGAGTGCATGAATAGTGTTTGTATGATAGACTTAGTGCATCAGTGGTACATGGATGATTGAATGAGTGCATGAGTGGTGCATGTATGATTGAAGGAGTGCATGGGAGGTGGATGAATGATTGAATGTCTACATGAGTGGCGCATGGGTGATTCCATAAGTTCATGAATTGTGCATGGATGATTGAATGATTGCATGAGTGGTGTGTGGCTGATTGAATGACTGCATCAGTGGTGCATGAGAGGTGGATGGATAATCGAATGCATGAGTGGTGCATGGGTGATTCAGTGAATACATGAATGGTGCAAGGATGTTAGAATGAGTGTATGAGTGGTGCATGGCCGATTGAATGAGTGCATCAGTGGTGCATGGATGATTGAACAAGTGCATTAGTGGTGTATGGATGATTTAGTGAGTGCATGAGGAGTCCATGATTAAATGAGTGCATGAATGGTGCTTGTATGATTGAATTAGTGCATAAGTGGTACATGGACGATTGATGAGTGCATGAGTGGTGCATGCATGATTGAATGAGTGCATGGGAGGTGGATGGATGATTGAATGTCTACATGAGTGGTGCATGGGTGATTTAATGAGTACATGGATGGTGCACAGATGATTGAATGATTGCATTAGTGGTGCATGGGTGATTGTATGAGTGCATTCAGAGGTCGCACGACCCTCTGTAGCGGGCTGACCGAAGGGCGGTTTATTAACATTGATCTCCTTAAATGTCAGGGGAAGTCATAGTACACTGGTTTCTGTGTCTAGTAATCATCTAGTGGTCGAGATTATCCCTGTGAATGCACCCAAAGTACTTGTCCTTAATTTTTATAATTCTTTTGAGAAATCGTGTATAAATGAACATCTATGCAATTTAAATCACTTTTTAGATTTACATAGGGAGAAAGAAGTCACCCAGTTCTCAATCGTTTTGCTGGGAGATTTTAATATTCATTTGTGTAAAAAAATTGTCAGGTCTCTGATGACCTTGGCCCAGGTTCTCACTTAGAGACACGCTTTGAACACACTCAACAAGGGGGGGTATTTAGAGGATTTGTAAGCTGAATTTGGATTGGCACATCCAAACCTGACAGAGGACGGGGCTGGTATTCCCTCCTGTAAGGGCAGGGGAATGTTTTCAGCAATCGATTACATATTTGTTAATACAACCTTACTTCCCCTGTCATTGGATTATGCTGCTCAATGGTCACATTTTAGTGACCATAACCCCATCCACCTCTCTTTACGAGGGTGCCTTAAGGACATGGCTAAAGTGGAGAATATCGCCCCAGCACCTACCATAAAAACCAGGGATCAAGGTCGTAGACTTAAATGGGCCAAGGTTGTACCAGATCTTTTTCTAAATGATTTATTAAATAGTGTAGGGAACGAGATAGCTATATGTCAAGAGGGTAGCCAAGGGGGAATTGAGATTATTACAGCATTTGACAGGATCTGTAAGCAGGTAGCTAGTGCTCTCTCCTACCCTAATAAGGAATGTATCAATAACGGGGAGAGGTGGTTTGATCATAATTGTTCAGCTGCCCATCAGAAATTACTATCTGTTCTAAAACAAAAACCCCAAGATAGAACCTTAATAGCTGCTCTGAGGAAAGAGTATAAGCAGGCTTTGTGTATCCGCAAATCAGAAATCAAACATGAAGCCTGGAATGAACTGCTGTCCGTAGATGTCATTAAGAACAGTGAAAAATTCTGGGACATTGTAAATAAATCTTTTTTTTCTGGTCTTGGGGGCACTACTGTTGAATGTAATATACCAGAAGAGCTGTGGTTTACCCATTTTAAACACATTTACGGTGATCAGCTAGACCAGGTAGATATAGGCACCACACATATTGCTGCAGTATATAGCATGGATTTCTCTGAAAAAGTAGTGGCTGTGGCCATTGCCCAAATGACGTGCAATAAAGCACCTGGCCCAGATGGGGTCCCTGCTGATCTTTTTACATTTTGGTCAAAAATATTGGGAAATGTACTTAATATGGCGTGTCAACATGGTCTGCCAAGATCCTGGTCAAAGTCAATTATTGTTCCAGTTTTTAAAAAAGGGCAGAGAGGACATCCCAGGTGTTATAGGCCAATATCATTGATTGACTCTGCGGTCAAGGTGTTAGGTAGAGTGGTCCTTAGTAAATTAACAGATTGGATCAATGAACGCAATGTCCTGTCAAACCTTCAATACGGTTTTAGGAAAGGCAGGGGCACCCTGGATCAGTGTCTTAACCCCTTCGCTGCTAGGCCTTTTCTCCTCCTGTGCTAAGCCTTTTTTTTGGCTATTTGGGGTAGTTTGCGCTTAGGCCCCTGTAACTTTTTGACCACATAAGGTATCCATGCCAAATTTGCGTCCTTTTTTTCCAACTTCATGGGGATTCTTTTTTTTTTATATCTTTATTTGGTTTTTTCCAACAATTTAACACTCCCCCAAACCCACCCCCCACCCTCCCAGGTCAGACAAGCAAAAATACAATTTCATAATTTCATAATCTCATAATTTCATAATTTCATAATTTCATAATCATGTTACATTATCCCCAGCATTAAATAATCTTACAACATACCATACAATTAAGGGGCATATTAGCAAGGAATAGCGATATTTATCGCTAACCGCGCTTAGCGCGACTTTGGTTAACGCCGCCTATCGCTGGAAAATATCGCTGAGATAACACCCTATTAACAAGGTTTATCTCCATAGCGATAATATTTCCAGCGATAGCGGCAAAATGTGAGAATATCGCTGGAAAAGCAGCGATATTCTCGCATTATCGCTAAGGTGGATTCAGCATTAGAATCCACCTCCTATACTTTATACAGGTAAGTCATCCTCACTAGCAGGAGATAAAATATAGCGATAAACGCGCTTAGCGTGAATTATTTTATCGCTTCGCCTGCCTTGCTAATAGGGGGTAGTGGAGTTAGCGACTGTTTCCTGTCGCTTTTAGTAGGGAACGCCTTCCTTGCATGTCATTAGTGATAATTATTGCTGACATGCAAGGCGATGGTAAACGCGGCCTCTAACGCCTGAAAGCTGTCGCTAACGCCTGTTAGCGACAGCTTGCTAATAGGGCGATAAAATTATCGCCGCTTTAGTGGCAAAAAGTGCCGCCAAAGCGGCGATAAAGCCCTTGATAATATGCCCCTAAGTGTTCTTCATAATATACCACTAGATATTGCTTTGGGATTGACACCATTCTATTAGAGGAGACCAGACTCTCAACCCCCTTTTACGCCGTTTCCTGCCTTTCCGTTTATAAATAGCAGCTTCCAGATTAGAGATTGCCAGTAGCCTAGCTAGCCACTGATGAAAGGATGGTGCATTAGGATCCAGCCAAGCCGAGGCTATACACATTCTTAACACTGCCATAGCAATAAAAATAAGTTCATGACCAGTTCTGGGATTACTCGGATGTGTGGCCCCCAGTAGAATAACATCACTAGACAGAGCTATATCGCTTTGCAATACGGCGGACAGGAATTTCTCAATGTTTTGTTTTAAAGAAGTCAGTCCATCACAAGTAGCGAAAATATGTACACAATCAGTGTTAGATAACATACATCTAGGGCAACGTGTCCCCTTGCCACTCCCCCATTTGGCGATTTTATCTGGAGTGTAGTATAAGAAAAAGCATGTTTTATAAAACTGTGCTTGAAGTTTTGTGGACATAAGAATTGTTTGAGACATTGAGTAGGCATAGTTGAATTCATCCATAGTTGTACCAATTTTCCCCTGCCACTTCTGTGACGTTTTCTCCAGATCATCCGGAAACAGTGCATTTAAAAGGGAATATATTCCCCAATAGTGCTTTTTTTGATGTGAATTAATGTTTCCACTAAGGTTATTTTTTCAGGCAGAGCCCTTCCCCCCACCCTTCGTAATAAAAGTCTCTGATTTGAAGATATTTAAAAAGTCCCGCCAGTCCAGTTGAAAGTTTTTTTTAATTCTTCAAAGGATTGTATCCCTGCAGGGGAGAAGAGGCACCCTATATGAGTTATTCCTGCAGCGTTCCATTTGTTAATGCAGTTATCTTTAAAAATTTCCGGCAGAGCTGGGTTATCCCTTAGGGGGGGTATAAAATGATATACGCCCTATACCCAGCATTCTTCTTACAGCCTTCCAAGCCTTGAACCCACTAATCAGTGTTTTAAATTTCACTTTTTTATGGTAGCTGTCATGCAAATGTCGCCAGAGATATCCGCTACTTTTGCTGCCTAAAATTAGCTGAAAGATAGATGGCGAGCCGTCCCCGGGTATCATCTCTATCCCGGTATTCTGTAATAGCTCACTACTATAGAGCAACACAGATGCCCAATAGTATGCTTTAAGGTTTGGGAGAGCTAATCCTCCTCTTTCCTTTGGAAGGGTCAGAAGTTTATACGCTCGCCGGGGTTGCGAGTATGCCTAGATAAAACTTGAAAAAGTGCGCTCCATAGATTTGAACCATTGATCTGAAAATTCTAAACATATTGCTGTAAATAGATATAAAATTTTAGGGAAAAAAAACATTTTCAAGGCATTAGCCCTACCAATTAAAGATAGATGTAGATTGTCTAAGCGACGGAGATCTTTCTGCATTGAGCCCAGCATTGGCTTCATGTTTAGGTCCACCATATTCTCAAGATTAGATGTAATGCAGATACCTAAGTATGTAGCCTTATCTACCACTCGGGGGTCGCGCATCTCACTTTTATTGTTCAGCACGACCTGTGTTTTCCTTTGATTGAGTGCGTATCTGGATACTGGCCCAAATTTATTAGCCTCACTTTCAATAACAGACATAGCTGTGTTAGGATCAGCTGTCACGACAGCTATGTCATCGGCGTATGCCAAGGTCTTGGTCGGATATTCCTGTGACAAAATCGGTGCTATTTCTCTATTTCCCTCCAGTCTGCGAATGAAGGGATCAATGTAGATCGCGAAAAGCAATGGCGAGCATGGGCACCCCTGTCGTGTTCCTCGAGAAATGATCAACTCTTTGGTGAGGCTACCATTCACCATTACCATGGCCCTGGGGTTAACATATAGTTTTTGCACTGCCTGGATAAACCCCTTTTTAATTCCAACCCTGGACATAGCGGCCCACAAAAATTGCCAGGAGACCCTATCAAAGGCCTTCTCGGCGTCAAGAAGAACCAATGCCATAGGGTCTCCTGCAACTTCCGTGCTATCAAATAAGGTGATCACTCTCTGGATGTGATTAGTGGTCGATCTCCCTGGTACAAAACCGTGCTGGTATTTGGCAATTACTTTATGAATGATAGGGGCGATTCGATTCACCATAACTTTCGAGTATATTTTAGAGTCTGTATTAATAAGAGTGATAGGGCGGTATGAGCCTAGCTGATCTGGAGGTTTATTTTTTTTAAGAAAGATGACTATCTTTGCCCTAGACCAGGACTTTGGGGGCTGCCCACCTTTAAAAATGTGTACAATTAAGTCAAGTAGAGTATCTTTGATCTGATCTAGAAACGCTTCATAAAATTCCGAAGGTATATTATCCAATCCAGTTGCTTTCCCTTTCGGTAAGTTTTTGATTGTAGTTAAAATTTCTTCTATATAAGGGATTTCATCTAAGGTAGACTGATCTTCCTCGTCGAACCTGTCGAAGCCTCCTCTATCTAAGCATCTTTCGATATTTTCTAGGTCACCCTCCCCCTCCTCAGTATACAAAGTGCTATAGAATCACCAGAATGCCTCTCTAATACGTTCTGGGTCAGATATTTGGCCTTCCCCTGGGTCCTGTATTTCACGTATCAAATTTACTGAAGCCTGTTACCTCATACGTATAGCCAGCTGATGGCCAACTTGCTCTTTGACCTCATACAGCATCTCTTTATTTGCTGTGGCTTTTTTTATGGCTTTGACAGTAAAAATATTTGTGATTGCGGCCTTTGCGATTGCCACCTGGCTCTGTGTTCTGGTTATTTCTTCTAACCCTTGAATCCCTCTGGTCACCCTTATCAGCTCTTCTTCGGCCAGCCCAAGATTTTCCTGCAGTTCCCTCATGAATTCTCTAGCCAATTTATTAGCCTTCAGTGAATATTGCATCGTTTCTCCTCGAATCCCTGCTTTTAGAGCGTCCCATAGAACTTCAATTGATACACTCCCGATGTTGTCCTTTAAAAAGTTAGGGATCCACTCTCTCATGTGAGCGCAATATTTGTCATGTAGAAGCAAGGATTTCTCAAATGTCCATGATCTAGGTGTTATGATTCCTGGTGTTGTTTCTAGAGTACAGATTAGAGGGTTATGGTCTGAAAGAATTCGAGGCAACTTCTCAATTTGGAACTTAGATCTAAGTGAGTTAGACATCAGAATGTAATCTATTCTTACGTGTGCACAATGTGGGTTAGAGAAAAAGGTGTACCCAGGATCATTAGGATTTGAAGTCTGCCAACCATCTACAAGCCCATGTGTATAGCACATATGTTTCATTGCCTTAAACACTTCCGGCCATTATAACGCCAATCGTCCTTCATAGACCAGTTACTGGGGAGGTTGATATTAAAATCCCCGCAGATCAGTAAAGGTAGAGGCCAGTGCGTGAGCTCATTAGAGATCTCATTGAAGACTGACGGGTCGTCACTATTGCTTCCATATATAGCGCAAAGTGTTATCTTTTGCCCCTGTCCATCTTGGCACTCTGTGACTGCCCAGCGGCCAAATTTATCAGCTTTAGAGCGGTTAAAAGTATACCCTGAGCCCCTGGCTAATATAGCAACCCCCCGTACCCGAGCCCCCTGTGATGTTGCACAAACCAGTTTATACCCCAGTGTTTTGAGAATGTGTGTTTGTGAGCCCTCTATGTGAGTTTCCTGTAAACAGACAACATTCGTGCCCATGGTTTGTAATCCTATCGCAACAATTTGCCTCTTTTTAATGTCGTTTAAGCCACAAATATTTAAGGATAGCACTTTTAGCACCCCCATCTCGCTAGTTCAAGTGATCCAAGTGTTTGCTCTGGATTTTGCATAGCCCCTTTGCTACACCATAACCTAATATTTCCAACATACCAGTTTGCCCTGTTGAGTTTACCCTTACTCTTACTCAAAATAACAACCTGTTTGACCTTCCACCCTTCCCACCCTACCCACCCTCTCCCACCCCGCCACCCACCACCACTTTTGGAGGTTACCTGGCCAGCACCGGGCCAGGGGTGTGACATCCGTCAAGCAGGACCCCATGTGCCCGCTGAGACTCCCCCATTGAGAAATGACCTTCTAACAAAAACACCAAAAAGCCAACACCCAAAAACAGACACAGGGCCTCATGCCAAGCAATTCACCAGGGGAAAAGGAAAAGAAAAATTAATTAACGGAGGCAATAACAAAAACGAGCAGACAAGAAGGAAAAAAACACCCTACGGCCCCCTCACTTAAGTTATAGCCTCTACTTCCTACATTCCATACCACATTCTAACACAAGTTGTCGAGCCAGGGCATTTCTATTGCAGGATTACATATGTTACTTATGTCCCGAAATTTCCTATAGATAATTTTTAGCCTGTACTTCAGAAATAAAACTACGAGTAGTCGCTTGGTGAACAATTTTTAGTCTGGCAGGATTTTGAAGGTACACCATTGCCCCAAGCTTCTGAAAGAGATCAAAGAGCTGCCTCAGTCTCCACCTGCGCTCAACTGTAGCGTGTGCAAAATCAGGCCTGGTAAAAAAAAGTTATTCCATCAAACGACCGCTTGCTTGTGGGTCTAGCCAGATCATAAAGAGCTTGCCAGAGCAGGAAATTACCAAAAAACAAAAGCATAGCGCGAGGATGTTGTTGGGATGCCGAATTGCGTTTCCCGGGAGACAGAGGAAACCTATGGGCTCTTTGAATTTCCTTGTCCCAATCCCAGGATTGTAGCTCAGGGAATGAGCCTTTAAGAAGCGTGATCATAAACTTCCTGGGATCATCTTTTTCGGCACCTTCTGGAATCCCTAGGAAGCGGAGGTTGTTACATCTCTGCCGGTTTTCCTGTTCCTCCACCTTCCACATGAGGTCCTTAACCACCCCCTCATGCTCATCAGTCTTGGTTTTGAGCGAGGTAACATCCTTCTCTAATTGTTCCGTTCTTTCTTCCACTGAAGCCATTCGATCTACAATTTCGGCGCAGGTTTTTCCCACTTTCCTGACTGCCCCTTGCAACTTCTTTGCTGCCAGGCGGGATCTGCGACTATCAGCTTTGACTTCTGCCTGAAAGCTTTTGATAGACTGCAAAATGTCTGTTAAAGCGGGTTCACTCCTTTGATCACCGAGTGTCCCCATTTGATCAGGACCAGTGCCAGTAATTGTTTGATTACCCCCAGAGGCAGTCATGGTGTTAGAACAAATCGTGAGCGATGTATCATTGTAATCCCACTTCAAATCTGAGGCGTCCTCTTTGTCCGATAAGTCATAATTCTTTTTATGGTGGTCCCTGCTTTTTTTCTTTTGTAGTTTTTTAGAGACATGTTTATGTTTCTGCAGGTCAGTATTAGAGCTGCTATACCACTTGCCCTCCTCCTCCCCGCTTGACAAAGAAATACTAATGTCTGACATCTCGGAATCCTCCGTAAGAGAGTAAAATTGGTCCTGATTGTCAGGCGTTTTCAGCATGTGATCTTGCCGTGTGCTACAAGTGGCTTGTGATGATAGTACAGCATTTGAACACTCCTCCGGAATATTTGACCTGCCCCTTGGGATGGTGCTATTGTTGTTGTGACTGTCAATATTGTCCACGGGAGCGCTTTCTAGCGGAGCAGAAAGTACCAAGCCAACTATTTTTTTGCCTTGGACTGCGGGGAAGGGGGTATCTGGAAGCTGCAGATCGCTTAGTACGACCGGTGAGGAGTGACCTACTAATTCTCCTTCTATCTGTATAGGCGCCTCTATCGTTACGCCAGGAGATCCAGCTGACTGCATGGAAGCGGCTCCCCCCCCGCTCGCAGCACCAAAGCTACTGGTGATCAATGGCTGAGAATAGTCAGTTTCTTTATTTAAGCGAGCGGGGGCTTTTTTTGTAGTAGCGGTGTTTGCTATGTCATTTTACCCGGGGCTCTTGTCAGTGCACTCCCTCTTTTCTCCTTTCTCTCCCCCACTTTTGCCTTTCATCGCCAGGGTATCCAGTTTTTTTCTGCCGTGTCGCTGCCAAAGTTGCGCTGACCTGCGAAGATATCGTGGCATTTTTGCCTTTTGCTACGCATGCCCCTTTGCCAGTCATTCTTACTTGTTTCTCCTGGGTACTGATGTAGAATTGTACAGCAGATGCACCGGCTCTCAAAGAATCTCCGTAGCGGCCACAGCGCGGTTGTTGAAGCTGACAGTTTCTCCTCTGGAGAGGGAGCGCGCCCCAGCGTCTAGCCGTGCTCCTGCAATTCCGCCGTTCCGTTTGAGACTCACGCAGGCCAGAGTGAATCCGGGAGGTCAGAGCCCAGCGGACGTCCTCGAGGCAGGGGAGATGCGTGCATTCGACCCACAGCAAACAGGTGAGAGAGAAGAGAAAACATTTTTCCTGTGTTTCCTGCTGCATTCCCTGGTCGCGTTTTTGTTTAAAGATTATAGAAATACAGCCTTGTCACAGAGGTTTCTTCAAAAACAAGTTTAGACAGATTTTCGGGGGATGCCCAGCGGAGCACCACAGCGGTGATGTTAGCCGGACGCCATCTTGCCTCCCCCACTGACAGAGTCACCATTCATGATTCAATTGGTAATAGTCCTTTTGGGGATTCTAAAGGTACCCAGGGTTTGTGGATTCCCCTGGAGGGGACCCAGAAATTAACCAAAATACAGCTAAATTTTGGGGTTTTGGGAAAAATGCGAAAAAGGGCTACAGATCAAAGCATCTGGTTTTTTCCCTGCAAATGGCATCAAAAGGGGTTGTGGTGCTGAAATCACCATCTTCCCAGCTTTCAGGGACAAGCATACTTTTGTCAGAAAACCAAAATTATGTACACAGTTTTGGCATTTTTCTGGGACATAGCCTATTTTTGCTATTTTTTGTGCTTTCAACCTCCTTCCAGTTAATGGTAGAAATGGGTATGAAAGCAATAATGGATCCTGGAAAGCCATACATTTCTGAAAAGTAGACACAATTCTGAATTCAGCAAGGGGTCATTTG
This sequence comes from Calotriton arnoldi, assembly GCA_963921515.1. Lineage (NCBI taxonomy): Eukaryota > Metazoa > Chordata > Amphibia > Caudata > Salamandridae > Calotriton > Calotriton arnoldi. The sequence goes on along the minus strand of CAWUFW010001545.1, from coordinate 433,487 downwards.
TGTAGATCCTTCAAGTTTTCTTTATAGAAACAAACAGTTAAATATAGGAAAAATTGAAAATTAGTTGAAAAAAACAGCCATTTGTGTCAACGTTTTCACCTATAACTTCTTCTAATTATGACAGCTATTTGAAAGCAATATACCATTACATCCGCTGGACCTTTCTGGTTGTGGTGATATATAGGACTTGTAGGTTCACCAAGAACCCGATGAACCCAGAGCCAATAACTGAGCAGCGTCTTGCAATGGTTTTTTATTATGTCCCGGGCATATAGCAACTATTCTGGGAAAATGTATACATGGAAAAATCGGTATGAAAGACACCTATGTATTTCTGAAATGGGAACAAAATATAGAGTTTAGAAACAGTAGATATTTGCACATTTCCGAAATTGGGAGTACCCATACTAGCATGAGAATTATAGGTCATTTTTCAAAATGACTTCTTTTTTACACTTTGTCTTTCATTTGGAAGGCAGAAATGCATCGAAAGTCAATAGATAATTACAGTTGCTCTACAATTTTGTGTTACCCTAAGTCTCCCGATAAAAATGGTACCTCACTTGTGTGGGTAGGCCTAGTGCCCGCGACAGGAAACGGCCCAAAACGCCACGTGGACACACCACATTTTCACAGTGAAAAATGACCCTTTTTTTGCAAAGTGCCTAGCTGTAGTTTTTGAACCCTAGCTCTGCCGGCACCTAGGGAAACCTAGCAAACCTATACATTTTTGAAAACTAGACACCCAGAGGAATCCAGGATGGGGTGACCTGACTGGCTCTCACCTGGTTCTGTTACCCAGAATCCCTTGCAAACCTAAAAAATTGTCAAAAAAATCTCATTTTCCTCACTTTTCTGTGGTGGAAAGTTCTGGAATCTGCGTGGATCCACTAAATTCCACCCACCCCGTGTTCCCCAAAGTCTTTTGAGAAAAACGGTACCACACTTGTGTGGGTAGGCCTAGTTCCCGCGACAGGAAACGGCCCAAAACGCAACGTGGACACACCACATTTGAACAGTGAAGAATGACCCTTTTTTTGCAAAGTGCCTAGCTATAGTTTTTGAACCCTAGCTCTGCCGGCACCTAGGGAAACCTAGCAAACCTATACATTTTTGAAAACTAGACACCCAGGGTAATCCAGGATGGGGTGACTTGACTGGCTCTCACCAGGTTCTGGTACCCAGAATCCCTTGCAAACCTAAAACATTGTAAAAAAAAACACATTTTCCTCACTTTTCTGTGGTGGAAAGTTCTGGAATCTGTGTGGATCCACAAAATTCCACCTACCCCGCATTCCCCAAAGTCTTCCGAGAAAAATGGTACCTCACTTGTGTGGGTAGACCTAGTGTCCGGGACAGGAAACAGCGCAAAACGCAACGTGGACACCACATTTTCACAGTGAAAAATGACCCTTTTTTTGCAAAGTGCCTAGCTGTAGTTTTTGAAGCCTAGCTTTGCCGGCACCTAGGGAAACCTAGCAAACCTATACATTTTTGAAAACTAGACACGCAGGGGAATCCAGGATGGGGTGACTTGACTGGCTCTCACCAGGTTCTGGTACCCAGAATCCCTTGCAAACCTAACAAATTGTGAAAACAAACATATTTTCCTCACTTTTCTGTGGTGGAAAGTTCTGGAACCTGCGTGGATCCACAAAATTCCACCCACCCTGTGTTCCCCAAAGTCTTCTGAGAAAAATGGTACCTCACTTGTGTGGGTAGGCCTAGTGCCCGCGACAGAAAACAGCGCAAAACGCAACGTGGACACACCACATTTTCACAGTGAAAAATGACCCTTTTTTTTGCAAAGTGCCTAGCTGTAGTTTTTGAACCCTAGCTCTGGCGGCACCTAGGGAAACATAGCAAACCTATACATTTTTGAAAACTAAACACCCAGGGGAATCCAGGATGGGGTGACTTGACTGGCTCTCACCTGGTTCTGTTACCCAGAATCCCTTGCAAACCTAAAAAATTGTCAAAAAAACACATTTTCCTCACTTTTCTGTGGTGGAAAGTTCTGGAATCTGCGTGGATCCACAAAATCCCACACACCCCGCGTTCTCCAAAGTCTTCAGAGAAAAATGGTACCTCACTTGTGTGGGTAGGCCTAGTGCCCGCGACAGGAATCAGCGCAAAACTCAACGTGGACACACCACATTTTCACTGTGAAAAATGACCCTTTTTTTGCAAAGTGCCTAGCTGTAGTTTTTGAACCCTAGCTCTGCCGGCACCTAGGGAAACCTAGCAAACCTATACATTTTTGAAAACTAGACACGCAGGGGAATCCAGGATGGGGTGACTTGACTGGCTCTCACCAGGTTCTGGTACCCAGAATCCCTTGCAAACCTAACAAATTGTGAAAACAAACATATTTTCCTCACTTTTCTGTGGTGGAAAGTTCTGGAATCTGCGTGGATCCACAAAATTCCACCCACCCCGTGTTCCCCAAAGTCTTCTGAGAAAAATGGTACCTCACTTGTGTGGGTAGGCCTAGTGCCCGCGACAGAAAACAGCGCAAAACGCAACGTGGACACACCACATTTTCACAGTGAAAAATGACCCTTTTTTTAGCAAAGTGCCTAGCTGTAGTTTTTGAACCCTAGTTCTGCCGGCACCTAGGGAAACCTAGCAAACCTATACATTTTTGAAAACTAGACACCCAGGGGAATCCAGGATGGGGTGACTTGACTGGCTCTCCCCAGGTTTTGTTACCCAGAATCCCTTGCAAACCTAAACAATTGTAAAAAAAAACACATTTTCCTCACTTTTCTGTGGTGGAAAGTTCTGGAATCTGCATGGATCCACTAAATTCCACCCACCCCGTGTTCCCCAAAGTCTTTTGAGAAAAACGGTACCTCACTTGTGTGGGTAGGCCTAGTGCCCGCGACAGGAATCAGCGCAAAACTCAACGTGGACACACCACATTTTCACTGTGAAAAATGAGCCTTTTTTTGCAAAGTGCCTAGCTGTAGTTTTTGAACCCTAGCTCTGCCGGCACCTAGGGAAACCTAGCAAACCTATACATTTTTGAAAACTAGACACGCAGGGGAATCCAGGATGGGGTGACTTGACTGGCTCTCACCAGGTTCTGGTACCCAGAATCCCTTGCAAACCTAACAAATTGTGAAAACAAACATATTTTCCTCACTTTTCTGTGGTGGAAAGTTCTGGAATCTGCGTGGATCCACAAAATTCCACCCACCCCGTGTTCCCCAAAGTCTTCTGAGAAAAATGGTACCTCACTTGTGTGGGTAGGCCTAGTGCCCGCGACAGAAAACAGCACAAAACGCAACGTGGACACACCACATTTTCACAGTGAAAAATGACCCTTTTTTTAGCAAAGTGCCTAGCTGTAGTTTTTGAACCCTAGTTCTGCCGGCACCTAGGGAAACCTAGCAAACCTATACATTTTTGAAAACTAGACACCCAGGGGAATCCAGGATGGGGTGACTTGACTGGCTCTCCCCAGGTTTTGTTACCCAGAATCCCTTGCAAACCTAAACAATTGTAAAAAAAAACACATTTTCCTCACTTTTCTCTGGTGGAAAGTTCTGGAATCTGCATGGATCCACTAAATTCCACCCACCCCGTGTTCCCCAAAGTCTTTTGAGAAAAACGGTACCTCACTTGTGTGGGTAGGCCTAGTTCCCGCGACAGGAAACGGCCCAAAACGCAACGTGGACACACCACATTTTCACAGTGAAAAATGACCCTTTTTTTGCAAAGTGCCTAGCTATAGTTTTTTAACCCTAGCTCTGCCGGCACCCAGGGAAACCTAGCAAACCTATACATTTTTGAAAACTAGACACCCAGGGGAATCCAGGATGGGGTGACTTGACTGGCTCTCACCAGGTTCTGGTAGCCAGAATCCCTTGCAAACCTAAAACATTGTAAAAAAAAACACATTTTCCTCACTTTTCTGTGGTGGAAAGTTCTGGAATCTGCGTGGATCCACAAAATTTCACCCACCCCGCATTCCCCAAAGTCTTCCAAGAAAAATGGTACCTCACTTGTGCGGGTAGGCCTAGTGCCCGGGACAGGAAACAGCGCAAAACGCAACGTGGACACATCACATTTTCACAGTGAAAAATGACCCTTTTTTTGCAAAGTGCCTAGCTGTAGTTTTTGAACCCTAGCTCTGCCGGCCCCTAGGGAAACCTAGCAAACTTATACATTTTTGAAAACTAGACACCCAGGGGAATCCAGGATGGGGTGACTTGACTGGCTCTCACCAGGTTCTGGTACCCAGAATCCCTTGCAAACCTAAAACATTGTAAAAAAAAACACATTTTCCTCACTTTTCTGTGGTGGAAAGTTCTGGAATCTGCGTGGATCCACAAAATTCCACCCACCCTGTGTTCCCCAAAGTCTTCTGAGAAAAATGGTACCTCACTTGTGTGGGTAGGCCTAGTGCCCGCAACAGAAAACAGCGCAAAACGCAACATGGACCCACCACATTTTCACAGTGAAAAATGACCCTTTTTTTTGCAAAGTGCCTAGCTGTAGTTTTTGAACCCTAGCTCTGCCGGCACCTAGGGAAACCTAGCAAACCTATACATTTTTGAAAACTAGACACCCAGGGGAATCCAGGATGGGGTGATTTGACTGGCTCTCACCTGGTTCTGTTACCCAGAATCCCTTGCAAACCTAAACAATTGTCAAAAAAACAAATTTTCCTCACTTTTCTGTGGTGGAAAGTTCTGGAATCTGCGTGGATCCACAAAATCCCACACACCCCGCGTTCTCCAAAGTCTTCCGAGAAAAATGGTACCTCACTTGTGTGGGTAGGCCTAGTGCCCGCGACAGGAATCAGCGCAAAACTCAACGTGGACACACCTCATTTTCACAGTGAAAAATGACCCTTTTTTTGCAAAGTGCCTAGCTGTAGTTTTTGAACCCTAGCTCTGCCGGCACCTAGGGAAACCTAGCAAACCTATACATTTTTGAAAACTAGACACGCAGGGGAATCCAGGATGGGGTGACTTGACTGGCTCTCACCAGGTTCTGGTACCCAGAATCCCTTGCAAACCTAACAAATTGTGAAAACAAACATATTTTCCTCACTTTTCTGTGGTGGAAAGTTCTGGAATCTGCGTGGATCCACAAAATTCCACCCACCCCGCGTTCCCCAAAGTCTTCTGAGAAAAATGGTACCTCACTTGTGTGGGTAGGCCTAGTGCCCGCAACAGAAAACAGCACAAAACGCAACATGGACCCACCACATTTTAACAGTGAAAAATGACCCTTTTTTTTGCAAAGTGCCTAGCTGTAGTTTTTGAACCCTAGCTCTGCCGGCACCTAGGGAAACCTAGCAAACCTATACATTTTTGAAAACTAGACACCCAGTGGAATCCAGGATGGGGTGATTTGACTGGCTCTCACCTGGTTCTGTTACCCAGAATCCCTTGCAAACCTAAACAATTGTCAAAAAAACACATTTTCCTCACTTTTCTGTGGTGGAAAGTTCTGGAATCTGCGTGGATCCACAAAATCCCACACACGCCGCGTTCTCCAAAGTCTTCCGAGAAAAATGGTACCTCACTTGTGTGGGTAGGCCTAGTGCCCGCGACAGGAAACAGCACAAAACGCAATGTGGACACACCATATTTTCACAGTGAAAAATGACCCTTTTTTTGCAAAGTGCCTAGCTGTAGTTTTTGAACCCTAGCTCTGCCGGCACCTAGGGAAACCTAGCAAACCTAAACATTTTTTAAAACTAGACACCCAGGGGAATCCAGGATGGGGTGACTTGACTGGCTCTCACCAGGTTCTGGTACCCAGAATCACTTGCAAACCTAACAAATTGTGAAAACAAACATATTTTCCTCACTTTTCTGTGGTGGAAAGTTCTGGAATCTGCGTGGATCCACAAAATTCCACCCACCCCGCGTTCCCCAAAGTCTTCTGAGAAAAATGGTACCTCACTTGTGTGGGTAGGCCTAGTGCCCGTGACAGAAAACAGCGCAAAACGCAACGTGGACACACCACATTTTCACAGTGAAAAAGGACCCTTTTTTTTGCAAAGTGCCTAGCTGTAGTTTTTGAACCCTAGTTCTGCCGGCACCTAGGGAAAGCTAGCAAACCTATACATTTTTGAAAACTAGACACCCAGGGGAATCCAGGATGGGGTGACTTGACTGGCTCTCACCAGGTTCTGGTACCCAGAATCCCTTGCAAACCTAAAACATTGTCAAAAAAACCACATTTTCCTCACTTTTCTGTGGTGGAAAGTTCTGGAATCTGTGTGGATCCACAAAATTCCACCCACCCTGTGTTCCCCAAAGTCTTCTGAGAAAAATGGTACCTCACTTGTGTGGGTAGGTCTAGTGCCCGCAACAGAAAACAGCGCAAAACACAACATGGACCCACCACATTTTCACAGTGAAAAATGACCCTTTTTTTTTGCAAAGTGCCTAGCTGTAGTTTTTGAACCCTAGCTCTGCCGGCACCTAGGGAAACCTAGCAAACCTATACATTTTTGAAACCTAGACACCCAGGGGAATCCAGGATGGGGTGACCTGACTGGCTCTCACCTGGTTCTGTTACCCAGAATCCCTTGCAAACCTAAACAATTGTCAAAAAAACACATTTTCCTCACTTTTCTGTGGTGGAAAGTTCTGGAATCTGCGTGGATCCACAAAATCCCACACACCCCGCGTTCTCCAAAGTCTTCCGAGAAAAATGGTACCTCACTTGTGTGGGTAGGCCTAGTGCCCGCGACAGGAATCAGCGCAAAACTCAACGTGGACACACCTCATTTTCACAGTGAAAAATGACCCTTTTTTTGCAAAGTGCCTAGCTGTAGTTTTTGAACCCTAGCTCTGCCGGCACCTAGGGAAACCTAGCAAACCTATACATTTTTGAAAACTAGACACGCAGGGGAATCCAGGATGGGGTGACTTGACTGGCTCTCACCAGGTTCTGGTACCCAGAATCCCTTGCAAACCTAACAAATTGTGAAAACAAACATATTTTCCTCACTTTTCTGTGGTGGAAAGTTCTGGAATCTGCGTAGATCCACAAAATTCCACCCACCCCGCGTTCCCCAAAGTCTTCTGAGAAAAATGGTACCTCACTTGTGTGGGTAGGCCTAGTGCCCGCAACAGAAAACAGCACAAAACGCAACATGGACCCACCACATTTTCACAGTGAAAAATGACCCTTTTTTTTGCAAAGTGCCTAGCTGTAGTTTTTGAACCCTAGCTCTGCCGGCACCTAGGGAAACCTAGCAAACCTATACATTTTTGAAAACTAGACACCCAGGGGAATCCAGGATGGGGTGACTTGACTGGCTCTCACCTGGTTCTGTTACCCAGAATCCCTTGCAAACCTAAACAATTGTCAAAAAAACACATTTTCCTCACTTTTCTGTGGTGGAAAGTTCTGGAATCTGCGTGGATCCACAAAATCCCACACACCCCGCGTTCTCCAAAGTCTTCCGAGAAAAATGGTACCTCACTTGTGTGGGTAGGCCTAGTGCCCGCGACAGGAAACAGCGCAAAACGCAATGTGGACACACCATATTTTCACAGTGAAAAATGACCCTTTTTTTGCAAAGTGCCTAGCTGTAGTTTTTGAACCCTAGCTCTGCCGGCACCTAGGGAAACCTAGCAAACCTATACATTTTTGAAAACTAGACACCCAGGGGAATCCAGGATGAAGTGACTTGACTGGCTCTCACCAGGTTCTGGTACCCAGAATCCCTTTCAAACCTAACAAATTGTGAAAACAAACATATTTTCCTCACTTTTCTGTGGTGGAAAGTTCTGGAATCTGCGTGGATCCACAAAATTCCACCCACCCCGAGTTCCCCAAAGTCTTCTGAGAAAAATGGTACCTCACTTGTGTGGGTAGGCCTAGTGCCCGCGACAGAAAACAGCGCAAAACGCAACGTGGACACACCACATTTTCACAGTGAAAAATGACCCTTTTTTTGCAAAGTGCCTAGCTGTAGTTTTTGAACCCTAGTTCTGCCGGCACCTAGGGAAAGCTAGCAAACCTATACATTTTTGAAAACTAGACACCCAGGGGAATCCAGGATGGGGTGACTTGACTGGCTCTCCCCAGGTTTTGTTACCCAGAATCCCTTGCAAACCTAAACAATTGTAAAAAAAAACAAATTTTCCTCACTTTTCTGTGGTGGAAAGTTCTGGAATCTGCGTGGATCCACTAAATTCCACCCACCCCGTGTTCCCCAAAGTCTTTTGAGAAAAACGGTACCTCACTTGTGTGGGTAGGCCTAGTTCCCGCGACAGGAAACGGCCCTAAACGCAACGTGGACACACCACATTTTCACAGTGAAAAATGACCCTTTTTTTGCAAAGTGCCTAGCTATAGTTTTTGAACCCTAGCTCTGCCGGCACCTAGGGAAACCTAGCAAACCTATACATTTTTGAAAACTAGACACCCAGGGGAATCCAGGATGGGGTGACTTGACTGGCTCTCACCAGTGTTCTGGTAGCCAGAATCCCTTGCAAACCTAAAAAATTGTCAAAAAAAACAAATTTTCCTCACTTTTCTGTGGTGGAAAGTTCTGGAATCTGCGTGGATCCACAAAATTCCACCCACCCCGCATTCCCAAAAGTCTTCCAAGAAAAATGGTACCTCACTTGTGCGGGTAGGCCTAGTGCCCGGGACAGGAAACAGCGGAAAACGCAACGTGGACACATCACATTTTCACAGTGAAAAATGACCCTTTTTTTGCAAAGTGCCTAGCTGTAGTTTTTTAACCCTAGCTCTGCCGGCACCTAGGGAAACCTAGCAAACCTATACATTTTTGAAAACTAGACACCCAGGGGAATCCAGGATGGGGTGACTTGACTGGCTCTCACCAGGTTCTGGTACCCAGAATCCCTTGCAAACCTAAAAATTGTCAAAAAAACACATTTTCCTCACTTTTCTGTGGTGGAAAGTTCTGGAATCTGCGTGGATCCACAAAATTCCACCAACCCTGCGTTCCCCAAAGTCTTCCGAGAAAAATGGTACCTCATTTGTGTGGGTAGGCCTAGTGCCCGCAACAGGAAACAGCGCAAAACGCAACATGGACACACCACATTTTCACAGTGAAAAATGACCCTTTTTTTGCAAAGTGCCTAGCTGTAGTTTTTGAACCCTAGCTCTGCCGGCACCTAGGGAAACCTAGCAAACCTATACATTTTTGAAAACTAGACACCCAGGGGAATCCAGGATGAAGTGACTTGACTGGCTCTCACCAGGTTCCGGTACCCAGAATCCCTTGCAAACCTAACAAATTGTGAAAACAAACATATTTTCCTCAATTTCCTGTGGTGGAAAGTTCTGGAATCTTCGTGGATCCACAAAATTCCACCCACCCCGCGTTCCCCAAAGTCTTCTGAGAAAAATGGTACCTCACTTGTGTGGGTAGGCATAGTGCCCGCAACAGGAAACAGCGCAAAACGCAACGTGGACACACCACATTTTCACAGTGAAAAATGACCCTTTTTTTGCTAAGTGCCTAGCTGTAGTTTTTGAACCCTAGCTCTGCCGGCACCTAGGGAAAGCTAGCAAACCTATACATTTTTGAAAACTAGACACCCAGGGGAATCCAGGATGGGGTGACTTGACTGGCTCTCCCCAGGTTTTGTTACCCAGAATCCCTTGCAAACCTAAACAATTGTCAAAAAAAACACATTTTCCTCACTTTTCTGTGGTGGAAAGTTCTGGAATCTGCGTGGATCCACTAAATTCCACCCACCCCATGCTCCCCAAAGTCTTTTGAGAAAAACGGTACCTCACTTGTGTGGATAGGCCTAGTTTCCGCGACAGGAAACGGCCCAAAACGCAACGTGGACACACCACATTTTCACAGTGAAAAATGACCCTTTTTTTGCAAAGTGCCTAGCTATAGTTTTTGAACCCTAGCTCTGCCGGCACCTAGGGAAACCTAGCAAACCTATACATTTTTGAAACCTAGACACCCAGGGGAATCCAGGATGGGGTGACTTGACTGGCTCTCACCAGTGTTCTGGTAGCCAGAATCCCTTGCAAACCTAAAAAATTGTCAAAAAAAACAAATTTTCCTCAATTTTCTGTGGTGGAAAGTTCTGGAATCTGCGTGGATCCACAAAATTCCACCCACCCCGCATTCCCCAAAGTCTTTCAAGAAAAATGGCACCTCACTTGTGCGGGTAGGCCTAGTGCCCGGGACAGGAAACAGAGCAAAACGCAACGTGGACACATCACATTTTCACAGTGAAAAATGACCCTTTTTTTGCAAAGTGCCTAGCTGTCGTTTTTTAACCCTAGCTCTGCCGGCACCTAGGGAAACCTAGCAAACCTATGCATTTTTGAAAACTAGACACCCAGGGGAATCCAGGATGGGGTGACTTGACTGGCTCTCACCAGGTTCTGGTACCCAGAATCCCTTGCAAACCTAAAAAATTGTCAAAAAACCACATTTTCCTCACTTTTCTGTGGTGGAAAGTTCTGGAATCTGCGTGGATCCACAAAATTCCACCAACCCCGCGTTCCCCAAAGTCTTCCGAGAAAAATGGTACCTCACTTGTGTGGGTAGGCCTAGTGCCCGCAACAGGAAACAGCGCAAAACGCAACGTGGACACACCACATTTTCACAGTGAAAAATGACCCTTTTTTTGCAAAGTGCCTAGCTGTAGTTTTTTAACCCTAGCTCTGCCGGCACCTAGGGAAACCTAGCAAACCTATACATTTTTGAAAACTAGACACCCAGGGGAATCCAGGATGAAGTGACTTGACTGGCTCTCACCAGGTTCTGGTACCCAGAATCCCTTGCAAACCTAACAAATTGTGAAAACAAACATATTTTCCTCAATTTTCTGTGGTGGAAAGTTCTGGAATCTTCGTGGATTCACAAAATTCCACCCACCCCGCGTTCCCCAAAGTCTTCTGAGAAAAATGGTACCTCACTTGTGTGGGTAGGCCTAGTGCCCACGACAGAAAACAGCACAAAACGCAATGTGGACACACCACATTTTCACAGTGAAAAATGACCCTTTTTTTTGCAAAGTGCCTAGCTGTAGTTTTTTAACCCTAGCTCTGCCGGCACCTAGGGAAACCTAGCAAACCTATACATTTTTGAAAACTAGACACCCAGGGGAATCCAGGATGGGGTGACTTGACTGGCTCTCACCAGGTTCTGTTACCCAGAATCCCTTGCAAACATAATAAATTGTCCAAAAACCACATTTTCCTCAGTTTTCTGTGGTGGAAAGTTCTGGAATCTGCGTGGATCCACAAAATCCCACACACCCCGCGTTCCCCAAAGTCTTCTGAGAAAAATGGTACCTCACTTGTGTGGGTAGGCCTAGTGCCCGCTACAGGAAACAGCGCAAAACGCAACGTGGACACACCACATTTTCACAGTGAAGAATGACCCTTTTTTTGCAAAGTGCCTAGCTGTAGCTTTTGAACCCTAGCTCTGCCGGCACCTAGGGAAACCTAGCAAACCTATACATTTTTGAAAACTAGACACCCAGGGGAATCCAGGATGCAGTGACTTGACTGGCTCTCACCAGGTTCTGGTACCCAGAATCCTTTGCAAACCTAAAAAATTGTCAAAAAAACACATTTTCTTCACTTTTCTGTGGTGGAAAGTTCTGGAATCTGCGTGGATCCACAAAATTCTACCCACCCCGCGTTCCCCAAAGTCTTCCGAGAAAAATGGTACCTCACTTGTGTGGGTAGGCCTAGTGCCCGCGACAGGAAACAGCGCAAAACGCAACATGGAGACACCACATTTTCACAGTGAAAAATGACCCTTTTTTTGCAAAGTGCCTAGCTGTAGTTTTTGAACCCTAGCTCTGCCGGCACCGAGGGAAAACTAGCAAACCTATACATTTTTGAAAACTAGATACCCAGGGAAATCCAGGATGGGGTGACTTGACTGGCTCTCACCAGGTTCTGGTACCCAGAATCCCTTGCAAACCTAACAAATTGTCAAAAAAACACATTTTCCTCACTTTCCTGTGGTAGAAAGTTCTGGAATCTGCGTGGATCCACAGAATTCCACCCACCCCGCATTCCCCAAAGTCTTCCGAGAAAAATGGTACCTCACTTGTGTGGGTAGGCCTAGTGCCCGCGACAGGAAACAGCGCAAAACGTGTAACAGAACCTGGTGAGAGCCAGTCAAGTCACCCCATCCTGGATTTCCCTGGGTGTCTAGTTTTCAAAAATGTACAGGTTTGCTAGGTTTCCCTATGTGCCGGCTGCGCTAGGGCCCAAAATCCACAGGTAGGCATATTGCTAAAAACAAATCCGTGCCTAGTTGGCTTTCTGCCGCCCTGGGGGGGATATTAGGGGGTGGGGTTGCCCCGATATGCCCCCAAGGGGGGCAGAAACACTGTGGCTATTTTTTTGGGGGGTAGGGTCATTGGTATGCCCATTCTGGGCAGCCCCCACCCCCACACATAAAAAGCCAGCGTAATCGTTGGCATCTAGTGGGCTTTTTGCCCCCCCCGGGGGGGCAGATTGGGGGCTACTGCCCCCATCTTCCCCCCAGGGGGGGCAGAAAGGCTGTAATTGTTGCGGGTGGGGGCATTGACATGCCCGTTTTGTCCAGCCCCCACCCTAATTAAAATTTGCCCCAAAAAATCCCTGGGGTCTAGTGGGCTTTTTGCCCCCCCGGGGGGCAGATTGGGGGCTACTGCCCCATCTGCCCCCCAGGGGGGGCAGGACGGCTGTCATTTTTGTGGGGATTGGGTGGGGGCATGGGCATACCCATTTTGGGCAGCCCCCACCCTAATTCAAATTTGCCCAAAAACAATACCTGCGACTAGTGGGCTTTTTGCCCCCCCCCCCCGGCGGGGCAGATTGGGGGCTAATGCCCCCATCTGCCCCCCAGGGGGGCAGAAAGTCCACTAGACGCCAGGGAGTTTTTGGGGCAAATTTTAATTAGGGTGGGGGCTGCCCAAAACAGGCATGCCAATGCCCCCACCCTAATTAAGATTTGCCCCAAAAATCCCTGGCGTCTAGTGGGCTTTTGCCCCCCCGGGGGCAGATTGGAGGCTACTGCCCCATCTGCCCCCAGGGGTGGCAGGAAGGCAGTTATTTTTGCGGGGAGGGGGTGGGGGCATGGGCATGCCCGTTTTGGGAGCCCGCACCATAATTCAAATTTGCCCCAAAAAAATCACTGGTGTCTAGTGGGATTTTTGCCCCCCCCGGTGGGGCAGATTGGGGGCTAATGCCCCCATCTGCCCCTCAGGGGGGGCAAAAAGCCCACTCGATGCCAGGGAGTTTTTGGGGCAAATTTTAATTAGGGTGGGGGCATTGGCATGCCCGTTTTGAGCAGCCCCCAACCTAATTCAAATTTGCCCAAAAAAAATCCCTGGCGTCTAGTGGGCTTTTTGCCCCCCCCGGCGGGGCAGATTGGGGGCTAATGCCCCATCTGCCCCCCAGGGGGGGAAGAAAGTCCACTAGATGCCAGGAGTTTTAGGCAAATTTTAATTAGGGTGGGGCTGCCCAAAATGGGCATGCCAATGCCCCCACCCTAATTAAAATTTGCCCATAAAATCACTGGCATCTACTGGGCTTTTTGCCCCCTGGGGGCAGATTTGGGGCTAATGCCCCCAGCTGCCCCCCAGGGGGGGCAGAAAGGCTGTCATTTTTGCGGGGGTGGGTGGGGGCATGGGCATGCCCATATTGGGCAGCCCCACCACAAATTATAATTTTTAAAAAATCCCATGCGTATATTGGGCTTTTTGCCCCCCCAGGGGGGGCCGAAAGGCTGTAAATTTTGCGGGGTGGGGGCATGGACATGCCCTTTATGGGCAGCCCCCACCCTAATAAATTATGCCGCTAAAAAAAAATATCCCTGGGGACTAGTGGGCTTTTTGCCCCCCCGGGGGGCAAAAAGACTAAATCACACCCAAACAAATTGGGGGAGCAAAAGCCCTTGCCCAAGGGGCCGCTCCCCTCCCTGGTGTCTAGTGGGTGGATCCCTGCTTGGGGATTGCCCTCCTGGGGCGATCCCCAAGCAGGATCCACTGGGGAGGGGTACCATTGGAAAGGGAGATTATCCCCTTTCCAATGATACCCTCCCGCTCTTCTACGTGCCCGGGGGCTGAGATAGCCTCCTGAGCACATAGAAGTGAAACTGAAATGAGCCTAAAGGCTCATTTCAGTTTCGATTTCTGTGCAATGAGGACAGCGCGACGTGCACGCTGATCCTCATGGCACAGAAACCAGGGAGGGGGCCTCGGGAGCTGGGGAAGCTCTTCCCCAGCTCCCAAGGTCACAGGGGTGAAATAGAAATCCCTCTGCTGTCTGCAGCAGAGGGATTTCGTGCCCCTGGCCTCATGATGGAATGGTTCCGTCATGAGCACAGGGGCACCGATGCTCATGACGGAACCATTCTGTCATGAGCATCGAAGGGGTTAACCTACATCTTCTAGTAGGGAAATACACCATAGTGAAGAAAGGGACACTCCATCTTGCTTTTATGGATATGTCCTTTGCTTTTGACCGAGTGAACAGATCCAAACTTTGGGAGCTGCTGCTCTTACTGGGCATGGATAAAAACATTGTGTATTTTTTGTCAGACTTGCACAGGGATCTTTCGGCAACAGTAAGGTTTGACCAAAAGGGTAATCTTACGCAAGAGATTGGTATTATAAGAGGAGTCAGACAGGGATGCATTTTGGCCCCCCTGCTGTTCACCTTTTATATTAACAATCTAGACTCTGCCCTGTGCGGAGCCAGTAAGGATATCCCACGTATGGGGAACCGATTGATTCCGGCACTCTATATGCAGATGACGCCGATTTGCTTGCTCGCACAGCGGTGGGCCTACAGTGCCTTCTGAACTCCTTTGCCGATTTTATGGGCTCATTGGACCTGAATGTTTCCTTTTTTTTAAATCACACACTATGATTATGGGAGTGAAGCCAAGAAAACCCAAAATGCATTATTGCGAAGGAAATGAAATAACTAGGGTTACTACATTTCCGCATCTAGGCGTCTTATTTGATGACAGGAGCTCATGGGCCCCGCAAAGGAAGGCGAAGAGAAATGCCACAGCAAGATCAACGGTCAAGGTGCTTGATTTTGATCGAAAGTTGGGCGCCAAGCCTGTGCAAGCAATGTTAAACATATACAAAGCCAAGATTTTTGCCATTTCGAATTATGTTTCTGAAATTTGGGGATACAAGGATTGCGTAGTGCTTCAAATAGTGGAAAATACATTTTTGAGAAGCTTGCTCTCAGTCCCACAATCAATACCTTCTTATATTATTCATCAAGAAGTTGGTATTGGTTTTGTGGTAGACTTGATTAGAATGGCCCCCTTTCTCAAATGGATCTCGATTTGGACCAATTCAGAACTAGTGATGAATCAGGAAATTATACGAGACTGTCTTGCACTAGATAGGGCAAGTAGCATCCCTTGGCTTAGCTACGTGAAAAGTATAGCAAGGCTGATAGGCCGCCCAGAGGTATTTGATAACCCAGAAACATTATGTAAAAAAGATCTGATGTGGGCTAAGACCTCATTTCTACGTCTAGCATCTGCAGAAAGAGAGGCCAAAGAGTTATTGAAACCTACTGTACGGGCTCACCAAATTGTAAAAACCAATTATTTTATTGAGCCTTATTTAGACATAGTTACTAAGCCCCAACATTGTTTCCTTTTAACAAGACTGAGTTTAATTATCTGCACTTTTTATTGGCCGAACCTCAGGGATGGAGAAAGATAGAGGATCTGGGACCCTGCAATTGTGATCATTTTTGGAGCCAAGACACTTGCACTTTGTCCTGTTTTGTGAGCATTATTTGCACATTCATAAACGTTTTATCTTTCCAATTTTAAAGGACAAAGGTTTTTTGCAGGCTAGGCCCGCCCTGATATATTTGCGGATGCTGAATAATCCCTGGGAAACTTTTAATGTTGATAGCTTTTTAGTAGCGGCAGTCAGAGAAAGGAAAAAAAGAGGGTCCATATGACCTGACAAATTAAATGTTCATCCCTTTTTAATGTGAAATGGTTTTCTCTCTCATCAAATGTAATTTATATTACATCATTTGAACTTTTTTAATTATGTGTATTTTAACCTGAACTGTATATCAATTATGACTAATTTTTGCTTAATGATCATGTACTATTTGGTTTTTACCCAATGGATAATTTTAATATGCTTTTATGGTTTTAAATAACCGAATAAAGTGATTTTGAATGACTGACTGACTGAGTGCATGAGTGGTACATGGATGATTTATTGAGTGCATGAGGAGTCCATGGATGATTAAATGAGTGCGTGAATGGTGCTTGTATGATTGAATTAGTGCATAAGTGGTACATGGGTGATTGAATGAGTGCATGAGTGGTGCATGTATGATTGAATGAGTGCATGGGAGGTGGATGGATGATTGAATGTCTACATGAGTGGTGCATGGGTGATTTAACGAGTACATGGATGGTGCATGGGTGATTGAATGATTGCATGAGTGGTGCATGGATGATTGAATGAGTGCATGAGGTTCCTGAATGTTAGAATGAGTGCATGAGTGGTACATGGATGTCATAATGAGTGTACGAGTAGTGCATGGATGATTGAATGAGTGCATGAATGATGCATGGATGATTGAATCAGTGCATGAGTGGTGCATGGATGATTTAATGAGTGCATTAGTGGCCCATGATTGAATGACTGCATGAGGTGCATGAATGTTTGAATGAGTGCATGAGTGGTGCATGGATGTTAGAATGAGTGTATGAGTCATGCATGGATGATTGAATGAGTGCATTAGTGGCCCATGATTAAATGACTGCATGAGGTGCATGAATTTTGAATGAGTGCATGAGTGGTGCATGTATGATTGAATGAGTGCATGAGAGGTGGATGGATAATTGAATGCATTAGTGGTGCATGGATGATTCAGTGAGTACATGAATGGTGCAAGGATGATTGAATGAGTGCATCAGTGGTGCAAAGATGATCAAATGAGTGCATTAGTGGTGAATGGATGACTGAATTACTGCATGAGTAGTGCATTGATGTTAGAATGAGTGCATGAGTGGTGCGTGGATGATTTATTGAGAGCATGAAGAGTCCTGGAACACCCTTCCACTCAGCCTACGACAGACCCAAGACCTGCTGAGCTTCAGGGGGCTACTCAAGACCTGGCTGTTCGACCAGTAGCGGCACCCCCCCTTTTTTCCCCAGCGCCTTGAGACCCTCACGGGTAAGTAGTGCGCTCTACAAATTCTGTGATTGATTGAATGGATGATTAAATGAGTACATGAATGGTGCTTGCATGATTGAATTAGTACATAAGTGGTACAATGATGATTGAATTAGTGCATGAGTGGTGCATGTATAATTTAATCAGTGCATGGGAGGTGGATGGATGATTTAATGTCTACATGAGTGGTGCATGGGTGATTCAATGTATACACAAATGGTGCATGGATGATTGAATAAGTGTATGAGTGGTGCATGGATGATTGAATGAGTGAATTAGTGGTCCATGGATGATTAAATGACTGCATGAGTAGTGCATGGATGCTTGAATGACAGAGTGAGTAGTGCATGGATGTTAGAATGAGTGGTACATGGATGACTGATTGAGTACATGAGAGGTGCATGGATGTTTGAATGAGTGCGAGTGGTGCATGAATGAATGAGTGCATGAGAGGTGCATGGATGTTAGAATGAGTGCATGAGTGCTGCTTGGATGTTGCAATGAGTGCATGAGTAGTGCATAGATGATTGAATGGTGCTTGTTTGAAACAACCTAAAAAAATTAAATTTATGAATTGCAACACTGCTTTTAAGGTTTATTGTCTTGTGTGCCCCTGCCTCTTAAAATGTATTGGCAGCACAATACATCCCCTGAAAGTACGTATTTTAGAACATCTAAGAGCTATAACAAATAATGATGCTACGTACCTGGTAGCTAGACATTTTGAATCTCACCACGACAGCAATAGGAATCTTCTAAGGTTCTTTTGCATAGAACATGTACCCCGTGACGCTAGAGGAGGCGACAGAGTGCTAAAACTTTGCAAGCTCAAATCGAGACATATCATAGATATGCAAACTAAAACTCCTAAAGGTTTGAATAGTGGAGAAGATCTAGAGGTACATTTGTAAGTGGGTGGTAACATAAGGAATACATTCTACTGTATGAAAGCAATTCTAGTAGAGTTATGTACAATACAAAAACTTTGCCCATATCCTTTGTCCTCTTGGATGAATGATTAGTGACTACTTGGACAGGATGAGCTGTGTCTATCATATTTAAAAAATATTAGCCATGTATTTATCGCCATCTAATTGATTGTTTTTAATGTTTCAAATGATCTGGTTATGATCACAAGTGTTATGCTGTTTAGAAACCATGTAAGCCCATTTAGGGCATCATTTTTAAAAATATGTTGTGACTGAATAGCAGTGCATCTCGGTATGAGTATTGCAATCCGATATCAGCCCATACAGGGTGATATAACCAGTCACTAGGTATCAGTTGAAAATGATCTGTTTACGATTACAGGTGACATGTTGCCTATATATCGTAAAAGTCCATTCAGGACATTGAATTATGGATGTGTTGTGGTCATACAATGGCACATCATGGTGTACTTACAAGGCACATACAGGGCAATATAACCAGTCATCAGGCATCAGTTGTGGTTGAGACTACTTGCAATAGTAATAAAATGCAAGAAATCATGAATAAATCATGATTTTTGAGGATTAAGCAATTCAATTTATTATTCAGTAAGTCTCAATCTCGCTACGGTTATATGAAGCTTAAAGCAAGGAAAAGTGTAATTGTTTTGTGTGTATTGAAACATGTTTAAAGATGGCGTGTCAGAAATGATGTTGAATAGACACCTGTAAATTGATTGTAAGATAGTACTTTGTTGATTACAATGAATTTGAAGTAATGAATTGTAATGTGTATATAAGGATGTTCCAATATGGCGTCCCACAACATTGAGAAAGGCATTAGCCGAAATGCATCTGTTTGCACTGCTTATCCGTTAACCGTGGGCGGAGAGCTCCGCTCCGCCCGCGGAGTATGCGGAGATTTGCCTACTCCGCATTCCGCGGAGAACGCAAATCCCCGCACACTCCGCAGTGGAGCGGAGTTGACCAGCCCCCGCCTCCACCCCCCTTATTAAAAATTAATTTAAACTACATTTAAGGTAAAAGAATAAAGACTTACCTTAACTTCGGCGTCCCCGGGCTGCCGTCCTTCTCTTCATGGCCATCTCAAGGTGATCTGCGCATGCGCGCGTGCCCGCGCATGCGCATTCCTTGCGAGAAATGCGCAAGCCGGAGGCGCGCGCATGCGCAGATCACCTTGAGACGGCAATGAAGTGGAGGATGGCAGCCCGGGGACACCGCAGTTAAGGTAAGTCTTTATTCTTTTACCTTAAATGTAGTTTAAATTAATTCTTAATAGGGGTGGTGGGAGGCGGGTGGCGGAGCGAAGCGGAGCGGAGTACCACGGAGTTTGACCCCAACTCCGTGTACCTCCACGTAGTCCCGATCCGCCAGCTCCGCCCAGGGTTAGTATCCGTAAATAAATTGTATAGCCTACTCCCGCAAGTGCTGACCATTATTCTCTTGGAGCAAGCATTTATTTCGCTGACTCACCTATGTGGTCTAACACCTGTCTGAGAGTGTGGAGGCAAGGGTGTTTTGGAGCGGTTTTATAGGTTTTTTGGTGGATATATATATCCACAAAAACAACACACTCCTGCGTCCAGTGTGAAAGCAAGCCCACCCTCCGGTTGTAGGTTTCATAGTTTTAGTTGGTAAGAAGTACATTAAACATAACACATTTCGACACCAATCTGTGTCTGCACTGTCCAAATACCAATCATGAGAAGGGGGAAGTCATAAAGAAGATGTATCCTGAAACCATTCACATAGTTAGTGATAGAGAAGTAACATGGGAAGGGCCATTGGCAAAAGTCCTTATTCCAAACGATAATCAAACTGGCCCACCCATAAATATTCCAAAAAACGGGGAGCAGGGTAATACATCAGGAACGTCAGTAGGCTTAACTTAAGCCCCCTAGCTGATATCAAACATCATAGTGGCGCTCAAGCAGGGCCTGGGGGTACAAGCCCAAGTGACCCACAGAGGGAGAATTTGCACCTTAACACCAGCTTCCAGATGGCCAAACCAGATAAAAATAAAGCACTGGCCACATTGAGGGTATTATCTTGGAATGTCGCTGGCCTTAAAAATAAAATGGCCTCCCCTGATTGGAGTAGTTTGTGGACCAACATGATATCTGTATGTTCCAAGAAACATGGGCCAGAGAGGATGTATCTCGGATGGGGTTTGTGTCTTTTAGAATAGATGCCACTACCAGGGGAAAGGGTAGACCATCTGGTGGTCTTTGTACATGGATAGGCACTCATTCGGGTTGCAAGGTCAAGGAGCTGGAGTCTTCTTTAAATGACATCCAGTGTATTTTACTTAGCTTTGCCTATAAGTTTAAAATAGCTCTGGTCAATGTCTATTCCAGACCTGTAAGAACTGGTCATGAATCCTTGACTATTGACCAATTGGCCCATTTTATCTCTTCTTTCAAGAAAAATGCCCTGAAGGTCATAGGCGGTGATTTTAACTGTCAATATGAGCCTTTGATTGATTCCAATAGTGCAATCTCTTGTGAAGAAGACCTGCATTGGGCAATCCCTGAGCCAAATATTCAGCCCATTAGGGCTTGGACTCCATTGGCTCTTCAGATAAAATCCCTTACCTTAAACCATTCACTTAGATCTTGCAACAGTCGTACAAAATCATACTCACCAGGACAGCATACATTCAATAGACCTGGCCAAACCTCTATTGTAGATTACATCATGATAGAAACCAGGATATGGCATAAGGTTGTTGATTTTTCAGTCCTGCCTCAGCACGACAGTGACCATAACGCTTTGATTGTTGAGGTGGAGCTGCCGCTCGCCCGGAACAACAATGTACCTGAAACACCGCCAGATGGTAGACTAACATTAACTAATAATAGGTGAAAAATACGGTGGGCAGCTATACAACAATCTCCTGGTAATATGGCCACTTTATATGAGTCTATTATCCCAACCCTATTGGAAGTAAGCAAACATATTACTGTAGAAGGCACTATAACCTCTTTAATTGGTGTTGCAGAGTGCCATAAGGCACTGACATCCAAACTGGCAGATATCTTCTTTCCAGCAGGCTCTTCTAGCAGGAAAAAAGGACCAAGCATTCCTGGTTTGATTATAGCTGTCAGGAGGCAAAGCTGGCACTGATCAGTGCCATTAAATCTAGGGATAGGTCTCAAATTAAAACTAAGAGGGCATCATATAGAGAAACCATTGCCCTAGTGAAAAAAACCTAGGAGTTGGAAAAATGTTAGTCGCTGCGAAGGGCCCTATCAGTAAATGATATGAAGGCCTTAGGGGAACAGAGTTAATACAGGCTGTCGTGAAGGGACCCAGGCATTTGAGCCCAATATAGCAGGAAACATCTGGAAGGGACACTTCTAGGCTTTATATACCATGCCGGAGACTTAGGGTACCACCTTAGATCAGGAAAAAAACCAGCAGCAGAATATACCTAGAGAGACCTCTAAGATTACCTTGATGGAAATATCCAGTGCAATAAGCAAAATAGCCCCGTCCAAAGCACCTGGTCTAGATAAGATCCTGGGGATCTGTTTCGGGCCGAGCCAATAATTTGGGGGCCTTATTTGTGGGCTTTATTTAATGCTATAATGCAGGGAATGGCGATCTCCTCAACCTGGGCTGGAGCCCAAATTCTCCCAGTATGTAAAAAGGGTTCACCTCTTTTCCCCAAAAACTACAGGCCTATCAGTCTAATTGATTTTACTCAAAAATCTTTGCCTGGGAACTGTTGGGACGTCCTCAGAACTGGATGGACGAATTTAATATTCTGAGTCCATTTCAAGCTGGTTTTAGGAAAAGCACCTCCACTATTGAGCGAATATTTAGGCTCCAACTTCTTTATTCGAAAACGGTGTCTATAGAGAGTGGCAGTCTCTATTTAATATTTGTTGATTTAAAAACCGCATTTGACCTGGTACCCAGGGATAGATTTTGGTCTGTATTAAGCGACCTTGGGGTTCCTAACTGCCTCTGGTATAAGCTCAGGAGATTGCATGAAGGCAATTATGCCCAAATCAGGTATGGGAAGCACGGTGAGCTTACCTCACCCCTTGTAGTTAACAGAGGAGTCAGACAGGGCTGTGTGCTAGCCCCTACCTTGTTCTGTCTATACATAAATGCATTGGTTGACCTATTGAACAAGGTGAAGGACATAGACGCCCTGAAGATAGCGCACAACAAAGTTTTAGCAATGATGTTTGCTGATGATACTCTCCTGCTCTCTAAGTCACCAATGGTTATTCAGAGGATCCTTGATAGATTTGAAGCCTTTTGTAAGGATAGGGGCCTGGAGTTTAATATCCAAAAGACAAAATATATGGTCTTTAACCCAGTTAACACAACGTGTTCCAATCCTTGTCTGAATGGCAATCTGCTCGAAAGTGTACCCACATTTGAATATATAGGTGTTACCCTAACTGAAAAAAGGAATTGGGGACCAAAAATTTACAAAAGAAGCGTCAAGTTAGTCCCAGACTACAGGGGGGTTGGCTAAGTTATAAGGAACTCTTTCCATAAACCCGTCGGTCCAATAGTCGAGATCTATAAAGTACAAACCAGGGGTGCCGCAATGTATGGGGCCGAACTTTGGGGGCACAGTCCCATAAGAAACATTAAGGGGCCGATTCCGATCTCGGCCGGTAGGGCTCCGAATCGGATTTGGCTTAACCGGATCCGATTCGGAGCCCTATTTCCCGACCGATTCGTACGCGCGTCCGGGCGAGCGAGTACGATGCGTATTCGCCGACCGACTCGTCCGGGCGTCCCGACCGCTCCGACAGACTCGATCCCGGGTCGAACCGCACCGACCGACTCGCACGGACACGACTCGCACCGTGCAATGGAGACGTTCCCCGGCCGGGTAAGTACGATGCGCGCCGCGAGCAGTCCGACCGAGCCGCGCACTCCGGCTCGAAAGAGCTGTCGGAGCCGTACTTTGGGGGTCCGTGTCGGACCCCCCTGTACGCGTAGCCGCGCGAGTCGCACACAGGGGGGACCCATGGGTCCCCCCTACCTGTGCGTATACGGCGCGAATCGCTTCGCCGCGTACACGCTGTAGGGGGCGCACTTGTCCGCATCGCACCCATTGAGTCAATGGGAGCCCGCGTACGCGTTGTACGACAGGCTCCCATTGACTTCAATGGGAGTCCGACCGGCTCGAGTCCGACGGCATACGTGCGCATCGTACTCGTTCGGTCGGACTGCGCGGGTCCGATTCGGTCGGAAATCTCTCCGGGTCCGGCTCGGTCGGAGAGATTTCCGGCCCGAATCGGAATCGGCCCCTTAGTCTGAGAACAATTTCATTAGGCAGCTATTCGGTCTCCCTTCCAGTACCCCACTTATCCTTCTGCGTCTGGATTTAGGGGTGAGACCGATCACAGAGGAAATAGATCTCAGACCGCTAACATTTTGGCGTCTCTTCTGGGTGACCCCGGACCTGGCTGTATACAGGGCAGAGCTAAAAGAAGTAATGGGCCTTCTGGGTGCAAGGAAAATAGCGTGGTTTGCATATATTAGGGACACACTACACAATATTGGAAAATCGAGCTTATGGAGTAACCCAGAGGTAGCATGCCCTGCAACTACAAGCAATGAACTGATTAGGAGTTATAGGTAAAGCAAATATGCTTATCTACATGAGAGCCCATCAATAGGCTCTCTAACAGTTACCTTTTTGAGAACCAAAGATGATGACATTCTTGAGCCTTTTTTGGATGATGTGCAACCCGCATTAGCAAGGAAACTATACGTCCAAATTAGGCATGGGTCACTCATAGAGCGCTCATTCTCTAATAAATGGGAAGGTACTTCGCCTTCTCTAGGGTGTCCGGCCTGTAGAAACAAGGTAGAGTCAGAACTTCATGTATTTTCTTTTTGCCCTGACTAAAAAAAAGCCAGGCATAGATGGCTGATACAATTATGCAGAAATTTGGGGACCAAGCAGTGTGCAGTTGCTTTTAGACTCCTGAAATACAATACTCAAATGCCAATTGTATTTGCTGTTTCGCGCTTCTTACTTTCCATGTGGTGTGCCCGTAAGTCATTTTTGGCTCTCAACTTTTAGTCTCAATCTGACATGTTACCCATTTTATTGTATCTTAACCATCTTTGCCTGAAAAAGATCTGTTTGTATGGGCATTAGAGGACATGGGGCCAGATGTACGACCCTTTTTTGCTCTCGCAAACAGTAAATCGGCCTGTTTGCGACCGCAAAAAAGGGTAATGGCATGTACAAATGCTATTTTGCGAGTCACTGACTCGCAAAATAGCGTTTGCGACTCTCGCTATTAGGAAGGGGCATCTCTTCCTAATAGCGAGACTCACTGCTATGTACTATTGTTTTGCGACCGCATTTGGGGCTGCAAAACACTCGCAGTTTACCACCTACTTCAAGTAGGTGGTAAATCACTTACAAACGGGAAGGGGGCCCCTTCCCCTTTGTGAGTGTGTGAGAAAATACTTTTTAAGAGCAGGCAGTGGTCCCAGCGACCACTGCCTGCCCTTAACAAATGAAACTGGAAAGTTTCATTTTTCTTATTTAAATGCATCCTGTTTTCCTTTAAGGAAAACGGGCTGCATGTAAAAAAAAGAAATAGTTTTATTTAAAAAGCAGCCCCAGACATGGTGGTCTGCTGACCCCAGCAGGCCACCATCCCTGGGAGTGCTAGCAGTTACCATTGGGGTCGCATATTGCGTTTGCCTCAAGAATATTGATGAGGCATGCAATTTGCGACCCCATTGGGAATCGCTTACAGTGTCTGTGACACTGTTGTACATTGCATTTTGCAAGTCGTAATTGCCAATCGCAAAACGATGCAATTTGCGAGTCGCAAAATGAAAGGGTCATACATCGGGCCCATGATGTTTTATTCTTGGTGATGGGCAACTGTCTATGTAAACAAGGGGTTTACCCGGCTAATTGACTGTGTTAACTAGGCAATGCCTATTATTTATATTGTATGGTTTTAGTATATTTTATTAGGTTATATATACTATTCTGTATGTCCCTTTTGGGTAATTTGTAGGGGAGTGAGTTTTTAAAATTTGCAATCAAGGACCTTGCTGGTGACCTGAATGTGTATATTTTAAATGATTGTTTTAATTTACTGTATCATTTTATTGCCCTTGCACTTTTATGGTCTATCGACAGAAATAAAGTATTCGAATCGATTTGACCACTTACATTTTGTGTCTTTGGCATATATTAGAGTACACCAAGACAGTGTGAGGGAAAAGCGACATCAGTTCTGCAAAGGTACCTTTCATTAGGATTTCTAGCCCTACCCCAGTCAATGTGCATAGGTCATTGCCACCACAGTGCACAATCATGAGGTGAGAAGCTCAGCAATCCACAATGGTTTTAACCAAAGCCAGAAACTGATGAAACATTAACCCTCTCTGGCCAAACCAAGTAATCTCTACATTTGGTAAACCCAAGTCCCTGTCAATAGGTCTCTTTTTTTGCAGCCTCTTCAGCCCAATCCACACTCTAAGCATTTTGAAGTGAAGGAGCAATAGCAGTCAGGAGAAGGCTGGAGGTGAATGAGGTAGTTTTCCAAATGAAAAGCAGCTAAAATGGAGGTGTTTTCTTTTTTTCAAAAAAAGATATATTTCATTGGATGCTGTCAGTAAGTAAGTGAATAAAATAAGTAGTACGATGGATGCATTAGTAAGAAGTCCTATTGTTGGATGTTGTTTAAAAAAGAGGAGTGTATTACAGACATGGATATGCTTTTGAATCTGTGCAGTAAACCACACCTGCTGTATCTCATTTGGAAGTAGCATGTTCCTTCAAAAATGTGCTGTGAACTTGTGACTTACTGGTTCCACTGGGTTGCTAACTAAACTGAGCTAAGAGTGTATTGGGGGAAGCGGTTAAAGATATAGAACATTTTTTGAAAAGTTGAGGAGTTATGACATAATTAATTAATGATAAACTTTAATTTCCAATTGAGGACTATGTAATAAACTGTTGTGCAGTATCTACATTTTAAAAACCTGAAGCTAAATATAGGTTTGGAATCACGAACATGCGGTGACAGGAACCTCATTTTGAAAGAGAGAGAAAGGGTTAACAGATGCTAGCCATTCACAAGTGCAGATAGAATAGTCTAAAATGAAAGACATGATTTAATTAGCTGCCTTTCTCATGATCGTAGAGTGGAAAGTTGAAGAGGTTGCTATTTTATGGTTGCTTTGTATGAGAGTGGTGTATCATTCTTGTGCTTAATTTTTACAAATCCTAACTGTGTCAAAACTATTTTAGAAAGAGCTAAAACAAAAATATAATCTACGAACTGAATTCACTGGTGGTATGTACATAACCTTTTAGTTATTTAAAAACAAATTACATTAGAAATGAAGATGTATATGGGAGTTTGATAAAAAGAGTATACCAGTGTTATGAATGAAATATATAAGATGAACTGTATCTATCAGAGGGTATGTGTTTAAGATGCTAGTATAAAATGTTTTGGGAAGAAAGAGAAAAATGTATTAGTCCTCCTTTCTTCCATTGTGTAGTTTATAGAAAAATAACAGTATAGTATTGTTCAAAGTTGTAATGAGGAATGTATTTAAAACTAAGAATGTTTTAAATATCTAAGCATCATGTGCAGAATAGATACATCTATGTTATTTGCATTCTGGGAGTTGATATTTATATAAATAACCATCTTGTACTACCTGAGGAAGGCGGAAGCTGAAACGTTGTAGTGGAAATATATTTTTGTTCTTTGGTGAATCTATCTGTTTGAGTCACTTCTTTCTTGGCTATTTTATTTCTTTGTGACTCATTGTATCCTTTGGGATCCAGATTTTTGCCCTGGCTGGCTGTTGTTTTCTTGTGATCCTTCATCTTCAAGTATATATATATATATATATATATATATATATATATATATATATATATATATATATATATATATATATTAACCCTGGGCAAAGCACTACGCTACGCTCGCGTAGTTTGCGAGGTTTGCGCTACTTCGCACAACGCGAATTGCACGTAGCACAGTGCAAACACGCGTAGCGTAGTGCAGCGGTCATTTTTGCTTGCTCGCGGTCCTCAACGTCAAGTTGGCGACCGCGAGCATGCAAAATGACATCCCGGCGAGACTTTTCCTCGTTCGCGATCAGCAACATCAAGTTGCCGATCGCGAGCGTGGAAAATAAACCTCACGGCGAGATTCTCAACGCGGGGAGGTCAGGTTTCTCATTGCGAGTGGTCGCGTATGCTCGCGACCGCTCGCGATGAGAAACTACCAGTCCGTGTTGAGAAAGCTGCCGCTCGAGTAAAAATCTACTCGAGCGGCAGTAAAGACAGCTCGCACTGTGCAAGATGCCGTTTTCAATGATTGCACAGTGCGGACAAGCATCCGGCACTGTGCAATCATTGCGAGTAGTGCTACGCGTAGCTCGCGTAGTGCGAACTGCACTTTGCGTAGCTTCGCGTAGCGCTACTTCACGAACTACGCCCAGGCTTAATATATATATATATATATATATATATATATATATATATATATATATATATATATATATATAATAAAGTATTAATATTTGTTAGGTATGTATTAGGAAGTGTTTGTCAATGTGGTTTTTTACTTATATGAGTGGTTTGCATATGCTTAGATGGTGTGTTTTTTTTGTGGTTGGAGATAGTTATATGTACTGTGGGACTCTTGAGTTTATTTAAAGTTGTAGAGAACTATATATTTTTGGAAAGATGGTTTGAAGGTGTATATCTATTATGGAATCACATATATGTTTACATGGTGATCTATGTTCTTTGAGGCTAATGAAAATTTCAAGTATGCTGTTAGGGGGGTGTATTTCTTTAAACATGATCAGTTTAAAATTGAGGAGAGTTTATAGTGCAGAATGTCTGTTGAGAGTTCTTGTGCTACCTTCATTTGGCAAGTAACTTTTCTTTGAGAAATGCTGAATATATGTTTTAAACACTCAAGAAAATTTGAGAAATGATGTAGGTATGCCATTAAGAAAAGGTTTTGTGCTTTGAAAAAGTGAGATTTGTTGTTTTCAGTTTTAGAAACTTACTGATGCATGTGCATGCTGAGTAACGGAGCAATGTATGCTTGTAGAGAGTCATATATCCAATTATATATGAAGAGTGATATCTAGAATTTTCTGACACATAGGTCATTAGAAAAGGATAGATACACTAAAACAGATAGTTTGATACTGACACAACCCATGCACTCATCCAAACACTCAGGTACTAGTCATGCACACATCCAATTACGCAGGAAGTACCATTTTGGTGAACCCATCACCAATCCAGTATCTATGCTCTCATCCAATTACTGAGGCAATACTCTTGCACTAATATAATCGCCACAGTAGCACACTTGCTTTTATTCAATCACTCAAACTTTAACAATGGACTTATACAATTACTCATGCACTCATGTAATCAGCCAGGAACTACTGATGCAGTCATTCAATTATCCAGGCAATACACATGTAGTTTTGTAATCACTGAGGTACTACCTATTCAATTAACCAAAAACACATGGGCATCAGTCATGCACTCATTCAATCACTGAAACACTGCTCATGCACTCATGCAATCTGTCAGGGGCTATGTATGCACTTACGCAATGATGTACACACTATGCATGCACTGAATAAATCACGTATATATTAGGCATGTAGTCCTGTTATCACCTAGGGACTAGAGTAGCACTCATATAATCACCCAACCACTATCTATGCATGTATTGAATCATTGAGGCATTAGTTATCCACTTATCTATTCATTCAGGCAGTACTCATGCACTCATCCAAACACCCAGATAGTAGCAAAATAGTCATGTGAATACACAGGCACTAACTATGCAGATATGGAACCACCGATGTAGTTCCTGCACACTCAGGGAATCATC
Source organism: Calotriton arnoldi (assembly GCA_963921515.1). Classification (NCBI taxonomy): domain Eukaryota; kingdom Metazoa; phylum Chordata; class Amphibia; order Caudata; family Salamandridae; genus Calotriton; species Calotriton arnoldi. The sequence goes on along the minus strand of CAWUFW010001545.1, from coordinate 404,458 downwards.
CAGGCACTACCTATCTTCTGATGGAATCACCTAGGCACTATTTATGCACTCATCCGATCATCTAGGGAGTTTTAGCGAGGAATATGTACTCTTTTAGAACCATCTGGTAAATTATCATTGTAACCTGCCACACACTGTTTGCATGTACTAGGAAGAATCAGTGAGCTATATGCTGTGATGCAGATTAATGGGCAGATTTGTAAATGCAGTATTTCTCAAAATTTAAATCAGACACATTTAAGTAGAAAAGTACTGAAACAATAAAAAATCTAGCAGTGACACAATGGTAGAGAGGCACAGAAATAGCTCTTATGTTGTGTTTTCGGATTTACAGTATTGAGGCATTGTGTGTACTTTCACACTTTGGTTGATGTTTATTTTCAAATTTACTACCAAAGGGATAAAGTGGTCTTTTGGCGTTTATAAGTGAGAACTGAGATATGGTGCAACTGTGTTGTAGGAAAGGGTGCTATAATATTAAAAGGTAACTAATAAATTCAGTTTTCGTTCTGGTTTGGGTTTCGTACATTGAAGTAAGTGCTTGTATTTATGTAGCTAGGTTCATCTGTAGATTTAAGACTGCAACATAACATAAAAACTGTTTTTGTATGATGTGTAAGCCAGTAGTAAAGTAGTTGGTACATTGGCTAGAATACAAATTCAAATATATATATTTTTTTTTTTTACAGAACAATATCTGCAAAACTACAGACAGAATGCCTATAAAAGCTTGGAGGAAAAAGGAACAGGAGCAACTACAGTATCTATGCAGAACTGAGACACAAAAGGGGCAAAATGAAGAAAAGGTGGTGAAAGAAAAAAGAGCTACTGCTAAGAGGACAATGTCATTTCTTAAAAATATACATGGACATTTCCAAAGATTACAAAATAATGAAAATAATATTCAAACTATGAGAAAGAATAACAGTGGACAAAATATATATAACAAGAACAGGAAAGAATGTAACAAAGATGGACACACCTTAACCAGGAGACAGGAGCAGTTTAAGGAAATCAGAGTCAGGATGTTTCATAGTGGAGTAGTTATAAATCTACTGAGAACTATAAAAAAGTATAGAAGGAGAGAGGCACTGAAACAGAAAGAACGAGTTGAGAGAGTAGTTGATAAAGCCTTTGCTTTGAAGAGGAGGCTTTTCATTTTGCTTATAAATAGAATGAGACTCTTGACTAAATGGTGTTGTGCACGAAGAGACAAAACCAGAAAAAAAGATTAGTGAATAGAAGTAACTGTTGTACAGTTTTGAGTGGAGAATGGACATACTTCTAGTACAGAGCCTTTCTTTAATGACGAAAGCTATCTCCAGGATAATAGATCTGTTCATGCTATTAATTGCAGAGGACGATGTTCTGAAATGAAGAATGGCACTCCTATAGCGAAAGAGGTGATGGTACCTAGAAATGTAGAAGAGGCTATTAGAGAAGAGGTACAAGGAAGGCGGAGTCAGGTGCCTGTATACAAATGGAATTGTAGTAGTGTTTGTAGTATTTGACACCAATCCGTTAATATATTAAGGACATTTCTAACTATCTTTCCAAGGCAAAGTTTAAAACACAAAATAAGTACTTTACAAGGATTGGATTCTTGCAAGATTAGAAAGCATGCAAATTTGCAAGGACACTCACTAGCTTGTGTATCAAAGAAAGTGTGCGAAAAGGATGTTAGCTGTATACCACTCAACAATGCAAACTTTAGTTAGGAGGCTGTACTATGTGAAAACTCCTGTTTTATGTTTAGGAGAAATGAATAGAACACTTTTGCATGATGCTGTGGTAGATGTAGAAAAGGTTTGTGATGATGTGCAGTTTTGTTTCTTTGGTCCTGAGCAGGATTCTAAGGAAAATGAAGAGTTGTTAAGAGGAAGAGTTGAAGAACAGGACACAGATATTACAGTTGATAGTTTTGAAGAAGAGATTACAAAATTTAACACAGTGTGGTCTGAAAAACCAGAATATGTTTGTATAAGTTGTCGACGCTGTCACTACAAGCTTCAAACACGGACTGTTGACTGGTATTTAAAAAGAGAAAAAGAAAATAATAATAACTGGCAAAAGTTTGCTGTGTATTTATTTGCACAGAAACACTTTCACTTGTCCATATGGCAAGTTATATGTAAGTACTGTTACAATAAATTAGAAGATAATAAAATGCCTGCTAATGTAGAAAAACTATAAAGGGCCAAAAATAAAAACAAATATCAACATTTATGATTCTTTGCAGCATTGCGAAGGGCGGTTATGGACTGCTCTCCAGCACTCACTACAACTCCACAATCCATGCAGTATGATGCCATCCGGGAAAACTCTGGAGCCTAATCTTGAAGTTGAGATCGGACCTGTGAAGGGACTCTGCCCCAGTGTTGTTGTGGCTGCAATGGAAGTGGAGGGTCCTTCAGCCTTGCGTTGCCTTCTTGTTGCTTTTAGACGATTAAAATGGTATGTTTTTAGATGGTAAAGCATGGATGTAGTCCCGCAAGAATATTTTTTATTTACAGCCCTTGACAATGTCTTGTCACATATTGTGCATTGCGCAAATTTAGGTGTAAAACTTTGTAAACCAATGAAAGTTCTTTGTTTGGTAGTTCTGTTCTATTTGTAAGTTCTGACGTTGAAAGTCATTTTTTGAAACTCTTGTTTTTTACAAATGTGTTGGTAAAATAAAGTAAACTATCATGTTGCTAAACAGCTAGTCTCAAACTTTCTGTAAAATATGTCTATATATCTGTTTTACACTTTGTCATTTGTATTCGTGACTACTGACGTCATTGCGATCTCTGGTGTTGCTGTGAAGTAGGAAAATGCATTTTTTTGTAGTTATTTCAACAAATGAATACAAAGGGGAAAGTTAAATTAGTATCTTACTAAATAGCTACACTGAAACTTTGTCTAAAATATGTCTATATATGTATTCTACATTTTGTCAAAAACTCCTGGTATTTGCAGTGTGTCCTACGCAATCATACAATCACCCAAGCAGTACTCGAGCACTTACATAATTACCCAGACATACACACTCACTCACAGACCCAGTCACAGCAACTCATACACCCAGTCACCAACCTATACAGCCACTCACACACCCACTCTCAAAGTTTACAGGTTACAGTTAGGAAATACAATTTTAAATACCTTCGAAATTAACTGAAACACAGAAGGTTACAGGGATGTTATAGTTAGGAATTAGCATTTTAAAAACCTTAGAAATTCATCAGTCATTTGAGATGTCATCAGTGATGTCACTGACCATGTCATGAGTGATGTAATATGTGAGGTCATAAGCAGTGCATTGCGGGGGCTCAAGTTATAGTTAGCTGAATTTCACTGGTTCTGTACGAGTGAAACTTGAGCCTAACAGAAGTGCTGTCCATTGTATGCCTTGTGACCCGTAAAGTTTTTGCATGATTGAATGAATAACTTTATTGAATTGAGCAACCAAGCAATAAGTCGATGGCTTCTGGTTTGAAGTGTGATGAATTATTTGCATTTGAGCGCCACACTTGCCACAATACAGAAAGCTGTAAATGCAATGACAGCAACACAATTTGTGAATTTAATGAAAATTTGCATTCTTGGTAAACAAGGAAGTCTGTTTACACTGTCTACTGCACTGTCTAGTCACATGATGTATTATTTTAACTGCATCACGCTGCAACATTGTTACTCGTGATCAAGGAGCCTCGCGCTCTGAAACACGTAGAGTTGCATTGCCAGGAATAAAACTTGCTTGAAAGGATCTTTGGGCCATGGTGTGTTGTTCTTACAAAAGGAGACGACGCGTGTGTTGGAGATATAGTGGCTCGCCACCCCACCACGGCCCGCCGTCGTCAAGAGGCTTGGGTCCGGTGCAAACAGGATTACTGGAATTTTTGTGACATGACCCGTGCCCGCCCTGCTGAAACGGAGACAAACGATGCGCAAGTCCATAAAACTCAGATGCCTCGTGGAATGTGAAACTGTTCCGATTCTGAAGACGAAGACAGAATAAGATCGGTAAGCGAGCAACGCTATTGCTTACACATTGACATTTGAGGATATCAGCGATGGGGATGACGGAGTCAAGGGGCTAAAATAAGGAGCTAGCTCTGAGACAAGCTTTCAAGCAGGGACGCACTAATAGCATTACTAAACAACGTGGAAATTACAATGGCAATGCAGAGAAATGCCAAACGGAGTGAGGCGGCTATTAAAATGTTTGATGTAAGCTCAGTAACTGACGTCACTGAACAAGCTGAATCGTCAAGGAATAAAACCTCTACTCTCAATAAAAAACAATTATGGGATACCTTATGGAGAGCTTTAAAGCAGGAACAAACAAAGTGGTGGGAGGCCACAACTTTACAAAAGTATATTGACGTGGGACGTGGCCCACGTGGTTTGAGGATATTCACCACCCCAACCTTTAATAACACGGATCCAGAGTTAGTAGATGAATGGGCGGGCAACAGCCACAACTGCTCCACAATCATGTTGGGACAGCTAGTCAAATATGCCAGAAAGGACTGTGAGAAACTGGCCATTGAGATTGAAGCTTTAACAACCAAACTAAAAACTCTGTGTGCGCAAGATTATTTTCAAACCGACATGGCAAAAATGGAAATGAAACTAGACAAAATCGAAGAAGAAATAAAGGCCAAAAAACAAAGGAAATTTCATCAGGATCAAGTCGATTACGACAAAGGCCAGATCCTAACTTTTGCGAAACGTTACTATCATCTACGTAACATAGCACAGGAGAATAAAACAACACGGCAAGGAAGCAAAGTTAAAGCTGTCACAGAAGGCTCTAATGAACAGGAGTCCATCAATGAGCAAAGCGAAATTGGAGAAAGCGACAACAATGAAAGTGACGTGTCTGTGATCTCTGAACAGGCAGAAGCAAAAACCAAAATTTTAAAGAAGTTTACACTGATGGCACAATGGAGAATGTCGTCCCAAAGCAAACAGGGTGCCACAGACTACAGAGGTCGAAGAGGGAGAGGAGGCGGAAAAGCAAATGCAAGGTCACGAGAAGATTCGGAAAGCCCAGTGGGAAGCAGAACAAGAGGGCAAAAGAAGACAAAATTATGGACAAGAAAACAGTAATCAACCTTTCCGGTTGGGATATCAGCTCTGCCGAAACTGAAGTTCTTTCTCTGGGGTTATGTTTCTGTCCCACTTCAGACTTTGATTATACCCAAAGTCGGATCGACCTTTTCCAATTCACACGTAAATTAAGAATAAAAAAATGGTTTGCCGCCAGAGTCTCTGACATACCGGAAAACACTAAAGAGGTACCAAGTAACATTAATATTGGGGAAATTGAATTGTTACATACTATGAATGAGCTGGAGGGGAACCCAGAGTTTATACAAGATCCTTATCTTAACCTCATTAATGAAAATATTAGATTTGATTTGAGTCACAGTAGTGGCTTCAAACCTAAGTCCATTTTTTGGCCACAGATCTCAAATGAGGCAATTGATGTTTTTGAAAAGGGTGTGGTTCATGAGTTAAACAAGCTATCAAAGAAGAAAAAGTATGGGAGTAACAATATCACAAGTGCACATATTGAGGCTATACTGTCTCTTAAGAATGATGTAAACATAGTTCTCAAAAAATCAGACAAAGGGGAAATGTAGTGGTGTTATTGAAAGTGTATTTGAATGAAGGCAATTGTCAGTTAAATGATAAAGATAGGTTCGAAAAGAGCACCAGAGCAAAATACGAATCTGCAAACAGGGTGTATCAAGAGCAACTGGGAGAATGGAGAGAGAGAGGTCTCCTAGAGTGGGAGGAATATGAATTCCTGAAATGTAAGTTCCCCAAATTACCAGCTCTATATTTACTTCCCAAATTGCACAAGGATAGCAAGAACCGCCCGGGTAGACCCATAGTCTCGTCCAGAGGGAGCTGCTTGGAGAGTACATCACGGTATGTGGATTTTTATCTCCAACCATTGGTTCAGGGACTGCCTTCCTTTATAAAAGATACAGGTGACTTTCTGAGACGAATCAATAATATCGAGTGGGATGATAATTTTATACTCATGTGTCTGGACGTGAACAGTCTTTACACATGCATTCCACACGAGCTGGGAATCAAGGCATGTCGTCATTTTCTGAGGAACAGATCATTATCATACCTGTATCATACAGAGATGACAATCGATATGATGTACACGTTTTTGACCCAGAAATTTGTTATCTTTGACAAACAGATAAACCGACAAACACTCGGAACCGCAATGGGGACCTGCTTCGCCCCCAGCTTTGCGGGTCTCTACCTCGGCTGGTGGGAGGAGCAGGTGGTAAGCATGTTGGATCTTTTCAAAGAGCATGTGATATTGTGGATAAGATTTATTGACGATATCTTCTATATTTGGAGAGGTAGCACTGAAGACGCCAATCATTTTGTGGAGACACTAGATAATAACACACTTAATCTAAAATTTAGTAGCCAACTAGACAAGGATACCATAGATTTTCTTGATTTGAGACTAAAGGTCAATGACAAACATCTAGACAGCTATTTGTTTAGAAAAGAGACAGGAGGAAACAGCCTGTTACACGCACGGAGCTGCCATCCTGAGAATCTGATTCGAAGTATCCCCCTGGGTGAGCTATTAAGAGCCAAAAGGAAATGTAGCACCAAGGAGGGATATGAAAAAGAGAAATCAATTATGGTAAAAAGGTTTCTGAATAGAGGGTACACACAAACGATGATCAGTAAAGCTTGCTTAGAGGCAGACAAGTGAGAAATAAGTGAACTATTGAAACAGAAGGGAAAAGCCAGTGATGACACTGAAAATAAAATCATATTCATCACAACCTTCAATAAACAATCGAAACTAGTAAGAAAAGGATTGGAGACATTTTGGAGTGTCTTAAAAATAGACAGAGATCTGGTATCCTTTGTGGAAACCTATCCTCAGATCACGTATAGGAAGGCCAGATCGCTCAAAGACATAAGTTGTCGAACCCTCGTAACTCCTGACTCAAAACCCACTAGTATTCAAGGTTTTTTCACATGTGGCCGATGTAAAGCATGTAAGTACAGCCGCAATTGCAAACAGGTCAAATTTTCAACCGAATGCCAACCCTTTGTGATAACAAAACATGTATCGTGCAATACAGACTATGTGGTTTATGCTCTCAGATGCCCATGTGAGAAATACTACATAGGGAGCACGATACATAAAGCTAAGAAAAGGATCCGTGAACATTTAAGGACAATTAAAAATGACGACAAACAGTACCCCATGGCCAGACATTTTAAACTACAACACAACCAGAACAGTAACCTCCTATCGTTTTGTGTATTAGACACCATTCCCGTGAGAGAGAGAGCGGGTGACAGAGTATTGGAGCTTAGGCACCTTGAATCAAGGATGATAAAAGAATATCGTACTATGCACCCTTTAGGACACAATGGCGATGAAGAACTGGCGGTACATCTGGGATGAATAGAGAACCAGACCCGCAATATACATTATGAAGCTGCAAACGAACAAAAATCCTCTAGATTTTAACAATGTTTTTATTCTCACTACTGCTGGTTTATATTGATTTGTTGCACCTATTATGCTGTTTTTTTCACTTGATGGTTAATGTGTATTTTTGTGTATATCTCTTGCAGATTTCCCTGCAAATAATGTGAGGCGAGTAGAAGGCAAAATGAGCAACAGATATTTATAATGGGAGTAGAAGCCAACGTTGTAGAAATTATATAAAGATTGATTGATAGAGAGAACTGTGACCCACACAAGAGGACAAGCCTATATGGGATTGAAATTTAGAATTTACCACACCGCGAATGATGGTTTGAAGTTGGCAATGCCGATAGAGGCATCTAAAGAATGTGTTATACAATACCCCTTAATGTCTGTTACGGGAAGGGTTATCAAACAGTATGTATTTAGAATAGCGAGCATGGAACAAAGGTCCACTGGGGCAATGTTGATAGTAATCGTTGCTTACCGGGTTTTTCCACCATTGTGTATAAAACCAACCAGGGACTTGAATGTGGTTAACTAATTCCGTGTTTATGTAGCATGATAATGACACATGGAAAAAATGTGCACTTGCTCAATAAGAGACCGGATAATAATAAAAAATTAAAATTAAAATTAAGATTAATGATATTACCTGGTAGAGGGGGGCATGGCTTGCCTGCACCTAAGATGGCTGCATTCATGTAAAGCTCTGGCCGTCGCCGTAGCTTGATTCCCCCAAATCCGTTACAGACATCCGATTTATAGCCCACATGGAGAAGACTGAGACCCCCTGACCTCCCGCTTTCGCCCGCCGTTTGAGCACAGAGATTTGGTGACCGGGACCTGGAGATCCCGGACCCGACGTCTTGAGCTGCGTTGGAGATGGCGCTTCAGCCGCGACGTCGCGCAGCTCTCTACGGCGGGCAGCAGGGTGAGACCCGGTGAAACCTCCGGAGACGCATTGTCATCTTCTCCGCGGCTCCTGCGGAGGTGGCGATTTTGGGTCCCCTGTGCTCCTGTCCCGTCGCCCGAGGCTGCAACACGGAGCTCCCAACCGCTAGGTGTGACGGCGGTGAGCTTCGTGAAATCCCGCTGCTGGGGTCCCCTGAGTTTTGGCCAACCAAGAGACTGCCTGCCCGTGTGGAGGTGCGTGCTGAGGGCAGGAACAGAGCTCCCGCCCCCTCCCGCGGGGCTCCTCCATTTGGTTCCTTGGGAGCCGGACCACTATTCGGCGCATCCGCCATCTTGGATTCTTTCAGGACAGGCCAGACCAGTCGGGCTCCACTGGCTCGGTGCGCCACTTGGGCTGCGATCTACGAGGGACCCTGAAGGTACAGGCTGGGGGCGGCGCGGAGGGGGCCGAGGTGCAGATCGGGACTCGCTTTCTGCCGAGGACTCCCCCCCCAGCTATTTAGGACACGTTTGGGCTGCTGGCTTGTCTTTTATGCGATACTTGCGGCCCTCGTGGTAATTTTTCGGCCTGAGCCCCTTATTTGGCCCTGGAGGTGGTGACTGACAGCCTGACCAGTTGAGTCTTTCTCCGGTTTGCGGTGTGGTGAGCCAGCAGCTGAGGGCTCTCTGCTCGCTTTGATCTCCCTGATCGCGCGCCGCCCATCGGGATGGGCCCCACCACATACACGGACACTGTAGGCATCGCCACCACTAAGGGAACCAAGCAGCCCCCTGCTGCGCAGTTGGCAAAATATGCGCATACCAGATCGGATGGGGCAGAGGGACATAGGAGCTCACCCGACTCAAAGCATCCCCCGGAAGAGGATGCCCTGACCTTGGTTGATGTCATGGCAGCGATCAAGGGGGTTCGTACGGCGCTGGAAGCGAAAATTGATACTGTGACTACGGAAGTCACCCTGATCCGAGCGGACTTGAGGAACATGGGGGACAGAGTAAAGACAAATGAAGCTTCCATCTCCACCCTACAACACTCAAAAAGCGTTGGAAACCACGGTTAAGCGCCTTCAGACCCAGATGGCAGATTTAGAGGCTAAGTTAGAAGATTATGAAGGGAGGGCACGCAGGAATAACGTCTGAATTTTGGGGGTGCCCGAAAGGGCAGAGGGGCAGGCGGCGGATCTATTTGTGGAGGACCTCATTCAAAAGCATTTGCAGCCCCGGTCTCTGTCACAATTTTTTTCAGTGGAGCGCCCTCACAGAATTCCGGGGGGACCCCCCAAGCCTGGGACCCCACCACGTCCTATCCTTGCTCGAATCTTCAATTTCCGAGATAGGGATGCTATCCTCCAGGCGGCGAGGGCTGCTCCGCCACTCAAGTTCGAAAACTCCACCATAACCTTTTTTCCTGACTTCACCTACAAAGTGCAACTACAGCGCAGGTCCTTTTTGGAAGTCAAGCGAGCTCTCAGGGGTCACAATTTGAAGTATGCCATGCTGTCTCCAGTGAAGCTCCGGGTACAGGATGATGGGAAGACATGGTTCTTTCAAACCCCGGAGGACGCATGGGACTGGCTGGAGGGCTGGCGATCAGCTGCGGCACGGAGACATTCCTCCCCGTCTGGAGAGCCTCGAACTGGAGAAGAATGATGCTCCAGGGACCACACTAGTGAGGACTGTACCTTGGCTACTGTGAAAGTGTATGCCCTGTTGGGTTGTATTAATGAGGGTTAAGGGTGACTTTTGATTTGTTCCGAAATGCCGCGGATTGATGGCAGTCTTGTGTATTTGGGGGGTCCTTTAAGTGACCGGCTGCATGATGTCTTCTTCGGTGTTCCTCGTTGGGACCCGGGGGAGCTGGTGGGGTGATTTTGGGGGGGGGACAGTTTGGTATTATTGCTATACGTTAATCATTCATAATGCGATGCTTTGCACAACGTTTGATTTTGGGCAAGTCTATGGGTTGAAAGGGGGGGAGGGAAAATTGTGTTTCATGGATGGCGCTCTTGGGTTGTTTAGGCTGAGTAGCGTTCCCCTATATTTAGTCTGTTGTTGTTTGGGTATACAGGCACTCTGCAATTTTGGGGGGTGGGCAGTTTTAAGTCCACGTTGCAGGGAGGCAGGGAGGGGGGTATTTCTGAGTAGTATTTGGGGTTTTGTAGTAATGTTTTTATTTTGTTTTTTGTGTGGTCCTTTTCAAGTGGTCATTTTTAGCAACCTAAATTATGTGGATGTTCGTCTATTTGGGTGGATAATTAACGTTGGAGCATATGATTATTTCGTTTCCGATGACATATTGTTCATGAGATGGTTCTTATCGGAGCGCATTTCCGCTATGTCAGTAATATTTTTCTTCTGTATTAGGGGTCAGGGGGCCCGTCTTCAGCTTCAAAGGATGAGCGTTGGTGAGTGTATGGGTCCTTTGCTGGGCCGTCTCAAACTTCTCTCCTGGAATGACAATGGTCTTGGTGATCGAATAAAGAGGGGTGTAGTGTTGCAGTACCTTAAACGCCAAGCGCTCGACCTGGTGCTTCTGCAAGAAACTCTTATCCAGGGTCCTTCTTACTGTGCACGCAACAGATGGGGGTATAAACTCATAGCCCATGCAGGTTATACTCGCTGCTCTAGAGGAGTTGGCATCCTTGTACGCAGCTCCTTTCCCTTTCAGGTTCAGAAAGTTGTACGTGACCCCTTGGGTCGATTTGTCTTGGTCTCGGGAAAGTGGGAGGGTAGATCGCTTAATGTCTCATCCTTGTATATCCCTCCGCAGTTGCACGCTACCACCTTGAGCGACTTGGGTACACACTTGTTAAATTTGCCTGAAGGAGACATGCTATTGGGGGGTGACTGCAATGCAGCTTTGGATGGGGAGTTGGATTGCCTACCCCAAGATCGGGCGAAACCTCTGGTAGATTACTGACTGAATTTTTGAGGGCACTCGGTATCATAGACGTTTGGTGAGTCTGTAATCCTAGCGAGAAGCAATATACCTTTCACTCTGGTGTGCACGGTAGTCTGTCGCGTATCGATTATCTCTTTTGTAAAGCTGCCCAGCTCCCCATGTTTGATAAATTATCCCTTCTACCTAGGGGAATCTCCGATCACTCGCCCATTGTGACTTATTATGGGAGTACGCCCCCCGCAGGCCGGCGGGAGATGATTCTTCAGTCCTGGTATCTAGAATACCTGAAATTCGAACCAAACTGACTGAGGCCACCCAGCACTATTTTGAAGAAAATGTAGGTTCGGTTCAGTCGGATGTTGTATTGTGGGAAGCATTTAAGACCATCATACGGGGTGTGGGGTGGCGGCAGTGGCTGGGCACAAGAAGGAAAAACAGCAACAGCTAGAGGCTATTGAAAGTGAGATTTTGGCCCTTGAACGGGACCTAGTTTCTGATAGGTCGTCAGAGATCTTGCACAAGTTGGCCGTCAAGCAAAAAGAATACCAGGATATTGCAGGTGATTCTGCTAGGGCTCACTACAGGGCAACTCAACACAGGATTTATGATATTGGCGATAAAGCTAGTAAGTTGCTGGCTTGGCTTGATAGGAGGGATCTGGCGAATAGATGGGTCGCTGAAATTGTGGATGATGAGACCGTCCGCCATCATGATAGAGTAGGTATCGCTGATGCCTTTGCCACTTATTTTAGAGGCGTCTACTCGCCTGTGTCATCCTCCACGCAGGAGGAGGCCGCAGAATTGCTCGCAACGCTACCTCTGCCGTGTCTAGACTCCCAAGAAGTCGCAGAGCTAGACGTGGCGTTAACGGCCGATGAAATCTCTAAAGCCATTTCCTCCTTGCAGTCCGGAAAGGCCATGGGCCCTAGTGGACTCCCGATTGAACTGTATACGACCATTGCTTCACTTATTGCCCCTCATCTGCTGCGCATGTACGATGCCAGTGTGCAAGAGGGCGTTCTCCCGGCTACGCAACGCTTGGCCAATATAGTCGTCATTCATAAGCAAGGGAAACCTCCAGATCGATGCTCCTCTTACCGACCCATTTCCCTCCTTGACCCCGAGGTCAAAATCTTGGCCAAAATACTGGCTCTGCGCCTCTCACCCCTCCTTCCCAAACTGATTCACCCGGATCAATCCGGCTTTATGCCAACCAAAAATACAGCACTTAATTTGTGTCGGTTGTTCGGGGTATGGGGCGGGCCTCCACTATACAGGAGGACTCAGTTATTATGTCTTTGGACGCCAAAATGGCGTTCGACATGATTGAATGGCCTTTCCTCTTTGCAACGTTGAAAAGATACGGTTTTGGGGACCGGTTTCTAGCTTGGGTGCATCTCCTCTATTCAAAACCCTTGACGAGAATTGCAGTGAATGGCAGCAGATCGGCAGTTTTCGAGTTGGGGCGCGGCACAAGACAGGGATGTCCACTGTCCCCTTTGTTGTTTGCTCAGGCGCTTGAACCTCTTGCGGTATGGCTCAGGGGGGACCCCTGGATTCGGGGACTAAACTGGTCGCCGGAGTGGCTGGACAAAGTGTCCCTCTACGCCGATGATATTTTGCTTTATCTTGCCAATCCCCGGTCTTCGATCCATGAAGTGCTCCATGTATTCACCTTATTTCAAAAATATTCCGGCTATACCATTAACTGGGATAAGTCCCTAATATATACCGTGAGTGGACGCCCTCCGCTTCTACCATCGAGTTGTGGTGCCAAAATTGTTACTGATGGCTTCCGATACCTAGGAATCTACATTACAACAGATGAATCGGTTTTTTCCAATGTAATTTACTGCCCCCCCTTCAGCGTCTTAAGGCAGATGTCCAACACTGGAGGACTCTTCCTCTTACGCTTCTGGGAAGGGCGGCTCTTTATAAAATGATGGCGCTCCCTCGCTTCCTTTATGCATTGCAGAATACCCCTCATTTAGTTCCGGTTCAGTACTTTACTGCCATCGAGTCCGAAGTTCGCAATCTTTTGTGGAACAACGGCACACCCCGAATCGCCTTCGCCAAGCTTATTAGGAGCTGGTACGACGGTGGCATTGCTTTACCATCCATCAGAGCATATTATTGGGCCTCACAACTTACCGTTCTTAATCATTGGATGCACCGGCCAATTGACGACCCTGCATACCAGATGGATAGACACAATATGCTACCTGGCACTTATTTAAGGGTATTGTATGGAGGGTCGAAACTAGAGCCCAAATTCACACCAACCTCTACGACAGTCTCCATCTGGCATCTTGCAAATTCAGCACTGGGCTGGAGGGGCAGGATTACGCAGGCGACCCCATTATTTGACTCCCATCGCCTGAGTGTGCTTGGGCGACAACCTGGGTTTGATAAATGGGATTTGATTGGTTTATCCAGGGTGGGCGACTTGTGGGTTAAGGGTGGTATGGTATCTTTCAGTGATTTGCAGCAGCAATACCAACTACATGATGGAGAAATCTTCCGCTATCTCCAGGTGCGAAGTGTACTGACCAAGGTGCTTCCTCGAGGTGAGGAATTGCCGGTGTCTTCCCCCTTGGAGGACAGGCTATTGGACGACTATCTCCCCAAGAAAGCCATATCTCTCACATATCGTAAAATCCTCAACAATTCACCTTACCCCCTTGACAAAGTCCGTATAAAATGGTGTTCCGATGTGGGTGAGATTTCCAACGAGGAATGGAGGGAGGCCCTAGCGTCGCCCCGTGAGGTTGCAATTCGCTCCCGGTTTAAACTGATCCAACTTAAGCTATTGCATAGGACCTATTACACAAGCTCTGTGTTGGTCAAAATGGGTCTTCTGGACTCTCCATTATGTCCCCGTGGCTGTGGCCACATAGGTACGTATTTGCACCAATGGTGGGACTGTCCGATTCTCCAAGGCTATTGGGGGGAAGTCATCTCTACTTTATCTCAGACTTGCGGGAAGGTGGTGGAGGCTACCCCGAGGTTGTGTCTCTTGAACATTTGGGATGCCACTGATCTGTCTAGACCTGAATGGCTGTGGGTCACTTTGGTATGTATGGTGGCCAAACGCAACATCGCCAGAACCTGGAAGGGAGGGGTGGATTTGAAATGTGCTGATTGGGAGTCCGATATGGACTGGTGCATGCAGGCTGAGAGAGTGGTGTATGAAAGTAGAGGTTGCCCGGGTAAATGGATGAAAATATGGGCCCCCTGGAACAAGAACAGAGGCTGGCTGTGCGCTCCTTTCGCTGACACTTCTCCATTTGCTGTCGACAATGAATCATTGTAATTATGCATCGTCGGGATTATTTGCAAATATGAATCCTTCACTTAGGCTCCACTCTGATATGCCTTTTACAATGTCCACAATTACTTTAGCTGACCACTTTTCATTTAATTTACTTTGTGTATTTTGGTTTGTTTTGTATTTGGTTGTTTTGTGTGATGTTATATTGTTTGTTTTTTCAATAAACAGAATAAAAAAAAAAAATAATGATATTACCTGGTATAGCAAACATTGAACTAATGCCCACTGGGGCATCACTGACAGAAATCCTCGCTTACCGTACTTTATTTACCCCTTAATTATCATATTCACTGTGGATTAACAAGGGATGCCAGTGTGGTGTATTAATTCCTTATTCATGGAATCTGTGAATGAATGACACGGTTGAGCACTGCGCACTTTCGCAGTAAGCGATCGCAGAGGCTTAAGCGATTGCCGACACAGTTCAGGCAAGATTGTTAGGCTTGTCAAGTTTTCAGTTTGGTGAATAATAAACTGTGGGCAGAACAGGTGTTTACAATGCACACTTGCGCAGTGAACCAGCGTATAACAGCAGTGCGGACAGAAGCGCTGTCCATTGTATGCCTTGTGACCCGTAAAGTTTTTGCATGATTGAATGAATAACTTCATTGACTTGAGCAACCAAGCAATAAGTCGATGTCTTCTAGTTTTAAGTATGATGAATTATTTGCATTTGAGCGCCACACTGGCCACAATACAGAAAGCTGTAAATGCAATGACAGCAACACAATTTGTGAATTTAACGAAAATTTGTATTCTTGGTAAACCAGGAAGTCTGTTTACACTGTCTACTGCACTGTCTAGTCACATGATGTATTATTTAAACTGCATCACGCTGCAACATTGTTACTCGTGATCAAGGAGCCTCGCGCTCTGAAACACGTAGAGTTGCATTGCCAGGAATAAAACTTGCTTGAAAGGATCTTTGGGCCATGGTGTGTTGTTCTTACAAAAGGAGACGACGCGTGTGTTGGAGATATAGTGGCTCGCCACCCCACCACGGCCCGCCGTCGTCAAGAGGCTTGGGTCCGGTGCAAACAGGATTACTGGAATTTTTGTGATATGACCCGTGCCCGCCCTGCTGAAATGGAGACAAACGATGCGCAAGTCCATAAAACTCAGATGCCTCGTGGAATGTGAAACTGTTCCGATTCTGAAGACGAAGACAGAATAAGATCGGTAAGCGAGCAACGCTATTGCTTACACATTGACATTTGAGGATATCAGCGAGGGGGATGACGGAGTCAAGGGGCTTAAATAAGGAGCTAGCTCTGAGACAAGCTTTCAAGCAGGGACGCGCTAATAGCATTACTAAACAACGTGGAAATTAAACCAGGAAGTCTGTTTACACTGTCTACTGCACTGTCTAGTCACATGATGTATTATTTAAACTGCATCACGCTGCAACATTGTTACTCGTGATCAAGGAGCCTCGCGCTCTGAAACGCGTAGATTTGCATTGACAGGAATAAAACTTGCTTGAAAGGATCTTTGGGCCGTGGTGTGTTGTTCTTACAAAAGGAGACAACGCGTGTGTTGGATATATATATATATATATATATATATATATAAAACGCTCCAAAGTTTGCCCCACAGGCGAGGCGGCACTCGACCAGCAACGAATACCAACAGACCATCACACATCTCAGGATACAGCCTTAGCAGTGATCGTAAGCCGGGCCATGGGGCTCGAAATTTTTCAAGTTCCTGTATGGGTAGCAACTTCCAGGATTGAGACTATGCACATCTCAGGGCCCATCGAAGGGTGTTTATTGGGGACCCTTTGCACGCAGCACTCATTTGAGTAGGATTGAAGCACTACGAATCACACAATACTGTGCGGGACTATTCAGTCAAACAGCAGCCTATCGGAAGGCAATTGTTAAAATAAAGGTGCGGCATGAAACGCTGCTAGCTTTGTGAACCCCAGCCTATGAGGAAGGATTTTATTTCCGAAACGCGTCAGGCTGATTCCTGAGATGTGTGATGGTCTGTTGGTATTTGTTGCTGGTCGAGTGCCGCCTCGCCTGTGGGGCAAACTTTGGAGCGTTATGTATATATATATAAATATATATATATATATATATATATATATATATATATATATATATATATTTTTTTTTTTTTAAAAGAGAAAGTAATGTTTACCCTACCGACATTGACGAAGGTGTGTAGCCGAAACGCGTCTGTCGGGTGTGTTTGTTTGTGTGTGGCTTCAATAAATTAAGATAATAACCCATCAGTGTGCGCCTCGTGTACGGCCCTCGAAGGGGCCATCAAGGAGGAATATATATATATATATACACATACATCGTCGTGAACAAGGCTTTCTAGCCGAAACGCGTAGACGTTGTCTGCCTTTGCTTTAAGATAAATTAAAAGAATTTCGTTTCCACGGACTGCCGTCTCCTCGTTTATTCTGTTGGAGCTGTTTTGCATATACACATACATATACACACCACCAGTAGGAAGTTATAGTTAGGACCTAAGAACTATACAAAATGCGTTTTTTGTTTTGCAAATAACTTTGGCACTGTTTGATGAATCTTCACAAATCGTTCAAAACTAGTAGGCCACTCACTTCAGGTGCTGTCTGGGAAGTTTCGGAGTAATTCATCATGTGGAGGCCTAGAAAAAGGGGGGGACCCAAACATGTTTTTCCCATGCAATTTCCTATAGGGATTTTAGATATGACTACATCCCAAACCGTTAAATGGAAATACACCAAATTTGGCAGAAAGGTAGATCCTGGTCCAAAAAGAGCCCCTTTTGTAATTTGGTGTAAATCCATTCAGCAGTTTTGGAGTTATTAAAGAATAAAGATGTAAAGATATCTAGGGAAATGAACCCTCCATGGATCAGACAGTTCTCATGTTGAGATCTGATTGGCTTTCACCATTTCAACCAGGAAGTGGTGGCAGACATCTTGGCCCCCTGGTCCGAGTCCCAAATAATTCCCCCAAAACAAAGAAGGGCCAGGGTAGGAATACCCTAACCCCCTAGGCCTGGTGAAGAGGTTCCACAGGGACCCTGCCACGACCAAAAACTGTTTTTAAAATGTCACATGAATTCGCAGAGGATCCATGGGAAAACGTTTTAAAAACTACAAGTAAGGTTTCCCGCAATTATTGTTATTAGCCTCCCGGTGGGCCAGGTCCTGGTGGAATGATTTATAGTTTTAATTAGGGAGGAGGGCCCATGCAGTCACGCTCTCTGGGCTGCTTTCAGCCCATGGACTGCCTGCCCCCACTGGCACAGGGAAGATTTACAAGGGAAAGGGGGCTGTGTGGCCTCCCTCCTGGGCCAATTTCGGCTCCGGAGACCCAATCCCACAGTGCCCAGCCTTTTTTAATATTGGGAGAGAGCACATAGCCCCCCTCCTGGGCCGATTTCAGCCCTGGAGACCGCTACCCCCCGGGGCCCGGCTGATACAATCAAGGGGAGGGGGCCACGCCACCCTTCCCCAGGCCATTTTCAGCCCCAGGGACCCTTACCCTTGGGGCCCGGCCATGCAAATAAATGGGACGGGGTCCCATTAATTGCCCTGGGGACCCCATCTCCCAGGGCCGGCTCCAGCTATGTCCCAGGGTTCCCACTCCCAGGACATAATGGTTTCCCTTCCCGCAATGGTGTGGGCACGGAAGCCTGTGTTTGCTCTCGCTTGACAGGAGCAGTTTTAAAGCTTCCGCCTAGCGTTAGCAAATGGTAAGGGGCCAGTTACAGATCTGGCGGTCCACAGACCGCCAGACTCGTGGGAGCATGTCACCGGTCTCCCAACCACCCTATTGCATTTAGGGTGGTCGGACTGCCATTGCCCTGTAGCAGCCATCAGGGAGCCACGTTCCCTGGTAGTGTTGCAGTGGTCAGGAGGCTGCGATTTGATTGGCAAGACCGCCACGGTCCCACCAAGCATATTACGAGTTTCCTCTCCACCGGTAATGTCATGGAGGTTCCTACTCCATGAACAGCATGCCAGTGAGGTAACAAAGGGGTCCCTGCAGGCCCTCCTGTGCCTCCTCCCCATGGAGATGCATGCAGGGGGGCACAACATGCCCACTGTATGCATGCACCTCAGTCCATGCCGTGCAGGAACTGTTTTTTGGTGTTCCCATTGTGGTGCCCATTTTCAGTGCACCGCCGTGGGAACGTAAAAAAAAAGCCCACCACACAGGAGGAAATTCCTAATCTGGCTGGCGGCCCGACCACGGCTTGGGAGGTGCAGCGGCGGGGCAAACCTGGTGCCGCACCGCCAAAGTCGTAATCAGGCCCTAAGTCCATTCCCAGTGAGCGGAGCATCAAAAATGTTCCCGCTCACTGAGAGTGGACTTTTCATTATATATATATATATATATATCCAAAGAACTCCAACCTTAGCTCAGGCTTGCAAAACAGAGCAGGAACAGGAGCACGGACCACAAAATAGGTGCAGATTTAAATATTTATTTCACTCCAGTAAAACCATTCAGCATGACGCGTTTCGACCTCAAAGGGCCTTGATCACATAACACGCAACACGGGATACAATTGGCTTAAATACCCTGCAATGCAATATCCTGTTTTTTTGCTTTTCTTTTTTTCTTTTTTTCATTTTTTGAATTAAAGTGACAGGTGCCCAAATGTAGTTGTGCAAATCAACGCATAAATAACCTTATTTAACATCCAGGTTTAAATACCCAAAGCGAAGCAGCAATTTGGTATAATGTTTGTGATTATAAATCAAGATAGCTGTGAACTTCATAGTACTGTGCAAATAGAGCATATCAATATAAATATAAATATAAATATAAAAATAAATATATATATATATATATATACTGACAACAAACCCCCAACACGGTCCCGAATATACGAACCAAGGTCTCCACGGCACAGAGGGAATCCACAATCAGGTTTTTAAAGATATTTTATTTATTTTCTTATCCACACCATTCGTGCAAACGTGCAAAAGAACGGTCAACGCGTTTCGGCGAATGCCTTCAACTGGACCATAGAGTCCTGCCGTCTAAACTGTCTATTTAAAGTGACATTGTGCATGAATCCCTTGTTTATTTCCATTAAAAATAGACTAGACTGTTAACCCCTGTTTATAGGTATTCACATTGGCTGTTAGCTATTGCCATTTTCTCTCTAGTATACAAATTACAGCAGTCATGGTAAAGTACCTTAGCTTTAAATAAAAATTCTAACCAAAAAAACCAAATATAAACAACTGCATCAGGGAAAGAGGTAATAAAGGAGCAGACAGAGAGTATAACAAGGGGAATACTAAGACGGGTGGGGAAATTCATCAGATAAAGGGATAAAAACATATAGGGACACCATTAAGTACATATTAAAAACATATCCAATGAGAAATGAACATTCTATTTCTGTAAAGTACATTATTTAAGAATGAACAAATATATATACATGCAACTAAATACATCAATAAACAACACTTATTAAAAGCTTTCTTAAAATCTAGTCATATATATATAAATAAATAAATAATTTCATCATTGCATGTTTTGGATAGAAAACATCCATGCTAAAAATTAATTCGATTGATATATTACACAGGTACAGTAAAGTCTGTTATTCTCAAATTTACTACTACTTGTCACAGTATGGAATATCGTCACCTGCTAAAGCTACTCCTTGTTGTACCAGATTGGGTCTCACTACCCGTTCTGTATGGGCATTCGTATTTAACAACGTTCACAATGCGAACTGAATGTTTTGTAATTTACCCTACATTTGGATAACTCAATGTTCAAAGATACCTTAGTGTTTTAAAAAAAGAGAAAAAAGCAATTTTTCTATTTTTTTATTTATGTTTGTGCAATTAAAGTGCTATACTAACAGGGTTGTCTTGGCTAAAACCCCTTAACACCGTGTCTAAAAGAAGATATATAAAAAAAAGATATATAAAAAAAAGTGTTCCATAAATACGGTTATTGTCTCTTAGAGGTTGAAGATAAACGATAAGAAAAAATTATATAAATCAATTCATTTATCTGTTTGATTGAAATTCCTGTTAAGTATAGTATATATATGAAAATTCATCTAAGGACTCAGTTTAAAACTTTCTAGAGACAGGTATAGAGCTCCTCCGTCACATTAAGACCCCCCGGGGCCTTGGTATCGAGGTCAAGAATGTACCTAGTCTCTAGTTGTCTCAAATGTTTTTCCCGGTCACCTCCCCTTTTATTTGGGGCAACGGCATCAATTAAAAAGTATTTGAGTTCACAGGGATTTGCTTTATGAACTTCTCCAAAATGCCGTGCCACCGGATATGCAGTGTCCTGGTTTTTAATAGCTCGTATGTGCTGCAGTATCCTTTTGTGCCCTTGTAGGATCGTACTACCCACATATCGTAGGGCACATGGACACTGCAGCACATATACCACGTGATCGGTTTTGCAAGAAAGGGCCTTGTTAATGGGCCTTTCATGATCACTGAAAGGGGTACTGTACGAGGTTGTGCGAATGCCATGTTGACATGCTTTGCAAGTTTTGCATGGATAGAACCCCTTCCTCTGGGAAAGCCATGTACCACCCGAAGGTAAAAAGGGATCATTCCGTACTAATGTATCCCTCATTGATGGAGCCCTGCTATATGTTATAGTTGGGTTTTGAGGAAGAAGGTGGCCAATGACTGGATCATCTTGAATAATGGGCCAATTTCTCTTAATGATGTTTTTTATGGCCTTCTCCTGTCTGTTGTATTCAAGGATGAATCTACATACAGTAGTGTCCTCGGTTGCCGTGAAAATAGTCTCTGTTCGTCTATTGAGTAGAGTATCTCTATCTACTGTGTTGCTTTTATTAATGGCACTGTTAATACATTTTAGTGTGTAGCCTCTGGCTAGAAATCTCTCCTTAATGGCCTGCTGGGCTAATTTCAATTCATCTTCACTGCTGCAGATACGCTTAATGCGCAACATCTCCCCATAGGGGATACTTTGTATTAGATGGTGGGGATGCGCGCTGCCTGCATGTAATACTGCGTTGCCTGCTGTTGACTTTCTATGCAATTTTGTTTCGAAACACCCACCATCGATGTACACTTGTACATCCAAAAAATTAACAGTGACGGGGCTAATAATTACAGTGAATTGCAAATTCAAACTGTTTGTGTTCAATTTTTTGATGAACTGGTTAGCCTCTTCTGTAGAACCTTGCCATACAATAAAAAGATCATCAATATATCTTAGCCATTTCCTAATGTTATTGCTTACTATATTTGCATACTCATTTTGGATTACCAGCTCCTCCCACCAGCCCATGTGTAAACACGCATAGCTGGGGGAGAAGCTGGCACCCATCGCTACTCCACGTTGTTGTAGGTATAATATGTTCTGAAATAGAAAAATATTATTATGCAAGCAGTAGTCCACCATATTGATTAACATATTGTTGTGTTGTGTACAAAGTGGTGGTTTCTTAGTAAGGTAATGGTCAAGAGTTTTCAGTCCGTCATGATGGTGTATGGACGTGTAGAGTGAAGTCACATCCATTGCTATAAGTAGATAGTCACTTTGCCATTTGATATTTTGGATTTTGGACAGAAAGTCTCCTGTGTCCCTTATGTAAGATGGGAGTTGCTGGACAAAGTCCTGAAGATAATAGTCCACATATTGAGATGTTCTCTCCAAGAGGCTATTGCACGCTGAAATTATCGGCCTCCCTGGTGGTTTAGTAGGATTTTTATGTATCTTTGGTATGAAATAAAGTATTGGAGTCACTGGTTTGTCATTGCGTAGAAATTTATATTCCTGAATTGTTAATAAACCTGCGTTTCTCCATACTACTAATTTCATATAGTACTCATTATAGATACTCTTTAATTTCAATTGGTCACTGCGATGATAACAGTCCTTGTCCTTAAGTTGACTCATCGCTTCCTCTATGTACTCGGTTTTCTTCCACAAGACAACATTACCGCCTTTGTCTGCATTGCGGACCACGATATCTTTGTTGGTTTTCAATTTGTTCATCAAAATATGGTATTGCAGCTCAGACTTATTAGCTTTGCGTCTAGCTTGCTTCTGCACCCGATGGTTAAGTCGCTTAATTCCGGTGACTAGCTGCTCTTGAAAGATCTCAATCGAATCCCTTGTCATGATGGGGTTAAAATTGGAGCGTACTTTGAAAGGGGTCACCATAGTAGTTGGTTTAGTGCCGGCATTGCCATTAATGTTGTTGGAGCTGGCATTCTCATCAATTAGTTCCTGTAGATCGTTAAGGAGAGGCCAATCTGAGGCAGTAAGGTTGCAACAAGGAGGGCTGGATACTGATAGTTCTGGTTGTTGTTGCCCAGATAGATCGATATTGCTATCATGATTGGACCCACGTTGAAGAAAATATTTTTTCAGTTTTAGTTTTCTTATGCTTTTGAAAATGTCCATCCTGGTAGTAGCATAGTTAAAGGAGTTAACGGGACAATATGAAAGTCCTAGCATGAGCAGTTGTTCTTCAGCTTTGTTAAGTGTCACTTCAGTGAGATTGATTAACATTGGGTTATTGGCAGAGATAGCAGCATTTACCGCCTCCAATTTCCTTTTCTCTGTCGTGTCTGTTTCTTGGGTTGCTCGTTGCTTTGCCTTTCGCCTCTCCCGGCGTTTGGTAGATCTATTTTTGGTTGCCTGGTCGTTTGATTTCTGGGGCGAAGCGTATTTCTCCTTTCCTAGACTAAAAAATCGACCTCTTCTGCCAAGGAGATTTTAGCTGGAATCTGTTTTAGTGCCCTGGTTTGTTCCTCTGTCTCGGTTTCACTTTCAGGTGCCGAGCTCAAATCCGAATTGGATATTGCATATGCAGCTGTTTCATTTCTTTCCGCATTACCTCTCCTTGCTTGAATTTCCCCATATTTGGAAACTTTAAGGGCATCATATTTCTTAGCAAACGTGAATATGCGTCCTGTTTTAAAGTCTACACGGTCTCGATGAAATTTAAAGGTTTTCCTCTCGCGGATTTTGTCCTCTTCTTTCTTTAGTCTTTTCATCATGTCATCTCTAAGTTTGGTCAGCTCGTCCCCATTAGCCAATGTTGCTAATTCTGCATTCAAAATGTCAATTTGCTCCTGCAGCTTGACACGGTCTTTTTCTGCATATTTAACTAAAATCACGATCATCCGCCGGGATGAGTCGAGGTTAGTTTCAGCCCACTCCCGCATCATATCGTGATCGGGGTTTTCATAGCTGGGGGCTGTTAGAATGCGTAACCCCCGGGTTACCCTCCCGACATCCAAGTAGCGCTGGAGGGACTTAGCCTCCCACCACTTACTCTGTTCTGCCTTCATGAGTTTTTCAAGGGATTTCATTTTTTCTTTGAGGCTTGTGCTCCGTGTGCCGACTGGTGCATTATGGGATACTGAGTCCTGTTTAGGAATGATATCATCATCAAACATTTCAGCGGCCGCTAATTCTCTTTCCTTAAGCGTGTTGGCTGACATGGTATATACTGGACAGTTGTGAAGAGATGTGTTTAAATATGACGGAGATGCGTTATCTTAAATAGCTTAACTTGCTCTCCCTCGAAGACTGCACACCTCTAAACCCAATTGACCTTCTATCAATGGCGTTCCCCACAAGAGAGCACTCACAGATTGGCGCCCTCCGTGTCTTCCGACGCGCGTTCGCCCGCCTTGTGCTCGTGGAGTCTGTGCCTTCCTTTCTGGTGCCTTGGGGGGCTGCCGCCGATAATCCTCAAGGATTGTGCTGTGAAGCTTTTTGCAAAGCAGCGACTCCTTTGATGGCGGTTAAGCCCAGTTACTTAGAGGGGGTCCGTGTATCGTCGGAGAAGTCGAAAACCGGCAGATAATGTCCAAAGAACTCCAACCTTAGCTCAGGCTTGCAAAACAGAGCAGGAACAGGAGCACGGACCACAAAGTAGGTGCAGATTTAAATATTTATTTCACTCCAGTAAAACCATTCAGCATGACGCGTTTCGACCTCAAAGGGCCTTGATCACATGACACGCAACACGGGATACAATTGGCTTAAATACCCTGCAATGCAATATCCTGTTTTTTTGCTTTTCTTTTTTTCTTTTTTTCATTTTTTTGAATTAAAGTGACAGGTGCCCAAATGTAGTTGTGCACATCAACGCATAAATAACCATATTTTTGTCCCAAGGTTCCCACTCCCAGGACATAATGGTTTCCCTTCCCACAATGGTGTGGGCATGAAAGCCTGTGTTTGCTCTCGCTTGACAGGAGCAGTTTTAAAGCTTCCGCCTAGCGTTAGCAAATGGTATGGGGCCAGTTACAGATCTGGCGGTCCACAGACCGCCAGACTCGTGGGAGCATGTCACCGGTCTCCCAACCACCCTATTGCATTTAGGGTGGTCGGACTGCCATTGCCCTGTAGCAGCGATCAGGGAGCCACGTTCCCTGGTAGTGTTGCAGTGGTCAGGAGGCTGCGATTTGATTGGCAAGACCGCCACGGTCCCACCAAGCATATTACGAGTTTCCTCTCCACCGGTAATGTCATGGAGGTTCCTACTCCATGAACAGCATGCCAGTGAGGTAACAAAGGGGTCCATGCAGGCCCTCCTGTGCCTCCTCCCCATGGAGATGCATGCAGGGGGGCACAACATGCCCACTGTATGCATGCACCTCAGTCCATGCCGTGCAGGAACTGTTTTTTGGTGTTCCCATTGTGGTGCCCATTTTCAGGGCACCGCCGTGGGAACGTAAAAAAAAAGCCCACCACACAGGAGGAAATTCCTAATCTGGCTGGCGGCCCGACCACGGCTTGGGAGGTGCAGCGGCGGGGCAAACCTGGTGCCGCACCGCCAAAGTCGTAATCAGGCCCTAAGTCCATTCCCAGTGAGCGGAGCATCAAAAATGTTCCCGCTCACTGAGAGTGGACTTTTCATTATATATATATATAGGGGGATATATCTTTAATTTGCCTACTTTGCACATGTTGTTTTTTGCACTATTGCAGTTTTTGCACGTCCATCTAAAGTATATGACAATTCAATGCCACCAATTACAATTATGATTGTGAAATATACATGCACTGTCATGTTAAAATATGTTTTCTATATCTATTGGCCCTGTGGTCACGTGATGTTCATTACTTGCACTTTAAATTTGGTGGCTCTCTCTGACAGCGTCATGTGATCAAGGCCCTTTGCTTTGGGGCCAAAACGCGTCATGGCGGTGCGTGGTGCCAATATGGAATAAATATCTTTTGCACGCAGCTTTTTGGGTCCGTGTTCGTCTTTCCTGATAGTCTGGATGTTCCAAGACGGAGTTCTTTGCATAATCCACACCGGTATGCTTCTTCGGTGTTAGACGGACCCCTCCTTCACAAAGGGCCGAGCGGCAGGAAGCTAGCTTCTGTTAACCCGGAAGCATCTGTTGTTCCTGTACGGATAAGCCGCGGCAGCCCCCGGACAGCCGCACACGCTTCTACCAATGGTGATGGCAGTGGGCTCTCACATCCGTGATTGAACCCAGCCACGAAGACTGTGACGGTAGGAGTTGGGGCTATACTTTCCGGTGAAGGAGTGTGCTTGGTGAACCGGTGAGCACTACTGAGTTAGTTGACTGTTTATTACCCATTTACAACGCAGATTCCTGTTTTTATTGTGCACCATGGCCGCCGACGCTGTGAGAAGCCGCGAGGAGGCGGCAGTTGAGATGTTTGATGATTCACCAGTCACTAATGTGCCTAACAAAGCAACTTCTAATACTGTCAAGACGGGGAGTTTAGAGCTAAAAGACGTATTCAAACAACTGGAAAAAGCTATGCGTACGGAGCAGTCAAAGTGGTGGGAGCATAGGTCTCTCTCACGTTACTTGGAGGTGGGGCGTATTCCGCGTGGTCTCCGCATCATGCTGGCCCCCAGCTATGAGAACCCTGATCCAAAGATGTTGGCTGAATGGGCAGAATGTAACTTGGACTCCTCAAGCAGATTACTAAGAATACTGATCAAGTATGCGGAGAGTGACCGTGCTTCTATACAAATTAAAATTGACGAGTTAAATGTACAAATATCCAAGATGGGAGATTTAGAATTGGAGAGAAGATATCGGGAAGAAATGCATGTGCGCCTGGCTAAAGAAGAGGATATTATAAAGAAACGCAAGGCGTTTAAGTTTCATAGAGACAAGTTAGATTACCAAAATGGGCAAATCTTTACCTTTGCGAAAAAATTGGACTCTGTAAAAAGGGCAAAAACAGCAGCTCAAACGCAATTGCCATCTTTGACTGTAAGCGACGCAGCCCAATCATCGACCTCCATGTCAGATTTGAGTTCTGTACCGGGGAGCGAATCTGAAAGTGAACAAACCACCTCTAGTTCACGCTTGGGGTTTACAAAATGTTCACTGGCACAGGAGGTGGACTGCCTGCGCCAGGATCGCAGACAAATCCTCAGACCCCGCGCCCCGATTCAAAAACAACACAAAGAGCAAACAGGAAACGCCGCAAATGCAGACAATGTCACAAAAGCAGACATCGGCGGGAAGTCCAATTACAAAAAACCACAGAGGAAATGGAATCGCAAATGATTGACCTAACCAGTGAATCTCTCTCTATAATTAATTTGACTGATATGCATCTCACTGCCAATGAAAATAAGATTCTCTCACTTGGATTAGCGTACTGTCCACCGAACAATTTTAATTATGCACAAACTCGCATCGACCTGTACAAATACACTCGGAAACTCAAACTGCGCAAGTTTTATTTGCTCAACAAAACTAAACAGCCTGCAATACAAGATGATGTTGCGTGTGAATGTTTGAGCCCATCTTTAATGTCAGTGAATGAGTATGAGTTACTGTGTAATTTACAGGAATTACATAGAGAAGGTACACTGGATGACACAACAATCAGCACTGACACTTTGCCTAGACTGGATATGCCGGGTTTGACAGGATTTAAACCGAGGTCCACGTTTAATCCTATTATGTTGCATGACAATATTGATATCTACAATGAGTTAGTAACTACCCAACTCAAAAGGTTGCATACATCGACACTCCAGATGCAACAAAAATGTCGTAGACAAAATAACTGTTATGGCAGCCTAATGAAGAAGTTACAGAGCAATAACAGTGTGGTCATACGCCAATCGGACAAGGGGGGCAATATTGTCCTTTGGCCGAGGACATTATATATGGATGAGGCGCTCCATCATCTGAATGACCGACAATGTTACAGGGGGGGTGACTGGCAGACGGTCAGAGTTGCTTGGAATGATTAAAACACTAAACTATTATCATGGAAGAGTGCTCGTTTACTAAGCAGTGATGAATTTAAATTCCTCAAGGTGAACCATCCGGCCATTCCAGTTTTTTATTTGATTCCAAAAGTACACAAAGACTCTAACAGACCTCCTGGAAGACCTATAATCTCCGCGAAAAACAGTATGATGGAGAATACTTCGAGGTACATTGACTTCTTCCTCCAAGAACATGTCAAAAGTCTACCATCATATCTGCAGGACACTGGGGATTTCCTGAGAAAGATTGAATCTGTAACGTGGCAGGATGACTTTCTGTTGATAACTCTTGACGTCACCGCCCTTTATACTAGTATACATCACATGGATGGCGTTAAAGCAGTTGAACACTTTTTACGGACAAAACCACTCTATATGCTGAAACACAACAAAATGCTGTCTGACATGATCCTGACATGTTTGAATAACAATTACTTTCTGTTTCAAAGTCAGGTATTTCAACAGATGAGGGGTGTGGCGATGTGGGCCTGCTTCTCCCCCAGTTACGCATGTTTGCACATGGGACTGTGGGAGGAGCAGGTCCTTAGGGCCGGATTTGGTCACATTTTGAGCAATCACTTAGTGGCCTGGTATCGTTATATTGACGATTTATTTCTCATTTGGAAAGGGTCAGAAACAGCAGCTAATGTGTTTATCAAGTAAATTAATGTAAATAATCTCAACCTTGAATTTACAGCAAATATCAGTAAGGTATCCGTAAACTTCATGGATGTAGAGGTGTACATTAAGGACAACTGTTTGGAGACATCGTACATCGTAAAGCCACAGCGGGTAACACAGTTTTACACGCCACCAGCCACCACCCTGACCATCTGATACGCAGCATCCATATGGGGAGATGCTGCGTATCAGACGCATTTGTAGTGTGGATGCTGACTGCGTGGAGGCTCAAAAAGAAAGTAAGCAAAGATTTTTAGCTAGAGGCTATACTGCTAATATGCTGGATACAGCGATTAGAAAAGCCAACACTATTGCTCGCTCTGTAGCACTGGGCTGCAGCCCAAGGCAGGCTGTGTTGCCCAAGAGCCCCAGTATTACTATTGAGCCTCCCAGACTAATCACTACGTACAGTCGACAACACAATAAATTGCGCATGATTTTCAATAGAAATTGGTCGGTTGTTCAGAGTGATTCAGTAATTGGTGGCACCCTACCCAAAGCTCCAGTACTGACTTTCCGCAGAGCACGCTCTATGAGCGATATGCTTGTCAAGAGTAACCCTGGGTGGTGAACTACGCTACGCTCGCGGAGCTTGCGTAGTTTCGGCAACTTCGCGATTCGCGTAGAACGCGAAGTTACCGTGCACTACGCAATTTGCGGCGTAGCGTAGCTGTTTTCCTTCTTCGCGCGCTCAATATACGTTCTCGCGTGCGCGGTAACGACCTACCGTGATTCTGCGTTCGCCGACGCGACTTCCTATCCGTTCGCGGGCGCCACGAGATTTGGAATCCAGCCGCACGATCCAGCGAGAGTGTGCGAACGCGAACACGTCATTCGGACGAGCGATCTGACTTCCGGCGGCAGTGTTGGTAAGATCGCGATCCCGAACACGAAGAAACTACAATCTGGCGAAGAATATCTCTCGAGCATCATAAATCCTTCTCGAAAATGATGATTTTGCTCTAAAAAACTCCTCAGATTGTGATTTGGCTGTAGTTTTTGTGCAAGGAGTCCTTTTTCTTTTTTTACTTTTTTTTCCAAGAGGAAGGAAGTGCCCCTGATTCTCAAACTTCCTGTGCCTGTCCAGCAGGCTCCTCCCAGTGCTTTGTCCATGTGCAGTTCATTTTCATTTGGATTTGGAGCTGGAAGGATCACTTTTTGTGTCTGTCTGCTGCATCATATCATTGGATTGGATTTGAGGACTTTTGGATTTGAGATTTTACAAGTAAGTTGGAGAATTGGTGTACTTGTTTGTTTGATTGGGGCTTGTTTGTACCTACATTTTTGGGGGATTTCCATCGTTTTTAAAATTTATTGTTGTGGCCTCTAGTTTCAGTGGGGGCCTAGTTGTTTTTATTTGATTGGAATTTCAGCCAGTAGGCCCAGACTAGAGCCAGAGGTACCCATGGGTGCATGTTTCTGTGGTGTCTGTTGAATTTAAACATCATGTAGGGCATGCATGGATGTCATTGGATTGAATTGTTAAATGTGGCTTTTGGGGTGTATTTCACTTTTTGGGTGTAATATATATACCTTTGTTGGATGTGTGTGTGTGCTTGTTGTGTAACTTTCCAACCTTTTGTAGCCCTGTGGATTTTCGTTTTTGCATTTTTGTATTAAAGCTGTGTTGTTTAGCACTGCAGGCCTCCTTTGTCTGGTCATATTATTATAGGCCTGCTTGAGTTCATTGTTTTCCATGGCCTGTTGTGACTGTGAGTGACAACGTGACTTGGGGCCATTTTGTGGTGGTAGTTTAGTAGTGTGCTGCTTTTTCCATATAGGCCTGCATGTCTTTTCTTTGTTCCCCTTGGCTTATGCTTGATGTGAACTTGTTGGTGGCCTGGCCATGTGGGGGCGGCCATTTTGTGGGACCAGCCACTGTGCTTTTGCCATAGGCCTCCAAGCTTGCGGCCTAATCTGCCAGTAGGCCCAGAGGTAGTCATCCTCATGGGTGCATAAAAACTGTTTCTGTGTTGTCTTTTGGATTGTTGTAAGTGTAACATAATTTTGGCCATGGATGGCATTGGATTGAATTGCAAAATGTGGGTTTTGTCATGGTATTTCAGTTTTTGGGTGTGTGTTACATTAATAGGCCTTTTCAGCCACTAGGTAACCCTGTGCGTTCAGCTCGCGGACTTTCGGCACCTCCGCACTGCGCGACAACGCAGACTTACACTTTTTCTCTTCTTCGCACGCTCAATATACGTTTCCGCGTGCGCGATAACGACTTTTTGTGACGATCGCGATTCCGAACACGCAGAATTGACAATCTGGTGAAGAATATCTCTCGAGCGCATAAAACCTTCTCGAAAATGATGATTTAGTTCATTTCGCACAAAAAACTCCTCAGGTTGTCATTTAGATGTAGTTTGGTGAGCAAGGAGTCACTTTGTTTTTGTTTTACAATTTTTTTCACGAGGAAGGAAGTTGTTGGGTGGCCTGGCCATGTGGTGGCGGCCATTTTGCGGGACCAGCCACTGTGCTTTTGCCATAGGCCTCCAAGCTTGCGGCCTAGTCTGCCAGTAAAGTAGGCCCAGAGGTAGTCATCAAGGGTGCATAACAACTGTTTCTGTGTTGTCTGTTGAATTTTGCCATCATTTAGGCCATGGATGGCATTGGATTGAATTGCAAAATGTGTGGTTTTTTTGGGAGGGTCTATTTCACTTTTTGGGTGTGTTAAATAAATGCCTTTTTTGCGTGTGTAATTATAATTATGTGTTGTTGTTGTAGTGGCTGTCTAACTTTCCAAACTGTTTTTAGCCATGTGGATTTTAGTTTTTGCATTAAAGCTGTGTGTGTTTTATCAGGCATCCTTTGTCTGCCCATATATAGTAGGCCTGCTTGAGTTCATTGTTTGCCGTGCCTTGTGCCTGTGAGTCACCATGTTGCTGGGGGCCATTTTGTGGTGGTAGTTAGTAGTGTGCTGTTTTTGCCACATAGGCCTGCGTGTCACTCTTTCCATTGTTCCTCTTGTCTTACTGCTTCCAAATCCATCCCCATTGCCAGCTCGAGCTCCCTGATGCTGCATACATACATCCCACGTGATGCACAAATTTAGGCCAAACATGCTCCACTACATTTTAGTTTTTGTTCTTTACTATTCTTATTCTTCCAGAGTGTACACACTACACAGTAGCCAGGAAAGCCCTGGCCTTGTTGTCAAAGTCTCATAAATGGCTACACTGTGTGTTGTTGTTCACTGAGTTTCTAAAATTTAATAATTGAGGCCACCACCACACACTAAGTTCTATATTATATTTGTTTGATTTGTGCTATCGTCGTTTGACTGATGTTGTTCTGGCTTTTTTGCTTTTAGGTGCACAAAGACTGAGGAGGAGGTGTGTCATCATTGCCCGTTGCACTGCCAGACAGACATCCTGCTGCTGTACACAACGTGACGTGTGACCTGACCAGACATCTCTGCAACTGAGTGCTGCTGACATCTGAAGAAGAAGATGGGCCCAAAGAAAGCAGGTACCAGGTCCTCCAGTGCCAAGAAAGTTGCTATTGAGAACAAGGAACAGAAGAAGGAAGTGACACTTAAGTCTGGTGTGCCGCCCAGTACCTTTTTGGGAGAAAAAAAATTACGCCTGCAGCAACGGTGTCCGGGGGGCAAGCTGGGGGCAGCACCTCCGCATCAGTGGGCCCAACCCACCAACCCAGGCCCAAGCACATGAGTGTGGAAGAGGTAGCCAGCCTAATGGTGGAAAGCAGTGATGCTGAGCCTGAGATAAACTTATCGCTATCTCAAAGTAGTACCCAATCAACGCAGGAGGAAACACAGCAGATAAGTGGTCAACAACAACAGCCGCAACCACCGCCCGCAATAGTAGTTGTTGTTCCTCCCGAAGTAGGGGCAGTTCAGGAAATTGAGCCTCATGCAGAGGTAGAAGAAGAAGCCACTCATTCGGAAGATCCATTGTCTTCCAAATCTCCAGCAAGGAAAAGGAGGGGTAGTCCATCAAGTTCTTCGCCAAGCCCCCTTCTGATGATCTAGATGCCACTTGGAAGCCACAAACTGAGTCTGAGAGGGAGCCACGTCCCAAGACCAAGCTAGGGAAAAGGAAGGTTCCAGAAAGCCTTACACTTATGGAGGTCGATGTAGAACAGCAGGATGATGATGATGAGCCAGTCATCACGAACATCACTCCCGGCCCCGAGGAGATGGAGACCAACATTATTACCCTATCCAAAATCGCTGCGAGGGATGTAGCACGCATACCTCCACAGGTAACACCACCAACACGACCTACAGCTTCCATATTTGCATTAGCAAAGGCCCGGCAGCGACCTACATCCACCAGCACAACCACCACCTCAGTAGAAGTAGGTAGTGGTACAGCAGCAGCACAGAGTCAAATTCAACACACACCCTCCAGTTCATCCGCCATTGGAAGTGGCAGGTCCTCCAGCAGGAGGCCAAAGTTAAGCTCCCCAGTTTGGGACTTCTTTACGGTTAGCGAAAAGGAGGAGAACATTGCTATATGCTCCATTTGTAATACCTCTGTTAGTCGTGGTAAGCTTGGTACAAACTATGGTACCGGAGGCCAAATGACCCATCTGAAAAAACACCACTTGATCAGCTGGGAGGACCACCTTCGCGACATAAAAAAAACTGCAACCATTGGTGTTGGTGGGGATAAAGGAGTAGAAGATCCGATCACGGTGGAAGAGGAAGGACAGGGAGACATTCTCTCTGGTAGTGGTACACAAGGTGTCCCTGACCCCAGCAGTGCAGTGTTGTTAACGTCGCACACATCTTCAGCAACATCTCAGTGGCACAAGAGTAAGAGTCAGCCTGAGACACCAAGGACAAGGAGTACCGCAATCCAAAAAGTGCGTTGAGCATAAGAGAAAGGAAAACCATGCAGCCTACCATTATCAGCATGTTTGGTGGGGAGGAGCAGTACGAACGCAACCACCCAATAGCACGTTTGTACAATGCGAAGCTGGCTAAAATGTTAGCACTGGACCTTCTCCCTTTTTCTTTTGTTGAAGGGGTGGGTTTTCTGGAATTTGTGTCAACCATCTGCCCAAAATGGCATGTTCCCAGCCGCTACTATTTTGCCAGAGTTGCTGTTCCAGCACTACATCACGACGTGCTGGAATTGCTTGGAAAAGCCTTGAAGCAGAGTGCTGTTCAGAGTATCCACCTGACAACAGACATGTGGACCAGTTGCCAAGCCACTGATTACATGTGCATCACTGCACACTGGATCTCTTTTGCGGGGGTTAGAGAACAGATATCTGCTGGTGTTGACGCTGCTGAGATTTTTCATGCCACTCGCAAACATGCAACTGTAGCCATGTTTGCCATGGAGAAATCTCATACTGCTGCAAACATTTTGGAAGAGTTTAACAGCAAGGTCTTTGAGTGGCTGCGCCCAAGAGGGCTTAACATTGGTTTTGTTGCCACGGACAATGGCAGTAATGTAGTTAGGGCCATGGAAGATGGTCGCTATTTCAGGGTCCCGTGTTTGGCACACTGCATTAACATTGTTGTTCAAGACTTTTTGAAAAATGAATCCAAAGTCAGCAACTTACTGGCCACCTGCAGAAGAATATGCACACATTTCAGCCATTCTTTTAAAGCCCGGAAGCAGCTGAGGGTCATTCAATGTGAGCATAAAATGCCAGTCAAAGCGCTCATCCAGGAGGTGCCAACACATTGGAACTCAACTTATTATATGCTTGATTGTCTGTTTGAACTGTACATACCACTCAATGCTTATGTCATGCAAAGATTAGGGGAACCTACTTTGAGAGGCATGACCGTTGAGATGGGTCAATGGGACCTCATTAAATGCCTGACTGAGATGCTACTTCCTTTTGAGATATTCACACGTGAAGTCAGCAGGGAGGACTGTACTATGGGCCAAGCTATCCCATTGTTGCACATGCTAGAGCAACAGCTGAAGGAGGTGTCTGAAACGTACGCAGGTGTGGATGACAAACAAGACGCATATCATTTGGCGGAGACCTTAGCCGCTCGCTTATCTGAAAATACAAGGATTCAAAATAAAATTTTGTCACAACCACATTACATTAGTGCCACAATTTTGGATCCACGGTACAAAGTATTTCTGAACAGCAAGGCAGTAATTCCTTTTTCAGAAGTGGATGTTGCCAACTACAAAACTTTGATAGCTAAGGAAGCCACTATTTTCGAAAACGAACGGCTGTTAATTGCAGGCCCCCCACCCCAGGCCATAACAACAAGTACTAGAGGGCATCCAGAGTCAAGTTCTACTTCGGAGCCTGAGGGCAGTGCGTTTGCCTCTCAGCAGTCACCTACACCAACAATAACATCAACAACAGCAAGAACAGGATCATCCACAGTACAATCTGCAACTGGTTGGTTTCTACGGCAGGGGTATGGTAAGTCCAGTGCTGATGCAAAGGCAAAAGAGGCCGAGCACATCGGAGCACCCCTGAACATTGAGCGGACGGTCCAGGCCTATCTGGATGACCCAACAGAGGTCTTCATGGATCGAAACCCATTGGTGTATTGGTATGGGAAAAGAAGCCAATGGACAGTGCTCAGCAGGCTGGCGATAAAGTATCTGGCTTCCCCTGTCTCAAGTGTCTCTTCAGAGCGTGTTTTCAGTGCTGCTGGTGCCATTGTAACTTCGAAAAGGACCAGTCTCTCGGCCAAAAGCGTGGAGAGGTTAACCATGATCAAAATGAATCAGCACTTTATACCACCGGATTACAAAATAAGTGAATCACAGCAGGAAGAGGAGAGCGACTTGGATGACGTAAATAGTGCGTTACAGGACCTACTTCTGTGCGAACCACCAGAGTTTGAGGACGAGCTCCTCTTCCCTGACAACTAGGCTTTCAAATTGTTACTTTCTTCCTTCCTTTATGTGTCTGTGTATCTGTCTTTCTGGTTCAAATCAAATCACAACAAATCCATCACCACCGTCTTCTCTTTTTATTTCCCTATTGGAGTTGCACGTCTGTGCATTTAACTGTCCACTCTTCAGAGTCCTGCTTCATCTTCCTGTCTCGCCCTAGTACATTTCCGTCAAGCCAGACATTGGAGTACAAGAAATGTTGCCTTTAACATTAACAGTCCCTCCATAAGAAGTGAAACGTGACTATAGCTATCCTCCGTTTTGTTTCCGAGCCGAAACTCATCATCACTGTCCGAAGGCTACAGCCTCGGCAGGCATCCAAAGCTCCTCACTGTCAGAACTTGGGCAGGCATCCAAAAGTAAACTCATCACTGTCCGAAGGCTACAGCCTCGGCAGACATCCAAAGCTCCTCACTGTCAGGACAGAAGGTACTTGGCAGAGAAAGACAAGACTCTTCGAAGAAACTTGCTGACATTTGTGCAAACTCAATTGACCAGCAATGAGCGCTACCCAGGCCGCGGCCCATCATCACAGTGCTGACCATGTGAAGCAACTTAAACTGTGACAAAGTGCCACAGATGAATAAGACGAAAACCGAAACAGCGACTAACACTCGAAATGAATGTGGACTGGAGTAATGATGAGGCTACTGCCCCGTAAAAAAAAAAACACACACCTGTCAGAACTAGGCATCTGATGATCTGACAGCCAAAGAGAAGAGCAAGACAGGTAATAATGGAATGCATTGGATGCTTGCTGACTCTGAGCGATTGCTGTTGTTTGTTGTGTTGATGTTGTGTTGTGCATGAAGTCGAACTCTACTCTACTAGTTAATCTACAAAGTGACTCAAGTGACACTCAATGTTTCCCTTCTTGTTGTTTAATAACCAGATTGTACTCCTACTACTGCAGGTGCAGGCCAATATCTGTTGCAATTTTTTAATATGGAATATGGACTTAATCGGAGTCACTACAGACTGAGTTGGAGTTGGACAACACGTACCACAACATGATGATGACCATACTATCTTTGCACGCAGTCAGTCAGTTGGATCGGAGATGATTCAAGGAATAACTGCGTTTCATGAAGTGGCATAAGGTAAACATAAACACAACAATTCAACAAGAAAGTAAACACAGCAGACCTACATGTCCATGTAGTGGTGGAGTCGAGTGAGTGTAGTTATGACTGACAGCGGCGCATTGATTTTGTCACTTAATTTTGAAAATGCTAAGTTGCTGTATATATGCCTTTTGTCTGGCTCTGTCAAAAATTAAGGTAAATGGAGGTTGGGTCACAGGCTGGTGCTGTGGTGGGCCTGTTCTGTCCTGTTGTTGTTGTAGCTTAATGCTGTAAACGGAATATACATGATATATCCAAGCCGCCTCAGTCTGAAAGTGTTCTCTCTTCTCTTCTTGGACTCCACCGTAATTGATGCTTTTTTATATTCATTGATTTTTCAATACCCCTTTTGTTTTTCCATCTAGACGTTACAGGCCGGCCTTTACCCTGTGCTATACTGGGAGACTCAACTCACATTTACCTTACCAATCCGCATCAGGAAGGCAACCAAGATTGATGTGCGGAGCGTCCATGGAAGATAGGACCAAGAGGAAGGACGAGATTCAACTCCACAATTTGACCAGGATAATACAGTAACTTTAGTATCATTCATCTTTTAATTAATTGGAATCCTTTTTTCTCTTCAATCATTACGACTGTGTGTTGTGTGTTGTTGTTTGTTTGCTAATTGATCCCTACAACTATTTTTTACTTTTCTTTGCTATCTTTAAAAGTAAGCCCAGTACAACATGGAATTTGGGTCTCTGTCTGAGGGCATATATTACAGGCAAGGCAAATTGCATAGAATATACTGCTGCCCTGTACTGTCTTGTCTAGTAGGAGTTAGTAAGTACTACTCATTAACCATCAAGTTATCTTCATCATGCATGCATTGCCTTTTTCTCCCTTTATAGATTTTTTGGATAAGATCATGGTCGTCTGCCAAGATTGCGCTTTGCTTTTGTTGTCCATGCGTACTGTTTTTCTTTCTCAAACCTTTCCCCAAACTCCCCTTCCCATCCATTCATCAAACCCTAACCCTCTTCCCCCGGGCTGTGATTTATATTGAGGTGTGATGTGACTACATAAAATGTACACCAATTGATCACACGCTTGCTGGGGCAGATGTGGTAAAAGCAACACTAATTAAATTTCAAGGCAGGGCGAGGAGCTTCTTCTGCTTGCCCACCCATGCTCAGTCTATGTGCAAGCCTTCACCGGCTAATAGTACATCATAATTAATTGCCAGCATTGATTGGATTCATCATCAAACTCCTACCACACAGCAGTAAAGGTTACGAATTACGATTGTGTTAAGTTAAGTGACTCACTCGACACAACTACAGTTTGTAACTTCTTGTACTAGGCTGTCCCCGCCAACATTATGTTTTATTTGACTTTAGCAGTTGCAAATGCAATATTGTTTGTTTGGCAGTCTTCTTCTGTACTGTATTTGACTTCGTTCTACTACTCCTCCCACAGTCGCTTTCAGGCAAGTGACTGTCTCTTTTTTATTTTTTAGCAAATGCTGCTGGCAGTGTCTACTCTACTACTACCACCACAACCATGGCATCTTCTCCATTCTCTTGGGAAACCATGCAGCCATCACTGTGCCGAACGTAATCATCATCAATCACAGGTAAGATAAGTTTGGTGGGAGGTATAATGGACTAGGAGGAGAGACTGACAGTACTAGTAGGACAAATCACTCAGTGAGGGGTACCGCATCTATCTGTTTGTGTTACATCATCGGCAGATTATTTAAATCAAACACTGGCTGCGGCCCTGCAGCAGCAATGAAAGAAACCATGTGACGTTAATTTGTAAAACAGTAACCCCCCACAAAACATTAACATTGTATGTTGAAGTATAAATATAATTTATTACCCTAACAAAAATAAACTATCCCACACCTGACCCACCCCTCTCCCTAACCCCAACCAATGTCCAAAACGAAAAAAAGTCCAAAGAATGTCCAAAGTCCAAACCCCAACGCCCAATTCCCACCCACCAACAAAACGAATAAAAAGGGGCAATGCAACAGGGTCCTATTATATTCGGCGGGCTTTAAGGTGTTTGTCCACCAGAATTTTAACCCGCTCCTCGAGTTGCTCCTCTAGCCGTGCCACCCGGAGGAGAATCTTGCGTCGAAATGCCCTGCAGTGGCATCCAGGGTGGGGGACAGCAGTGCTGGTTGCAATCGATTTGCGGCGGGTGGCTGCCAGACTGCGGCGCCGTACCACTGGAGGTCTGGCCTGGCTGGGGCCCGGGGCATCGGACGAGGCTGCTGCTGCCGCCTCCTCCTCCTCCGCCTGAGCCACCAGCCGCCGGTACTCGGCACAGATGGCCTCCAGTTTCCGGTGCCGGGCCCTGGCTGCCAACTCCTTCCGGGATGGTTTGCCTTGGGAAGGAGTACTATCTATATCAAGAAAGAAAAAGAATATTGTTGTAATCGGTACTCTTAGCAAAACAGTAACACAAAATTAATTCAACACATAATGGCACAGTAGCACTACCAAGAAGCACAGTACATAACATTTCTGGTATAATAATCTATCTATCCTCCCACTTCCTCGGCCTGTAACATTTGTGGGAGTTTCAGGCATTATACTAGCACTTTGGACTCCAGTACACCAGTCTTCTTCTTATCTCTACTAGTTTAGCGAAATGACATAACCTGGTTGTAGCCGGCATGCCAGCTCGGTCATCTATGCTTGCACCCAAGAAGACAAACATACGAGTCATCATGACGCAGACTCACGTTAGTTTGATTTACTACTGTATGCAGGTGGGGAAGCTCGTATTTATTTTTCTATTACGGGTGGCACTGGCCATACTCTCTCTGTTACATGAAGCAGGGCAATTGGTCAATTTCACTTTAACAGTGCCCTGGCTACTACAAAAAGGCAGATTATATATCTGATCCAATGATCATTGCTTTTATGGGACGACGACATAAGGTCAGTAGCGGTCGGTGGTGGGACTCGGGGAGTGCTGCCGGGCGGTGACGTAGGGAGGGGCAGGGTGGGGGGTAGTAAACTATGGATTACGGCCAATTACAGGTAAGTAAACATATAAAGAAATAAAAGTAATTTTGTTGCGCCCACTGCATCGCTTTTGGCGGTGCAGTGCGCACAATGAAATTCGCTTTATTTATTTTTATGTTTACAGTAAACTTACCTGTATTTGGCCGCGTAATACATTGTTTACTGCTACCCCCACCCTGCCCCTACCCACATCGGCTTTGCTACTGTGGCGCGGTTTCTTTTACATTCCCTTAAAACTAAAACTGTGCATCCCGTGACAGTCTCCACCTATGCTGTCTATGATGAATACATACAGGCATCCATCCATTCTAAGTAAATGTCAATCATTCTTCTTAATCTCTCCACAAACCTTACTTTGTTTCGCCAACAACAACCCATGCGTCCACTCACTCCGTTGCTTGCCTTGGCTTAGAGTTTCACCCAAACACCGCTGATGATTCTTGCTATCCACAGTATCCACCCATATTGTGTCGCCCTCCCAGGCAGGCATCCATTCTTCTTTCACCTTCCACACATCCTTCAACAACACATGTATCTGATTCCTATCAGCCACCTATATCCATGCTTCCAACGTATCCTTCTCTGCCAGTCATCAATCATATTAAATCTCGCCCGTCCTTCCTCCTTCCACCCTTCTTTCCCTTTTTATTCAACACATCCATCAAGGTCATCTGATCTGACTTTTAGTCTCCTCCATAAAACTTTCACAGCTGAGTTGGAGTCAGATAGAAGAGGCCATTGGTTAATCAAGTCACACTGGTAATGCTATTGCTACTGCATTGCTAATGCTAAGTAAAGGGTGTCTTCTCTTCTTCAACCGTTGTATAATGTTCACTACAACTTCATACCTAAGAAGTCTCAACAACAGTACAGTGAGTGAAGTCACTCAACACCCTTCCAGCTAGTGCAATGTCAATACGTAATGAATATAACTTACCATCGCCCGCCACTGCTGCTGGCTCACCCCCTGTAGCTCCTGCAGGTGCTGCATCTCCTTCCCCCTCCGGAATGGCCGAATCGCCGCTGGTCCCGCCGGCACTGGTGGTCGCTACTACGCCTAGATAAAAACATAACACATTTTTAGATGCCTGTGTACACCTCCCCCTATTTATATTTCTTCTTTTTCACTAGCAAAATTGAAAAAAAAAGTTAAAACATACATATTATTATACATCACATTCAGTAGTCCAAATCGGGTACTAGAGTCAGTAGACACTAGTAGTGTTATGGTCCCTAGGGTCATTATTTATTATACTATACTCTACTCTTTGCAAAGTTAGCCTGAGCCATGCAACCATTTTTCGCTTCATGTCTTTTGCGCATGTTACCTCGCAGCTTGTTGTGCAGTAACAGTAAGACACCTTTTTAGCCCACATGAGCACATACAGCTACTGTCTGAGCGTTGCGTACAAGAGGTCGAAAAACAAGCCACTTTGTTATGGAGTTCGGTTAGTCCGTATTGCTTAGCCATAAGTAACATGTTACACTTTTTTGGCAGGACTGACAAATGCTTGCATTATACTATCTAACGCGCACCATTTTTCTCAGGCAGAAGATTTCCTTCTACGAACCAGAGATTTGCAGAGCTTATGAATGATGCATGTAACCAGTAATTCTACGTTCTACAGTGAGGAGTCTCACAGAATTCTCACAGATCTTTTGTCTTCTAAGTTCTATCATCAATCATCATGCATTTGTTGTAACAATGTTTATTGTTTTAATCTTATGCATTTAGCTGTTGGAGCTGGCTGGAGTACACTGAATTTTATAGAACAACATACAGAGCTTGTTAGTTGAAAATAAACCTTTTAAACTTAAACATAGACTCTGTGGTATTTGGTGTGGTGGTGGTGGAGGTGGTGGACTTACACGAGTAAGTGAGCGAAAGGGTGTTATATTATGTTCTGGGTTGTGTAATCTCATTGGGTATCTTCGGGTGGGGGTTCGGGGACCTAATGAGAGTGAGACACCACACTATAGCTAGTCGTTCAGGGGATTGTGGGTTCA
The DNA here is from genome assembly GCA_963921515.1 of Calotriton arnoldi. NCBI lineage: Eukaryota > Metazoa > Chordata > Amphibia > Caudata > Salamandridae > Calotriton > Calotriton arnoldi. The sequence goes on along the minus strand of CAWUFW010001545.1, from coordinate 362,944 downwards.
CTTCTGACTGAGGTGTGAGGAACGTCCAAGTTCCAAACTCCCATCACCAACATCCTATTTCCTTGTGCATAGTTCTGCATGGGGCTGTACAGAATCCACACATCAGTAGTAGTATGTACTATATCCTATCAAAAATAGTCAAATATCTGGTTGGGCATTTTGTTTGTGGTAATTGTCAAAACCTCAAGATTAAGAAGCCTAGAAGAGGACAACCGAAAGGACTGGACTCAGCTATTGGTCAATCAGAGTTTTATTCAAAACCGTACAATAAAGAGTGGCAATGCAAACTGGGCAAGCTTAGCGACAGACTAATAATAGTAGTAGTACAGACATTCATAGCAGAGGCAGTTAGAACTTAGAGGCAGGGATAACCAGAATTTAGAAACAGATAGTCAAGTCAAGATCAAAGAATCTTTTGTAAAAAATAGAATTAGGGAGTGGAACCATAATTAATAGTTCTGGAAAAATAAGGTGCAGTAAAAGTTAGGGCAATATAAATGTTAATATTAACCACTGGAGGACTTACTGGGACCAGCAGCAGGGCCCTCGGTAGAGGAGCGGTCCTCTGGTGGTTGTCCCGCCGACTCGGACCCCGTCTTCTTGCCCCTGGGTGCTGCAGATCAGTGATCATGTAAGATATAATAAAGAAAGACACAAACATTAATGATTGCTGTGAAACAAATAAATTATCTAAAAAACGCTCAAAACGTTTTTGGAACCAAAAATTGCAATAAAATTGACCTATCTAATCCGATCGACTACTGGCTTGCGGGATTCACGGTCACGGACAGTCTACTTATTTGGGAACACTAATTCAGTGTTTCATTCGGATTGATTCAAATAAAATCCAGAACACTAACTAAGCCTAAGTACCACCTGACCTAGCCTACCTATTCCAGGCGGGCCAATTGTTCATTAAGTCTGCATTTCCATTTTTTTATTACCCTCATAAATGCATATATGAGAAGGAGGACACATGCATAAATTGGTGCATAATGCATACACCAAATTGTTGGTTGGTTAAGTCTGATGTTCTGCAGCTGACTGACACTGCTAAGCTTACCACTCACTAAACAAACTACAAAAGGTTCTACTAGTAAGGACTGGGGTAAGCAGCACTCAGTGACAGAGGATGCGTCACGCAGACCGCTCAAAAATTATCAACTAATAACTAAACCTACTAACAAACTATCAATCCATCCACCACTATTTGACAGGAGGACAAAGGAAGGACTAGAGTCTCTCTAGAAATAGCATTACCTAACTGAAGTTCTCTAAAGTAAACTCTTACATAATAATAAGGACAAGCGAGCGCAAAGTTGCAAACAAGTAAGAGTAGCGCCCAGCACCTGTGTCCTACAATCACAGAAGATTTTGAAACGTAATTTACCTGCAATGTAAGCAGCAGTATTCTTGTTATTTGTAAAAAATTTATACACAAATCACAATACTTATACTACTATATATATTAGCTACTCACCAAGCCCCACGACCTCGACACCTAGCAGGTCTAACAGGTCCTGCTCCCGGTCGAGGATGTCTGACCACCGGTGGGCCAGCTGGTTATGGGTGCGCCGGACCCCTGAGCAGCGAAACACTGCACGGCGCACCTTCGCCCACCGGCGGTGACGCTCCTGGGTCGGGTACCCGGAGCCTGGCCTGCCGCCTCCTGCCAAGGTCAAGGGGAGGTGGCGCTGAAGAAAAAAAACAAGGGCGGCCACCTCCGCCTCAGTAAAAAGCTGGCGGGCTTGCACCCCTGCAGGGCGCAGTCTGCCGCAAGGCAGGCAGCGGCTCTTGGGCGCACGCGCCATGCCCTTCGAGCCGTCACTGCTGCCCTTCGCCATGGTTCTGGGGTGGGACAGTGAGGAGGCGGAAAAGAAAAGTTAGAAGGGAAAAATAAAGTTAGGGGAAGAAGTAGGAGCTTAAAGAAGAAAGTTATATAAAACAGTCGAAAAGTTAAAAAAAACACAGTAAAAAGTAGAAAAAAATGCAAAATATAGACTTAGGCAGAGAGAGAGATAGATAAGAAATAAAGAAAAATTGAAAAACAGTGTAAAAAACTAAGGATTGCAAAGATTGAGGGAGGATAGAAAAGCAGGCCCAGAACCATAGCATAGAGTGAAAAACAAGATGGCCGCGCCCATCGCGACCGCGTGGGTAAGTTTGCGTGATATTTCTCCCCGAGCACGCAAAAAGCGTCGCGAACACGTACGACGCGTTCCCGAACATGAAATGCGCATCGCGAGCACGCTATACGCGACCCGGAACAGGAAATAAGGCATCGCGAACGGGCGGGACAAGTGAAAAACAAGATTGCCGCGCCCATAGGCGACCGCATGGGTAAGTTCGCGCCCCCGAGCATGCAAACAGCGTCCCGAACACGCACAACGCGTTCCCGAAATAGAAAAACGCATCGCGAACGGGCGCGACAAGCAGCTACGCACGCTCGCGAAGCTATGCGTAGCTCGCGTAGCGCTCCGACGTCTTCGCGTAGCTTCGCGTAGCGCGACTACGCAAACTAAGCCCAGGGTTAGTCAGGATCCCCTTTGTCATCGGATATTGTGGCTGGTTGGGCGCACTACCCTAAACCCTAAAACAGTACCCCCAGCACGACACCCTACACTACCCAAACATAACTGCACTACCCTAAACCCTAAAACACTACCACCAGCACGACTCCCTACACTACCCAAACACCACTGCACTACCCTAAACCCTAAAACACTACCCCCAGCACGACTCCCTACACTACCCAAACACCACTGCACTACACTAAACCCTAAAAATACTCCCAGCATGACCTCCCACACTACACAAACACCACTGCACTACCCTAAACCCTAAAACACTACCCCCAGCACGACCCCTACACTACCCAAACACCACTGCACTACCCTAAACCCTAAAACACTAACCCCAGCATGACCCCCTACACTACCCAAACACCACTGCACTACCCTATACCCTAAAACACAACCCCCTACACTACACAAACACGACTGCACTACCCTAAACCCTAAAACACTACCCACAGCATGACCCCCTTCACTACACAAACACCACTGCACTGCCCTAAACCCTAAAACACTACCCCAGCACTACCCCCTACACTACCCAAACACCACTGCACTAACATAAACCCTAAAACACTACCCCCAGCACAACCCCCTACACTACACAAACACCACTGCACTACCCTAAACCCTAAAACACTACCCCCAGCATGACTCCCTACACTACCCAAACACCACTGCACTACCCTAAACCCTAAATCTACCCCCAGCACGACCCCCTACACTACCCAAACACCACTGCACTACCCTAAACCATAAAACACTACCCCCAGCATGACCCCCTACACTACACAAACACTACTGCACTACCCTAAACCCTAAAACACCACCACAAGCATGACCCCCTATACTACTCAAACACCACTGCACTACCCTAAACCCTAAAACACTACCCCAGCACGACCCCCTACACTACCCATACACCACTGCACTACCCTAAACCCTAAAACACTATCCCCAGCATGACCCCCTACACTACTGCACTACCTAAACCCTAAAACACTACCCCCAGCACGACCCCCTACACTACCCAAACACCACTGCACTTCCCTAAACCCTAAAACACTACCCCAGCACGACCCCCTACACCACCCAAACACCACTGCACTACCCTAAACCCTAGAAAAGAAACCCCCACCCCATGCCCAATCCCCTTACCTCTCACTCCTCATGGTTCCTCTCTCCTCGTGGTTCCTGCTTCATGTCATCTCTGAGGGGCTGTGCACGTCGTTGTGAGGAAACGGAACAGCCTCTGTTTCCTTACAACGGCATGGATCGTCTACATGTTTTTTAGAACGCATGGTCATTTACCATACATACCTTTACAACAAAATTTGTTGTAAAGGCATGCGTGGTAAATGACCATGCGTTCTAAAAAAATGCGTAGTAATGACTTCGTGATGTACAATGCATGCGTGGTAATGCATGCGTTGTAATGGTATCGCAAAGTAAAAAAGTCGTTGTAACAGCTGTTTACCGATCGAAGCTGGCCCCTGTTCTTCAGTGAGACGTTTATTTGATTAATTAGAAGGAAGGAATGTGGTTTTTTTACCGAAAAGGGCATTCCCGGCTGTTGTATTGTGAAAGTGTCCGCGTGGCCTGGTTTCATTTCCGTTGAGAGAGTGGAAGAGTCTGTTTGGATCTAAAGGAGTTCTGTTGTTGGACGGGGCCGGCGCGACATGTCATCAGAAAACATAGCTAATGGAAAGCGTCCTCCCTGAAGTGTGGAGCAGTGCCATGAGAGGTCAACGAGTGTGCGTCCCACCGCAGTATGACCGTACCGCGTGACCCATGTGCCGCCTCCAGGGTACGGGAGGCAGAAGCGGCATCGCAGGTCCTCTTGAAGACCGTTGTAGCACTAATTCTACATTTTGGTACTAGGGCATTTTAACTTCGTTGTTCCTGCCAGATACAAAGAGAAGATCCTGTGTTATTCAGTGCCCTCGTTACCTTTTTTGTGTGTTGTGGTGCTTGTCACTTCGCTGCCCCGCCAGTGCACACGACTGGGCACCCCACCTCGAGTGCCATCTGCAGGGCCTCTGCCCTCGGATCACTGGTTTCGGTTTCTGGAGTGGCCACATAAACAGTTGCTCCCAAAGGACTAGCCTGAACACTTAGGTGAATATCCCCTGCACCAGCATTCCATGGAAATTCTTTCCTAGCTCTCCCACGTCAACGAGCACGGCTCCGCTCGCGACACCGTATGACGTCATCGGAGCCATAAGAGGACCTCGTCGGCGTGCTGACGTCAGTTCCACCCATTTTTTCCGTGCCACCGAGGCAAACAGGGGACCGAGACATTTTCACATGTATACATAGTATAATAAATATATATATATTCACTGAAAAAACCATAGGTTTCAGGCACGTTATAGTTAGAAATTAGCATTTAAAAAACCTTAGAAATTCACTGAAAAAACCATAGGTTTCAGGCACGTTATAGTTAGAAATAAGCATTTAAAAAACCTTAGAAATTCACTGAAAAAACCATAGGTTTCAGGGGCGTTATAGTTAGTTGGACATTTCACTCATACAAAACCATAGAAATTCCCCCATTATAGTTAGTTCAGCTAACTATAACTCGCGCGCCCGCAATGCACTGCTGATGACGTCACATATTACATCACTCATGACATGGTCAGTGACATCACTCATGACATCACTGATGACATCTCAAATGACATCACTGATGACATCATCCAGTGAATGTGTGTTTTTCTGAAAATTAAATATGTTTTATATATGTATATCTCAAGGTCGATGGAAGAATAAATGGGTATATAAGTGTCTAAATGGATGATTTCTTTTTGTAAAATTGATTGTATAACTGACTAAGTGTATCTTAGTGAATACATGGGTTAGTGAGTAACGTTTAAATATGAAAATATCTGTATCAGTCTCTCACTTTGTGTATAAGTGGCTGCATGGGTTGGTGAGTAGCTACATGAGTGTCTATATGGGTTATTAGTTGGTTTTTTGAGTATCAGTATGAGTGTCTGAGTGTCTGTATGGTTCGGTGGGGGTATTACTTAGTGCATAGATGCATGAATGAGTGACTCACTGTTTGTATGTGTTGAAGACAGCATGTGTGCAGGACTGTATAGGTGGATGAGTATGTGTATGGGTGTGTTAGTGAGTGAATGACTGTCTCAATAGTGTCTTTATGAGTAACTACATATGTTTTAAACTAGTATTTGTGAGTATTGGTGTATATAAGTGAGTATATGTGAGAGTGAGAGATTGGAAGAGTTCCTGTACAAATAAGTAGGTGTTTCTATAAGTGATTGTTTAAGAGAGTAAGTATGTGTAAGTTTCTGTAGAAGTAAGTGTGGTAGTGTGTGTATAACTGTATATGCAAGTAAATGGATGTTTGATACTTTGTTTGCATGTGTGACTATGTGTGTGAGTAACTCTATGGATGAGTGGCGGTGTGTAACAGGATGTATAGTTGTATGAGTACATATGATGAGTGAGTACATGTATGAGTGACTGTATAGGGACTGTTGGTGAATGAGTGGATGTGTGTGTAGATCTTGGAATTACTGAATAGGTGTGTTGTAACTGGTATTGGTATGTCCATTGTTTTGAAAATGTTAGTTTGTATTTTTGAGTGTGTGTATCAAAGGTTATATTAGGGTGACAGGAGGTCTGCCACTCTATCACAAGGATGATGTCATCAGTGATGTCATTTGAGATGTCATCAGTGATGTCATGAGTGATGTCACTGACCATGTCATGAGTGATGTAATATGTGACGTCATCAGCAGTGCATTGCGGGCGCGCGAGTTATAGTTAGCTGAACTAACTATAACGGGGGAATTTCTATGGTTTTGTACGAGTGAAATGTCCAACTAACTATAACGCCCCTGAAACCTATGGTTTTTTCAGTGAATATATATATATATATATATATATATATCCAAAACAGCATTCTCCATCTGACGGGAGCCCCCATCCTTGCAGGGCGGCTTTGCGGACACGGGCATGGAGCATCCCGTAATTAAACACGCCAAAAAAAAGTGCGAAGCCCAACTCGATGACACACTGATATTTTAATGTGTGTTCAAAGGCAGTACATGAGTCCTGACGCGTTTCGGCCGTTGAGTCTGGCCTTGATCACAGGTGAGGCTAATCAAAATTCAAAAAAGTCACACACCTTATATTGCGGTGACCACGTGACACAGTAGTGAATCCTACTGATACCATAATGCACCTGGAATGATGGTACAAACTGTGGCAAATATAACAATATGCTCAATAGCGTTTTAAACCAACAGTTCCAAATATGGCAATTTGCCAAATGCACAAACTGAGAGAGCCCCCATCCCTGCAGGGTGGCTTCGCGGACACGGGCATGGAGCATCCCGTAATTAAACATGCCAAAGAAAAGTGCGAAGCCCAACTCGATGACACACTGATATTTTAATGTGTGTTCAAAGGCAGTACATCAGTCCTGACGCGTTTCGGCCGTTGAGTATGGCTTTGATCAGAGGTGACACTAATCAAAATTAAAAAAAGTCACACGCCTTATATTGCGGTGACCAATTACCATATTTCGAACTGTTGGTTTAAAAAGCTATTGAGCATGATGTTATATTTGCCACAGTTTGTACCATCATTCCAGGTGCATTATGGTATCAGTAGGATTCACTACTGTGTCACGTGGTCACCGCAATATAAGGCGTGCAACTTTTTTGAATTTTGATTAGCCTTACCTGTGATCAAGGCCATACTCAACGGCGGAAACGCATGAGGACTGAAGTACTGCTTTTGAACATACATTAAAATATCAGTGTGTCATCGAGTTGGGCTTCGCACGTTTCTTTGGCATATATATATATATATATATATATTTATTTTATTTATTTATTTGAAAAGTTTTATAAAGCGTGAACAAGACCCACAGGGGTATCAGAGCGCTGTACATAGTTGGTGCAAGCAAGGGTACAAACATAATGAAGGTAAGTGAAGTTACAACCTGTGGGAAAACATTCAAGTTAAAGGGGTATATTCACAAGAACGTGTGATAACTACCGCAAGAGTAGTGTAACGCAACTTCCAATAACGCAGCCTATCACGGGAAAATAACCCTGTGTCAACGTGGGATTCACAACAAGGCGGTACCATGCGATAGTCACCAGATAACGCGTCAAATGCCAGCGTGTAAATCAACACCACACCCAAAAAATGCGAAACGCGAGAAATCATGCGATGAGGCCAATCGCGGTACAAAAAGCTGCGAAAAGCAGCCTCAGGCCTGCAACTCCCACATGTCTGGCGGGCAATTGCACCATAAAAACCACAGGCACAACACACCAGAAACAAGCCAAAGCACGTAGCAACATCCATGCACCCTGACCAAGCGCAGAGGGCAACGCGAACCCCACAACCCCCACAGAACACCAGCAAGGAGCAAGTGGGTCGGGGAAGGCCAAGGAGAAAATGGAGAGGAAGACGGGGTGCAGACCGCAGGAAAACAAGACCAAGGCCACGGAGGCGACAGAACACTACCAGCAAATGACCCACAAGCAGACCGCCTGGAATGCAGTCGCAGAGCCCAGGAGGCCAATCCAGGAGGCCAAGAGGCTCCACCAGGACGTGACAACCGAAACCAGGCACAAACCCACTGCCAACAGGAAGGCAGCAACGGCGACAGGAGGTGGCAGTCCAGCGACACAGGAGGAGCAGGAGGAAAGCCAGACCACAGTCATCAGTGTGGAGAGGGTGCAAGGAGCAGGGAGTACGGACACAGCTCGACAGGACCTGACACAACAACAACAGGGTTAGGATCCAACAGGGACTGGGGGGACGGGGGGTGATGGGCACAATGCCACACATGCACAATGAGGTGTAACACACTGCACACCCACAAGTACCCAGGGACATGTCCCCGTCCCCATAGCACACTGCAGCACACACACATAGCAATCACAGCACATACCATGACAATGTGGCACAAAGTGCAACACCCACACTGCAGAACAGGGGACACAACTGGGTCCACCCAGGTGCAGAAACAGAACAATCACATTGGACAGAGCAGGGAACTGTGAGATGCACATCTACCCCTACAACCCCACATCAGCCATGTAGGCCAAATGTACACTGCCCCAACTCAAATAGCCACCACCGCCCAAACAGTCACAATGTACATTGTCGCACAGTTTGCATGTCGACAAGAACAAGGCGCCAACACAATGCCAACATGCACCTCCCCTTCACAATGCAGAGGGACAAACAACACCTCCAGCAGCTCTGAACAGACAACCCATCAGTGATGCCCGAGACGAACACCACACCCCCGACCCTGACGCCCTACAACAGCCCATGGACATCCCACACAACCCACCTCCAGGACCAGGGCAGACAAGCTACTCAGAGGAGAACCCAGACTCTGCAACAGACCACACAGCATGAAGCACCGGCAATCACGGCTGCCTCACAACACGTCACCCACTCACACATGGCACCCCAATGCCAGGTGGCCGAATGCCAAAAGGAGGTGGCCCAACAGGTGAGGGTGTTGCCATTCACGACTCAAGACACAGTTGCACATGTGGGACCTACTGGTCCGAAGAGTAGTCCGGGGGCGGCAGTGGAGTACGTCAACGAAAAGGGAATAAAGCGGGCCTGTGTCGTGGAGGCCTGGTGGTCTGAGCTGACTGCCAAGTTCTCGGGCCTCGGGCTTGGAGCTTGCGCCGGCACGTGGTGGGCCCTCCTTGACACACGTGTCGGTAGGTGATCAGTGTGGCCTGGCTGCGCAGGGGCGGGCCTGACGTGTTCGTGGTCCAGCGTGTGGGGGACCGGCAGGCGCACTGCATTGCAGGCAACTCGGCTCACGAGGACGGCGTCGGCCTCGTGGCGGGGTGGGAGGTGCCACCCTGGCAGAGACGTTGGTCTTTCCGGAAGAGGACCACGCCCAGGCCTACATGCTTTTTATTCACACCCCTACGCTGGCGTGGCATACGCCGGGCCATCCCACTCCACTGACGCTTAGGGGGGGCGTAACAGGCAACATTTCTGCGATGTCCCCCACTGGCTGTGGTGACATGGTGGCGTTCACTGTCCACTACACTCCATACGCAAGCGGTGTATGTCGCCATGGATATGGGTGTGTTCTGCATACTGCGAGGTGTCCAGCACATCTCCGGCACTGTTGGCATTGTGTACTTTCCCAATCATGGTTCTACTGCATCCTTCACACATGCCTGGTTGCCACCTCTCCCCACATTCGGATATTGTGTGGCTGAGGTGCCATGCCGTTGCTGGCTCATGTTCAGGGCTTGCCCATGTGGACATTGTAAGTTGTTCTGTCATGTCTGGTGGGTGGGCATATTGTTGTGCCTGTTGTATGTGATTTTGTGACGTGTGCATTGCCAGAGTTGTGTGTTGCATGGTTGTGGTGTTGAGGTGTGTGGGGTGTTCATTTCGGACTTGCGAAGGGGGTGTGCATTTCCCTTGTTGCCATCCAGGGAAAGCTGGTTTATGATGGACTGTCGGAGGATGAAGGTATCATGCACACTGGCTGTGTATTTGGAGGCGACATTGTTGGGTGTTCCATGGTGTTCTGTTGTTGCCTGCACATTGGTGTGAGACGTGTGCTTCCGGTTGCGGTGATTGTGTGCTGTTTTCACCAGGGGGCACAGGTAGTACATGTGTGCTGCCCCCAACACGTGCGTGCATCCTGCTATGGGGTATGGCCCTTGCTTGGTCTCCAGCGGATCCTGCGCCTTGTGTTGTACATATGGGGACTGGGGTGCCAGGGTGATGGTGATGTCCAGGACAGGTGTGGGGGACTTGTGTGTGGCTGGCTGTGAGACTCCTCCAACTCTGGCGGGGGTTGGATGGGGGGTCCCAGGGGCCAACAGGTGCAGCCACGCCATCAGCTTTGTGTGGGGTGGGATGTTGGTTGTCCACTGTGATGCAAAAGACACACAATTGATGGACGGAATGCAGAACAAATCAAAACATTCACCCCCAGTCAAAAGATCTGGGTTAAATCCATAATTCTTTTGCTCACCATGCCACCCCAGTTTAGACCTGGCCATATGCAAATCAGTCTTGACCCTGTGCCTCATGGGAACAGTCCAGCCCGAACTGCCAAGCCAGGTCCTCCCTGGACTGGAAACAAGCATCCTAGGACCGGTTTCGGGGTTTCACCCCTCTTCAGCCAGGATAGCTTGATTCCAGTGGCACAGTGAGCCCAGGACCCACGTCTGGGCATACCTGGCGCACTTAGGGCGAGAAAGCAAAAGACACACAATTGATGGACAGAATGCAGAACAAATCAAAACATTCACCCCCAGTCAAAAGATCTGGGTTAAATCCATCATTCTTTTGCTCGCCATGCCACCCCAGTTTAGACCTGGCCATATGCAAATCAGTCTTGACCCTGTGCCTCATGGGAACAGTCCAGCCCGAACTGCCAAGCCAGGTCCTCCCTGGACCGGAAACAAGCATCCAAGGACCGGTTTCGGGGTTTCACCCCTCTTCAGCCAGGATAGCTTGATTCCAATGGCACAGTGAGCCCAGGACCCACGTCTGGGCATACCTGGCGCACTTAGGGCGAGAAAGCAAAAGACACACAATTGATGGACGGAATGCAGAACAAATCAAAACATTCACCCCCAGTCAAAAGATCTGGGTTAAATCCATCATTCTTTTGCTCACCATGCCACCCCAGTTTAGACCTGGCCATATGCAAATCAGTCTTGACCCTGTGCCTCATGGGAACAGTCTAGCCCGAACTGCCAAGCCAGGTCCTCCCTGGACCGGAAACAAGCATCCTAGGACCGGTTTCGGGGTTTCACCACTCTTCAGCCAGGATAGCTTGATTCCAGTGGCACAGTGAGCCCAGGACCCACGTCTGGGCATACCTGGCACACTCAGGGCGAGAAAGCAAAAGACACACAATTGATGGACGGAATGCAGAACAAATCAAAACATTCACCATGTCCATCATCCCCTTTGGTTTTGCTTTGTTAGGCGATGATGGTCAGGATGCGTAGGTTGGTTGTCCCTTTCAGCCTGTAGCGGAAGGTGACATTGTCAGGTTTTGGGTCTGTGCGGCTGGTACGTTTCCTGGGGTTCTGCTGTCTTTGTCTGCGCTGCGTCTGTGTTGGTCCGGGGGGGGTGTTCCGGGTGTGGGATGGGGTCCTGGGGGTGGTGGCGGTGGGTGTTGTGGCCCTCTTGGGTGTCCGGGCCACATGATGGGTGGCTCCATGGCATCTGTTGCCATTCGGATGTGGCCCTGGGCTGTGCTCCCTTTTGTGGTGCTGGCTGCCGTCCGACTTTACACCAGGTCAGAGCTGGTGTAGATTTCCTGGTGCAAGACCGGTGAAAGAACGGTTGTAAAATCTTTTCTTTTTGAATCTCGGAGGTTTCAAGAGAAGGGTGGACGTACTTCTGTGGTTCCAACTGCCGCCTGATAGCTCAAGCTTATTTGCTAGATAGTGCGGGGTATTGTAGTGTATGGCTTTATGAGTCAGACAAGCTATCTTGAGTCATATTCTACCTTCAATAGATAACCAATGTAGTTGTAGCAGGTCGGGGGAAATGTGATCATATTTTCTCAAGCCCGTTATAAGTCTAGCCGATGAGTTCAAGGTAGCTCTGAGAGGGGCCAAGCTAGCTTTGGGAAGTCCAGCGAGGGTCACCAGCCCATATTCCAATCTAGGGATAACCAGGGATTGAACCGCAGGCCTAAGATCTTCGGGGGGGAGGAAAGGTTTGATTTTCTTCAGTGTGTTGAGTTGGAAATTGGCTCCCCTATTAGTAGCACTGATGTGTGCTTGCATGTCTAAGTGTTTATCCAAGGTGATGCCTAAAAATTTGGCAGAGTCTACAACATGAGGTGTGCACTTCAGAGCAGTTAGATGTTTAATCCAGTCAAGGGTAGGAGCCGAGTGATTAGGTGGGGTGATCAAAATAAATTCCGTTTTGAGAGTATTTAGTAAGAGATGGTTCTGAGCTAACCATTGTTGAGTTTGGGCAAGTGCATCATTTAAAGATTTTATGTCCTCTTGCGCGGAGATCTTCAGTTATAGTTGCGTGTCATCTGCATACATGTGGTATTGAATGTTCGCTCAGTTCAGAATGACCGCAAGAGGTTCCATAAAGAGGTGGAAGAGAGTGGGCGAGAGTGCAGAACCTTGGGGGACTCCAATCATGACAGGGGTACTGGAAGCCAGGGCATGATTAACTTTGATTATTTGCGGGGGCGCTAGAGGGCGCAACGCAAGATGGCCGCTCTGTAGAGCTGCTCCGCCGGCCGAGCTGACACTCCGTTAATTATCCTGCCCATTCCGCCCTGCAATCTGCGGAATCTGGCTGTCCTGAAAGCAGTAACGAACACGGACTGACCGGGCTGAAAATCGCTTGGCTGAGCGATCGCTGCATCGTGTGGGCTGTGAGACTCTGTGCCAGCTCCAAACTGCCAGGCAGAGCGGGACGCGCTCGGATCGGGCGCGCATGGTAGGCCACTGGTAGGGCTAGAGGCAGGCTTTACGTGCCAGAGGGGTGCCTGGCTCCCTGAGCCTGGGGCTTGGTGGGCGGTGCGGTGGGGCGCGGGGGTCTGGTGGCTGCTACCCGCTCCTTTCTGAGGGAGTCGGTGGGCCGAGCCGCCCCCCTGCGGCCCTGCCAGTGCGGCCTACTAGCAGCGGGCTTGTGTGGAGGGGCTGTGCGGCATCCTGCGGTGCGGCGGCTGGCTGGCGGGCCGGTGGGGACCTACTTGTGAAGTTGCTGGGTTCCGGGTGGGGTTCCTGGAGTGCCTGCGTGGTCGCGGCTCCCGTGTGGTCTGCCTCACTGACGGCCCTCAATGCTGGCGGCCCTCGATAGCACTGGAGGGGGCCTCCCTGCACCAGGTCAGCTGCCAGTTCTCGCTGAGACTGGGATCTTTACCGTTTTGCCGGAGCGGCCCATAACAGCCTGGTCAGTTGAGTGCCTCGCCGCTACTCCTCACTAGTGGCGGAATCCACCCCCCCCCCACACAGACACTTATAGGCTGCAGTAACTCCGGCCTTTTACCTTTGGGAGTAGTGGCCAACTGTGGCGTTCTCTGAAGGCTCCTCTGGGGGGGGTGTGATGATAGGAGCCTGAAGGTGCCATGTCTGCTGGAGGTGGTGGAGGTGCGCTGGCTCCCGCTGCTGCTTGCCTCATGGAGTGAGCCTGGGACTGTCCTTTGCCGGCGATCTGGTGGCCTGGGGAATGAGGGCCTGAGTGGCGGCCTACTACGACGCCTACATTGTGGGGACCCATCTCGGCAGGCGTGATCGAGCAGCGGAGTCTGTGGGCACACGGAGGCTAACACCTGTCAATTGGAATCTCCTGACGGTCCTGACTGGGCACGGGGCGGAGTGGGAAGGTGGGACCTGCGCTACATCGCTCTCACTAAAGACTGGGCCCAAATCACACAGTAGCTGGGAAAAACCGGCGCACCGTCCACGGAGGGCGAATTTCTCTGCACACGTAATCGCTTCTAGATCAGAAGGGGGCCTGGATTGCGCTGTTATTTCTGGCTGTGGCAGCCGTTTGAGCCTCTGCCATGGGGAAAAGCGAACGAGGCCAACCGCGCCTTACATTCGAGCCTCGGAAAACGGGCAGGGCCACCCAGCGTGCAGCGTCGGACTCTGAGACTGATCCCCCAAATTATCAACTCACTAACATTGATAAGACCCTCCTTGCCGTACAGGCTAGCTTACAGTCCATAGACAGGAAAATTGACCATCTGAACCTACGCATGGACCACATGTCGTCAAAATTGGATAAGCATGCACAGAGACTGGGGGAGGCGGAGACACGCATCTCAGATACTGAGGATGGGTTGCAGAGGGTAACTGACAAGGCGTCCTCTATGGAAAAGGTATTGGCGGTTATACAGGCTCGCAACGAAGATTTGGAGGCCCGGTCGAGGCGCAATAATGTGCGCATTACGTGCCTGCCTGAGTCTACAAATACTGGCCGCCTAGAGGACTATATAGAAAAGCTACTGCAAGATATATTTGGGGCAGAGCACTTATCTTCAGTCCTCATTGTGGAGCGCGCTCATCGCTCCCTGGCTGCGCAACCGCCGCCGGGCGCCCCGCCTCGGCCCATCATTGCTCGTCTTTTAAATTACAGAGATCGGGATGCGGTGCTCAGGCTGGCGAGGGAAAAGGGTACCATTGTCCATGAAGGAAATACGCTCGCATTCTACCCGGACTTTACTCAGGCGGTGCAGGAGGCCCTTAGGGAGTATCAGCCTGCCAAGAAGTTGCTGCTTGCTGCGCGCATGCCATATGCCATGCTGTATCCGGCACGGCTCCGGGTAGAGGACTCTGGAAAACACAAAATCTTCACCTGCCCGAAATTGGCCCTGAATTTCGCCAAATCTGTGTCACGCCGTAACCAATCCCCCGGGCATGCGGAGGACGACGGGGCGGCTGGGGGTGAAGAGATGCCCAGTGGGCAAGGATGACTTTGTTACAGACCTTTGATCAGCGAGGGGGGCGCCCAGCGACGGGACATGCCTCTTGCTAGTGCTCCGGAATCATAGACATCACGCGGGGATTCTTCATTTACAGTCATGCTTGCTCTGGATTGCAGTGTTGCGAGTGTTTTCACAAATATTTTTGTTAAATGTTTAATTGCTGGAATAGGGAAGGGTCTAGGGTGTTTTGCTCGGCCACCTCCTGCCTTCACCGGGAGGGAGTTTGTGCTCCGGCGTCCCCCCCTATGGGTGTACCCCGATATCGATTTCTTCCTCGGTATTGTACCTGGGATCTGGTTCTGGGAGTTCGGGATGACTTTGGCGTGTTGGGGTTGCTAAAGTGGGTGGGGGGGTGTTGATTTGGGGATTGTTCATGTGGCTACAAATTGTGCTTATCCGGCTAGACATTGCGCGCCCATTGCATATCAGGGTTGAACGCAGGGTTGATTCTGTACACTGTTTATTTTGCTCATTGGGACACACAGTAATGGTTTGACAATCTCATGTATTACGTGGAACGTGTGGGGGCTTAATTCACCCAAGAAAATTCGGCAGGTGATAGGGCATTTAGAACGCCAGAGGATTAATATTGCCCTGCTAGAAACGCATCTTACAAAGCATACGGATTCACTGGTTGGGGCCCGATGGGCAGGCTACCGCCTGGCCTCCTCCTACTCTTCTTACAGCCGGAGGGTGCTTATCTTGGTGAAGAGGGGTCTCCCGTTTACTGCACACCGCTCGCATGTAGATACTGCGGGCTGCTACGCTTTAGTGCACGGGACGCTGGCGGGTACATTGGTCACCATTGTGAATTCCTATGGCCCTAATACTGACGATCCTGAACTATTTGAGAGTCTTATCGTGGTACTGCGCGGCTGGCCAGACGCCATGATCCTATGGGGGGGGGGAATCTTAATACTCATCTGGATCCAAGCACGGATAAATCCAGTGGTAAAGAGGGACACTCCCCAGGCGCTGCGCGTGTGATAAACATGGGGATGGGGGAACTGGGGCTGTTGGATATGTGGCGACATCAGCATGCCGACAAGCTTGAGGGAACACATATTTCTGCAGCGCATGGTAGCTGGTCTCGACTTGATTACTGGCTGGTCAGTGAGGGGGTGGCGGGGTGGGTGGTGGAGGTGGCAAATCTGCCGCGTACACTATCAGACCATTGCCCTGTTCGGCTCACTCTTTGCGTGCCACAGCAGACACCACGTGCCTTTACCTGGCGTTTCCGCCCCGAGGCCTTGCTGGATCCCCTTTATTTGGAGACGGTGCGGGAGGCCATCACCCAATACTTTGCTCACAACAAGCGGACTGTTGAAAGCACGGGGACACTGTGGGAGGGCTTTAAGGCTACCATTCGGGGGGTATGTATAAACACATCAGCTGGCATACTGAAGGACTTGCGGGGACAAATCACTAAAGTTGAAGCTATATTGACCGCACTTGAACGCGAATATGAGCACGCGCCATGTGAGGTAACCCTTGCCTCCATTAAGGAGGCTGTACTTGAACACACGAGACTTGCGGAAGAGGAACTACGCTATATATCGAAAGACGCTGTGGCTCGTTCTTATGGTGAGGGGGGGAGGCCGGGACATCATTTGGCCACTAAAATTACACAACGTATGCGCCAGGAGGTGATCACTAAAATCACTGACGAGTCAGGTCAGGACTATTTTAGGGTGCCGGACATTTTAGAACAGTTCCGACAAACATATGCCACACTGTATACGTCACAAGGTGAGTTGACGGCGGCGGAATTAGATGAATATCTGTCGCAGGTAGCTCTGGCATGGTTATCTGATGGGCAGAGAGACTTTTTAGGTCAACCTATCTCAGTGGAAGATATTAGAATAGCAATAGCCTCCCTTCCCAATAAAAAAGCACCGGGCCCGGATGGCTTTACATCCGAGTTCTACAAAGCATACGCTGAGGAGCTCACTCCCTTTCTGATAGAAATGTACGCTGAATCTTATGACTCAGGCATACTCCCTCCTTCCCTCCGTGAGGCCCTGATTATCACTTTATTAAAAAAAGATAAACCACCCGCTCGCTGCGACTCATATCGCCCCTTGTCATTAATAAACACGGATGTAAAAATGTTGGCGAAGATTCTAGCCACCCGCCTACAACCTCTCTTGCAGAATCTGGTGCTACCGGATCAGTCCGGGTTCATCCCTACACGATCTACGTCTCACAATCTTCGTACACTTTTTGCTCTCTTCCATACTCTCTCTCCTGACCTTCCGGCGGTGGCGGTTATGCTTGACGCTGCAAAAGCGTTCGATTCTATTGAATGGTTGTACCTGTTCTGCATACTACAGCGCATGGGTTTTTCCCCCTTTTTTATTAATTGGGTGCGCCTCTTGTACGCGCAACCCACGGCGAGGGTCCGAGTGGGAGGTCATACCTCAGAGCCTTTTGTCATAACCAGAGGCACCCGGCAGGGATGCCCTCTTTTGCCACTCCTGTTCGCCCTGACCCTAGAACCGCTGGCTTGTCTCATTCGACAGTGACATACGTATGCAGCCCTTACGATGCGGCACCGCCCACTCAGCATTTTTTTGTATGCGGATGACATGTTGCTTTTTATCCGGGAGCCTCGCGCTCACCTGGCACCGTTCCTGCGGGAGTATATTAGGTTTGCAGGATTCTCCGGGCTGCACATCAATTGGTCTAAGTCGGTGGTGATGCCGTTAACTATATCCACACACCCATATGAAATGGAGTTCCCTCTGGTGTGGGCAGAAGAGCCGGTTAAATATTTAGGCATATGGGTCCATCGTGATCCTGACAAAGTGCACCGGGAGAACTACGGAGTTGCTGTAATGACATTGGAGCAACAAGTCGACCGATGGATACGCCTCCCTCTCTCCCTTGCGGATCGTATCGCACTGATTAAAATGGTGGTATTGCCTAAACTGTTGTACCTTTTTAATAATATACTGCTGTCCCTCTCCCAACAGTTTTTCAACACGATACGCTCGCTGCTTCTTCGTCTGATTTGGGGGGGAAAACAGGCCCGCGTGGGATGGCGAACTCTAACTCTTGACTATAAACAGGGGGGATTTGGGGTACCAGACATTTACGTGTATTACCTGTGTGCGCATGCGCAGTACGCGCACTTCTGGTTTACACCTCATTGCTTTATACCGCATGTGGCGGTGGAACACTGGGACGCTTATCCCATTCCCTTAAGGTCCATATTAACGCATAGGCGAAGACACACACCCCGTGGCACATTCAACACGATCAACGCGACGATTGCAGCCTGGCAGGCACTGGGCCGACTGGCCGGGAAACTGCCATTGTATTCACCGCTACTACCCATCGCTTATCATGAGAATATGTCGGTGACACACGAGAGAGGGGCTATGAGTCTACTGGCTCAGGCAGGGATTGACAAAATGAAGGATATCTACCCCAATGGCATTTTTTTTACGGCTGCTGATACGGACTATATACAACATCAGACTTTGCTCTTTACATTCTCGCTACACAGACTGAAAAAAGCAGCGCAGGCCCATTATCCAACGTTTCCTGTGGAGCCCCCAGAGTCTTTAGCATTACGCACTTTGCTTATTAGCCCCACCCGGCACAGGCTTATTACTAAACTGTATTGGGCTGCTCGATAGGATAGGGTCCTCCCTGATGATAAGAGCTTGGACAAATGGAACAAATATTTAGACCCTCAAATATCTCTTGAGGACTGGGTGCGGTGTTGTGGCCTGACTAGTGCCCTCACCTCCAAAGGGAAATCACGTATTATTCACTTTAAATTCCTGCATCAGGTTTATCATACACCTCACAAGCTGTTTAAACATGGGTTGCGGGACACAGACACATGTGCACGATGTGGTTCCCCAGAGGCAGACTTCTGGCACCTGGCCTGGGTCTGTGGCCGGGTGGGGACATATTGGGCTATGGTGGTTGCGGGGCTCTCTAAAATGGTCGGTGTAGAATTGCCTTGCGTACCACAGATGTGCTTGCTGGGGCTCCTCCCCCAATTAACAGGGGCAAAGGGTAAACTGGTACAAGTGGCATTGCTTATTGCTAAGTGACAGAAAGCAATGGTGTGGGGTGGGCGGCGGAGCCCCACGGAGGCCCAGTGGCTTAAAGATCTGGCATACTGCAGGGAGAATCTAGCGTTGTATGGGGAGGAGTTGCCAGTGACCTCCCGGCCAAATGATATTTGGGTGCCCTTTGTAAACTATCTACGCACAGTTGTACCGCCTACATCTCCAGTTATTGATACTGTGTAACCGATATTCAGAGTCATCCCACATGTTGCGGGATAATTGGAAGTGTAATGTCAAGATCAGGACACCAGTTCTTCACGTCTGTACTATATAGCCACTGAGTTATTGATTGTAATGTATTGTTTTTATTTCCGCAGTTGATGCCACTGTGCCTACATACTTCGGCTGTGAATTGGATGGAACTGTCTGAAAACCCAAATAAAAAAAATTAAAAAAATAAAAACTTTGATTCTTTGCGTGCGGTTGTGCAGGAAGGAGGCAAACCAGTTTAGGACCGGGCCCGAGAGTCCCATCCTATGTTGAAGAAGATCAATCAGGTTATCATGTTGGATGGTATCGAATGCTGAGGACAGGTCCAGAAGGATCAGGAGACAAGGGACATTTTGGTCAAGGGCTCTCACGGCGTCATCAACAATGGGCTTTAGTACCGTTTCAGTACTATGGCCTGATCTGAAACCTGACTGATGAGGGTCAAGGAGTTGATTTTTCTCAATGTGATTGCAGAGCTGCGAATGTACGCATTTTTCAAGCAATTTAGCTAGAGTCATACTGCTGGTAATAGGCCGAAAGTTGTTTGGATCTGATAGGTCCGCACTGGGCTTTTTAGAAATGGGAGTAACTTGCCCAACTTTTAGGCAGTCTGGAATCTTTCCCTGTAAGAGGGATTTGTGAATGATCCTGGACCAAAGAGGGTGAAAGGCTGATATTAAATCTTTATAGAGCTTGGCGGGTAAAGGATCACCAAAATGGTTAGAGGGTTTGATGGATGCCATGTTGTGAAGTAGCTCAGTGCAGTCTGGTAGGAGAAAACAGCTCCAGGAGGCGTTGTTTTTGAGAGAGCCTCCCAAAGGCAAGTATATTGTCGTGGATTCTGCCCCCTCACCTGATCTTGCGGGATGTTTCTTAGAAAACAAAGATAGGGTGGCAGGTAGTAGCTCCAGCTCTTTTTCCCTGGTTTTTTCGGCGAAGTGAGCTGTAAAATCATCACCACTGGGGAGCAGGGATACCGGAGTAGAGTTCTGGTTGGAAGACTGGTTAGATTGTTCCTTAATGATTTCAAAGAGCTTTTTAGGTCTATTTTTGGCTCCATCCAGTTGAATTCTGAGGTGATCAGTTTTCGCCATGAGGATGTGTTTGTTGTAGGCGCTTCTCACTTTTCTCAGTTGAGAGAGATTTGTGGTGGAAGGCGAATTTCTCCAGAGTCTCTCAGAGAGTCTAAGATTGCGCCGTTCATCATTTAGGGAACCATTGAACCATGGTTTAGAAGGTTTGACTGGAATCCTTTTGAGCTGTTTCGGAGCAATAGAGTCAAGGATGTTAGACACAGTGTTAATGTAATGCTCGGAAAGATCGTCAAGGTTGGTCAAATTAGGGGGGGGCTGTAGTCTATTTTTGGTGATTCAAGTTATCCTGTTGACGTCGAGATCTCTCATATTGCGAGTCAGTTGTTTTGCTTTAAGGGGTTGACCCTGTCTACGCGAACCCTTTTCTAATATGAGGAAGGGAATTTGAAAATGATCAGACCAGTCACAGGGCAGGATGTCCCCTGTTTGTATGATGTTGTCTTTGGCAATGATGAGGTCAAGAGTGGCGCCTTTATTGTGAGTAGGACCTTTACAGAGCTGTGAAAAGTTGAGGTCAGAGAGGAAGGTCTTAAAGGAACATACAATGGGATCGTTTGTTTCATTCCAATGTAGGTTGAAGTCTCCGAGGAATATGTGGCAGAGTTGATCAGAGCTCGAGCTAATGACCTCCATGACTTGCACCCGGAGGTAGATCGAGTGCAACACACAAATCTTCTTGCCTTTGTTCCATATTTCAGTGACTAGCTGTTCACAGGAGGATAAAGCAGCACATGAGGATTCTTTCACTGTGAGGTTGGAGCGATGAATGCAGGCAATACCCCCTCCTGTTTTACCCAGTCGATCACTTCTGAGAATGGAGTAGTCAGGGGGGATTAAGATGTCAAGAATTGGGGAGGAAGTATCATTGAGCCAGGTTTCAGTGATGATCAGAATGTCCAGATTATGTGCAATGATGATGTCTGAAATATCAGCTGCATGTTTCACAGCTGATCTACAGTTGAGTAGCATCGCATTGATGTGCAGGTTGGAAGGGACCACTTCTTGACGAGAGGTGGTTATGTGAAGTAGGTTCTCTATGTTCATCTTTCTGAGCTTAAGGCTCAGTTCCCTGTCAGGGTCCGCAATGATTGAGGGAATGTTGAGAGTAGAGTTGGGGTGTGAGACCATCCTTGAGTCAGAGTAGGACACTAGAAGGGCGAAAATGTCTTCTTCAGATAGCTGGGGTAGGGGTCTGTGGGGCATAGAGTGGTGATTAGGTAAAGGCCTCGAGCTCCAGCTGGAACTAAGATAAAAGCAGAAGGCAGGATGGTCATTAGTTGAGGAGGATAGCGTCTGTGAATTGTAGATATCATTCCTCTGAGTAGGGGGTGAGACCCAGCGCTTCTCCATCTTCAAAGAGAACTGGAGAATGCTTTGCACCATCTCTTTGACTACCGAGATATCAAGCGTAAGGTCAGCTTCTTCTCCTCAAGGCCGGGATTGTTAATGCACTTATTCGCAGGAATTGCCCGCGAGGGAAGGATTGGTTCAGCTGTGAGTGGGGTAATAGAGGGTTGAGCAGGACCATTGGCACAGTTACAGAGGGAGACAGAATCATACTTAAGACAGGAATCAGACCCTAGAGTGGGAATAAGGAGGGGCAGAGTAGAATTAGGAGGGTTAGAGGGTGGTGAAGCACTTAGTGAGTGTGTGGGTGACTGTCTGTTATTGGTCAGTGAATAGGAGACATCAGCTCGGTTCCGGGCCTTGCTATTGGAAGATCCAGGGCCTAAGGGACGAGTATCCGATCCTACCCGATTGTTAGAGCTGGTAGGGTGTCCGTCACTCCCGATATTGGAGCGAGGAGTGTGTGACACATTGGACTGAGGATAGGAGGGAAGGCAGGGTAAAGGAGGAACAGTGGTGCGGACAGCAACACTGTGGGTGGTACTCCGGTCAGTTAAACCCTCATCTGCATGAGGCAGACGAGGGTTGTTCGGGATCGTGGTGTGGGGAGTAGAAATAACATGTGTTAAGATGGGTAGCGCTGAGGGGAGCGTGTTAACAGAAAGGAGCATGGGAAATGGGGAGGAGGGGCCGTCAATCGCCTCTGGATCAGAGCAAGTGAGAGGCAAATTCTGACTGTGAGTGGAAGTGTTGGGGTTCGTTAGTGTGTTCTTGATCCTCAGGAAGGCATTGTTAAAAAGTTTGAGGTTCAGGTCCGAGGCTTGAATGAGGACATTACCATTATTGTAGAGGGATATAGTCAACTCAGCCATAAGGGCCGGGGAAGGAAGCGAGGTTAAACGAAAGCCATGCAGAGTTTTTGCCTGTTTGGAGCGCAGCATGGAGGTGAAGGCCTTTCTCCACTGCGCTCTTCTGTTGGTGTAGAAGATGAGGTCAGTCACTATAGTTCCCTTCCTGGAAATATAAGTGTCAGATATAAGTGTTTCGGGCCACCGTTTGAGGATATTATGTTTAAAGGCCTTGTTAGCCTTTATCAATAGGTTGGGGGGTAGATAATCTTAAATATAAATATATATATATATATATATATATATATATATATATAAACATATTAGGAGAACATGTATATACATATATATATATATATATATATATATATATATATATATATATATATATATATTCACTGAAAAAACCGTAGGTTTCAGACATGTTATAGTTACAAATTAGCATTTAAAAAACCTTTGAAATTCACTGAAAAAACCATAGGTTTCATGGACGTTATAGTTACAAATTAGCATTTAAAAACCCTTTGAAATTCACTGAAAAAACCATAGGATTTAGGGACAGTTATAGTTAGTTGGACATTGCACTCGTACAAAACCCGTGAAATTCCCCCGTTATAGTTAGTTCAGCTAACTATAACTCGCGCCCCGCAATGCACTGCTGATGACGTCACATATTACATCACTCATGACATGGTCAGTGACATCACTGATGACATCACTGATGACATCTCAAATGACATCACTGATGACATCATCCAGTGACTGTGTGTTTCTGTAAAGTTTAATTTTGTTTTATATATATGCCAAGCTGTATTGAGGAATGAGTGGGTGTATAAGTGTCTGTATGGAGGATTTAGTAGGTACATGACTGACTGTATAAGTGAGTGATTAAACGTATCTTACTGAATGCATGGGTTAGTGACTAAACTGGGTGAATGTCTGAATCTGTCTGTCTGTTGCTGTGTAAGTGGCTGCATGGGTTTGTGAATAGCTACATGAGTGTCTATATGAGTTATTGATTGGTTGTCTGAGTATCTGTATGGGTGCCTGAGTGTTTATGTGGGTGGGGTGTGTGCGACTCTGTGCATAGATGTGTGAGTGGGTGATTCACTGGGTGGATGGTTTCAAGAGTGCATCTGTGATAGACTGTATGGGTGGGTAAGTGTGTGTAAGAGTGTGTTAGTGAGTGAATGTATGTCCCAGTGGTACATGTGTGAGTAACTACATATGTGAAAGGCAGTATATATGTGTGTTGGAGTATATAAATGGCTATAAGTGAGAGTGTGTGATTGTGAGAGTGGCTGTATGGATGAGTGTGTGCTTGTATCAGTGATTGTATAAGAGCGTAAAAATGTGCTAGTATTTGTATGAGTAAGTGAGCTGGTGTGTGTATGACTGTATAGGTGAGTAAATGGCAGTGTGAATAATTATTTGCATGACTGACTAGGTGTGTGAGTACCTCTATGGATGAGTGGCGGTGTGTGAGTGTCTATATAGGAGTATGAGTGCATATGATAGTCCTGTACTGAGTGACCGTAAGTTTGAGTGACTGTACGGGTGAGTTAGTGGATGTGTGTGTAGACCTAAGAATCAGTGAGTGGGTATGTAGTTATTGGTGTTGGAGTGTCTATGGTTTTGCGAATGGCAGTCTGTTATTTAGAGTGGGTGTATTAAAGGTTATATTAGGGTGTGAGGAGGTGCATCAGATTATCACGTGGATGATGTCATCAGTGATGTCATCAGTGATGTCATTTGAGATGTCATCAGTGATGTCATCAGTGATGTCACTGACCATGTCATGAGTGATGTAATATGTGACGTCATCAGCAGTGCATTGCGGGGCGCGAGTTATAGTTAGCTGAACTAACTATAACGGGGGAATTTCACGGGTTTTGTACGAGTGCAATGTCCAACTAACTATAACTGTCCCTAAATCCTATGGTTTTTTCAGTGAATTTCAAAGGTTTTTTAAATGCTAATTTGTAACTATAACGTCCATGAAACCTATGGTTTTTTCAGTGAATTTCAAAGGTTTTTTAAATGCTAATTTGTAACTATAACATGTCTGAAACCTACGGTTTTTTCAGTGAATTTCAAAGGTTTTGTAAATGTCAATTTTTAAATGTATTAATTGTTATATAAATTTTTTTCATCTGATTTACTACATTTTTAGAAACAATTTTTTTTTACATATTTTATTTTTTAAATTACATTGTAATTACATTATACATTACATTACAAAAAATACTTTCTCAGAATGAATTACTTTAGTTTAAATACTTTGCACATAGGCAATAGACTTTTAAGTACAGTAGTTACAGTTGTTGCAATGGGCAACACATTTTCAAACACAATGCAACATTCAGCTCAATGTGAATTTCTAGTTAAATGCAATTAGTTACTTTATGGATTACTTTTCTAACCACAGGACTGGATCCTAGATTCAGTCCTGGGACATCTCCTGTAAACAGTTGAGTAAAAGCGTTTTGGTTACAGTCGTGATTTTTAAGGAATATTATTGTATTTTAAAAGTTGACACTTGGAAACTTTTTCTCATAGAATCACCAATGTTATCCTATGGAAGGAAATTCACTTAGCAGGTAAAAACTGTTATCGTTACTTTTTCTTACTCAGTGTTGGATCCTGGATCCAGCACTGGTGCATCTCCTGTAAACAGTTGAATGAATGCGTTTAAGTCATACAGGCGATTTTTAAGGAATATTTGTAGTTTGTGAAAATCGACACTTTGAAAGTTTTCTGCTGAAAACCAGACAATGGATTCCTATGGAAGAAAATATAAGTTACTGGTAAGTACGGTTAAAATTACTTTTCAGGACCAGTACTGGGCTGAAAGATGCAGCACTGAGGTCTCTCCTGATAACAGGTGAGTAAATCAGAATTCGGATTTCGGCTGATTTTAGAGGAATATTTGTATGTTTCAAAAATCAACACTTAGAAGAATTTCCAAGTGAAACCAGTCAATGTTAGCCTATGAAGGAAATTCAAGTTACCGGTAAGTACGGTTAAAATTACTTTTCAGGATCAGTACTGGGCTGAAAGATGCAGCACTGAGGTCTCTCCTGATAACAGGTGAGTAAATCGGAATTCGTATTTCGGCTGATTTTAGAGGAATATTTTAAAGTTCCAAAACTCCACACTTAGAAGAATTTCCAAGTGAAACCAGTCAATGTTAGCCTATGAAGGAAATTCAAGTTACCGGTAAGTACGGTTAAAATTACTTTTCAGGATCAGTACTGGGCTGAAAGATGCAGCACTGAGGTCTCTCCTGATAACAGGTGAGTAAATCGGAATTCCTATTTCGGCTGATTTTAGAGGAATATTTGCACAATGGTGAAGGGAGGGGGCGGGGCCTGAGGTGACATCTTTGCAAACGCGCCCCGTGGCGCGTTTTAAGTTGGGGATTAAGTCCCCTTGAATCCTGAGGGTCCCTAGGGGCCAACTAGACCACCAGGAACCTCCAATATGCGCCAGGGGCTGCGTTGCAGAGACGTGTAGAGAGGCCACACCCCTTTTACACCTCTCTGCAACGCAGCTCTGTGGCGCATTCTGGATGTACCTGTTGGGCTAGTTGGCCCCCAGGGACCCTCAGGATTGAAGGGGATTTAATTCCCCATCTTAAAACACGCCACGGGGCCTGTTTGCACACATGTCACCTGAAGCCCCGCCCCTCCCTTCACCACTGTGCAAACGCGCCCGTGGCGCGTTTTAAGTTGGGGATTAAGTCCCCTTGAATCCTCAGGGTCCCCGGAGTCCAACTAGCCCACCATATACCTCCAAAAGCGCCACAGAGCTGCGTTGCAGAGAGGTGTAAAAGGGGCGTGGCCTCTGTATACCTCTCTGCAAGGCAGCCCCTGGCGCATACTGGAGGTACCTGGTGGGCTAGTTGGCCCCAGGGACCCCCAGTATTCAAGGGGAATTCGTTCCCCTCTGCAAACGCGCCAGGGGCGCGTTTGCAGAGTGGTGAAGGAAGGGGGCGGAACCTGCGGGCCCGATCGTTTTTTTTTTTTTCTCCCCTGAAGGGGGCTGTGTGGCCCCTCTTCCTTTTTCTTTTTTTGGGCCCTGGGGACCCCATCCCCCA
Organism: Calotriton arnoldi; assembly: GCA_963921515.1. Lineage (NCBI taxonomy): Eukaryota > Metazoa > Chordata > Amphibia > Caudata > Salamandridae > Calotriton > Calotriton arnoldi. The sequence goes on along the minus strand of CAWUFW010001545.1, from coordinate 336,219 downwards.
GGGCCTTACACCTTTTTTTAAATTACCTTTAAAAAAAAACGGGAAGGGGCCGCGTGGCCCCCTTCCCTGGGCCTGTATTGGCCCCGGGGACCCCATCCCCGGGGCATGCCCTCTATATTTATTTTTTTGAGGGGGGCAGCGTGGCCCCCCTCCTCTGGCCATTTTAAGGCCACGGGGACCCCATCCCCCGGGGCTGGCCCTCTCCGTTGGGGACTGTGGGGGGGTCCCCAATCCCCCCACAGTCCCGCCGGCTCCCCACGTCCCTTGGGAGCCGGCATTGCTGTTCCACATGGGGAGCAGCTGACATGCTGCTCCCCATGTGGAAAAGCAATCGCTTTGGATATTGGAAGAGAGCATGTTTCCTGCTCTCTCTTCCAATATCCAAAGCAGTTTGCTATGGCAGGACGGGAGCCGCGAGGCTCCCGTCCTGCCATAGCAAACTACAGTGTCCCGGGGGTAGGCACCCCGGGACACTGCAGGAGCCGGCCCTGGGGGGTGGTGGTCCCCAGGGCCATCAAGGGCTCCAGGAGGGGGCCGCGCGGCCCCCTCCCATTCAGTACACAGCCCCGGGGAGGTGGTGGTCCCCGGGCTCTGGGGGTCCGTAACGGACCCCCATATTAAAATGTTTAGTGCCCCGGGAGGTGGCGGTCCTCGGGGCGTGTGGGGGCTGGAGCCCCCACACTGGTTTTATAATGTATGTAAAAAAAGCCCCGGGTAGGTGGTGGTCCCCGGGGCTGTGGGAGGGCTCAGAGCCCTCCCGCACCATTTTTTAAAAAGCCCAGGGGGAGTGGCGGTCCCCGGGGCTTGGGGGCCCTTTGAGGCCCCCACACATTAAATTATCCCCCACCATGCCCCCGGGACTTGGGCCACCCGGGGCCAATTAACATCGAGCGCGGAGACCGCGCTTCGATTTTTTTCGGCAGGATTCGCGCACCCTGAGCGCATCCTGCCGATTTTTAAATTTTTTTTATTTTTTTGTTGCCCAGGGGGTCCTTGTGGGACCCCTGAGCAAACCTAGGGGGTCAGGGTGTTTCTACCCTGCCCCCTTTGTGCGCTTTGCGCACTTGTTTCTGTCCCTCGGTTCTACCGAGGGACAAAATGGCTGCCAACATTTCCTGAATCGGAATGTTGACAGCCAGCTGACAGCCAATTAACATGCAGCTCGTGATCGGGAGGGTACGCGGACCCTACTCGTCCCTAGATATCACTAACTTTTTACTTTTCATTTTCTCAGCAACTACTGAACGGATTTACACCATTTAACAAAAAGGGTTCTTTCTGAACCAAGAACTACCTCTTTGCCAAATTTGGTGTAATTCCGTTCAGCAGTTCGGGCTGTAGCCGTGTCTAAAGTTTCCTATGGGAAAATGCATGGGGAAAACGCGTTTTGGGACCCCCTTTTTTCTCGGCCCCCGCTTGACGTATCACCCCGAGACTTTCAGGGTAGGAGCGGACCGGAGCGCCCCACGAAGTTTGAAAATTTCGCGAAGATACGTCAACCGTCAAGAGAGTTATTTCAAATAGAATGTCGCGGATTTCCTATGGATAATAGGTTGTAACTATAACTATCTACTGGCGACCGCCAGTAGATAATATATATATACATATATATATATATATATATATATATGTATATATATATATATATATATATATATATTAAGAGTCTGGAATGGTGGAAAAAGAAGAGCAGTGGAACACTAACACATGGCCTGAGGCTGCCATAGGGGAGAAAGAAAAAGAGGAATGAAGGGATGGGAAGGAGAGAGGATATGAAGTGAGTTGCAGGGAGAAATATGGTGGGGTAAAGCTTACATGCCAGCAGAAAAGAGGCAGGTTCATGCATTCCAATGTAATGTGAAAAGGAAATTACCATTCAAAAAAGCTAAATGAAGCACCAGCATTGGTAATGTACCTTACTTACACCTGCCACGATTTCACAAAGATATTCCTGGCAGGTGTAAGCCCATGCAAAAGTACAGAAATTTAACCTGCAAGTGTGAAGTTCTCTGCACCCAAAAATGTCATTCAAAGGGAGAAATTTGAGCGTTCCTGGGAGTTCCAAGACGTGGCTACTCTTGGAAGTTTGGAATTACCCACAACCACTTAGGTTTGTGGGCATTCAGAAACTCCTACCAGTCCAGCTTCCAGCCTGGGAAGGGTTGGATTTTTACTCCAAAACAGTTCTTACATAACTATTCTTTCCATGGTGCAAAGGAGGATAAAACAACCCCAGATTTAAGAGGCGGGTAGGGTAACATGCTTATACACAGGAACAATAATTTCCTTATGGAGAAAAAAAATGTAGATTTGTGCAGCAGATTCAATTCTCAGGTGCAAAGTTCTCTGCTACAGAATACAGTGGGAATACAATCACAAATGGAAAATCACATGACTTTCCAGTAAACTACCATGCGCAGGTTTCCAAGGAGATTTCTGATAATATATTTTAATTCCAAAAGTAGTATATCTACATTATCTCATAGATGTAAATCTCTGAGTGTAGATATAATAGATAGATAGATAGATAGATAGATAGATAGATAGATAGATAGATAGATAGATTTATTTTTTGGAGGGTGTTTAATGACTTCTGTTGACGTTTTCGGAAGGTAACACATTTGACATCTTTGTGAAGTTGCCATGATTGTCACCTTAAAAAGTATTGTGGAAATGCTCTCCTTGTGAAATCTTCAACAGGTTTTGATAGCCATTTTTTATTATTGTAATTGAATGACAGTGGGTTTGCACCATTTACACAAGAGAAAGAAAGCTGTAATATTTCGTCCGGAATATTTATCTGTCAATTTGTTTGCAATCCACTAAAAGCTGTTAAAGTAATAATGACTTGTATTTTTATTTAGTACTTCATACTGGACTACTTCTGTTTCTAAACACAGGACATAACAGGGGTCACTAGTACCCAGTTTAACAGGATTCAATTCATTTAGGTCGAAAGAATGGGAGAAGGAGTCAGCTCTGCTGGGATAAACTGTTTGCACCTAAACATTTGTGACCTGTTGACCACTCGATAGTTTAGCAGTGAGCGTGCATTGCATGAGCCATCTTGTATGCTCATCAATGACGCCGAATAATAACTTGCTTTTTATATAGCGCTCAATGCCGCCCTTCTGCTGTTTTAAAACACTTAAAAAAACAAATGCTACTATGTTACAATTCATTGTACTCAATGTATTCATCCTAGAACGACAGAAAGCTGGGTATGCCTTGCCGGGATTCGAACTCGTAGCTTTTAGAACAGGACATTTAATAGACTCCTTTCAAGATACGGAGCAATCTTCCAGCAAATGTCTAAAATCTCGTTATTTGAAATACATACCAACTCGTATGGCTAACACTATCCTCTATTGAATCCCAATAGAAGAAACATTTATTAATTGATTAAAAATGTTGAGAATGGTCTGGTATCCGGGACGCATCTGTACATTGTTTTTTAAAAATAGCGAGTGCATCACATTGCTTTATATTTTTCGTTTCTCTACCATTCTTGGAAGATACCTGCTAGTACAAAGACCATGTAAGCAATGACCCGTACAAGCCATGAAAGAGGGAAGCATTTGGACAGGCTGAGGTTTAATGTGGATAAAGGTTAGATCCCTCCTAAGCCCACAGCAATATGTACTAAGCTTTCTGCAACAATTTCTATTCCAGTTAAAGATTGCCCCCTGCTTTCTCTTATGAATAAATCAAAAAGCATGATTTCATTTGCCGGCTCATCTCTTCCTTTGGCGCCCCAGCGACAAAAGCTTTAGTCGGATTAAGGTATTGTTCGTGAAAGGCATTTTACCTATAACATATTTTCTGGAGATTCGTCAGCTGGAACGAATTGCAAATTGTAAGTTTAACAAACTGCTACATTATAATACCGTATTATAGGATATCATGATCGGCAACTTCATATGAAAGAGACAAGTAGGTATTACAAAAAAGCAAAATGTGTTCTAAGTGTTTTTCTCTTCCTAGAATGAGTTCATAGGACAGGCAGTACTCCATTAGATTCTACTGCTCCTTCAAAAAGAAGTAACCAGCCAGCCAGATACTGCAATGTGTTCTACCTCAGCAGGTCTTAACTTGTGGTGCATGGACTCCTGGGGGTCTGTGATGCCTGCTCAGGGGTTCTGCAACTGCTTAAAAATATTTAGAGGCAAATTTATTAAGGGCTTGCGTCATGTAGTGCGATGTAAGGATGACGCAAGCAGTAAATTAAATTTATTAAGCAATGCAAGAGGCCAAATGCTTCATTTTCAGTCAATTGCGTGGTGCAACTGCTGCGCTGAATCTGGCTGCGTCATGCAGGAAATAATTCATGAAATGTAGGAGTTCCAGTGTAAATTTCAATGCAAACATAAGGCTGTTACATTTATCAATATATCACTGCATCACGCATCGTGACGTAATGTAACGCAACAATAGAAATCTGTTAGATTGTTGCACATAATCAATGCAGGTGTAGGAAATGATGCAGTGGCTGTATAATAAAAATCTCACCATCACAGTACACTTTGGCTGCTCAACTAAGCCATGGAGGTCGGCATTTAGCAACTGGAGTAGGTAGGAGACAACCAGGTAGGCAGCGAAGGAGGAAGGAACATGTTTTCTGTCAGTGCATATCCCTCATTGATCTCAGTCAGGATGAGGTCATCCACTTATACAGACTGAAGAGGGAGTCTATCATGGACTTGTTGGAGAAGACAGAGACAAGTCTCTAGCCAGAAACTTCAAGGCCCAATGCCATCCCACCACATGTGAAATTGATGCCTGTTCCACACATGTTGGCCTCAGGATCTTTTCAAATCACATCAACAAGATTGGCTGTAATTTCTCAGGGAGCATTTTCAGCCTTCTGCCCCTCTGTTTTGGATGCCAACATAAAACTTGCACTCCAGTATTTTCTCTTCCCAAAAACAAGCCAACACCAAATAGAAACCAAGCAAGGTTCTACAATAAAGCTGGATTCCCTCATGTGCTTAGTGCCATTTGTAGTGTGGTGAGGGATGGACTCCGTAGAACTGTGATGTAGGTGTTAAAGCGTAGTGAAGTAAACGCAGGTTGAGAATGTTGGGTTCGATGTTACATGCAGAAGAGTAAATACATGTCATACTAATCTCTGTATGTGGCATAGTCATTAGTGGGCACCCGAGCTAGGGAAGGTGCTACAACTGGTGAAGAGATAGGGGGTAAGTAACCCAAAGATTGACACTGCTCTCCCAGAGAGTTTGTCATGGTCCAGCAAACTTCCAGTGCGTGCAACATGTGCCTCATTCGAAGTGCTGAATCGACGCTTGGTGTATGTTGAGTCAAAGCGCAAATCCACCCTGTGTAAAGCATTTGAAGTTAATGAAAGATACACTGAGAAGGCCGAAAAAAGAGGATCTGCAGTACTACGCAACCTAAAGCCATACATCATACGGAGTGAGAATGCTAAAGGTGGATGCAACCAGTTTTTGAAAGAGCAGTAATTAGCGAAAGAAACTTGCAGGATAACGTTACGATCAGAAGCACTGTGAGGCAGAAATCAACCACGTGTCAGGCAGTACAAAGAGACTCTTATAAATAAAGCCATTTAAATACAAGAAATAGTCATCTGCTTACCAGAACTGAGTAAAGAGAGTCATTGTACCACAGAGATGGGTGGAGAAGCCCCAGAGGAAATGCCCCGGGTTGTGCTTGTGGGGTCATCTGTAAATGAAGTGGCACACCACCAAAACTTCTGAGTGGCACTCAGAACAACTCCAGAGGTCTCAGAGGATCAGAAAGCCAAGAGCAATGATCGAAATCATGAAAGTTTGCTTTTCCAATGGAGACCAAGAAAGACGTCATGTTTCCTGTAATTATCAAAGATGACCCAAAGGCCAGCAAGTTGCAAGGCCTCAGAGATAGTTTGCATAAACAAGATCATCAAGTAGCATCAGAAAGAACATTACTCTCCACATGAGTAAGTTCCACCACTGGTTACAATGCCACCGTCTTCTTGAAACCACCACTACCATTCAATACAGCCAAAATGCTGAATATCGGTGACAGACAGACTGCTTGGATAGAGACATTAGATGATTTTATTGATGCACTAGAAGAAACAGATAACAAGAAGATTGTTAAACATCTTAAGAATCTAGCTGGTGAAGGTGCAAAAGAAGTCATAAAGAAAATGCTGTGAGTTGATGAGATTACATACCATCAAATCAAAGAAGCCTTGAATCTCAAAAAGGTACTTTTTCAGTCAAGAACGACAGAGAGATGGTAAAACCATAGATGATATTGATGAGGGACTGGATACGCTCATCAAACACTGAAAGTTCAATAAATTTAATGATGAGGAAGCTATACTCCTCAGAGTTATTGATGGATACCTGTCAGAATTATTCAGACAACGAATGCTGAGAGAAACTCTTAGTCTGGATAGAGTTCTCATGGCTGCCAGAGCTGAAGAGCATGCTGACTGACAAGCAGATAACATGGAGGACAGAGGTGCTCATAGTGCTTTAGTCATGAACGTAAAAAGTAAGCCAAAGTATAAGACAGAGGAACATAGAGTGATGTCTCCACAGGAGAAGTTGTGCTTCAGGTGTGGATTTTCATTTCCACATGGAGGTAAACATCCTGCCATTGGACATGTGTGGAAAGGCTGTGGGAAGGAGAACCATTTTATGATGGTTCGGAAGGTAAAGGAAAAAGGAAGTGCATCATGGCGGGAAGACAAAATGGCCACCAGAACGCTTCAGAAGCGACGCTCGACACAAACCCACAATGCAAAGTGACCACACCAATTGAGACAAATTGATACCAAACGAAGTTGATCATAATCTAAATCATCATCAAAGATTTCTTCAATATATACACCAAGTGAAAGTGAAGACGATAGTTGTACAATGTTGATGTTTATCTCAGAAAAATGTGAGCATGTTGGGCTGTCCGCGTGTGAAGAAAAATACAGGTCTAAGAAAAGTGGACATGAAAAAGCACCAAAGTCATTCAAACATTGTCCGAAGATTACACTAAAAGTAAACAATTGCTCAATACCTTTTATCATCTACAGTGGTGCATCGATAAACATAATACCTGAGTAGAAATACAGTGAGCTATCTTCATGGCCACAACTTACGCCATTGAAAACTAAAGTGTATACATGGGCTGCGTCTACGCATTAAAAAAATGTCAATGTTCATTTGAAGCAAGGATGAAACAAGAAATCGAAAGTACAAGCAACCATTCATGTGCTTCAAGGTACGGCGTCAAGTGCCTGTTTTCTCAGTTTCAACACAACTGCTGATATGGTAACGATGTCAGTGAACTATAACATGAATGCTCATCACAAAATAGTAAGTCAATTTCCTTCATTGTTTAGGAAAACTCAAAACTATGATAGTACAATTACACATTAATGAGGATGTCTGTCCTATTGCCCAAAGATACAGTATAACTACATTTCATTTACAGGAAGCTGTTGAAAAAGATCTTGAATCATTGCTCAAACATGATATCATTGAAAGTTCACTGGTCCAATACACTGGGTTTTTCCCATAATGCTAGTGTCCAAAAAGGACAGTTAAGGAGCTGTACGCATCTGCATTGACATGCGTCAAGCGAACAAGGCAATTGAATGAGAACGACATCCAACACCGCACATCGTTGACATGATAACTCAATTGAATGGTGCGAAGGTCTTCTCTCGCCTTGATTTGAATAACGGATATCATCAGTTGGAACTCCAGGAGAGTTGCAGGTACATTACAACCTTTTATTCACATATTGGTCTGTTCTGATACAAAAGACTCATTTTCGGTGTGTCATCAGCTGCAGAGCTGTTTTCAAGATGTCATGCAGTATATACAGTCTGTCATGAATGGGTTCAATTATAGTTAGGACATATTGGTTTTTGGAGCTACACAGAAGGAGCATGATAAAGCTCTCAAGCAAGTGTGTAGTTTGCTTGCGGAGGCAGGTTTGACTTTGAATGCCGATAAATGTGAGTTCCATAAGACAAAGATACAATTTTTTGGCTATATCTTTTCTGATATGGGTATGACCCTATCCAGCTAAAGTGCAAGTGCTGGTATCTGCCAATCCTCCACAAGATGTTTCCATGTTGTGTTCATTCCTTGGCATGGCCAGCTGCTGTTCTAGATATATACATGACTTTGCCACTGTTTGTGCTCCGTTGAGAGGCTTAACGAAAAAGAATGTTTCAATTCATTGGTCACATGAATGTGAGCAAAGTTTCAAGACAAGCTATCGAGAATGCCACTGAAATTGCATACTTTGATCCAAAGCTTCATACGGAGGTAGTTGTTGACTCTTGCCCAGTCGGGTTGAGCGCAATCCTCAGCACAGTGGACACCCAAATACTTGAAGGCATATTGTGGCCTATGCCAGCAGAAGTTTGTCCCAAACTGAAAGTGCTTATTTACAACCTGAGAAAGAGAGTTTAGCAGTGGTGTGGGCTTGTTAACATTTCCACGTATTCTTATATGGAAAATCTTTTACGCTTGTGACTTTGTTGTGACAGTTTTGTTGACTATCTTTAGCAATCCAAAGGCCAAGATGCCTCCTCGATATTGAAAGTTGGAGTCTATGACTACAAGAATGTAACTACACAATTGTGCACCATCCAGGGAAAGATCAAAACTCTGCTGATTACTTCTCATGAGTGCCTCTACAGTGCCATGGTACCCCTTATAAGACAGCTGAAGCCTACATACATTTCATTGGAAAATCAGGCACACCAGCTGCCATTTCGTTACAACAAATTGTCACTGTCACGAGTCAAGAGAGTGACATGTTAAAACTGAAAGACATTATTGCACACCAGTCTTGGAATCAGCACACTCGACCTCTTAGCAGTGGCGATGAACACCAGAAGTTTAAAAATGTCACAGACGAACTGTCTGCTACTCCTCAAGAAGGCGTTATGCTGAGAGGTTCGAGAATTGTTATTCCAGAGAGTTTGTGACAACAGATAGTTGAAGTGGCCCATGAAGGACATTGTGGAATCGTTGCCACAAAACTAGCTCTCCAAGACTGTGTCTGGTTTCCCCATCTCAATGAGAGAGTTGAAAGAGAGTTGAAGACCTGTCATCTATGCTACTACCTTTCATTAAAAACCACTCAACATGCCTTAAACATGTCAGAGTTGCCAAAGATTTATCGTAATGTTTTTGCTGTTGACTTCTTATCCTCTTGGACTTATCAGCTGCCTTCAACACTGTCTCCCATCACATCTTGATCAACACACTCCACCACATCAGAATCTAGGGAGACTCCCTCAAATGGATCACTTCATACCACACCAGGAGAACCCAGAAAATCCGCCTCCCACCGTTCACCTCAGAACCCAATAAAATCATCTGCGGCATCCCCCAAGGATCATCCCACAGCCCTACCCTCTTGAATACATACATGACCCCCCTGACCAACACATTCAGATCGCACAGACTTAACACCCTCTCCTACGCCAATGACACCCAGCTAATTCTCTCGCTGTCAGAAAACACCCCCACCACCAGAGACAACTTCCACAGATTATGATGAATGTCGCTGACTGGATGAAGAACAAATGTCTCAAGCTCAGCTCAGACAAATCAGAAGTCCTCATCTTTGGAAGCAGCACCTCGCCGTGGAACAATGAATGATGGCCTGCTGAACTCAGCCCACCCCCGCCCCAAAAGATCATGCCCGCAACCTCGTCATCATCTTGGACAGCAAGCTATTTATGAAGAAACAGGTAAGTGCAGTCTCATCCGCCTGCTTCCACACCCTACACATGCTCCACAAGATCTTCAGGTGCCTCCCAGTCACAACTATAAAGACCATCATGCAGGCCCTCATCAGCAGCAGCTGGACAACAGGAAAACACGTTATGTAGGAATCACTGCACGCTTCCTGAAGAGAGTGCAGACAATACAAAACTCCGAGGCAAGACTCATCCTCGACTTCCCCAGACAGACCCATATCACACCGCACCTCAAGAAGCTACACTGACTCTGATCAAGAAGAGGTGCCAGTTCAAGATGCTAACCTGTGCATACAAAGCCCTGCACAATGAAGGACCAGCATACATCAACAAATGCAGGACTTTCCACCAACCCACCAGACACCTACAACATGCCTACCTCTTCCTCGCAGATACCCCCAGGGTCCACCGAAGCAACAGAGGAGGACGCTCCTTCTCATACCTGGTGGACAAAGCTTGTACCGACCTTCCCCAGCCCCTCAGGACCCCCTCAGTGCTCCAGGAATTTAGGAAAGGACTCAAGACCTCGCTGTTCAAATGAACAGATCACCACAAAGCAGCTAGCAACTCCAGCACCTTGAGACCTTCATGGGTGATTTGCCATGCTTTATAAACCCAGACTGATTGATTGACTTCTTCGGTCCTCTTGACAATGGACATCATCTGATGGTAGTTGTTGATGAATACTCCCACTTTCCATTGATAGATCTCTCATCCACCACTCAAGAAAGAGTCATCAATAGATTAGACGGCATCTTCACAACATGGGGTATTCCTGCGAACCTAAAATCTGACAACTGCCTACCTTTCAACAGTCGAGAACTCAGAGACTTTCTCATCATGTTAATGTGAAGCATCAGAAGAGCACACCTCTTTGGTCACAGGCCAATGGCCTTGTCAAACTTTACAAGAGTACTACCAAGAAAGCTGTTCAGCGTGCTGTATTGGAAAAGCTCAATGTTAAAACTTTTTAAATTCTACTCTTTGAGCTTACCGTTGGACTCCTTACTTGACCACAGGTGAAAAGGGCTTTCACCTGTGGTCAAATGAGTAGCCAAACAGGCGCAAACTTGATGTTCAGGAGACCCATGATGACCAAGTTACCTCAATGGACCAACAGATGATCAAGTACTGAGGAAGAAACCCATTTAAGAGGCTTGGGGGCTTATTTAAAAACCCCTTGCGCTGCCGGTACGTCACTTTTTCCCATATTAAAAGTGACGCACCAGCAGAGCAAGGGGCTTGTAAATAAGCCCCTTGGATCGTAAAAGAAGAATGAAAGGCTGTGCAGATAAGCACTGAAATGTGAAGGACATTACGTTCACTAGAGGAGATTGAGCCATACATATTGTGTGCAAATCTCAATTAGCTGATACAAATATCCTAACACACTTATGATACTAATCTGCTGCATAAACATCAATATTAGTATATAGATGGGTTGTATGTCTTATGCTCAGTTCATTATGTGCAGTGAACCATTTATGTTAAACATTCATGTGTAAAGAAATGGTCAACAATATCTAAAATGTTGCCGCTCAAAATCCAAAGAAATGTGTATTAATTGCCTAACATACATAATAGACATAGCTATTTATGTAGAAGTTACAACAAATCAATAATTTGAATGGTGTTTGTCATTTCAGGCGACCAAGGATATGTTTTGCAGGCAAGAATCATGACCCCATATCAAAATCCCCAGATAGAAGGACAGAAAAAAATACAATTCTGACCTGAGCAAAATGAGAAATGTTGTGCAACTCATGTTTGGGTTACTAAAGTCTGTTTTAGATGCCTTGATCAATCAGGTGATAGACGACTGTACATGGAGAGGATGAGACATCCAAAGCAGATATTGACTACACAATGGCAGGTTGTGTCAGAAGTGACCGAATAGTTGCCAAATATTTATCTTAGTATTTGTCAATTCATGTGTCACTGATTTGCAAGCTGTAACAATAAATTATTTTTCAGACATCAAAATGTCTTCACGTTTGTATTTTTCAAATGTGTAAAAAATAATGTGGACCAAATCACTGTGACAGTCATCAAACAGATGTGAAGACGTATCACACAGAAATTTGACATACCAAGCTATTTTGTACTGACAAGATTTATAACTTCAGATTTAGGTATGTATGACATCTGATCCACTATTAACAAATACTGATTAAAATTACCATATTTATGAGGCCACATAATTATATGACCCTATATGAACCAAAATGTATAACTACTTATTGATCAAAAAATAGAATTCCATCACATCACATTGACTGTTAAGCTGTCAAGGCTTTACCATACAAGTACAATTTCTATCATTCAACTTCACACTGCAAAATGGCTATGCATTGACTTAAACTTTGTCAAAGGGTGACGTGTCTATATCAAGTCCCCATGTGAACTATTAAACATATGTCACTCATAGAACATAATGTCTCACTCAGTTTGTGATATGCAACAATCAGCTGTGTACTGTAGCGATTGTCACAAAGATGCTATATGAGAAGGCTTATCACCCAATGATTAATGTAGATGTCTTTGGATCCATCCGTACATATACATGTTGAAGGTGATTATGTAATGGATCCCACACTATTGTATGAGGACAATGTATTGGTCAATGTTAACACAATTGGTAGAGCACTCATCACCTTTATAGACAAAACGAAAAGTGCCACTACAGCTGTAACTTTCAAATTAATTGATAATCAGTGAAGTTAAAAAAAGAAAAGCATATATATGTACAAAGTTATGCATACAATATTTTGTGCATATATACTAACTCACAATCAGTGCCTAAGATATACTGGTAATAACCCTGAAATGTAATTGTTTCAACACAAGCACTGGTATGACATATACTCTGAGTGATAAGAAAGATTGAGAAATCAGGGAAGAAACCAAAAGCATCTCATGATTAGGTCTGGCAACAAGTCAAGTTATCAGAACTGACAAATATCAACATACAGGTATATCATCACCAGTATGACCGCAATTCATTAAAAAAACAGAATTATGATTAAGGTCAGAGGAGTAAGATGTCAAATGGATGAACCTATCTGAGTCAATAATAACAATCCTTACAAATCCAAATATATAGCTCATCAAAGTTCTCATATACATCACTATTATCTCATGCCATAGTCCTCGGTTTAAGTATCCATTGAGACATGTCAATGTCTCACAATGTAGTATGTTCAGTTACTAGTAACACCTGGACACTGTACGCAAGCCAAGGGACTTATCTGTGAGTCCTCAACATAGAAAGCCTGGTCTTTGTGATTGTTGTGAGGTCCTCTTGAGCCACACAAGCTGATGGTGGATGATGGCACCGTACAGTGAGAAAGAAGCGCACACCAAATACACCCATGTGTGAGTGTGCAAGGGTAATGAAAGATCAAAACACACATTTGGCAATACCTTTAGCACCTGTGTCACAAAGCCTGTGCAAAGTGATAACTGTGTTTGGGTTGAGAAATATAACACAAATCCATAAATTGTAAGAATAGCATTTGCAACACAAGAAACACTTGGGAGTCAGGAAATGTTCAGCTACATGCATCCCTGTGCATGATAGATTCACATGTGCACAAAGTTTGGCAACACTTTGAGGCATATTCATTAAGTGTTGGGTCGCACTTGCTCCATGCAAGGAGACACAAGGGCACTGACAAAACGAAATGAGGTTTGTCAATCCTTGCAAAGGCACCTTGTGTGGCCTTGAGTGGCTTGACAAATCTTGACGAACCTAAGTCTGCACAAAATTCAGACTTGTGTAACTCTGCAGCAGAGGGGTGTGCCATGGGTGGAGTGTGGCTATTCCTGAGCATCCACCCATGGATTCTGACTCATCACTAGATTGAAATATATTAGTAGATCATGCAATGCGTACAAGTTGTACAATTCCTCACCAGAGGTGGATGGTGGTGCGATATGGCATTGTTTCCTCCTTGGTTCCACTTTTGAGGTGTGCTGCATTCAGCAGCATGCTTACAAATGAGAACATACCTCAGAGAAATGTGTATGTGCTAGAAGGTGTACCTTGCTGCCCAAAAACAAATCTGTTCGCAAAGCAGGCAACCTTGCAACATGGTGGAAGGGTGCCTGCGTTGGTGCAAGGTAGCCAAAAGTGTCAGCACTAGGGAAGGAGAGAAATGCTACATATGAGGATGAATATGGAGCATTCTGCCCCTTTCCCTTTCATACACCACAGGCTAGAAATGTGTTTAGCTGTGTTGTGTTGCATGAATGTGCAATACATATGGCTGTTTTTGTGCATTACTGTGCTGAGTCACATATACCTCAGCAATATTTATGTCTACACATTTATGTAGTCATCTGTAACATTACTGACATACCTTATTGCAGAAAATCACCATTGCATATTATTGGCTTATTCCATGTCATGGTTAATAGCACAATATTGACATATAAGTTGCATGGTACTTTGCGTTGCTGTAATAGGGCCACTGCATTGCTGTAACTGGACCTTTATGTTACTGTAACAGGGTCACTGCATGGCCCTTTGAGTTGCTGTAACAGGGCCCCCGCATTGCCTTTTGCATTGCTGTAACAGGGCCAATGTGTGGCCCTTTGCATTGCTGTAAGAGGGCTACTGCATGGGCATTTACATTGCCTAATAGGGCCACTACATTGTGCTTTGTGTTGCAACATATGTGCTACTGCATGGATATTTGCGTTGCCCTATTTAGGCCACTGCATAATAAACATGTGCTGTGTGGCTTTTAGTGTTGCTCTATATAGCCCACTGCATAGGAAATAGATGAGTTGTATGTCTATTTGCATTGCGCTGAATAGACCACTGCATAGGTACATAAGTATGGCAGGGGCCCTTGCATTGCCACAGAGAGAGTAGTGTGTCATGCAATGTCCGCTTGTGTAGAAATGCGTCAGAAAACCTGACGCAAAATGCGACAACCAGCCTGTCACACCCAGCAAATGATGCAATGGGTTTGGCTGCATGGCAGGAAATGTAAATGTTACTTTCACTTTCTGTTTGTGCCTGTTGGTTGGTGCCGGTGTTTTGAGGAGATTGGAGAGTGTTTTCAAGAGTTTTGCAGTGTTTCTTGTGGAGTCTGTGTCCTACTGTCCCTCTCAATTACTTTTTGTGGCCTTTTTGTGCATAAGTGTTGTGTTTTGTACTTTTTAGTGTCTAAGTATTGTTGGGAGTCTGTCTATTTTGGAATATATATTTGTTAGGTTTAGTTAGGGGTTTAAGAAGTTTTTTTTTGTTAGGGATTAGCTGGTATAGAGCTTAAGCCATTTTGGCCATGTCAGCAAAGGGGAGAGGCAGAGATCTCAGAGAGGGGGAAATTGGTGCACTGATATGGCTAATTATTCACTACCTCCCACGTATGCTTGCTGGTGGGAAAAGCATCAGCAAAGGCTACTCACCTAAGGATCGGAAAGACCGTTGGAAGATTGTGTGGAGGCACATGTTAAAGGTGTCCCATGAAGAGTGGTCAGTCTAATAACTAAAACATTGATGGGCGGAAGGTGTTGCGTGCGAGGCCGATGTGTTGGACCTACTGGGATTGGAGATTGGAGGCCCTGTGCACATGTATCCACTTACCGTCAGTGCGTATTCATATAAATAACTGAGTTAAAGTATAGATTATTTTTAACATATGGGGGCCGATTACCATGTCAGTTGGAAAGTCTCCGACTGCTAGACAGAAGCTTTCTGACCACGGTCCGAGGCTTTGCGACTGACACGGTCGGTTTGCGGTCCGACCTCCAAATTACGATGTCGGTGGGCAGAGCGTGAACTGGACACTCATTCCGAGACCGTTCCGACCGGCTCTCGGAGTCTTCCGGCTGGTCGGAACCGCACCGTAATGCCCTATGGACGCATTTCCGCCGTCGGGATTTCGATGTTGGTTTCCTACAGCCTTTCCGTGCCGGCCTGTCTGACATGGAAAGGTTGTTGGAAAGCAACTTTGGGGGCACCTAGCAGGTCCCTTTTGCCTCAGCAGCCTATGGTTGGTGGCTAAGGGGGTACCTAGGGCACCCCCCTCTAAATACATGCATTGTGTGGCAGGCACCATGGCATGCCTGCCACAGGGTTCAGGGTTTCACAAACACACCCATTTCTTTATGGGAGCCTGTATTACGGCCGTAACACAAGCTCCCATTGAGAAGTGTGAGTATCCAACTGAACAATGTTTCGTTGCATCCTAATCAGGCAGGCGGAACCGCCTACTGGAGGTTGGTCTTTCCCCAGACGGTGTTGGTCGGAGGCAACTCCGACTGACATCATAAAAAGCCCCATAGTTGTGATGTGTGGATCCCTTGTGACACAAAAGGCAAGACAGAGTGACACCAGGTGGCAGATGTATCAAACTGTCACCCACAGAAGCACAGCAAGCAAAAAAGCTGCACTGCACTTCATTGCATTACAGGAAGGTAGCACCCTTGACACAGATTACTGCAAAGCTGTGCTTTGCCCAAATGAGTGTTACTATTAAGCAATCTTCAGCACTAACAAAGGTTTGCGCTTGAAAGAAAAATAGGAAATGAATATTTTGTGCTGTTTGTCCTCAATTTTTATTTATTTATTTATTAAGGAGTTTTATATAGTGCTGGCCAGACCCGAGGGCATCGGAGCGCTTTACAACAGATTCAAAGCAGGAATCACACAAAAAGGCATGGGTATACATATTGGTTCATAAGACCCGGCGTGCTGTGCAACATTGAGGTAAGGAAGTCCTGAGATAACCTCAATGAGTGGACGATGTCTTGGGCTGAGCCTCATTCGGGGAGGAGGGAACGAGGAAGGGGTCGGAGAACAGGAAAGAGGTAGGTTTTGGTGAAACATTGTCAGGGGGTTGCAGAGTGCAGGCTTGTGCGTTTCTGCGGCGCTTCTCGGTTCGGGAAGGCACGGTTGAGGAAGAGGTCTTTTAGGAGTCTTTTGAATTTTACAAAGGAAGGGATAGTCCTGATATCAGCTGGGATGGAGTTCCAGATTTTTGGCGCATTTCCAGCAAATGAACGTGCAGCCGTTTTTTGTTTGCATGTTTTCATAGGGATGAGTAGTAGGTTGTTGGAGCTCCTGAGGTTTCTTGTCTGACCGGCTTTCTTGAGTTTGGAGGCCAGGTATTCAGGTTTCCCAGTGTGCAAGGCTTTGTGCGTGAGGCAAGCAGTTCTAAAGCTGGCACACATTTCGACTGGGAGCCATTTTAGTTCTCTGAGTGCGGGTGATATGTGATCGAATTTCTTAACTCCGGTGACCATTCTGGCAGCTGCATTGAGAGTTGTTTTGAGGGGGGCTAGGTGGGATTTTGCTGTACCGGTGAGGACTGCATTCCCATAGTCGAGTCTAGATAGCACCAGTGATTGGGTGGCTTGCTTGAGGTCCTTGGGTGGGATGAAGGGTTTAATTTTGTTGAGTAGCTTTAGATTGAGGAAGGCACTCTTTGCGGAGATCTTAATGTGTTTGGCCATGTTCAGCTTTGGGTCTAGGGTGATTCCAAGTGATTTTACAGAGTTAGCCAGGGTGAGATTACCGTTGAGAGCATCGATTGCTTTTAGCCATTCTACGATTTGAGGGTTTTCTTCTTTGTTGGAGATGAGGAGGATTTCAGTTTTGTCTTGGTTGAGTTTAAGGTGGTTTATTGATAGCCAGTGTTGGACTTCTCTAAGAGTGTTGTTGAGTCTCTGAATGTCATCAATGAAGGAGGTTTCCAGGTAGATCTGGGTGTCATCTGCATATAGGTGGAAGGGGATGTTGGCTTTTTTGAGTAGGGTGGTGAGGGGTTCCATGTATATGTTGAACAGTTGAGGGGAGAGCACTGAGCCTTGGGGGACACCTCTGCTGACGGGGTGTAGGTCAGATGTAAAGGTTTTGATTTTTATCCTTTGGGAGTGGTTGTGTAAGAAGGAGGAGAACCAGTGTAGGACCACCTCATCAGCACCTACTCTATCCTGGAGAGCCTTGATGAGTAGATTGTGATCAACCATGTCAAAGGCTGCCGAAAGGTCCAGGAGGATGAGTAGGCAGCATTGGTCAGTATCTAGAGACTTATGGATGTCGTCCACGATGTTAAGGGTCGCGGTCTCGGTGCTACAGCCTTTTCTGAAGCCCGATTGGTGGGGATCTAGCAGGTTGATGCTGTCCATGTGCTGAGTCAGTTGTAGGAGAACGCATTTTTAGACGATTTTGGATAGTAGGGGGAGATTGGAAACGGGTCTGAAGTTGTTCAGATCGTTGGTGTCCAGGCCTGGCTTTTTCAGTAGTGGCGAGACTTGGCCGACTTTGAGGCAGTCTGCTATGATGCCAGTTTTCAAGGAGCTGTTTATGATCTCGCACCAGAATGGGGCAAGGGAGAGTTTCAGCTTTTTGGTCAATTGAGTGGGTATAGGATCAAGGACGTGAGATGCGGGTTTGGAGGAGGAGATCAGTTTAAGAATCTCAGCTTCAGGTATGGGGTTGAAGGATTTCCAGGCTTTCGTGGGGGGCTTGCGTGTGCTGGTTTCGATCTCTGGGGTTGGGCTTTTGCAGGAGGGATTGAGGTTGATGTCTAGTGAGAGCTCAATTTTGGTGATTTTGTCGTTGAAGAAGTTGGCGAAGTTGTCACACAGGTCTTTGGAGGCCTGGACTGGGGTTGCAGAGGGCTTGGAGGTTTGTTGCCTGATGATGTTAAAGAGTTCTTTGGGTCTGATTTTTGCGTTGTCCAGGGCGGTGCAGAAAAATGTGGTTTTTTCGTTGCTGATGTGTTTTTTGTATTTCCTTCGGGCTGCTTTGAGTTGCTCGCGATTTTTGACACAAACACTGCACAAAAAGTTGCTAAATCTGCCCCTGTAGCTAGATTCACAATACACATCACTACTCATGCTACACAAGGGATAGCAAGGCTAATATCTATGTTCCAAATATTTCACTGTGTGTCCTTGCATGGCACTGATGCATTACAAAATGTACCTAAATATATAACTCAATGTACATCCAAGTACCAGTATATATTCCTGTGTATGTAAATATGTGTACATTAGTAGATAATATTGGACATGATGGGCCCGATTCACAAAGTAATCTGAGACAAAATCCTAACTTTATGACTTTCGGTATTCACAAAGGGCATTTAGGAGTAGCAAAGTTAGGATTTTGTCTTAAGTTTGTCTTAAGTTTTGGTCTAAAGTTAAACTTAAGTTAAACTTAAGTTAGGATTTTGTCTTAAGTTTTGGTCTCAAGAAAAATCCTACCTTAAGTTTAGCTTAAGGTTAACTTAAGACCAAAGCTTAAGACAAACTTAAGACAAAATCCTAACTTTACTACTACTAAATGCCTTTTGTGAATACCGAAAGTCGTAAAGTTAGGATTTTGTCTCAGATTACTTTTGTGAATCGTGCCCGATGTTTCCATGATTTTGGCTCACCCTTGCACCACGCACCATGAAATACCTTTTTTGGTACTCATTGGTTCCTTTTACTAAGTGTATGGCATTCTGCTGCAGATGTAGAAGAAGATCAAGATGCCTCAGAAAACATATTGTTGTGGGAAGGTATTGCCTTCCTGCTAACAAATCTGTAATGCACTATGTTGCAAAGGTGCCTGTATGCAAGCTAAGCAGCAGTTCTTACAACAGCACATGCATGGTACATGATTTTACCATATGATTAGACATTTATGGCTTTTTAGCTTCAGGCAGCCCTGCCCTGCAAGGTTACTGAGCGATACCAAAGGGGATGATGGACGGAGCGTTAGAGCAAATCAAACACTCACCCCCAGTCAACTGATCTGGGTTTAATCCATCATCATTCTTTAGCTCACTCCACCACCCCAGTTCAGACATTGTTGTTTTTGCATTTGTCACCCCGAGTGGAACGGGTATGCCCAGACGTGGGTCCCGTGCTCTCCATGCCACTGGAGTCAAGCTATCCTGGCTGATGAGGGCTGAAAGCCCAAAACCGGTCCTAGGATGCTTGTTTCCAGTCCAGGGAGGACCTGGCCTGGCAGTTCGGGCTGGACTGTTCCCATTGGGCACAGGTTCAAGACTGATTTGCATATGGCTGGGTCCAAACTGGAATGGCATGGTGAGTAAAAAACGATGGATTTAGGCCCAGATCTCTGTACTGGGGTGAATGTACGACATTGTTCTGCATTCTGTCCATCAGTTGTTGTTTTTGCATTTGTCACCCCGAGTGGGACGGGTATGCCCAGAAGTGGGTCCCGTGCTCTCCATGCCACTGGAGTCAAGCTATCCTGGCTGATGAGGGCTGAAAGCCCGAAACCGGTCCTAGGATGCTTGTTTCCAGTCCAGGGAGGACCTGGCCTGGCAGTTCGGGCTGGACTGTTCCCATTGGGCGCAGGGTCAAGACTGATTTGCATATGGCTGGGTCCAAACTGGAATGGCATGGTGAGCAAAAAACGATGGATTTAGGCCCAGATCTCTGTACTGGGGTGAATGTACGACATTGTTCTGCATTCTGTCCATCAATTGTTGTTTTTGCATTTGTCACCCCGAGTGGGACGGGTATGCCCAGACGTGGGTCCCGTGCTCTCCATGCCACTGGAGTCAAGCTATCCTGGCTGATGAGGGCTGAAAGCCCGAAACCGGTCCTAGGATGCTTGTTTCCAGTCCAGGGAGGACCTGGCCTGGCAGTTCGGGCTGGACTGTTCCCATTGGGCGCAGGGTCAAGACTGATTTGCATATGGCTGGGTCCAAACTGGAATGGCATGGTGAGCAAAAAACGATGGATTTAGGCCCAGATCTCTGTACTGGGGTGAATGTACGACATTGTTCTGCATTCTGTCCATCAATTGTTGTTTTTGCATTTGTCACCCCGAGTGGGACGGGATGCCCAGACGTGGGTCCCGTGCTCTCCATGCCACTGGAGTCAAGCTATCCTGGCTGATGAGGGCTGAAAGCCCGAAACCGGTCGTAGGATGCTTGTTTCCAGTCCAGGGAGGACCTGGCCTGGCAGTTCGGGCTGGACTGTTCCCACTGGGCGCAGGGTCAAGACTGATTTGCATATGGCTGAGTCAAACTGGAATGGCATGGTGAGCAAAAAACGATGGATTTAGGCCCAGATCTCTGTACTGGGGTGAATGTACGACATTGTTCTGCATTCTGTCCATCAATTGTTGTTTTTGTATTTGTCACGCTGAGTGGGAAGGGTATGCCCAGACGTGGGTCCCGTGCTCTCCATGCCACTGGAGTCAAGCTATCCTGGCTGATGAGGGCTGAAAGCCCGAAACCGGTCCTAGGATGCTTGTTTCCAGTCCAGGGAGGACCTGGCCTGGCAGTTCGGGCTGGACTGTTCCCATTGGGTGCAGGGTCAAGACTGATTTGCATATTGCTGGGTCCAAACTGGAATGGCATGGTGAGCAAAAAAACGATGGATTTAGGCCCAGATCTCTGTACTGGGGTGAATGTACGACATTGTTCTGCATTCTGTCCATCAATTGTTGTTTTTGCATTTGTCACCCCGAGTGGGACGGGTATGCCCAGACGTGGGTCCCGTGCTCTCCATGCCACTGGAGTCAAGCTATCCTGGCTGATGAGGGCTGAAAGCCCGAAACCGGTCCTAGGATGCTTGTTTCCAGTCCAGGGAGGACCTGGCCTGGCAGTTCGGGCTGGACTGTTCCCATTGGGCGCAGGGTCAAGACTGATTTGCATATGGCTGGGTCCAAACTGGAATGGCATGGTGAGCAAAAAACGATGGATTTAGGCCCAGATCTCTGTACTGGGGTGAATGTACGACATTGTTCTGCATTCTGTCCATCAATTGTTGTTTTTGCATTTGTCACCCGAGTGGGACGGGTATGCCCAGACGTGGGTCCCGTGCTCTCCATGCCACTGGAGTCAAGCTATCCTGGCTGATGAGGGCTGAAAGCCCGAAACCGGTCCTAGGATGCTTGTTTCCAGTCCAGGGAGGACCTGGCCTGGCAGTTCGGGCTGGACTGTTCCCATTGGGCGCAGGGTCAAGACTGATTTGCATATGGCTGGGTCCAAACTGGAATGGCATGGTGAGCAAAAAACGATGGATTTAGGCCCAGATCTCTGTACTGGGGTGAATGTACGACATTGTTCTGCATTCTGTCCATCAATTGTTGTTTTTGCATTTGTCACCCCGAGTGGGACGGGATGCCCAGACGTGGGTCCCGTGCTCTCCATGCCACTGGAGTCAAGCTATCCTGGCTGATGAGGGCTGAAAGCCCGAAACCGGTCGTAGGATGCTTGTTTCCAGTCCAGGGAGGACCTGGCCTGGCAGTTCGGGCTGGACTGTTCCCACTGGGCGCAGGGTCAAGACTGATTTGCATATGGCTGAGTCAAACTGGAATGGCATGGTGAGCAAAAAAACGATGGATTTAGGCCCAGATCTCTGTACTGGGGTGAATGTACGACATTGTTCTGCATTCTGTCCATCAATTGTTGTTTTTGTATTTGTCACGCTGAGTGGGACGGGTATGCCCAGACGTGGGTCCCGTGCTCTCCATGCCACTGGAGTCAAGCTATCCTGGCTGATGAGGGCTGAAAGCCCGAAACCGGTCCTAGGATGCTTGTTTCTAGTCCAGGGAGGACCTGGCCTGGCAGTTCGGGCTGGACTGTTCCCATTGGGTGCAGGGTCAAGACTGATTTGCATATTGCTGGGTCCAAACTGGAATGGCATGGTGAGCAAAAAAACGATGGATTTAGGCCCAGATCTCTGTACTGGGGTGAATGTACGACATTGTTCTGCATTCTGTCCATCAATTGTTGTTTTTGCATTTGTCACCCCGAGTGGGACGGGTATGCCCAGACGTGGGTCCCGTGCTCTCCATGCCACTGGAGTCAAGCTATCCTGGCTGATGAGGGCTGAAAGCCCGAAACCTGTCCTAGGATGCTTGTTTCCAGTCCAGGGAGGACCTGGCCTGGCAGTTCGGGCTGGACTGTTCCCATTGGGCGCAGGGTCAAGACTGATTTGCATATGGCTGGGTCCAAACTGGAATGGCATGGTGAGCAAAAAAACGATGGATTTAGGCCCAGATCTCTGTACTGGGGTGAATGTACGACATTGTTCTGCATTCTGTCCATCAATTGTTGTTTTTGCATTTGTCACCCCGAGTGGGCAGGGTATGCCCAGACGTGGGTCCCGTGCTCTCCATGCCACTGGAGTCAAGCTATTCTGGCTGATGAGGGCTGAAAGCCCGAAACCGGTCCTAGGATGCTTGTTTCCAGTCCAGGGAGGACCTGGCCTGGCAGTTCGGGCTGGACTGTTCCCATTGGGCGCAGGGTCAAGACTGATTTGCATATGGCTGGGTCCAAACTGGAATGGCATGGTGAGCAAAAACGATGGATTTAGGCCCAGATCTCTGTACTGGGGTGAATGTACGACATTGTTCTGCATTCTGTCCATCAATTGTTGTTTTTGCATTTGTCACCCCGAGTGGGACGGGTATGCCCAGACGTGGGTCCCGTGCTCTCCATGCCACTGGAGTCAAGCTATCCTGGCTGATGAGGGCTGAAAGCCCGAAACCGGTCCTAGGATGCTTGTTTCCAGTCCAGGGAGGACCTGGCCTGGCAGTTCGGGCTGGACTGTTCCCATTGGGCGCAGGGTCAAGACTGATTTGCATATGGCTGGGTCCAAACTGGAATGGCATGGTGAGCAAAAACGATGGATTTAGGCCCAGATCTCTGTACTGGGGTGAATGTACGACATTGTTCTGCATTCTGTCCATCAATTGTTGTTTTTGCATTTGTCACCCCGAGTGGGACAGGTATGCCCAGACGTGGGTCCCGTGCTCTCCATGCCACTGGAGTCAAGCTATCCTGGCTGATGAGGGCTGAAAGCCCGAAACCGGTCCTAGGATGCTTGTTTCCAGTCCAGGGAGAACCTGGCCTGGCAGTTCGGGCTGGACTGTTCCCATTGGGCGCAGGGTCAAGACTGATTTGCATATGGCTGGGTCCAAACTGGAATGGCATGGTGAGCAAAAACGATGGATTTAGGCCCAGATCTCTGTACTGGGGTGAATGTACGACATAGTTCTGCATTCTGTCCATCAATTGTTGTTTTTGCATTTGTCACCCCGAGTGGGACGGGTATGCCCAGACGTGGGTCCCGTGCTCTCCATGCCACTGGAGTCAAGCTATCCTGGCTGATGAGGGCTGAAAGCCCAAAACCGGTCCTAGGATGCTTGTTTCCAGTCCAGGGAGGACCTGGCCTGGCAGTTCGGGCTGGACTGTTCCCATTGGGCGCAGGGTCAAGACTG
The DNA here is from genome assembly GCA_963921515.1 of Calotriton arnoldi. Lineage (NCBI taxonomy): Eukaryota > Metazoa > Chordata > Amphibia > Caudata > Salamandridae > Calotriton > Calotriton arnoldi. The sequence goes on along the minus strand of CAWUFW010001545.1, from coordinate 312,253 downwards.
ATTTGCATATGGCTGGCTCCAAACTGGAATGGCTTGGTGAGCAAAAAAACGATGGATTTAGGCCCAGATCTCTGTACTGGGATGAATGTACGACATTGTTCTGCATTCTGTCCATCAATTGTTGTTTTTGCATTTGTCACCCCGAGTGGGACGGGTATGCCCAGACGTGGGTCCCGTGCTCTCCATGCCACTGGAGTCAAGCTATCCTGGCTGATGAGGGCTGAAAGCCCGAAACCGGTCCTAGGATGCTTGTTTCCAGTCCAAGGAGGACCTGGCCTGGCAGTTCGGGCTGGACTGTTCCCATTGGGCGCAGGGTCAAGACTGATTTGCATATGGCTGGGTCCAAATTGGAATGGCATGGTGAGCAAAAAAACGATGGATTTAGGCCCAGATCTATGTACTGGGGTGAATGTACGACATTGTTCTGCATTCTATCCATCAATTGTTGTTTTTGCATTTGTCACCCCGAGTGGGACGGGTATGCCCAGACGTGGGTCCCGTGCTCTCCATGCCACTGGAGTCAAGCTATCCTGGCTGATGAGGGCTGAAAGCCCGAAACCGGTCCTAGGATGCTTGTTTCCAGTCCAGGGAGGACCTGGCCTGGCAGTTCGGGCTGGACTGTTCCCATTGGGCGCAGGGTCAAGACTGATTTGCATATGGCTGGGTCCAAACTGGAATGGCATGGTGAGCAAAAAACGATGGATTTAGGCCCAGATCTCTGTACTGGGGTGAATGTATGACATTGTTCTGCATTCTGTCCATCAATTGTTGTTTTTGCATTTGTCACCCCGAGTGGGACGGGTATGCCCAGACATGGGTCCCGTGCTCTCCATGCCACTGGAGTCAAGCTATCCTGGCTGATGAGGGCTGAATGCCCGAAACCAGTCCTAGGATGCTTGTTTCCAGTCCAGGGAGGACCTGGCCTGGCAGTTCGGGCTGGACTGTTCCCATTGGGCGCAGGGTCAAGACTGATTTGCATATGGCTGGGTCCAAACTGGAATGGCATGGTGAGCAAAAAACGATGGATTTAGGCCCAGATCTCTGTACTGGGGTGAATGTACGACATTGTTCTGCATTCTGTCCATCAATTGTTGTTTTTGCATTTGTCACCCCGAGTGGGACGGGTATGCCCAGACGTGGGTCCCGTGCTCTCCATGCCACTGGAGTCAAGCTATCCTGGCTGATGAGGGCTGAAAGCCCGAAACCGGTCCTAGGATGCTTGTTTCCAGTCCAGGGAGGACCTGGCCTGGCAGTTCGGGCTGGACTGTTCCCATTGGGCGCAGGGTCAAGACTGATTTGCATATGGCTGGGTCCAAACTGGAATGGCATGGTGAGCAAAAATCGATGGATTTAGGCCCAGATCTCTGTACTGGGGTGAATGTACGACATAGTTCTGCATTCTGTCCATCAATTGTTGTTTTTGTATTTGTCACCCCGAGTGGGACGGGTATGCCCAGACGTGGGTCCCGTGCTCTCCATGCCACTGGAGTCAAGCTATCCTGGCTGATGAGGGCTGAAAGCCCAAAACCGGTCCTAGGATGCTTGTTTCCAGTCCAGGGAGGACCTGGCCTGGCAGTTCGGGCTGGACTGTTCCCATTGGGTGCAGGGTCAAGACTGATTTGCATATGGCTGGGTCCAAACTGGAATGGCATGGTGAGCAAAAAAACGATGGATTTAGGCCCAGATCTCTGTACTGGGATGAATGTACGACATTGTTCTGCATTCTGTCCATCAATTGTTGTTTTTGCATTTGTCACCCCGAGTAGGACGGGTATGCCCAGACGTGGGTCCCTTGCTCTCCATGCCACTGGAGTCAAGCTATCCTGGCTGATGAGGGCTGAAAGCCCGAAACCGGTCCTAGGATGCTTGTTTCCAGTCCAGGGAGGACCTGGCCTGGCAGTTCGGGCTGGACTGTTCCCATTGGGCGCAGGGTCAAGACTGATTTGCATATGGCTGGGTCCAAACTGGAATGGCATGGTAGGGCAAAAAAACGATGGATTTAGGCCCAGATCTATGTACTGGGGTGAATGTACGACATTGTTCTGCATTCTGTCCATCAATTGTTGTTTTTGCATTTGTCACCCTGAGTGGGACGGGTATGCCCAGACGTGGGTCCCGTGCTCTCCATGCCACTGGAGTCAAGCTATCCTGGCTGATGAGGGCTGAAAGCCCGAAACCGGTCCTAGGATGCTTGTTTCCAGTCCAGGGAGGACCTGGCCTGGCAGTTCGGGCTGGACTGTTCCCATTGGGCGCAGGGTCAAGACTGATTTGCATATGGCTGGGTCCAAACTGGAATGGCATGGTGAGCAAAAACGATGGATTTAGGCCCAGATCTCTGTACTGGGGTGAATGTACGACATTGTTCTGCATTCTGTCCATCAATTGTTGTTTTTGCATTTGTCACCCCGAGTGGGACGGGTATGCCCAGACGTGGGTCCCGTGCTCTCCATGCCTCTGGAGTCAAGCTATCCTGGCTGATGAGGGCTGAAAGCCCGAAACCGGTCCTAGGATGCTTGTTTCCAGTCCAGGAAGGACCTGGCCTGGCAGTTCGGGCTGGACTGTTCCCATTGGGCGCAGTGTCAAGACTGATTTGCATATGGCTGGGTCCAAACTGGAATGGCATGGTGAGCAAAAAAACGATGGATTTAGGCCCAGATCTCTGTACTGGGGTGAATGTACAACATTGTTCTGCATTCTGTCCATCAATTGTTGTTTTTGCAATTGTCACCCCGAGTGGGACGGGTATGCCCAGACGTGGGTCCCGTGCTCTCCATGCCACTGGAGTCAAGCTATCCTGGCTGATGAGGGCTGAAATCCCGAAACCGGTCCTAGGATGCTTGTTTCCAGTCCAGGGAGGACCTGGCCTGGCAGTTCAGGCTGGACTGTTCCCATTGGGCGCAGGGTCAAGACTGATTTGTATATGGCTGGGTCCAAACTGGAATGGCATGGTGAGCAAAAAAACGATGGATTTAGGCCCAGATCTCTGTACTGGGGTGAATGTACGACATTGTTCTGCATTCTGTCCATCAATTGTTGTTTTTGCATTTGTCACCCCGAGTGGGACGGGTATGCCCAGACGTGGGTCCCGTGCTCTCCATGCCACTGGAGTCAAGCTATCCTGGCTGATGAGGGCTGAAAGCCCGAAACCGGTCCTAGGATGCTTGTTTCCAGTCCAGGGAGGACCTGGCCTGGCAGTTCGGGCTGGACTGTTCCCATTGGGAGCAGGGTCAAGACTGATTTGCATATGGCTGGGTCCAAACTGGAATGGCATGGTGAGCAAAAAAACGATGGATTTAGGCCCAGATCTCTGTACTGGGGTGAATGTACGACATTGTTCTGCATTCTTACCATCAATTGTTGTTTTTGCATTTGTCACCCCGAGTGGGACGGGTATGCCCAGACGTGGGTCCCGTGCTCTCCATGCCACTGGAGTCAAGCTATCCTGGCTGATGAGGGCTGAAAGCCCGAAACCGGTCCTAGGATGCTTGTTTCCAGTCCAGGGAGGACCTGGCCTGGCAGTTCGGGCTGGACTGTTCCCATTGGGGGCAGGGTCAAGACTGATTTGCATATGGCTGGGTCCAAACTGGAATGGCATGGTGAGCAAAAAAACGATGGATTTAGGCCCAGATCTCTGTACTGGGGTGAATGTATGACATTGTTCTGCATTCTGTCCATCAATTGTTGTTTTTGCATTTGTCACCCCGAGTGGGACGGGTATGCCCAGACGTGGGTCCCGTGCTCTCCATGCCACTGGAGTCAAGCTATCCTGGCTGATGAGGGCTGAAAGCCCGAAACCGGTCCTAGGATGCTTGTTTCCAGTCCAGGGAGGACCTGGCCTGGCAGTTCGTGCTGGACTGTTCCCATTGGGCACAGGGTCAAGACTGATTTGCATATGGCTGGGTCCAAACTGGAATGGCATGGTGAGCAAAAAACCATGGATTTACGCCCAGATCTCTATACTGGGGTGAATGTACGACATAGTTCTGCATTCTGTCCATCAATTGTTGTTTTTGCATTTGTCACCCCGAGTGGGACGGGTATGCCCAGACGTGGGTCCCGTGCTCTCCATGCCACTGGAGTCAAGCTATCCTGGCTGATGAGGGCTGAAAGCCCAAAACCGGTCCTAGGATGCTTGTTTCCAGTCCAGGGAGGACCTGGCCTGGCAGTTTGGGCTGGACTGTTCCCATTGGGCGCAGGGTCAAGACTGATTTGCATATGGCTGGGTCCAAACTGGAATGGCATGGTGAGCAAAAAAACGATGGATTTAGGCGCAGATCTCTGTACTGGGATGAATGTGCGACATTGTTCTGCATTCTGTCCATCAATTGTTGTTTTTGCATTTGTCACCCCGAGTGGGACGGGTATGCCCAGACGTGGGTCCCGTGCTCTCCATGCCACTGGAGACAAGCTATCCTGGCTGATGAGGGCTGAAAGCCCGAAACCGGTCCTAGGATGCTTGTTTCCAGTCCAGGGAGGACCTGGCCTGGCAGTTCGGGCTGGACTGTTCCCATTGGGCGCAGGGTCAAGACTGATTTGCATATGGCTGGGTCCAAACTGGAATGGCATGGTGAGCAAAAAAACGATGGATTTAGGCCCAGATCTCTGTACTGGGGTGAATGTACAACATTGTTCTGCATTCTGTCCATCAATTGTTGTTTTTGCATTTGTCACCCCGAGTGGGACGGGTATGCCCAGACGTGGGTCCCGTGCTCTCCATGCCACTCGAGTCAAGCTATCCTGGCTGATGAGGGCTGAAAGCCCGAAACCGGTCCTAGGATGCTTGTTTCCAGTCCAGGGAGGACCTGGCCTGGCAGTTCGGGATGGACTGTTCCCATTGGGCGCAGGGTCAAGACTGATTTGCATATGGCTGGGTCCAAACTGGAATGGCATGGTGAGCAAAAAACGATGGATTTAGGCCCAGATCTCTGTACTGGGGTGAATGTACGACATTGTTCTGCATTCTGTCCATCAATTGTTGTTTTTGCATTTGTCACCCCGAGTGGGACGGGTATGCCCAGACGTGGGTCCCGTGCTCTCCATGCCACTGGAGTCAAGCTATCCTGGCTGATGAAAGCTGAAAGCCCGAAACCGGTCCTAGGATGCTTGTTTCCAGTCCAGGGAGGACCTGGCCTGGCAGTTCGGGCTGGACTGTTCCCATTGGGCGCAGGGTCAAGACTGATTTGCATATGGCTGGGTCCAAACTGGAATGGCATGGTGAGCAAAAACGATGGATTTAGGCCCAGATCTCTGTACTGGGGTGAATGTATGACATTGTTCTGCATTCTGTCCATCAATTGTTGTTTTTGCATTTGTCACCCCGAGTGGGACGGGTATGCCCAGACGTGGGTCCCGTGCTCTCCATGCCACTGGAGTCAAGCTATCCTGGCTGATGAGGGCTGAAAGCCCGAAACCGGTCCTAGGATGCTTGTTTCCAGTCCAGGGAGGACCTGGCCTGGCAGTTCGGGCTGGACTGTTCCCATTGGGCGCAGGGTCAAGACTGATTTGCATATGGCTGGGTCCAAACTGGAATGGCATGGTGAGCAAAAAAACGATGGATTTATGCCCAGATCTCTGTACTGGGGTGAATGTACGACATTGTTCTGCATTCTGTCCATCAATTGTTGTTTTTGCATTTGTCACCCCGAGTGGGACGGGTATGCCCAGACGTGGGTCCCGTGCTCTCCATGCCACTGGAGTCAAGCTATCCTGGCTGATGAGGGCTGAAAGCCCGAAACCGGTCCTAGGATGCTTGTTTCCAGTCCAGGGAGGACCTGGCCTGGCAGTTCGGGCTGGACTGTTCCCATTGGGCGCAGGGTCAAGACTGATTTGCATATGGCTGGGTCCAAACTGGAATGGCATGGTGAGCAAAAAACGATGGATTTAGGCCCAGATCTCTGTACTGGGGTGAATGTACGACATTGTTCTGCATTCTGTCCATCAATTGTTGTGTTTTCATGGGAACAGTCCAGCCCGAACTGCCAAGCCATGTCTTCCCTGGACCGGAAACAAGCATCCTGGGACCGGTTTCGGGTTCATAACCCTCATCTGCCAGGCTATCTTGAATCCAGTGGCAAAGTGAGCAAGGGACCCACGTCTGGGCATACCCTGCCAACTTAGGGCGAACAAAGCGATACCAAAGGGGATGATGGACGGAGCGTTAGAGCAAATCAAACACTCACCCCCAGTCAACTGATCTGAGTTTAATCCATCATAATTCTTTAGCTCATTCCACCACCCCAGTTCAGACATGGCCATATGCAAATCAATCTGACCCTGTGCCTCATGGGAACAGTCCAGCCCGAACTGCCAAGCCATGTCTTCCCTGGACCGGAAACAAGCATCCTGGGACCGGTTTCGGGTTCATAACCCTCATCAGCCAGGCTATCTTGAATCCAGTGGCAAAGTGAGCAAGGGACCCACGTCTGGGCATACCCTGCCAACTTAGGGCGAACAAAGCGATACCAAAGGGGATGATGGACGGAGCGTTAGAGCAAATCAAACACTCACCCCCAGTCAACTGATCTGGGTTTAATCCATCATCATTCTTTAGCTCACTCCACCACCCCAGTTCAGACATAGCCATATGCAAATCAGTCTGACCCTGTGCCTCATGGGAACAGTCCAGCCCGAACTGCCAAGCCATGTCTTCCCTGGACCGGAAACAAGCATCCTGGGACCGGTTTCGGGTTCATAACCCTCATCTGCGAGGCTATCTTGAATCCAGTGGCAAAGTGAGCAAGGGACCCACGTCTGGGCATACCCTGCCAACTTAGGGCGAACAAAGCGATACCAAAGGGGATGATGGACGGAGCGTTAGAGCAAATCAAACACTCACCCCCAGTCAACTGATCTGGGTTTAATCCATCATAATTCTTTAGCTCATTCCACCACCCCAGTTCAGACATGGCCATATGCAAATCAGTCTGACCCTGTGCCTCATGGGAACAGTCCAGCCCGAACTGCCAAGCCATGTCTTCCCTGGACCGGAAACAAGCATCCTGGGACCGGTTTCGGGTTCATAACCCTCATCAGCCAGGCTATCTTGAATCCAGTGGCAAAGTGAGCAAGGGACCCACGTCTGGGCATACCCTGCCAACTTAGGGCGAACAAAGCGATACCAAAGGGGATGATGGACGGAGCGTAGAGCAAATCAAACACTCACCCCCAGTCAACTTGTCAGGGTATGCCCAGACGTGGGTCCCTTGCTCACTTTGCCACTGGATTCAAACTAGCCTGGCTGATGACGGCTGAATGGCCAGAAACCGGTCCCAGGATGCTTGTTTCCGGTCCAGGGAAGACATGGCTTGGCAGTTCGGGCTGGACTGTTCCCATGAAGCACAGGGTCAGACTGATTTGCATATGGCCATGTTTGAACTGGGGTGGTGGAGTGAGCTAAAGAATGATGATGGATTAAACCCAGATCAGTTGACTGGGGGTGAGTGTTTGATTAGCTCAAACGCTCCGTCCATCATCCCCTTTGGTATCGCTTTGTTCGCCCTAAGTTGGCAGGGTATGCCCAGACGTGGGTCCCTTGCTCACTTTTCCACTGGATTCAAGATAGCCTGGCTGATGACGGCTGAATAGCCAGAAACCGGTCCCAGGATGCTTGTTTCCGGTCCAGGGAAGACATGGCTTGGCAGTTCGGGCTGGACTGTTCCCATGAGGCACAGGGTCAGACTGATTTGCATATGGCCATGTCTGAACTGGGGTGGTGGAGTGAGCTAAAGAATGATGATGGATTAAACCCAGATCAGTTGACTGGGGGTGAGTGTTTGATTAGCTCAAACGCTCCGTCCATCATCCCCTTTGGTATCGCTTGTTCGCCCTAAGTTGGCAGGGTATGCCCAGATGTGGGTCCCATGCTCACTTTGCCACTGGATTCAAGCTAGCCTGGCTGATGACGGCTGAATAGCCAGAAACTGGTCCCAGGATGCTTGTTTCCGGTCCAGGGAAGACATGGCTTGGCAGTTCGGGCTGGACTGTTCCCATGAGGCACAGGGTCAGACTGATTTGCATATGGCCATGTCTGAACTGGGGTGGTGGAGTGAGCTAAAGAATGATGATGGATTAAACCCAGATCAGTTGACTGGGGGTGAGTGTTTGATTAGCTCAAACGCTCCGTCCATCATCCCCTGTGGTATCGCTTTGTTCGCCCTAAGTTGTTTGCCCAGACGTGGGTCCCTTGCTCACTTTGCCACTGGATTCAAGCTAGCCTGGCTGATGACGGCTGAATAGCCAGAAACCGGTCCCAGGATGCTTGTTTCCGGTCCAGGGAAGACATGGCTTGGCAGTTCGGGCTGGACTGTTCCCATGAGGCACAGGGTCAGACTGATTTGCTTACGGCCATGTCTGAACTGGGGTGGTGGAGTGAGCTAAAGAATGATGATGGATTAAACCCAGATCAGTTGTCTGGGGGTGAGTGTTTGATTAGCTCAAACGCTCCGTCCATCATCCCTTTTGGTATCGCTGCAAGGTTACTAGCTGCGTTCCATGGTCTGAAAATGCATACATATGTGTCTAAAGGTGTCTAAATGGGCCATTACACTGGTATGTCATAGTGCTTAGTTTAGATTTAGAACGTTGCGTAGATGCTCCATATTTAATGCAATTTTACCATACTTGTTTTTCATGTGGACATTGCCCATTTTCTCAATGTGAAATAGAGAGCTTCAGGGCTACTGATGCAGAAAGAAAGTGTCATGACAACATGGTTGTAGCTCTTTAACAAGTGTATGTGATTCATTATGGTAGTAACAGTGTAAAGTGTATGGCAAGTTATTCCTCACGTGGAAACAAATCACTCAGATTTATTGAGCAAATACAGCATCACATGTTTAGAAATATTGGGCAACAGACAAGAAGCCCTTTTCATGTGAATAAAGTGTCAATCTGGGTGTTGTTAAGTATTTTAGCGGTACCACACTTCAAATATGGAAGTGGTATAACTGTAACAGAACTTGTGTATCATACCAAACTACACTTTGCATAGACATTCAACACAATGTCACTAGGTTAGCCATCACATTGCAGTCATTCACAACAGATTGATGTTGGAAATGTAGCAGTAATATCCCAGCTTTAGGTGTATCTTGATTACATCCTAAAAAAACACAATTAACATCTTACCATGTGGTGGTGCAGTGGAGTGAAACATTTCTCTATCGTCCAAGCATTCCCTTACTATTACAACATACCTTAGGTATAGCTGTTGGAATCCTGTGCAGGGGTGTCTGACCCTCTATCATTGGTATCCATGTCAGACTTATGTAGAATGGAATGACAGTGGCCCCATTAGACTAATGAAATGGAGGTTTGCGTGGATGTAGGGCAGCTAATGTATTGATTCAAACTTTGCTACAAAACAATAGCTCACAGCCTGTCATATGCACATTGTGAGGGTAGCTGTCCTCATGGCAGGGAACTTGTGCTGTGGCCTATCATATATCCCATGGATGGCAGCCTGCACATCTCAGTTATTAATGTATTTGATAGACCACAGAGTGACTGTATCATTTATGATTAGGCTTTCCTGTTTTCAGTTTCTATTTTTGGTCAATTCTGGTGGGGTTTTTTCAGTGTTTTCAAGTGATTTCAATACCTTCAAAAAACAGTGGTTATCAGTGGTTACATATTTTTGTGCCATTAAAAACAACAGAAACAGTGTTTTTCCGGTGCTTATGGAACTTTTTGCTTTTATTATTGCTTGCTTTCTGCACTGATAGTGCATTATATATAGGCAGTGTACGTACAGTGTAAATGAGGTCCAAATACATTTTTACAAATCAAACTTATCGTAGTACACCATACAATACTTCTTCAGTGAAGAGATCGTGTTTGAGCTTCATTGGTAGAACGGCGACTTGCACCGGTAAGAAGAATCTTTTCGTATCATTACATATGGAATGGTGACTGACAGACGGCAGGTCGAGGGAGCAGAAAGTACGGGAAACTAAGGGGCTTATTTATGAGCCCTTGCGTCACTTTTTGTGACGCACCAGTGGCGTAAAAAATGCGCCTGGTTGCGTCATATTTACAAAGTGACGCATCTAGGTAGATGCGTCACTTTGTAAACCCCCTACGCAACATTATACCTGCGCCAGGTATAATGTATGCAAGGGGGGCGTTTTGACGCAACAAAGAGTCGTAGAAGTGACGCAGTGAAATCTATAAGATTTCACTGCGCCATTTCTTGGATGCTAATGCGTCAAAATCTTACGCCTGCCTCATGGCAGGCGTAAGACTGTTGCAGGCTCTAACAACATGGGACTTGCCCATGTGAAAGTACACATTGCTGGAGTTGCATCACTTTTGTGACACACTCCAGCAATGCGTCACTTTTGCGCCTACAGATATGTCAGAAATACTGACGTATCTGTGACTCCTTGCGACATGATGCGTCATACTGTAAATATGACGCATTCAGCATGTCGCAAGGAAGGCGCAATGAAAAGTGACGCATCGCTGTTTTCACGCAGCAATGCGTCACTTTTCATAAATGAGTCCCTAAGTGTATTGAAGACACGTTATTTAAATGTACTAAATACCCATTAAACAACTGGGCATACTGCTTCCGTAAGTGCTGGTGATTTACAACCCCGTAGCTGTGATTAATGGATTGCCAAATATAGTCAGTAAAGCTTGATGATCAGTTACCAGCGCTAAAGGCATTCCGTGTTCATAAGCCCATACCGTGGCTAAACTTTCTTTTCCAGGTTGTGAATAATCATGTTCTGTTTGGGACAAACTCTTATTTGCATATGCCACAATATGGCTTTGAGCGTTTAGGTGTCCATTGTGTTGTGCAAGGATAGGATAGTGCCTTAACCGACTGGGCTAGCGTCAACAACCACTTCTGTATGAAGCTTCAAATTGAAGTATGCCATTTTAGTAGCATTCTCAATGGCTTGTTTGATTTTCTCAAAACTTTTCACACATTCATGTGAATAATGAAATAAAACAATCTTTTTCATCAAGTTTCGCAATAGTGGCAAAGTCTTGTATATATCTAGAACAGTAACTGGCCATGCCATGAAATGAAGGCACCATAGAAACATCTTGTGGGGGATCAGCATTTGACAGGGCAGTACTTTCGCAGGATCGAGTTTCATGCCCCCATCAGAAAAGATATGGACAAAGAATTTTTAGCTTTGTCTTATGGAACTCACACTTGTCTGCATTCAAAGTCAAATCTGCATCAGCAAGTAAATGACATACTTGTGCAAGAGCTTTATCGTGTTCTTTTGGGGTAGCTCTGAAAGCCAATATGACATTGCCATAATTGAACACATTCATGACTGGCTGTATGATGTGTCAAATGACGTCTTGAAAAAGTTCTCCAGCTGATGGCACACCGCCTGATTTAAGATCTGGAAGTATCTTGGCCCGCCATCTCTTTTCTGTCGGTTTCTCCGTACACCTACTAACCACTTTAGATGCTGGCGGGTCAATGTACGATAGTCTGTCCGAGTGCCACTGCCTCCGTCCGATTTTTCCGTCCACTTCCACCGGGCCATAGGCAAAAGCGACTGTTGAAGGAAATACATCCAAGATTTCCACCTGGCCAATCACGATGTGTCTTCTTGCTGATGTAACTGTGGCAGTTAAACCTCCACATCTGAGTTGGCAGCGTCGTAGGTCTATAAGGTAGAAACTTACCTTATTCTTTTTACACTGCCATTTACGACATGAACCCAATCATCCAAGTCCTTCCTTTGCTGCTGCTACATGGCCACGAAGCTAATCAACCCCGTCATCGCCAGAATCGAAGGTAAGCTTCTTTTTCACTTGTTTCCATTTGCATTGTCTGTTTGCATAGCTCATGACTCGTGTATTTTGAGAAATCTCTCTTACAAGCAATATTTCACTAATGTGTAATGTATATGTGGGCAATGTTCTTATTTAAGAAATTTAAAGAAACACACCTGTATAATTTTATTTTAATTTTTAATTTAGTGCAAGCTGCCTTCATGAGGAGGAGCACAGGTCCATTGCCAAGGGGGATGCTCTCTCCCCTAAATAAAATGCTGGGTGGTCTAGTGGGCATTCTGCCATGCGCCAAGGGCAGACTGGAGGAAAATGCCTCCTATCTGCCTGCAATGGGGGCAGAAAGACTTGAGGGATGTAGTTGTCTGGGTGGGGGCCAGGCCCGATGCAGTGGAGGCCTGCCCCCAACCATTTTGCACTTTAAAGGATAATCTCCGGTGTCTAGTGGGCTTTCAGCCTCCCCCTGGGAGGCAGATTGGAGGTAAGAGCCTGCAATCTGCTGCCAGGGGGGCAGAAGGACGTTTGGGCCGCGGGAGGGGAGAGCACAAGCCCATTGCAAGGAGGAAGCTCCCTCCTCAAACAAATAGTCCCTGGTATCTAGTGTAGTGGATCATTGCTTGGGGATTTCCCTCCTGCAGCTATCCCCAAGCAGGGATCCACTAGGAAAAAGTACCATTCGAAAGAGGAGATTATTCCCTTTCGAACGATTCCTCTCCCATCTGCTTCGGTGTTTGGTGGGTTGAAATATGCTCCTGAGCACTAAAGCAGTGAAAGTGAAATGAGCCCTCCGGCTCATTTCACCTTCACTTCCTCTGAAATGTCATCAGCGTGCCACGTGTGCCTGTCATCATTTAAGAGAAAAAAAATATATAGCCTCGGGAACTCAGGAAGTTCTTCCCCAGCTCCCAAGGCTAAAATAACAAAATCCCTCTGCTGATGGCCTGGAGTTGTCCTCGACACATGAGCACTGGTGCTGAGGACAGCTCCAGCCATATTCAGCACTGAAGTGGGTAATAGCTCAATCTTATGCCACAATCAGTCGTCTATATACTCCCTTAAGAATTCCTGACAGATAGCATTTATGTGTTCCCACACAGTTAACTTTCTACCATCTGGTTGTCTCAATTACAATATACGTGTTTGGGATCTCTCCCGTTTTAACAGCCAGGCTAACAGGCAGCCTGATTTATCTACCTAAACAATCGATGTCTGCCCTACATGTACATGTATTTTTCCAATTTATTCATGTGCCTTCTACCTACCTTTGTATTTCTAATAGTTTGCGTGCACTATCAAGGTCTGCGCCAGCTTTCTTTTCCAAGTTAGCCATTAGCAATTCCATATCAAGTAGTGTCTTCTCTAGCTGTCTTCTAACCCCAAATATGTATGACATACATTATCCTCCAAGAGCCATCTTATAGGCCTCCAGTCCAATTGCTCTACTACCGGTTGATTCATGGTTAGCTCTGAAAAACTGTTCAGTAACCTCCTGCACAGCTGCGACAAAGGTTGAATCTGACAAAGTCCCCTTCTTTAATCACCTTAAGGGTATTTGCGGTCTGAGTAGTCTTACTTTAGCCACATAAAGTACTGCAGTATGGTCAGATAAAATCTAGGCCTGGTTGGAGTTCATGGAGTTCTGCTATGAGGAACTCCGCAGAGTCGCAAAAAGTCTCTGCTGTGTTTGTCTTTGTGTTCTACAACGCTAAAAAAAAATTCTGAATAGCATGCTGCTCACACTCAGAGGTAAGTTACGTTTAGTTTGCGCTGATATATTATTGTGTGATCCTGTTTCTAGTGTCTGTTAGGCAAGTACTCATCGCTATCTAATCATACTCATCTTTGGAGCTCGCTTTGGCTGATTAATTAAGAAGCCATTGCAGAAGTTCTCCTGTCACTAAAGTGAACCAGTGAGCAGCGCATTCTCTCTGTGCCTTTGTTTATGTGGCTTGTACAGTTCCAAGTTATTTATTTCACAGCGATATGGGGTATGCATCTATGCAATGCAAAAAAGGGAGACTGAGTTGGTCCATCAAGGGGGTTGAGAACTGGGAATAGAATCAAAGATCATTCACTGCAGTGCATTACTTCCAAATAAGTTATTGTCACAGAAATTTGGAATAGGGATTTCAGGATTGGTATGGGCAACTCAACGATAGTCGATAAACTCGAGTCAAAAATAGTAATACTACAGGCGATCTGTTTTAGAGAAGTAAAATGTGACTGCATTTGCTTGTCATATAAATATTTTGTGGAAATTATTAACTGAATCACTAATCTATTTTTTTTTATTCTTCTTAATTTCTTACATTAACACCCAAGGGCAAGAAGAGGGACATTATCGAGGGTCCGGGAGAAGCTGGTCAGCAAGCGCCTACTACCAGCGCCGCTGCCGAGGGTTCTGTTGACCCCAGTAAGTCCTATCAGATTGCAGGCCCAAGTAAGCTAGTATTATACAAAACTAAATTCATCATGTATGTTTGTTGAGAAAACATTCTTTTTTCCTGCTCATGCTCTAACCCAGGTGAGTTCTCGAGAGAATGGCCATGGTCCTCATGAATACCTCCCCCCCCAATGCAGTGTGATGGTGTCTTGTTCATTTATAGTTACAGTATACCAGCAGTTTCGCTTGACAGTGCAGCAAGGTCGAAAAAAAGTATGAGGTCCCACTCCCATTGCATTTGTCAACCAACACCATATGTCTTTCATTGACCATTATTCCACCCCTGGCTTTTCTAACTTTGTGAACCAATCAAATGCACAGAGTGATAGTTAGAAGATATTGCAGTGCTAATTAAACTCTAGTGCTGTATTGCAGTTGTATTTGTGGTGGCGTATCTGGCATCTAAAATATGCATAATGTTTTATTCTAGCCACATAGAACACTAGTGATGCCAGCTCCAGTACCATTGCAGGAGGCGACAGGTCAGTTGGAAGGGGAGAAGTGGCAGCAGGGACGGGCACTGGTAAGTCACATAATTTCTTGCAATTACTATACTCACTAGCTAGTACCAGGGTGTCATCATCAACATATGGCTGTGAAGTTAACCCCCCCAGCTTTACCAGCTGCAGCGGTGGTTGAGTTATTATGGCCTCTTTTATTTACAACTCAGCAAAAGCTCACATAATGAGCATTGATGGCTTGAGGGAAACATGAAAGAATGAAGGCTAAAAGAAAGGAAATGCTATATGAGTAAAAGGGTGGGTGGGTGAAAGGGTGCGTGGGTGGGTAAAGGGATGGATGGGCAAAAGGATGGTTTGAATAAAGGGTGGCTATTAAATGGATGGATAATGGATTGGAAATTTTGGTGAAAGACAGAGGGGCATAGTATCAAGGCGGCGCTATGAAATTATCGCCGCTTTTGCGTCCGTTTTCGGGCGAAAAGCGGCGATAATTTCATCGCCTTATCAGCAAAGACACGCTATCGCGTGTTTTGCTGACTTAGCGCCCGTTTCCAGCACGCCTAACTTTGCATTGCTAATGAGATGCAAAGTAGGCGTGGCTGTGAAACCAACCAGGGAAAATATCGCGAAGGCAGCTTCGCGATATTAACAAGGAAGGGTAGCGATTTTTTAAATCGCGTTAAGTATGACTTAACGCAGGAATTTAACGTCTGTTAAATTCCTGACTAAGGCATACTTAACATGGGGGTGGATTCTGTGGCTAAGACCACAGGCCCTATCATCTAGGATATCGCCGTTTTCCACCATGGAAAATGGCGATATCCACACTATCTCTGGAATTTTTATCGCTTCGGCGATCCGCGTTGTTGATAATGCGGTAACCGGGCGATACATTCCAGAGATAGCCGGCGATAAATATGCAAGCGCTAAGCGCGCTTTGCGATATTTATCGCCGGCCCTTGTTAATATGCCCCTGGATGAGAGAAAGTACAGCTCACTCATGGTGGTTATGGGTGAATTAGTATGAAAGGATGAATTAATATTTGAATTATTTGATGAATAAGCAAGGCAGCTCTTCTCATGAGGAGCATGCAGCTCATCTAAGTTGCTTACTTGGTTTATGCAGGGTTCAAAGCTATGGTTCTAAGTGGGGGGGTATTTTTTAGTCTTTGTGCTACTCCTTTGATTCACTGTATTTGTTAAGTGAGCCAGATGTATCCCACCCATCATTCATCATCCCTTCTCCCCGTCCAAGGCATTTTTGCCACCTATGACTGAAGTGCAGTATGGGTCAATTCGTGACTGCAGTGTTGGCTGTGTAATGTGCGTCTGCTTCAGTTAATGCAGCATTTACCATTTTTTCAATACATTGCAAAGCGAACACACAAGGTGTGTCGTTTCCCTTCGCCCACTGAGTCACCTCTTAGTACTTCACTCCTTACTTTTTTCCTAAGTTCTTCTATCCCAGCCTGCCAAATTGGAAAATCCATTCTTGGCATGTGCCACATTTTATTTTATAACCATGTGAAGTGAAGTGATTCCAGAATATATTTCATGGTTTCCCATAACAGATTCTTTTTACACTTTTTCAGATTTTTCCCTTTCGAATTGAACAGTGACTGAACAAGCCAAATATGACGAATCGATGATCAGGGTAGTGGCCCACTATTCTATATCAAAAAAGCTCTTCCTTACCTGCCTAATCCCTCTACCCAAACCTGCAGTAGAATAAGTCAAGTTTCCTTTCCTTGCTTACTGACCAGTGAATGAATTTGTTGGAAATAATATGAGGTGGTGGGTGAGGCCACTGAGTAGATTGGGAGTAAGTGCATGATTTGATATCAAGTGTGGCATATGGGATACACAGTGTTAAATGAGCCAAATACAATCTATATAGCCCGTTCTTTTCCCTGTAGTGAAGTCCATCAGATTCATTTTATCCCAACTTCTACTTACAGCAGACAGGATAATATTAATATCTGCATTTCATACGTGAGGTATGTGACATAGTATCTTATTTATTATTCATCTTCCTCTTTGGAGTCAGGGTAGAAAGAGAAATGCATTTGTAGAAAAAAAGGGCCATTGGAATTAAAAATAGATAATTGTCAAGTACAGCTGCCCCAGCTGCAGACAGTAGCAAACTGCCCGACGCGCTGGCTAGCAATGAGCATGACTTCATTATTTTAGCACAACACACAACTTGTATTCCATATATGCATAATGCCATATTCATTAATGAGATGTCATTTATTTTTCAACTAAAAGTCTCTGTTTATAGTTTCTTGAAAAGTCTTTAGAAGAAAAAAATAATCAAATCACTGTTTTTTGCATCCGGTGTTATTCTGCCTTTTAATACTTTTCTGCCACACAGTCAGTGCTTTTTTATGCAAAGCAGGTGTGAGTAAAACATAAAATTAGCCTTGTGACTCTCCTAATCATAATCACATCAAATTCCAATGGCCCTAGGGGACCAGCAATGTACTGCTACCGTGCCACCCAGAAAATTAAAACAATTGTTTGCACAGAGCATTATTCACAATTTGTCTATTTTGTTTTTCTCAATATAGATGCTCCTGCTGGTCCAGCCGGAACACCCAACAGGCAGGCGACAGCGGCCTGTTTGCGGCGGCAAAGCTGGAGCATATCCAGTGGTCCTGTAAGATGAGGAGGAGGAAACAAACGCACCTCAGCTAGGCCCCAGTGCAGCCAGTCCCCTCAGCCTCCAGCCTCCCAGCCATCCTATCACTGGTGCCAGCCAACTGCTGCCACCCACTCCCACACTGACAACAGGCCATTGCTGCACCACATCCTGCAGTAGCTGGACACCATCGAGGGTCGGCTCACCACGATGGAGCAGAGCTGGACCAGCTTTGGACCTACATCCTTAATGCCCTCTTTTAGCTATTATTTTTAATTTTTTGTTTTGGTGGGAGGGACTTGTTTGTTGGGGCTGGGTGGAGAAGGTGGGGAAGGAGTTGGGAGTGGAGTGACTTTTTCCTCGGACCTTTTGAACTTTGGGACTTTAGGGCTTGGGTCAGTGTTGTTTGAGGAGAGGGTTGGGCATGTTGTTTGGGTAGAGAGGGCGGGTTTCTTTGTAAAACAATAAAGGGGGAAACCATTTTATTTAAATCTAAATTTATGCCTGAAGAAGTTTGTTTTACTTTTACTTTGCACTGCTGCCTTCAGCTAGTTTCACACAGCCAGTTTATGAGAGAATGTAGTGCTTAGTTATAGAGTTATACTTTTCTAACTATCTTATCTTAGGGAGAATTAAGCCATGACGACATACATTGTCTACAACAACCTATATAAACAATAGTAGCAGTCAGTTACTTACTTACTAAGTTAACTAGTTCAGTTTTATCCATACTAGTTGTCTTACCTGAATATAGATAGATGAAGCAATAACAAGGAAGGCATCACAACTTCACAAGCGAGGTCCCACTTCCAGTTCCACCCAGGTGAGCTCCAACTGTAGGATTAATCTAAATAATTGATTATCCATTGTAGGTAACTAAATGGGAATAAAAAGACTGAGTTAGTAGGTTATATTTTATCAAAGCTTTACAAAGAATTGACACCTGTTTACTATATGATAACACAACGAGAATGCCTGATAGTGCTAACATATAAAAAATAGCAATACTAGTAATAAAACCTAGTAGTATTGTGTGCGAAATCCTCGAGTTATAAAAAATGGACTCAAAGCTCGGAGTGGACAAGCTTAGGTTAGACATTTATGATCATGCAACACAAGGCCTGAAAGATGCTGAAGACTGATGTTCTTCATTCTATATCTAAAATATGGATCGCTTTTAATTCGTGCGTGAGTAAATGGGACCAGTGTGGGTATTGCTTAGAAGATCCTGCAGTAAGTTGGTGTTGCTTTCACCGCATCCACTCCACCAAGTGTGTGATCCATTGATGGTGTAAATTAGCCCACAGTCAGGGGGAAGAGGGTTAGGAGTTTGATGAATGTATTGGAAGGGGTATTTGGTGAAAGGTTTGACAAAGACAAACACTGCACAAGGACAACATTCATCTGGGCAATGAGCAGCAGCACATCATTCACCATCAATCTGTTGTGAAAGGAAACAAAGGAATGAATATGACAGAGTTCAGACAAATGCATTACAGCAGTACTTCTGCCCTCAAGACCCAAGTTATCAGATATCTAAATGTTCTGTCTTCTAGGTTGGGGAGTGCACCCACCCACCCAGTTCTCCAAATATGATTGTTAAAAGAAAAATGATACTGTATTTCAAAATGAAGTGGTGCATCTGCATTCTCCGCGGGAATGTCCACTCTTTGGAGCCTGTCTGGACTGGCCCGATAGGATAGCAGGAGTGTCGTTGAGCCCTTCGTTCATGCAGGAGACTAGAAGAAGGCCTGCAGATTGTAAAAGAGAAACTGTATTTTAGAACAAACAAGAAGGACAAAAGGAAGGTAAGCTTCATGAGGAGCCTATCAAGAAGACTCAGAGGCAGAGCAAAAGAAAACAAGAGGGGGACTCAGAGTTTCACTTTTGTCACAAGTCAACACACACACACACACACACACAGAGTAGCATTTCGCAAACACACCTCTCTCTATCCCACATAGCTGAGTACTAGGCCTCAGATTTTTGGTGTTCCTTTGAACTGAAATCGATAACGTCTTGCTTATAGCTGTTGATGAGGTAGTCATGGAGCTCCCACTGCTCCCACTCTGGGTTCTTCCATCCTCCTCCTGAGTCCTGAGTGACTCTGAGTAACTCCAAGCCAGACCAGTCACCATCATGACCCGAGTAAGTAGGCGTGTAGTGCACTGTTGTGGAAGAACAAGTAGAGAAAAAGAATTGCATTATTTTGCATAGGTTTTTGTTTGTTAACTAAAGTGAATGTTCTGGTTTCTGAAGAACCAGAAAAAAGGAGAGGACCCTGCAATTAACTCTGGCTAAGTGTGAAAGGGCTGATCTCCTCCAGGGAAAAAATTATCAGCCATCACTCAGGCTCCAAACATTGCAAATCAATAATCATCTCATGAAATTTCCTATACTATAGTTGAACACTCCCTCCCTCACTGTCACCCTCCAAATCAATCATCACTCACAGTCACTCGATAACCTGATCACTAATTGGTCCAATGGTTACCTGTTCCAATCCAAGCACAGTGGTAGGTACCCTATCTCCCCTTTAATGCGAGCATCAGATGGGAATTTGACAGTCTTTTGAATCAAAACGATTGTCTGGGGCATCCTAGATGATGAAAAAAACTGAAGCATCATAGGAGTGGACCATACAGGTTAATTCATTTTCGATAAGTACGTTTGTGAAGGCCAATTACCTCCAGGTAAAAAACTATCGCCAATTACTCAGGCCCCAAACTTTGCAAATCAATCATCTCAGGCAAGTTCCCACATTACAGTTCAACACCCTCCATCACTGTCTGTGACCACATGAATCATCAATCATCATCACTCACACAATCAGTCACCCATCATTGCCTCTTCCAATCCAAGCATGGGTAGTTAGGTATTAGGTATTCATCTTTGATGCAGACAGCATATTGGAATTTGGTATTGGCAGGCAGTCTTGTAGATAATAAATGATTTTCTGGGGCAGACCATCTACTGCTAAGTGATGCAAAAAGGGATGTGCAACAGGCATGCAAGGGGGCAGGCATTGTCCCCAATGTATTGAAGGTATTGTGAAGGCATCTTCAATGCACACTGTTCCAACTACAATGCGGCAATATATGTGACTTAAAAAAGGTGGGGCAAGTAAATCTGACACAAAAATAATAATGTTACGCTAGCTATTTTTTTCTTTTCGAAGATAGAACTAAGTTCAATGAGAAATAATTGAAAAGTTATATAGGGGAGCTGGCATACTTAGTCTGGGAAGTAAAGCTCACCCAGAAGTTGATCAGCTAACACATTTGATTCAATTTTGGACCAATTACCCTCCTCATCTTCTTGTGCTACTGTTTCAGGAACAGTGTAATTGTTTGGTATAAAATGTTGGTTCATTTTGATCATAGTCAATCTCTCCACGTTTTGAGGCAAGAGACTGGTCCTTCTCCATGTAACAACCACACCAGCTGCACTGAAGACAATTTCAGCAGACACACTGGTGACAGAACAAGCCAGATACTTTATTGCCAGCCTGCTGAGCTCTGGCCATTGGCGCATCTTCTCATCCCAATACATCAATACATGTTGATCCACATAGACCTCTTTTGGATCATCCAGATACTCCTGGAACATCCTGTGGATGGTCATTGGTACCTCCACTTGCTCAAACTGTTTTGCCATTGCCTCTTGACTGGACTTGAGCCCTGCCAGTTGAAACCAATACAATGCAGAGGTTGGATCCGGTCCTCCTGTTGCTGTTCTGCCGGTGTTCTGGTTGATAGTGTTGTTAGCTGCTGTGAGACAAGACTGCCTTCTCTGGAAGTTGAAGGCGGCACCCTACAACTGCGGGGTGGGACTCGAAATTCCAACCCTTCTTCTTCTAAGTCTCTGGCTTGCTCTACAATCCACCTCTTGTATTTTAAAGCATCCGCTTCAGAAAAAGGAATGAAAGAGGGCAGAATATTTTTGTACTGTGGGTCAAATAGTGTGGCACAGATGTACTCTTTGGATGCGATGTTGTCATGTTGCAGCCTTGTATTACAAGCCAAGTAGAGGATTAAGGTCTCAACCAAGGCATGCGCTTCTGTGTTTTCATTCAAACCTGTGGGGGCAAAGCTTGCAGACACCTTTTTTACCTGGTACTGTAGGAGATGCAACAATGCAATAGCTTGGCCCATCGTACTGTTTCCTTTGCTAACTTCCCATGTGAAACCTCAAAAGTGAGAAGCATCTGTGTCAGGCATTTGACTAGGCCCTATTTGTCCGCATCAATGGCCATAGCTTTTCCAACTGCATCCCCTCCTCTTAGAATATCAGTCATTGATCTGTTTGTACTGTTCAAACAGATGTTGCCACATGTGAAAGGTTGAGTTCCAGTGTGGTGACACCTCCTGTATTAGGGCTTTAACTGGTGCTCTATTATTATTAACCCTGGGCGGTGTACTCCGCTCTGCTCACGGAGTTTGTGGAGTTTTCCGCACTCCGCTTTACGCGGAGATCGCGGAGATCCAAAAAACTCCGCCCTGCGTAGCAGAGCGGAGTTTTTTGCCTCGCTCGCGTTCGTCAACGTCAAGTTAACCGCAAGCGAGGAAAATCAACCACCCGGCAAGATTTTTCCTCGTTTGAGATCGCCAACATCAAGTTGGCGAGTGCGAGTGTGGAAAATCAACCTCCCGGCGAGATTTCTCAACGCGGGGGCGTCAGGTTTCTCATTGCGAGTGGTCGCATATGCTTGCGACCGTTTGCATTGAGAAACAGCCCGTTTGCGTTGAGAAAGCTGCCGCTTGAGTAAAAATCTACTTGAGCGGCATAAAAGGAAAGCAGGGACCACTTGCGCTGTGCATGGTGCCGTTCGCGATGACTGCACAGTGCGGACAAGCATCCGGCACTGTGAAATCACGGCGAACAGCATTTTTCTATCGTACTCCGCCGCTTGTGGAGCTCCGCGTAGTGAGGTGGAGTTTTTTTTGCACTTCGCTGTGTTCCGCGTAGTGCAACTCCGCGAACTCCACCCAGGGTTAATTATTATGCTGAATAATCCGCAAGTGCTTCCAGGCTTTAAAGGAATGGCTGAAATGAGTACAGATTCTTCTGCAGGTGGTGAGTATGTTGCTGACTATGTCTTCATTTTTTGAGGAAGTCTTGCACGGCCAGGGTGATGTAATGGGCCAAACATAGGACCCTGAAATAGCCTCCTTCTGACATGGCCTTGACTATGTTACTGCGATTGTCCGTGGCAACAAATCTAATTTTGAGACCAGCCACACATACACCTTGCTGTTAAATTTCTACAATATGTTTACAGCTGTATGTTATTTCCATTCTCTCTTCCGTAAAACCTTAAAGACCTGGCTCTTCTCACAGACGTCAGGATGAGCTTGTTTTTGTTTTGGTCTGTTCCTCGCAGTCTGCTAATAGCGCCTTGATGCCCTTGGGCTAAGTCCACGCTCTACAAGTCCAATACTTACTTACTTACTTACTTATTTCTCCATGGCAGACATGGCCACTATTACATGCCGCCGAATGCTCTTAAAACTTTCTTTAGGGCCAAGACCTCCCGATATCATTTGCTTTACCCGCACAAAAGAGATCGAGTGTGCAGGGATGCACATGTAATCAGTCACCTGACAAATGGTCAACATGTCTGTCATCAGGTGGATAGTGTGAACAACTCTTTACTGCAAAGCTTTTCCAACCAACTGCAGCACACGGTGATGCAGCGCTGGAACAGCAACTCTGGCAAAATAGGTCATACATGGGACATTCCATTTCAGGCAGATGGCTGCCACACATTCTAAGAATCCCACCCCTTCCACAAACTAAAAAGGGAGGAGGTCCAGCGCTAACATTTTTGCCAGCTTTCCATTGTACAAATGTGCAATTGGGTGGTTTTGTTCGTAGGGCCCCTCCTGCCTAAACATGCCCGTATGAGTAGCCTGGATTTTCTTCTTTTCTGGGGCCACTGACACAGGCGTCTTTCGAGAAGTAGATGGTGGTGCACTGCTGGGGACAGGGCTGTTTTATGTGAAGATGTTGCCCTCTTCTTCCTCATCATCACCTTCCACCGTGATTGGACTTGTACTTGTAGCTGATGTTCCCTGGATCTCCTCAACACCACGACCATGTTCAGCAATTTTTTTTAAGTGCTTCTCCCACTTGATTGTATGGTGTTTTTTCAGATGGGTCGTTTGGTCTCCAGTACCATAATTTGTACCTGGCTTAACTCGATGAGCCTTTGTGTGGCAAATGCTGCATAATGCAATGTGCTCCCCCTCTTTGCTAATTGCAAAAAAGTCCCAAACTGGAGAGGAGTACTTTTTTACTGTGCCACTGCCAATGCCTGAAGCAGAACTGGAGGTAGGTGGGCATGTCATCAATTGACTCTCTGCTTCTCCTGAGGTAGGGGTTGGTGCAGGTCTCAGCTGGGGCTTTGCAAATATGGAGCTGGTGGCTCCTCTGTGTCACCTTCCACCATGACTGCCTCGTCGTCATCATCCTCCTCATCATCCCCTTCCATAAGTCTAAGTCTTTCAGGAACTTTTCTTTTCCCTTGCCTCTGCTGTTGTCACCTGGACTCTGCCAGGGTCCACTCCATGTACCT
The DNA here is from genome assembly GCA_963921515.1 of Calotriton arnoldi. Lineage (NCBI taxonomy): Eukaryota > Metazoa > Chordata > Amphibia > Caudata > Salamandridae > Calotriton > Calotriton arnoldi. Next base: position 288,368 of record CAWUFW010001545.1, on the reverse strand, counting down.
ATCCCCATCATCAGACGTGGTAATTTGAGAAAGTGATGGAGTTGTACCCTTCCTTTTCCTTGCTGAAGATCTGGGAGCCAATGATTCTAAAAGAGGAGGTTCTTGCTCGGAAGGAAGCTCAACCTCCTGTTCTGCTTCATCAGCCAAATGTACTATTGCTGGCTTTGGCTGTGGCAGCGGCTGCTGTCCGCTTGGCTCTGTTTCCTGAAACAATTGTGTACTACTTTGCAAAAGGGACAAATCCAAATCAAAGTCACTACTAGTCGACATGATTGCAGTAGCTGCCTCATTGACAGACATAGTCCTGGGCTTAGGTTGGGGGTGCTGCTGTTGATGCAGAAGTGCTGCTCTCATCTTGCTCGCCAGAGGGCATTGCGGCAGGCACAAGTTTGCCAATAAAGGTTGTAGTTGGCAGTGGTGGAAATCTGCTCCTTCTTCTGCTCCCCACTGGCCACTTTCTTGGCAGCACCTTTCTTTGAGGCCATCTTGAAGCTGTCAGTTTGCAGTGGCACTTATCTTCACAAGCTGAAGAAATGCCCATGTTGAGTAGTAAGTCACACTTCATGTTGTGCACAGGCCTTCTGTCTGGCAGTACTGTGGGTGATGTCTCTTCTCTTGTGCACCTAAAAGCAAACAAGCAAGAAGAACATCAGTGAAACGTGGCATTGGTGCAGTTCAATTAGTAGTATAAACAAACAATATAATTTAGTGTGCTAAGTTATTATAAATAATTAGCAATACAGTGTAACTATCCATTAGTAAAATCACACCAATATAATCTTTCATGGTGTATACTCAGGAAGGATAAGAAAGAGCAACAACATACAGATGTAACTGCTTGCTTTATGTGCGTCACCTTGGAATGTGGCACTCAGGGAGGTGCAGGTGAAAATGGAATAATCCTTAGACAATGAATGCTGCTCTGCACCTATAGCAGACATTGGGTTGATGCTACATGTTAAAAAAATTGAAAAATAATGTAATTTAAAAAATCGAAATAAAAAAAATTAAATTAAAAACAATTTAAATTTAATTTCTTTAAAATAGTAACATTAAAAAAGTATTTAAATGCTCATTTAAAATTAAAAAAGTAAATAATGATAAAACTGAAAACAATTCAAATAAGAAAACTAAAATTAAAAAAAATCAAAATAACAAGTGAAATTATCCTCGAGCATATAATTTATTAAACTGCTAACTCAACCACCTATGCAAGCCTATGGCAAAAGGCCACACTGGCTGGATGCACAAAATGGCTGCCAGCCAGTGCCACAAGGTCATCAAAAACAACAACACTGAGCAAAGAGGCATGGCCACAACAAAGAAGACATGCAAGCCTATGGCAAAAGCACACTGGCTGCCTACACAAAATAGCCACCGACCACATGGTGAAACAGCAAGCAAGGAGACAAGGCCACAACAAAGAACACATGCAGGTCTAAGGCAAAAGCACACTGGCTCCCTACACAAAATGGATGCCAGCCACATGGTCCCAACAACAAGCAAGAAGGCATGGGCACAAAGAGAAGGCATGCAGGCCTATGGCAGCAGCACACGGGCTGCCTACACAAAATGTCCGCCAGCCACATGGCCATAACAACAAGCAAGAAAGCATGCCGAACAAAGAGAAGACATGCAGACCTATGTCAAAAGCACACTGTCTGCCTACACAAAATGGCCTCCAGTCCCATGGTTACAACAACAAGTAAGAAGGCATTGGGAAACAAAGAGAAGACATGCAGGCCTAACGCAAAAGCACACTGGCTGCCTAGAAAAAATGGCCGCCATTCACATGGTCACAACAACAAGCAGGAGGCCTGGGAAACAAAGAACACATGCAGGCCTATGGACACTGACTATACAAAATGGCCCTGGCCACAGGGTATAAGGAACAAAGACAAATGGTGGCCTATGGCAAACAGACTCACACACTGGCCAGATAAAGGAGGAATGGTAACACAGAGAACACAGCATTAATTCAGCAATGTCTAAAAAGAAAATTAAAACGGCTAAACATTTTTACAACAACACACATCCTCCAAAGACATTACCCCACCTATACACTGTTTGCAGGAACAAAACATGAAATACCACAAAAAAACACATTTTGTATTTTAATCCTATGCTATGCATTGCCTAAATTATGTTTAAATTCAACAGACACCACAGAAACAGTTGTTTCATGCACCCATGACTAGTGCTGGACCTACTGGCTGGAAGGCACATTGGCATACTAGGCTACATAGTGAATTAAAATAATTTTGCACATGTATTAAAAAACATGGAGAAAATGTACTAAACTGTGCAACATTTTTCCTGAACAAAATAAGAAAAATTGCATGCAACAAAACAACAACCAGCAAGGAGTCATGGCCACAAACAAAGAACACATGCAAGCCTATGGCAAAAGCACACTGGCTGCCTACACAAAATGGCCACCAGCCACATGGTCACTACAACAAGCAAGGAGGCCTGGAAAACAAAGAACACATGCAGGCCTATGGCAAAAGCACACTGGCTGCCTATACAAAATGGCCACCGACCACATGGTCAACAAGCAAGCAAGGAGGCATGGCCCAACAAAGAACACATGCAGGTCTAAGGCAAAAGCACACTGGCTGCCTACACAAAATGGTCACCAGCCCCATGGTCACAACAACAACAACCAGCAAGAAGGCATGGCCACAACAAAGAAGACATGCAGGCCTATGGCAAAAGCACACTGTCTGGCTACACCAGCCACATTGTCACAACAACAAGCAGGAGGCCCGGAAAATAAAGAAAATATGGAGTCCTATGGACACTGGCTATACAAAATGGCCCCTGGCCACTTGGCATGGGGAACAAAGACAAATGGTGGCCTGTGGCAAACACACTTACACACTGGCCAGACAAAGGAGGCATAGACTGGTGACACAGAAAAAAGAGCATTAATTCATCAATGCCAAAAACAGAAAAATAATTTTACAACAACACACATACTCTAAAGGCATCAAATATAAATTACCCCACCTATACACCGTATGCAGAACAAAACTTGAAATACCCCCAAAAAACACATTTTGCAATTTAATCCAATGCCATCTAATGCCTAAATGATGATTCAATTCAACGGACACCACAAAAACAGTTGTTTCATGCACCCATGACTAGTACTGGGCCTACTGGCTGGAAAGCCCATTGGCTGACTAGGCCACATAGTGCATTTAACCAATATTGCAAATGTATTTAAAAAACATGGAGAAAATGTAGTGCTGTGCAACATTTTCATGCAAAAAACTAACTGAGCACCAACTGAAACTGAAGGCCACCCACCACAATAAATTTTAAAAATCGAATAATAGTACAAATGAACCCAAGTGCATGCCCCCAACAAACTGCACCCTTATACATCAGTCTCATACAAGTCATCATCCTTCCGCCGGCACAACTCATCATATCACTTGCTGGAGAATGGAACAAATACACCCAATCCCTAGGATGCTTGTGCCTCCATTCGTCTACTAAGTCAAATTTAGTCTAAATAGTAGCCATAGCCTCCTCCATTCCAAAACAGCTTTTAAAAGATACAACTTGTCTTGCCATTCTCTTGCAAAAACATAGCAGCCTCTCTGTAGCTTGCATCAATCTTGCTCTTTTGAACCAAAGTACTGAACTCTTAACCCTGACACTAACATAATCTTACTCAGCAACTTGACTTCAAAAAGCTGCTGAAATATGAAAGTTGAGGTGGGTGAGCCTACAAATTAGCAGGGAGAACAGAGCCAATGGCCTGGCTTGGCTTTAAGGTCTGCACACGAGCTGACCCCTGAAAATATGTAGCATGTACATGCTCTCCCCCCCGTTTTTCCTTCTGTGCCCCTCGCTGCCTATCGCCATTCCCGCCGCTGCGTCCCTGCGGCCCCGCCCCTGACTGCCCATTCGCTGCCCCTGCCTCCCGCCTCCCAGCTGCTCCTCCCTCCCACCTCCCCATAAATGGCGGCCGCTGCACGGCCGCGCAGCGGACGTGCGCAGCGGGCGCGCCGCTGGCGCGCCGAAGGCGCGCCTAAGGCAAGCCCGTCTGCGCCCGTCCGCGACTGGACCGCGCCCAGCGCCAGAACCCCTGGATCCCACCGATGCAACACCACTCGACGGACCTACGACGCCGCCACACTCACCGCACTCAATGCCGGCCGGAACCCTGCCTGCTACCGAGCCTCACCGAGACGCACCCACGGACCCTTCACCTGCCAAACCTGCCGATTCACCTGCCCCCTGACGTGCACCACCTCCGCCAAGTCGAGCAACAGCAGCAACCACCTGAAATGCATCCTGCTGAACACCCGCTCCGTCCACAGGCACGCCGTGGAACTCTGGGACCTGCTCGACGCAACAGCACCGGACATCGCCTTCCTCACCGAAACCTGGATGAACGCCTCCTCAGCGCCTGACATCGCCATAGCCATCCCGGATGGATACAAGATCACCCGGAAGGACCGCGTCAACCAGACGGGAGGAGGCATCGCCATCGTACACAAGAACACCATCCGCATCTCGACTAACTCCGACGAGACCTTCACCGCCGCCGAACACCTACACTTCCAGATACACACGGACCCCAAGACCACCCTCCGAGGCACCCTCATCTACAGACCCCCGGGACCACGCACACTATTCAGCGAAGACATCGCAGACTTCATCAGCCCGCACGCCATGCCCTCCGCCGACTACATCCTCCTAGGGGACCTCAACTTCCACCTGGAGAACAACAACGACAGAAACACCACCGCCCTGCTGGACAACCTCGCCAACCTCGGACTCAAGCAACTGGTGAACACGCCCACCCACTACGCCGGCCACACGCTTGACCCCGTCTTCTCGTCCAGCAAGCACATCTCCTTCAGCCACGCCACCGGACTCCACTGGACCGACCACAGCTGCGTCCACTTCAGCTTCAGAAAGACTGCGACCCACCACCACCCGCAACAGGCTCCCCGCCGGAGCTGGAGCAAGATCACCGCCGAGCAGCTCACCGCCTCCCTCAGCCAGAACACACCCACCGACACAACGGACCCAAACGAAGCAGCCAGCAACCTCGCCAAGTGGCTGACCGCCTGCGCCGACGACCTCGCACCACTAAAAACCCTCCCAGCAGACCCGGAAGCAAGAAAACCCCTTGGTTCACCAACGAACTCAAGGAATCCAAGAAGAACTGCCGCACTCTCGAGAAAACCTGGCGACTCGACCAGACCACAGACAACAGGACCGCCCTCAAGCACGCCACCCGCAAACACCACCAGCTGATCCGTGCCACCAAGAAGTCCGCACTCAAAGAACGACTGGACAACAACGCCCATGACAGCAAGGAACTTTTCAGCATCGTCAAAGAGTTCTCCAACCCCAGCGCCGGAAACAACGACATCACCCCCTCGCAAGACCTCTGCAACTCACTCTCCGCGTTCTTCCACCGCAAGATCACCGACATACACAACAGCTTCAACGCACAAACAACGCACCCTACCGCCGAACCAATGCCCGCCACCACCACCCTCTGCAACTGGACCCCGATCAACACCGAAGACACCACCCGCACGATGAACTCCATCCACTCCGGATCACCAACCGACCCCTGCCCACACCACGTCTTCAACAAAGCCGACGCCACCATCGCACCCCATCTCCGGGACATCATCAACTCCTCCTTCCGCACCGCCACCTTCCCGGAGAGCTGGAAGCACGCCGAGCTTACCGCCCTCCTGAAGAAACCAACGGCGGACCCCACCGACCTCAAGAACTACCGCCCCATCTCGCTCCTTCCGTTTCCGGCCAAAGTCATCGAGAAGACCGTCAACAGACAGCTTGCCGCCTTCCTCGAGACGAATGGATCCCTCGACCCCTCGCAGTCCGGGTTTCGGGCCAACCACAGCACCGAGACCGCCCTTATCGCAGCCACCGACGACATCAGAACCCTAACCGACAACGGGGAAACAGCTGCCCTCATCCTCCTGGACCTCTCCGCGGCGTTCGACACCGTCTGCCACCGCACCCTAGTGAAGCGCCTCAGCAACATCGGAATCCGAGAGAAAGCACTGGAATGGATCATCTCGTTCCTCGCCGGAAGAACCCAGAGAGTCCGCCTCTCCCCGTTCAGATCCGAAGCCACCGAAGTCATCTGCGGCGTTCCACAAGGATCCTCACTCAGCCCGACCCTCTTCAACGTCTACATGAGCCCCCTCGCAGCCATCGCACGCCGACACAACCTCAACATCATCTCCTACGCCGACGACACCCAGCTGATCCTCTCCCTCACCAACGACCCCACTACCGCCAGAGCCAACCTGCACGACGGGATGAGAGACGTCGCCGACTGGATGAGGAACAGCCGCCTTAAACTGAACTCAGACAAGACGGAAGTCCTCATCCTGGGCTCATCACCCTCCGCCTGGGACGACTCCTGGTGGCCCCCGGCCCTGGGCACCGCACCCAAGCCAACGGACCACGCACGCAACCTGGGCTTCATCCTGGACTCCTCCCTATCAATGACCAAACAAGTCAACGCCGTCTCATCTTCATGCTTCAACACCCTGCGCATGCTCCGCAAGATCTTCAGATGGATCCCCACTGAAACCAGGAAGACCGTCACCCAGGCACTCGTCACCAGCCGACTGGACTATGGGAACACCCTCTACGCCGGAACCACAGCCAAACTTCAAAAGAGACTCCAGCGCATCCAGAACGCCTCCGCACGACTCATCCTGGACATCCCCCGACACAGCCACATCACCGTACACCTGAAAGACCTGCACTGGCTCCCCGTCAGCAAGAGAATCACGTTCAGACTCCTCACCCACGCACACAAGGCCCTCCACGACCTGGGCCCAAAGTACCTCAACGACCGCATGTCCTTCTACACGCCCACACGCCAGCTACGATCAACCAGCCACGCCCTCGCCACCGTACCACGCATCCGCAGAACCACCGCCGGAGGAAGATCCTTCTCCTACCTGGCGGCCAAGACCTGGAACTCCCTCCCCACTCACCTTCGGCGAACCCAGGACCATCTCGCCTTCAGGAAGCAGCTCAAGACCTGGCTGTTCGAGCAGTAACTTACCCCCTCCCCCAGCGCCTTGAGACCCTCCCGGGTGAGTAGCGCGCTCTATAAATGCCGTGATTGATTGATTGATTGATGCAACAAACGCAAGAATATGATTAAGTCTCTTGAAAATTAAAAAAGTGTCTTTTTTTTAAATTCTGAAGCATTTCACTTTACTATATCAGATTATCTCACTTCATTAGTGAACTTAGATACAAGGCAGTTGTCATGTGCACCCTATATGTGGGCCTGATTCCTATCATATATGGAGCAACATTATGGTCTTTAAAATTAAATACAAGAGAGATATTTGCCTAAGATCACACAATATGGTGAAGAGGGAAGCCGTAATTGAGCTCAGGCTTGATCGTTTCTTATTGTGAAATTCAGCCATTAGATGGGTATTTATTTCTGTCACCTATTTTGCATCAATGATCACTGCTTAGTTGTTAATTCTTAGCGCATAAGGTTAGAGCATGGATAGCAAGCAGAGGTGTCATGTGAAGGCCCGGCTCATTTCAGGCTTGAGGGTCCAAGAGGACCTTGAGCTGAGCAGAGCCAAACATCTGGGTCAAGACTGGCTCGCGATTTCAGTGGCTCACTGTAAGAAATTGGGTTACTGGTTGAGGGGTGGTGAAACCCTACTCAAGCAGCAACCACAATTCTTCTCAGGGTAAAGTAAAAGCAAACCCAAGTTAACCTGTGCTCAACCCGCTGGAAGCTTGGAACAGAACAGTCAGGCCTAACTTAAAGGTAATGTGTAAAGTATTTGTGCAAAACTTCAAACAGTAACATAGTGTAAACACACCACAAAAGGATCCTACACCAATTTAGAAAATTAGAGCAACTTTTAAAAAATAAAACAAGACCAAAATGACAAATATCCAATCATTAGAGCCAGAAATATGAAGGTTTAAAGATTTCCTGTGAGAATAGTGCCAAAAAGCACAAAGCACCAACTGTGTATATCTGGTTGCGCCAGAGTGGGACAAAGTCACAATTGCAGGCCGATCGCGATGGAGTGCCGACCAGCTACAGGGGCCCAGTTAGGTCCACTGAACGAAGTCCCTCAAATCCTAGTTTGCGGAGCACTGCAAGGATTTGCATTGAAGATCCATTGTGCAGCCTAGGTGATGCGTCAGTTCCGAGATGTGATGAGGCTGCGATGTGAAGTCCGGCATTGAGGATGTGTTGCACAGTCAGGGCGATGCATCAGTTCCGAGGAGCTGCGAGGCTCCAATGCAGATTCCAGCGTCATCGTTGGGGCTGCCGAGAGATGCAAGAGCCTATGCCTAGGATGCATCATGAAGGGCCGGTTCCAAAGAGGCAGAGGGCTGCAAAAGCGATGCTTGTCTTTACGATTAGCCCAATCCACTCATCAGGGGCGATATGTCAGTACTGCTCGGGGTTGTGCTGTGCAGCAAAGGAGATGCATCAGTTTCACTAGGTTCACAGAAGCTGGCAGAATACCTTAGGCCCTCTTCCAAAGGCAGGCTAGGCTCACAGATGGCACTGTCCAGGTGCTGTGTTCACTTTGTTGGAGCCTTCTGTCCCTGAGGCTCAAGTCAGGAGGCTAGCTGACTAACCCTTGGAGTCACACTGGGATCCTGGGTTCAACAGATGTAGCTCAAGTCCTTTTCACCCTGGCAAGAGGGCAGCAGGTCAGCACAGCAGCACAGCATTCTTTCTGAGCAGCAGTCCAGCAGAGTGCCAAGGAGTGGAGTAACCCAGCAGCGCCAATGCCGCAGCGGGGCTGCACCTGAGAAAAAGGGACAATCCAAGCTTGTTAGACCACCTGCCTCCCAGCTGTGGCCTCTGAGCTACTCCCGCTCCGAGGTGGTGTCCTGCTGAGCACAGATTTCCTAAACTGCACAGTGCCCAGTAAGCAAGGCCTGCCCTGCTGCATGCACACACCAATGTGTGGTGTTCACCTGCTACCCTGCTGTGCCTGTCTGGAAGTGGAGTCACAGTCTTCCAGCCTGCGGGTGGCTGCACACTGCATCCCTGCTTAGACCTGAACCATTGGAAATACTGAGTTGCCAGTGACACCTGGTGGCCACTACCAGTACTGCACCTGAAATCCACCAAGCCTGTTCCAGCATACCTGCTGCACTGGACCCACCACAGACCAGCTTACATGGCCATCCTTAATCGACAGAGGCAGGACAGCAGGATCACTGTCACCCCTTGCATGGGGAGGTTAGCTCTCAGCAGGACCTCTGAAAGTGCATCCAAATCACCCTGTGATGGCAAATTCCCCATGGACTGAGCACGGCTCATGACCAGAATCTTCAGAACAGAGCAGTAGCACCTCTGCCACCACTGCGTGGCACTAGCTCTCACCACTTCCCGGCGGCGATGCCCTCTTTCAGTGCCACGGCAGACCAAGTGGTAGTGAACATGGCCTCATGCTGCACTGAGAGAAATGCTCCTTTTCCTGGTGCATTAAATTCTTCAGCTATGTCATCTCCAAAAGCAGCCTAAAAATGTATCAAAGAAGGCAGAAGCCATCTTGAACGCCCGCAGCAAACGAGCGCAGCAGAAGTACAGAGCCTCTTGGGCATGGCCACATACTGTGGCCAGTTCATCCCGAATCTGGCAACCCTATCAGAACCTCTGCGTACCCTGACCAAGACAAAAGTAAATAGGGAGTGGAATGAAAAGATGGAGGAATCCTTCAGGAAAGTGAAGAGTGCCCTCATGAGTGACATGATTTTGGCCTACTATGATCCCAACCACAACACTGAACTGGTGTTCGATGTCACCCTGGTGGGACTAGGTGCAGTGTTGTCGCAGAAGAAAAGCCACAAGTTGTGGGTCATGTCGCCTATGCCAGCTAGGCTCTCAGTGGGACGCAGGTACGCCCAAATAGAAAGAGAGACTCTAGCTATCCAATGGGGCTGTCACAATTTCCACCTTTAACTCTGCAGGGGGCGGTCAGAGTAGTAACAAGCTGCTAGTCCCACTGTTCGTAGGCACCTCCCGGACCCCCCACCAGGAATAGAGAGATGGGCAGTCCAGGTGCAAATGTATGACTTCAAAATATCAAATTGCCTAGGAGTACACAATCCCATTGACTTCCTGTCAAGGAATTTGCCGGCAAATGATGTTTGATGCAAAGAAGATGAGTGTGCTATGTCAGCATGGTAGTGCAAAGTGCCTGTCCACAAGCTAGGATGGTGGAGGAACTTCAGACGGTGTCCAAATCAGACGCCTGTCTACAAAAGACAGTTGAGATCATAAGGACCAAGACCTAGACTCGATTTCTTGGGGGATCAAGTGGGTGTAACCCACCTGACAAGACTGTCCTTTCGCAGCTTTGATGTGTCTGGCATGAGCTCAGCTAAACCTCATTGGGGCTGCTGTTGAGGGGCCACTGCATGGTGGTTCCCAGAGCTATGTGGGAGGAAACAGTCGACGTAGTACACCGGGGATGCCACGACAAAGCCAAAACCAGGGTAAGGCTGCGAAGAAAGGCCTGGTTACAAGGTACAGGCAAGACTGTTGATGCATTGGTGAGCAGGTGTGTCCCCTGTCAGATCACTGGGCAAGGAAACATGCTGGCTCCAGTCGCAACCAAGGAGCACTGACCTCACCCATGGACACACTGGAGCATGGACTTTGGTTATTTCCCTGGCCGGGAAGTCTACCCTAGTAATTACAGATGACCACTTGAAGTTTCCACTGATCGAGGTAGTGTAATCTACAACACTTAGGGCAGAGAGCCGTTAAAGGACAAGATGTTCACTCTCTTTGGACTACCCAAAGAAATCAAGACAGATAAGGGACCCACCACCATTTCAAAGCCAGGAGTTCGGGGGGTACCTGCGAAACATAGGTATATGGAACAGAAAGATCTACAGTGGCCCCAGGCAAATAAGGAGGTTGAGCGGTTCATTAGAACCCTAAACAAACCTCTGAGAATTGGAGTCAACCAAGAGGAGGATCTTGAAGAGTGCCCTCACAAGCTTCAAATGGCGTATTGACAGACACCCCACCGCACAATCAAGTGCACCCCTGTGGATCTTCTACTGAAATGCCCAGCCAGAGGCAGAAGCCCCTGTCAGTGACAGATGGTGCCCTACTGTTTTGGACACTGTTAGAAATGGGGGTCTCTAGTTGGCAAGGGCTTGCACCTTTGTCCAAATAGGGACCCTTCTTCCTAGTCAGGGTAAGGGAGTTACACTCCTAAAATAACCCCTGCTCACCCCCTTGGTAGCTTGGCACGAGCAGTCAGGCTTATATTAGAGGCAGTGTGTAGAGCATTTGCACATAACCAACAGTAATACAGTTTAAGCACTACAAAAGGACACCACACCAGTTTAGAAAAATATCCAATATTTTTATATACTTAAGACAAGACCAAAAACGATAAAAATCCACACTACAGTACTTCAAAAACCTTCAGTTATCAAAATATGCTTTAAAAACAGTTCCTTGATGTCGATAGCTCCGTCCGGGGTTATCACAGCGTTGTGAGCAAACAAATCCAAACAGTTCTGGCTGACCGCGGCGTCTCGGGTCAGCTACGGTATTAGGAAGACCCGCAAACAGTACCTTTTAGAAATGCAGGGCGTCAGCGACCTCTAGTTGGGCTTCCGAGAGCACGGCGTCTGCAGGAGTCGGTTCCGTAGGTCGGTGCAGGGGTCGTCGGGGCCCTCGAAGTCACATGCGTTGCAGATCGATCTCCTCTCTGTTGACGTCAGGAACACTGGTGTCGGCAGGCGCCGGGTGCTGCGGTGTGAAATGCAGCGGTGCAGCGTGCAGTGCCCTCAGGTCGCGGTGCGAGCAGCGACTCGGTGGTGGCGTCGGATGGTGTCGTCGGTGAGACCAGGGTCGCGGTGCGAGATGAAGGCGGTGCTCGTCACGGTGCTGGCAGGTCACGGTGCAAGCAGCGGCGTCGTCGTTGCTGAAGCGCTGTCATTGGCTGACGAACTGGAGTCAATGGTGCCAGAGTTGGTAGGCCAAGGCTGCGGTGCTGGATGAGGGCGGTGCGTCGTGTAACTTTACGAGCAGTGCCCTTTTACCATGGTGCAAGCAGCGGCGTAGATTTTGGCATGGAGCGGCATCGTCGGGGATACCAAGGCGTCGTGGTGAAGCGAGGCGGTGCGGAGTGCGGTGCCCACAGGTCACGGTGTGAGCAGCGGCTCGGTGGCAGCGTCAGCAGGCATCGTCGGTGAGACCAGGGTCGTGGTGCAGCGTTGCGGCGGTGCCCTCTGCGGTGCCAAGGCATCATCGTGTAGCAAAGCGGTGCGGAGTGCGGTGCCCACAGGTCGCAGTGCGAGCAGTGGCTCGGTGGCGGCGTCAGCAGGCGTCATCGGTGAGACCAGGGTCGCGTTGCTGCAGTGCCCTCTGTGGTGCCTTTGGGACATGGAGTGGGCAGCGGCATCATCGACGTCATCGAGTTGCTTTTCTTCTGTTGCAGCACATAACACACAGTCCCCAGTGCTGATGGCAGAAGAACTTGAAGTCTTTGTTGTGCCTGAGACTTCTTGATAAGGGGGCAAGCTCTACCTCAAGCCCTTGGAGAAACTCACAAAAGTAGATTGCAGAACGTTCAGTCCAGTCCTTTCACTGCCCAAGACAGAAGCAGCCACTGAAGGCCAACACAGCAAAGCACACAGCAAAGTGGTAGTTCCTCCTCACAGCTTCTCCAGCTCTTCTTCTTGGCAGTCTTCTTGATCTAAAAGAGTTCTAAAGTTCAGGGGTCTGGGCCCCAATATTTATATCCCAAAATCCTTTGATCCTTTAGGCAGAGAGTGTCTGTGCCCAGCCAGAACCAGTTCTGCCTTCTCTGGTGTGACTTCCTGGCAGGAGGTGGAGACGGCATTGTCAGAGGCAGACCAGGCCCTTTGAGGTGCAAGGAAATCTCCTCCCCCTTTTCCCAGTTGCAGCCCAGGTCTATTCAGCCCTTTCCTGACTCACCTAGACTATCTGGAGCCACTCCTGCTCCCCAGCCTTCTGTCATCCAAAACCCAGACAGGCAATCCACATTCCAACAGAGGCACACAGGATGACTGAGCAAGAAAATACCTACTTTCTAAAAGTGGTATTTTCAAACACAAAATGTAAAAATCACCTTCACTAAAAGATGCATCTTTAGATTCTGCGTTCAGGCATACTAAACTTCACTTTCTTACCTAGTTCCCAGGGCCAGTTATGTTTCTAAGATGTTATAAACAAACTTCCCATTCTGTCCTATGGGGAACAGGTAGTCTTGCAATAGTGAAAAACGAAATTGGCAGTAATTCACTATCAGGACATGCCACACACACCAAGGCATGTCCTACCTTTCACATACACTGCATCCTGCCCACAGGGGTACCTTGGGCCTACCTTAAGGGTGCCTGACATGTAAGAAAAGGGAAGGTTGGGGCCTGGCAAGTGGGTGCACTTGCCAAGTCGACATGGCAGTACCAGACTGCGTGCAGACTTTGCAATGGCAGGTCTGAGTTACCTTTCAGGGCTACTCACGTGGGTGGCACAATCAGTGCTGCAGGCCCACTAGTAGCATTTGATTTACAGGCCCTGGCACACTCAGTGCACTTTACTAGGGACTAACAAGTAAATCAAATATCCAATCATGGAAACACCAATCCATAACACATTTCACCACAGGAGCACTTGCACTTTACCACTGATCAGCAGTGAGAAAAGTGCGCAGAAACACTAAGCCAGCACAAACAGAGTCAAAACCAGGAGGTCAGTAAGCAAAAACTCAGGGGAAACACGCCAAAAGATGCCAAGTCTAACACATGTCCCCTCCAGCTGAAAGTAGGGAGAACTACCCAACCTCCTGGGAGTTCTCTTCACTAAGGCGGAAGAACCTGGACAGACCATCTGCATTGGCGTGTTCTGTGCCAGGGCGGTGCTCCACCGTAAAGTCCATTCCCTGTAGGGAGATGGACCACCTCAGCAGTTTTGGATTCTCACCCCTCATTTGCATCAACCATCTGAGGGGCCTGTGGTCTGTCTGAACCCGGAAGTGAGTCCCAAACAGGTAGAGCCTCAGCTTCTTCAGTGCCCAGACCACAGTGAAAGCTTCTCTTTCTATGGCACTCCACCTCTGTTCCCTGGGGAGTAGTCTCCGGCTAAGGAAGACTACAGGCTGGTCTAGGCCCTCTTCATTCAGTTGTGAGAGCACCGCTCCCACTCCATGCTCTGAAGCGTCAGTCTGCACGACGAATTCCTTGGAGAAGTCGGATGCCTTGAGCACGGGTGCCGTGCACATGGTGGCCTGCAGGGCATCAAAAGCCTTCTGGCAGGACTCAGTCCAGATCACCTTATTGGGCTGCTTCCTGGAAGTCAGCTCTGTTAAGGGGGCAACAATGGTGCCATACCCCTTAACAAACCTCCTGTAGTACCCGGTGAAACCTAAGAAGGCCCTAACCTCTGTCTTGGTCTTGGGGGGCTCCCAAGCCAGAATGGTGTCAATCTTGGGTTGTAGGGGCGCCACCTGGCCGCTTCCTACATGATGTCCCAAGTACACCACCGAACCCTGCCCGATCTGGCACTTACTGGCCTTGATCGTGAGGCCTGCCCTCTGCAGCGCCTTTAACACTTCACCGAGGTGCTGCAAGTGTTCTTCCTAGCTGGAACTGAACACTGCTATGTCATCCAGGTAGGTGGCACTAAAATCCTCCAGCCCAGCCAACACCTGGTTGACCAACCTCTGGAAGGTGGCAGGGGCATTCTTCAACCCAAAGGGCATCACCCGGAACTGGTAATGTCCTTCTGGGGTTGAAAATGCTGACCTCTCCTTGGCCCCATCGGTTAAGGCAATCTGCCAGTACCCAGACGTTAAGTCAAATGTGCTGAGGAACTTGGCAGCTCCAACCGATCAATGAGCTCATCAGCTCTGGGGATGGGGTGTGCGTCAGTCCTGGTGACGGCATTGAGCCCACGGTAGTCCACACAAAACCGCAGTTCTGGAGTGGCACCGGGTGCAGCAGCCTTTGGGACCAAGACCACTGGGCTGGCCTAAGGACTGTTGGAAGGCTCGATCACCCCTAACGCCAACATCTTAGAGACCTCCTCTTTAAGGTCAGCCAACCTGTAAATCTTGTGTTTCACAGGAGGGCTGTCACCGGTGTCCACGTCATGGGTACACCAGTGAGTCACACCTGGGAACAGGGAGTACAGGGGGGCAAACTGTCCCAACAACTGGTGACAATCACTTTGCTGTTCTGGGCTCAGTGTAGGGGAGAGGATCACACCTTCCACTGACCCATCGTGCTCCTTGGTAGACAGGAGGTCAGGGAGAGGTTCACTTTCCTCTTCCGTTCCATCATCTGTCGCCAAGAGCATGCTCACTTCGGACCTCTCGAAGTGGGGTTTGAGGCGGTTCACATGGAGGACCCTCAAAGGGTTCCTTGGAGCCTGCAAATCCACCAGGTAGGTGACATCACTTTTGCGCTCCACTACCTCAAATGGCCCAGTCCACTTGCCCTGCAAGGCACAAGGTTCTACTGGGGCCATGACCCACACTTTCTGCCCAGGTTGAAATTCGACCAGAGTGGCATTCTGGTCATACCACTTCTTCATTTCTTCCTGGCTTGCTTCCAGGTTCGCCTGAGTGAGTGTCCTGAAGCAGGCAGTTTGGTTTCTGAAGGCCAGCATGTAACTAAACACATCCTGGGGAGTTTTCCTGGGAGCTGCCTCCCAGCCTTCCTTGACCAAACTCAGAGGTCCTCTCACAGGGTGACTATACAGAAGCTCAAAGGGACTGAACCCCAGAGACTTCTGTGGCATCTCCCTGTACGCAAAGAGAAGGCATGGCAAGAGGACGTCCCACTTACGCCTCATGGGTTCTGTTAGACCCTTAACCATGCCTTTCAAGGTCTGGTTGAATCTCTCCACCAGACCGTTACCTTGTGGGTGGTAAGGGGTGGTGAACTTGTAGGTTACACCACACTCCTTCCACAGGGATGTCATATACTTGGATATGAAATTGGTCCCTCTGTCAGAAAACACCTCTCTGGGGAACCCCATGCGGGAAAAGATCCCCATTAATGCCCGGCCCACCACTGGCGCCGTCCTTGTCCTGAGAGGGATTGCCTCCGGGTACCAGGTGGCATGGTCCACCAAGACCAGGATGTACCTGTTGCCCATGGCTGTCTTGGGATCCAGTGGCCCCACAATGTCCATCCCTACCCTTTCAAAGGGTGTTCCAACAACTGGAAAAGGTTGGAGAGGAGCTTTGACCTTCCTCCCACTCTTACCACTTGCCTGGCAAGTTTGGCAAGACCTGCAATGTCCATCTGACTGCCTTCGCATTTGGGGCCAGAAGAAGTGGGTGACAAGCCTGTCAAAGGCTTTGTCCTGCCCCAAATGTCCTGCCAAAGGCACATCATGAGCCAGACCCAGTAGGAAGGTCCTGAAGCGCTGGGGTACCATCAGCACACGGGCTGACCCAGGCTCAGTAACCTTAGGCTCACTGTACAGGAGACCATTCTCCCAGTAGATCCAATGTGATCCGGACTGATCACCTGCTGCCTGGTCTGCAGCCTGCCGCCGCAGACCCTCCAGAGAAGGGCACTCTTTATGCTCCTTGCAGAATTCCTCACTGGTGGGACCCCCTTCTTGCTGCCAATGGGTCAGCTCAGAGATGTCCCCCAGTTCAGCTATCTGCTCCCCTGTAGGCACCGGGCCGTCCCCCTCAAGGTCCGCCTCCTCCCACTCCGTGGGAACTTCAGGGGCCGGTTTCCTGCGCCCCTTGCCCTTTCTCTTGGCAGGGACTTGAGCCGCTGTTTCAGGCTCCAAGTCCTCTTGATCATCCTTTCTGGCCGCCATTGACTGAGTGGACATGCATGCCCACTCTGGCAACCCAAGCATCTCCAAGTGAGACCTGAGCTCAACATCCTTCCATAAGGACTGCTCCAGGTCGTTACCTAGCAGACAATCTACAGGCATGGAAGGGCTCACAACCACCCTCAAAGGACCTGAGACCCCCCCACTCGAAGGGATCCTGCGCCACCAGACACTGGCACTCTGAATTGTCTACAGCAATTACTTGGTGGAATGCCCCTGGGACTACCTGTTTCTCAGAGACCAGGTGACACCGGACTGAGGTCACACTGGCTCCAGTATCCCTGAGAGCCTCTACCCTTTTCCCATTGATGGTCACCCAGGTGCTGTATTTCTTTGTGTCAGGGGGCACCTGGTGTCCTGGGACCATCTCACTGTCCCCTAGTGAGACGAGGGTCATTTCTGCAGGATCCCCATCCTCCTGTGGGCACTCCTCCTCCCCAAGCACTACACTAGCCAACACCTTGGACTGCCCACCAGTGGGTGGCTGAGCCCCCTTTGGACACTTGGGGTCCCCCTTCATGTGACCCACCTGGTCACATGCAAAACACCTGTGGGGGCCGGTCTCAGCAGGCTTTCCTGATGTGACCCCTGGCTTCTTATCTCTGGGGGATGGGAACCTTTATCCTGGGTGTTAATTTGAGGCCCTTTAGAGAACTCCTATGTTTTACCCTTGTCCCCCCCACTTTTCTGCTGGGGACCCTGCCCACCATTGGCTGAGTCTCCCCCAAACGCTTTCTTGTGGACCCTGGTACTCACCCAGCGGTCCGCCTCCATAGCAAGCTTCCTGGGGTCAGTCAGCTTACTATCAACTAGGTGCTGGCGCAGATCTGCAAAACATAGACTAGACAAGTGCTCCCATGCAATCGAATTGTAGAGCCCCTGAAAATCTGTCACATTACTGCCCTCCACCCAGCCATCCAGTGACCGGCAAAACACATCCACACATTCCAACCAAGTGTTGGCATCAGACTTCTTACTGGACCTGAACTGATCCCTGTACTTTTCAGGAGTGAGACCATACTTAATGAGAAGGGCGTCCTTCATGTCTGGATAGGTGAGGTGATACCCCTTACCCAAAGCTATTAAAGTATCCCTTGCTTCTTCTGGGAAGAGAGGCCACAATCCTGCTCCCCAATTCTCCTCGGGGACCCCATTCATGTGAATTGCTGTCTTGTACCCCTGAAACCACCTTTGTATGTCATCCCCCTTCTTGAATTCTTTGCCTATATGTTTAGGGATGTGCACAATTCTGTCTGTCTGTCTTGACGAGTTGCTGCCACCATCTGAGCTGGCCCTACTTCTCTGATCCAGCTCCTTTATCCTGATCTTGTGATCTAACATCATCCTTTTCTCTTCCATGGTTAACTTAAGCTTCTCCAGTTCTACTGCCACTCTCCTTGCTTCCCGCCTGTCCTCCAGCTCTTCTGGGGACAGGCCACTGCTGCCTGGCCTGGAGGGTTCCCCCTCCCAAAAGCACATCCACCCTAGGAATAGGCTCCTCCGCCTCTCCAGTGAGATCACCAGACTGCTCGCTGGCATGTCTGGCTGCTACCCAGGCCCTCAGCGCCTTTTGTAGCTCGTCCTTCTTAGTGAGGCCTCTGACTTGGACTTTTAGGTTTTTGCAAATTGATTTCAATTCCCTAACATTGTAGGCTTCCAACCTATCCTCCTCAAAGGCAATTTCCAGGGATGCAACAGATGATGCTCTTGATTCCGGCATGATGAAGTAGCAAGTTCAAACTGGCAAGATAAAAAATAGGCCAAAAAGAAAAAGAACCAGTATGTGGCACGTAATGGGCTGCGATATGGTAGTAGTGCACACCAATCACTGTAAGTAAAGTGCAAACGCAAGTCCTATCCTCACCGCTGACAACCAATGTTAGAAATGGGGGTCTCTAGTTGGCAAGGGCTTGCACCTTTGTCCAAATAGGGACCCTTCTTCCTAGTCAGGGTAAGGGAGTTACACTCCTAAAATAACCCCTGCTCACCCCCTTGGTAGCTTGGCATGAGCAGTCAGGCTTATCTTAGAGGCAGTGTGTAAAGCATTTGCACATAACCAACAGTAATACAGTGTAAGCACTACAAAAGGACACCACCTCAGTTTAGAAAAATATCCAATATTTTTATATACTTAAGACAAGACCAAAAACGATAAAAATCCACAATACAGTACTTCAAAAATCTTCAGTTATCAAAATATGCTTTTAAAACAGTTCCTTGATGTCGATAGCTCCGTCCGGGGCTATCACGGCTTGGTGAGCAAACAAATCCAAACAGTTCTGGCTGACCGCGGCGTTGTGGGTCAGCTACGGTGTCGGGAAGACCCGCAAACAGTACCTTTTAGAAATGCAGGGCGTCAGCGACCTCTCGTTGGGCTTCCGAAAGCACGGCGTCCGCAGGCGTCGGTTCCGGAGGTCGGTGCAGGGGTCGTCGGGGCCCTCGAAGTCACACGCGTTGCAGATCGATCTCCTCTCTGTTGAAGTCAGGAGCACTGGCGTCGGCAGGCGCCGGGTGCTGCGGTGTGAAATGCAGCGGTGCGGCGTGCGGTGCCCTCAGGTCGCAGTGCGAGCAGCAGCTTGGTGGCGGCATCGGATGGCATCGTCGGTGAGACCAGGGTTGGGGTGCGAGATGAAGGCGGTGCTCGTCACGGTGCTGGCAGGTCACGGTGCAAGCAGCGGCGTCGTCGTTGCTGAAGCGCTGTCATCGGCTGACGAACTGGAGTCGATGGCGCCGGCGTCGGTAGGCCAAGGCTGCGGTGCGGGATGAGGGAGGTCCGTCGTGTAACTTTACGAGCGGTGCCCTCGAACCACGGTGCAAGCAGCGGAGTAGATTTCGGCGTGGAGCGTCGTGGTCGGGGATAACAAGGCATCGTCGTGAAGCGAGGTGGTGCGGAGTGCGGTGCCCACAGGTCGCGGTGCGAGCACCGGCTCGGTGGCGGCGTCAGCAGGTGTCGTCGGTGAGACCAGGGTTGTGGTGCAGCGTTGTGGCGGTGCCCTCTGCGGTGCCAAGGCATCGTCGTGAAGCAAAGCGGTGCGGAGTGCGGTGCCCACAGGTCACGTGCGAGCAGCGGCTCAGTGGCGGCATCAGCAGGCGTCGTCAGTGAGACCAGGGTCGCGTTGCGGCGGTGCCCTCTGTGGTGCCTTTGGGACACGGAGTGGGCAGCGGCGTCATTGACGTCGTCGAGTTGCTTTTCTTCTGTTGCAGCACAAAACACACAGTCCCCAGTGCTGAGCGCAGAAGAACTTGAAGTCTTTGTTGTGCCTGAGACTTCTTGAAAAGGGGGCAAGCTCTACCTCAAGCCCTTGGAGAAACTCACAAGAGTAGATTGCAGAAAGTACAGTCCAGTCCTTTCACTGCCCAAGACAGAAGCAGCCACTGCAGACCAACACAGCAAAGCACACAGCAAAGTGGTAGTTCCTCCGCACAGCTTCTCCAGCTCTTCTTCTTGGCAGTCTTCTTGATCCAAAAGAGTTCTAAAGTTCAGGGGTCTGGGCCCCAATATTTATATCCCAAAATCCTTTGATCCTTTAGGCAGAGAGTGTCTGTGCCCAGCCAGAACCAGTTCTGCCTTCTCTGGTGTGACTTCCTGGCAGGAGGTGGAGACGGCATTGTCAGAGGCAGACCAGGCCCTTTGAGGTGCAAGGAAATCTCCTCCCCCTTCCCCAGTTGCAGCCCAGGTCTATTCAGCCCTTTCCTGACTCACCTAGACTATCTGGAGCCACTCCTGTTCCCCAGCCTTCTGTCATCCAAAACCCAGACAGGCAATCCACATTCCAACAGAGGCACGCAGGATGACTGAGCAAGAAAATACCTACTTTCTAAAAGTGGTATTTTCAAACACAGAATGTAAAAATCACCTTCACTAAAAGATGCATCTTTAGATTCTGAGTTCAGGCATACTAAACTTCATTTTCTTACCTAGTTCCCAGGGCCAGTTATGTTTATAAGATGTTATAAACAAACTTCCCATTCTGTCCTATGGGGAACAGGTAGCCTTGCAATAGTGAAAAACGAAATTGGCAGTAATTCACTATCAGGACATGCCACACACACCAGGGCATGTCCTACCTTTCACATACACTGCACCCTGCCCACAGGGGTACCTTGGACCTACCTTAGGGGTGCCTGACATGTAAGAAAAGGGAAGGTTGGGGCCTGGCAAGTGGGTGCACTTGCCAAGTCGACATGGCAGTACCAGACTGCGCGCAGACTTTGCAATGGCAGGTCTGAGTTACCTTTTCAGGGCTACTCACGTGGGTGGCACAATCAGTGCTGCAGGCCCACTAGTAGCATTTGATTTACAGGCCCTGGCACACTCAGTGCACTTTACTAGGGACTAACAAGTAAATCAAATATCCAATCATGGAAACACCAATCCATAACACAATTCACCACAGGAGCACTTGCACTTTACCACTGATCAGCAGTGAGTAAAGTGCGCAGAAACACTAAACCAGCACAAACAGAGTCAAAACCGGGAGGTCAGAAAGCAAAAACGCAGGGGAAACACGCCAAAAGATGCCAAATCTAACAGACACAGAGGCGGCACAAGAAAAAAAGGTGAATCACTAATGAGAAAGCCAGCTCGGTGAGGTGCGCAGCCAGTCAAATCATGCAGGTAATAGAGTTAGTGTTCATCAAAAATCGACAACTGGGACACAACCTCCATTCGAGAGGGGCCTCCGGAGCGTTGTCAGACTTCAAGGAACAATGGTCACTGCAGCCCGTAGAAGAGAGACCAGAAATGTATCCGGGTTCAAGGCAGTGAAAGGGCCAGAAAGTGTGGATCAGTCTTGTCCACAGGGACAGCCACAGGAGAGTGAAGATAGTAATGGACTTAAAGATATATCATCCCCTCAGGAAGCCCCAGAGTGGGACCATCAAGATCCAAGTCAAAGCTGCCCAAGCCGACCTCCCAGCCGAGAAAGCAGTGACACATCCAAGGAGAGCCCACAGCAGATCCAGGTCCTCCCAAGGACTGAACTCTAGGACCTTGCACCACTACAACTTGCGACCAAGTCCGGAGCCCAGTCGGATCTTCAGGAACTTTGTGTGGTTGGCCGAAAGACCCAGCAGGACCATCTGGAATGGTGTCAGGCTTGGAAAATGACTTGGGGTGGGATGTAAGGTACCACCCGGCATCTACGTGGCCTGAGGCCATGCAGCACACATACTAGAAACTGGGCTCAGCTGTGGACTAGTAATGGCCACACCCAGTGAGCATATGTGAGTGCCCTGTGTCTATTGCTTTGTACGTGGCAAGGCCCCTGAGTCGAGTTCCTCGCATCATCACAGGAACAAATAAAACACAGAAAAACAAGAAACTTTGCCTACAGCATACCAGTAATCACGAATCTACTTTTACTGCATTAGCAATGAGTCTCAAATCAAGTAATTTAAAATCCCTGTCTCCTCTTTTATTGTTTGTAATTTATCGACTAACTGTGTGGCCACTGAATCATAACGCCAGTTTAATACTTGTACTTATTTAGTATGCTTACAAGCGATAGACCGAAAGAGACAGTGTAAGAGGGAGAGGGAGAGATAAAGGGGAAGAGAGGAGAAAACGGAGAGGGAACGAGAAAGAGCGTTGTAGCTCTTACATCGTGTGCTTATACACTCATATTGTTTACGCAACATTAGAAAACGTTTTCCGATTTTTGTGATGTAAGTAACTCTGTGAGAGCAGACAACAATAATGCTCTTACCTAAACATTGTGTTTTTTAATGACCGCTGTTAACGTAATTTTCAATATCAATTTTCTTTTTTTCCTCTATCTGTCACAGATTCCTGGAGGGTGCAGTTTCAATTTTGTATTAGTGCATATTTTTATCAACAGCCACCAGCTGGCAAATTCTTATCTTGTGCCAACTCTGTGAAATAAAGATATTTTTCCAGGAACAGATCTCATGATGCTAACCGATTTCGACTGCAGTACCAGCTTATTTTTTCGTTCAGTAGTTCGATCAAAATTCTTTTACGCGCTCGCATTGCTGACGCAATCAGGAGCCCTTGGCTGAGATTACTAGTGATGTAAGGCGATGACGGACTGTGCTCCATTGAATATATGACCGAAACAGCATTTAATCGTAACTTGGGCCTATGGGTTACAAAAACAACTGTACAAAAACTAAATTAACCAAATCAGACAAGCTTTCATCTTCGAAAAACCTTAGGTGCCGCTGTACAAAGAAATCGATGGGAAAGTATACGAGGCAGTCATTAAAGAGACAGGAAAGAAAGGTATGAGATACACTCGGTGCTTTAAATGGGGCAGTGCTGTCTGGTGTGGGGTACCGGCACTTTTTTATTTTGAGAGGGAGAGTACCGGCATTCTCGAGAGAAATGTAATACTTTTAATTGGAGATTACCAGCTCTTCTCAGTAACAAGCAGGAACTCTAGTACAAAGTACCTTCACTTCTATTTTTCCATTTCAAGCACTGGATACACTAAAGAGACCGTTTTTTATTGCTTAAATCCATCCGCAACTGGGACCCCGCCTTGACATGAAGACTGCCATGTTTTAAGTACATTTGGGGCCTCATTTACGGGGATTTGTCGCAAGTCAGCTTGCTGCACTGCCCTACGCCAAAGTGAAAGGGCAGGAATGCACCATATTTATCCAGTATTTATCCTGCCCCTTCCCCCGTGCTGGTGCAATTTCAGCAGACTAGCACAAACCATGGTGCAAGGGTGCCTGTGTTGCCAGCAGGATTGCTTTTGTGCAGGAAGGGGCACATTCTTGCACAGAAACAATTCTAAGAGCCGTTTTCCTCTTTCAATGTGCACTGCAGAATGTAGCACACATAGAAAGAGGAAGAAACAAGGAGAAATAAAGTTATTTCTCCTTGTTGCACCTACCCTGGGGGAGATGTAAGGTTTTGGCACAACCCCAGGTTTACATGGTTTTGTAAATCTTGAGCAGCATCAAAATCCATGGGTGCTGCGTAGGAACACCCACCGCGATGCCCACGGAATGCCCCCCCGAGCGCAGAGTAAGGCAATGCATCGACTTACGCTGCATTGCCTTACTCCATAAGCATGGGGCCATCCAAAGCCACGCATAGTGACTTTTTGTGGCCTCATAGAAATGAATTTGTAATTGTAACCCGAAGGGGCTCGTAAATATGCCCCTTGGTGTTAAATACTAAACAAACAGAACTAAGAGTCTCATTTACAACTTTTTGGCGAAGGGCAGCGCCGCAAGGCTTCTTGCTGTGCTGCTCTGAGTCAAAAGGAAAGGGCAGGAATGCGCTGTATTAATGAAATACGGCGCATTTCTGTCCTTTCTGCCGGCACACAAATTGGTGCCTAGTGCCAACGCAGGTACCCTTCCACATTGGTGCAAGAGTGTTTGGTTGTTGGCACAATTGTTTTTGTGCAGGAAGGGACACCTTCCTGCACAAAAACAATCAATGGAGGCGTTTTCCTCTTTATATGTGTGCAGCACACATAGAAAGAGGAAAAAACTAGAAGAAATAAAGTTATTTCTCCTCATTATGCCTCCTCTGGGAGGCGTACAGTTTGACACATTTCCAGATTTCCAGATATTTTTAAATCTGGAAATGTGTCAAAACCCATGGGTGTTGCATGAGAGAACCCACCACAACACCCCTTAACGTAGAGAAAGGCAAGGCAGCGCTTTGCACTGCCTTATTTACTCCATATCTATGACGCCATGCAAAGCCACACAGGGTAGCTTTGCATCGCCCCATAGATATGATTGAGAGGCCTGCGCCTCCGGAACATCATAAAAAGTGACGCTCCAGCGGCACAGGCCTCTTGTAAATGAGGCCCTAAATATAGGAAGCAAAAAGATGATTACTTGTGAAATAACTAGAAATTGAGGGGATCAATTAGAGCTTTATGGAGCCGGACGAGTACTGTAAATTGGCATGTTTACGCCCCAACAAATATCTTGGTTCCCCTGCTTTCTTCAGAATCAGCTGAAGTGGCTCTGCACTTAGCTACCTGTGACCTGACAGCCTGTATGCCACAAATCCGTCGGCTCAAATAGATGACTACCCCACCTTAGTTAGGGCAATGCCACCATCACTAGAATTAATTGCCTGGGTCTGCTATGTGTTAGCAGGCAGAAAAATGCCCAATGCCCCCCCACCCCCACGAGCAGGGATACAACTCCCTGAACATCTAAGCAATTGATTTTTTGTATTTCAAGAATAAACCCCAGCATTGGGAGCCTTTTCTTGAAACACCCTAAAAAAACTTTATAGTGGGAGTAACACCAGGCTTGGCAAAGCTTGACTGCCATTGAAGACAGCAAGATCCCCACCTGTCTAGCAGGGATCTCTAAATATAGACAGCAGTGCTATGCCAAGGGAAGGGATTAGAAGCAAGGACTTTTCTGACTACATTGCCTCACATACTCTAAATCAGGCCCTAAGTAATCTGTTAAATACTCTAAAATCTGAAAAAGACTTGTCGATGAAGCCTGAAGATAATAGAAAGCTATTCAAGTTCATTAAAGTGTTTAGGTAAAAATTTCTATCATCTTTAGGATAATGTATAAAACATTGAGACAATTGTTCTGTCCACAATAATTCTCTATTCTGCAACCATGTGTAATTCAGGCTGTGGTTACACGATACCAAATTGTTCATGTGAGAAGAGAATCCATCGATTTCACATTCTCACTGAAGGCCATTATATATCTGATATGAAGTTTCCAATTCATGGGAACCATACTTCTAGAGGGTAAGGTGTGCCTGGCCCTACAGCACTGAGTCTACAAGGGATTGTGTAATAATAACATCATCAATCTTTGAGTATCAAACACTCAAAAAGCACAATGATTACACAGGCATATATTCTGCAGATTACAAGTTTCAATAGACCAAATTGTCATATTATAGTAGATCTGCTTACTGACTCTCCATCCATCCATGATTGACCGATCTGCTCTGCATCATCCAGCATGAGCCAGGTCAGTGGTATTAAAAAACTTAGACTTGCATTCTTACATTGGAAACAACCACCAGATACCACTTTCTTGCCCCTCTTATCCACTTCGGATGTTCTGTGTGCAATAAATTCCATTTTCACAAAAAACAAATGTGCAGTTTACCTCAGAAGTAGAAAAAACAATGTAAAATGCAGACTGATAAGCCTATTCACACACTGCATTTCATAGTATATTTAGTAGTACTAAAATAACACTATACAGGTACTAAAAATGATATTTATTAACCTGCATGAATAGGTGTCTGCCACTCCTGTCCTTTATGTGTGGATCTCCACCCGACTGTGGACATCTTTGCACACTTCGGCTTATGATTTAGTACTAAATGTAGGAAGGACGGGGGAGAAGCTGTAAAATGGGGAATACTTACTAGAAAAAGGGACGGTAAAGGAGGGGTTAAAGGAGGGACATGCACCCATCGACCAAAGAGAAAGCCCATTGATATTCACAACTACACATGTAAAGTTGCTATGGCTAAAAAGGGCCAGAAACAGTAGTAAGTGTACTCCAGCTCAGATCTGGAGTAAGACCAGCACCAGAATAACCCTTATGGGTAACACTGCACTTTTCAAATATACATAACTTAGCATAACACAGCCAACTAATAATACTCCAACACCTTCCCAGGGAAAATAATAGAGGCAGGGGCTTGAAATAAAACCATATAGGAAATAATGTTAAATAAAACTATTTTATTTCTACTTTTTAGAAATACATATACATTTACTTTAATTAAAAAAAACACACACACACATATATATGATAATACTTTATTTTACCATATTTTAATAACATATTATTAAAAAAATAAATGTAACTTAAAAAAATGAAATTAATTGAAATTAATTCCACACATAATGTTAATCAACTTTTACTGCATAACTAATAAATATAAAAAATTTACGTTAGCTGGGTATTTTGCGATATATTAAAAAGATGATTTTAATGTAATTTAATTTAATGAAATTAATTAAATATGTCATTCAAAATCACGTTAATAGTGGTGTAACTTTTTATTTTGATCAACATTTAAAATGAATATATGAAATTAATTTACATTAATATGTAACATGAAAATAACTTTACTCTGTTTAAGCTTAATAAACGTTTTAAAATTTCCCTATACCTTAACATAGGGAGATCTCCGCCCCAGTGGCAGAGACCTCTGCCTATCACCGCCTATGGGAGAAAAACTTTAAACTTGTAAATTAGGCTCCTCTCCCTGAAATTCAGGGGTGGAGAAATGTAAATCTACATTTTGTAGAAACGTTCCACTCAGAAGTGGTGAATAGCCGAAAGTAGTAAAGCTATTACACGAGTAAGAGTAAATTTAGCCATGTAGATTTATTCACTTGTAAACTTACCTTTGTGAACAGGCCCCTGAATGTTTGGATACACATAAATGCCATGCCATGTATATCATGAGTGTTCTGTTTTAACTGTTTGACTCTTAGGCTATGATTTAAAGGGGGGGGTGGTGGAGGCAGGATACTGCCCCATCTGCCAACTTATTGTATCCCTCACCTTATGTCAAGTTCAGGGATGCTGTTTTTCTTGATGTTGGAGCCCCTGCTAAGGAACCATTAGTGTGCATTTAATTGGAAAGAGTGCCCCATTTAGAGCTGGCCTTGAAACATTTGATCTGACAACTTCATTCCTGCCTGAGACTTGTGTCTTGACCATGTCTCTTACTGACAGAAACAATGCTAAAATAATCTCTATGCACTGCAAACTCCCAGTGTGCTATTGCCATTCCTGGCTTAGCTTCTTAAGACAACACCCCACTTTGGGTGTTTGTCGCAGAAAAGTAAAACAAACTTGCTGAGAAGTCCTCTATCTCATCATGTTCACCTTAGAATGCAACCATGCTGAGTGCATCATTCACACAGTTGAAGCATACCAGTTGCCTTGGCTGTAGATGACAGCTATTTAATTATTGGATTGCTAATGTCTTAGAGCTCTGTAAGCATCTCCCTCCTATGATGGCATATTCACTGCTGGACTGATTTTCATTTTTTTTTTTTGCTGGATGTGTTTGTGGTAATATATTGGTTGCTCATATCTATTTTTTTTAAATGTATTAATAGACAGACCCTTTCAGGGTTGTTACCATTTAAACATTCATTCCCATGTTATTCTTTTATTTTTGCTTGTTACATGATTTGTGAGTGGGTTTATGTGTATCCATTTTAAAATGTATGCCACTTGAATTATTCCACCTTCTAGTCAATGTCTCTATGTTGCTCATTTCCATCTTTACCAGGGTTTATTGCTTTCCAAAGTCAGTGCTATCAATACATTGAACAACATAAAACATAATTTAGAATAGGTATTGAAAGCCCCAGTACTACTGTCAAAGTATACCAAGAGGAATCACTGTCAAACTCGACCCCTAGTAATCTTTTGGAGTTTCGCCTTTTACTTGTAAGCCTGTTAGCAGTCACTTAACCAATCATGAGTGATTTAATGTCAGGTCATACGCAGTGACTGATGGGGTTGCAAGTTATAGTTAGCTCAGTGAACTATAACACGTGAATTATACTGTTTTTTGTTTTCATCCCCTTGACTGCTAGGGGTTTCCCAGGTGCTAATCCCTTTTTGAATCTTTGGGGTAGCTCTCGCTTAAACCTTCATAACTTTTTTTCCACAAAGGTATCTACGTCAAATTTGCATCTTTTTCCCAACACCATGGGTATTCTAAAGGGTGAGCAGACAAAATATCGAAAATAACATATCGATATACAAAAATATCGAAGTTAAAATATCGAAGGGACAGAATATCGAAGGGACAGAATATCGATGGACAGAATATCGACCCTAAGGTAAGTAATATCGAATTTTTTAATATGGATGTTACTAATATCGATATTTGTATTATTGTTATGTATTTTGTTATGTTTTTAATATGTATGTGTTATACACGCTGACATCCGCCTTTTAAACTGTGGGTTTAAATTGCTCTGACCTGTCTGTTCTGAAGTGCCCGACCTGCGTAGGTCGGTTTCCTCGCATCCTCACTTCCTTCACGGCACTTCCGCTGCAGTAGGCGGTCCAGTGGGTAGGGGGACGATCAGCTGCTGCACAGCAGGGCTGATCGGTGGGGGAGGAGTTAACCCTATATCAGGCATGCTGGAGCAAGCGCGCGGCGCGCCTAAGGCAAGCCCGTCTGCGCCCGTCCGAGCCTGGCCGGGACCAGGGGCCAGAACCCCTGGCCCGCACATTATATATACGGCAGAACAAATCTTGGCCTTAGCCCCTGGGTCTGCCTTCCAAAATAACAATGTAGCAGACATCCTAAGAGCGGAAGGCTTATTGTCCAGTTCATATGTAGCGGGGAAAGTAGGTGTCACACACCACCCCATTAGTCAGGGAAAGTCTGTTAGCCCACATGAACTACGGGTAGCAGTTCTAAATACCCGCTCTCTGCAGAAACACAACTTGGAGGTTTTTTCACTCCTCCAGGACTACTCTATAGACATCCTGGGGATCACGGAAACATGGCTTAAAGATTCCTCAATACCAGACATGACAGCAGCCCTGCCTCCAGACTACACAGCCCTATGGCATAACAGAACGGGAGACACAAGAGGTGGGGGGGTTGCTTTGTTATATAACAAACAACTAGCATTAAACACAATAGTCACCGACAACATCGAGGGCGCAGACATCTTGGGAGCTAAGATTCTCTTCAAGACATCCTGCCTAGTCCTAGTGGTGGTCTATCGCCCCCCTCAAACCTCGACTAAATTCCTTGAGCGCTTTACAGAGTTAGTGAGAGACCTCCGTTCCCGGTACCAAAATGTCATGGTAATAGGAGATTTCAACCTACACTGGAACCTTGTACCTAGAGATACCCATGCCATACAACTGGAAGAGGCTCTGACTACCCTGGAACTTAGACAACTTATTAAGGCCCCCACCCATGAAAAAGGCCACACCCTCGACCTAGTCTGGACCACCGACCCCTCTATCAGTCTAGTAGATATCAGTCCCTGCGCCTGGTCCGACCACTTCCTGATCAGGTGCGTAATCCCCCTTGTAGGTAGGACTCCCTCTCCCCCCCCAGAATGGAAAGTCTTACGCGGGTGGAAGAAAATAAAAGAAGATGTTCTAGTTACAATCCTGCGTAACTCAGCTCCAAAAAACTCAGTGCAGGGTACCCTTGACCAGGAAAGCGAGTCCCTCGCATTTAGGATGAGGAATGCTATTGACAAAGTTGCTCCCGCTCATAGAGAGAGAGTGAGGCACAAGGGTAAAGGGGCGCCCTGGTTTAATGTGGCACTCAGAGAGGAAAAACAAACGCTACGTCGGTTTGAGAGAGCCTGGCGTAAAACATACGACCCAGGCGCTCTCGCCGAATACAAAGCTAAGTTTGCCACCTATAAAAAAGCCATCATAGCCAGGAAGGCGGAATTCTATGAATCCAGGATCTTGGCCGCCGAGAATAAACAGAAGGAGACCTTTCGGATCATAACAGAGCTAAGACAGTCACCTGAACAGAGTCCCCTAGGTTGTCCTACAGACTGCAATAAATTTCAGACTTATTTTCTGCACAAAGTTAACGACCTCCTGGCAGTCATCCACCAAACCCCTGCTGTCCAGATCCCTCTTGTGGCGGCTCCTACGCTTCCTGCCTATGATACACCCCTTCTATCTTTCCCTGAGTTAGATTACGACTCTCTGCGCCCCCTCATGGCACGGACCAAATCAGGTTCACCTGCGGACCCTTGTCCACCTATGGTGTTTCACATGGCACTTCCCGCAGTGGAAAATGAGGTCCTCAATTTATTAAATCGATCTCTTAAAACCGGCCTTGTCCCAACCAGTTTTAAAGAGGCTAGAGTTAGACCTCTATTGAAAAAACCTGGGGCTGATGCAGCAAATCTTAAAAACTTTTGGCCTATCTCTCAGCTCCCTTTCCTGGCAAAGGTGCTGGAGCAACATGTGCTGAAAACCCTCACCCACCACCTAGAGAGCAATCAGCTCCTTCACACAAAACAGGCTGGTTTTAGGGCTCACCACAGCACAGAGCTAGTGATGTTGGCAGTTCTGGATGAACTCAGGGTGATGGCAGATACTAAAAACCATGTGCCTTGGTTCTGCTAGACCTGTCCGCGGCATTTGATACGGTCAACCATGGCCTACTCTTGTCGCGGATGGGGGAACTAGGAGTTCAGGGGTAGCACTCCAATGGCTCACTTCCTACTTATCAGACCGATCGCAAAGGATCCAACTTGCTGACCAGGTTTCTGATTCTGGTGGGCTGACGTGCGGTGTCCCTCAGGGATCGGCACTGTCTCCCCTCCTCTTTAACGCCTACCTCTACCCCCTGGTGGCGGCTTTATCTGGTATGGAGTGCCAAGTCTTTAACTACGCAGATGACACCCAAATCATCATCCAGATTGCTAACTCCCCTCGGCCCATGTTCGAATACAGAACATCCTGAAGTTCACAATAAACTGGATGACAGCCAACTTCCTCAAAATTAACCCCGATAAAACTGAGGTTTTGGCTGTCACCACAGATACTAACCCCTGGAGTGACCAATTCTGGCCTCAAGAGCTGGGCCCTACTCCAAAGCCAGCCCCAGTTGTAAAGAGTCTGGGGATAAAATTGGATGCCAAACTCTCCATGTCCCACCAAGTTTCTGCCATGGTGGGAACATGTGTGGGGCTGCTAAGATTGTTACGCAAAATTGCCCCCCTTCTGTCGTTCACCGCACTTCGCATGGCAGTGACTGCACTGATTATCTCTCGTTTAGACTACGGGAATTCACTGTATGTTGGCCTTCCAGAGAAGGAGCTAACAAAACTTCAGGTAGTCATGAACGACGCTGCCAGACTGATTTTCAGGCTTCCTAGGAGGCCCATGCTACCGCGCTACTGCAGCAGCTACACTGGCTTCCAGTGAAGCAGAGAACCAGATTCAAGGGGCTATGTATAGCCCATAAAGCAATCCATGGACAGGCCCCAGCATATATTAAAGAACGCTTGGTAACTTATGTACCAGGGCGCTCCCTTCGGTCTTCAGATGCTGGGTTACTATCCTGCGCTCGCTTCCTGAGCTCCTCCAAGGGGGGCAGAGCTTTCTCTACATTGATTCCCCAGCTCTGGAATAAGTTGCCGGAAGGCCTCCGCAAAGAACCAGCACTTCTCCCTTTTAGGAAAAAATTAAAAACCATCCTTTTTATAGAAGCCTGGGGCACAATCTTGGCCTAGTTAGGGCGCACTACTCAGTAGAGCTGCTATGGTGCCTTCTCTCACAGCGCTTAGAGACCAGTTGGTGATATGCGCTTTAGAAGCTCCAATTAACATAACATAACATAACATAACATGTGTTTTTGTTAAGTGTTCTACTTGTTTAAAAATATATGTATACAATTTTTATATGTTAATACATTTTTTTTTTAAGTAATTTTTTTTTTTTTGGTACTGTAGCGGGTTGTGGGTTTATAGGGGAATAGGGTGGGAAGTAATTTAATTATACTAAATTAATTATTAATTTTTAGGAATTATAAATTAATTTTAATTATTTTTTGCGTTTAAGTTCTGTAGCGGGTTGTGGGTTTATAGGGGAATAGGGTGGGAAGTAATTTAATTGTAATTAAGTTATAATTTATTTTAATTAATTGTTATTGATAATTATATAATTGTTAATTAATTAATAATTGGTAATTAATTTTTATTAATTGGTGATTAATTTTTATTAATTCATTAATTGATCATGTAATTTAAATGTAATTAACTTATAATTTATTTTAATTAATTGGTATTGATAATTATATTATTGTTAATTAATTGATAATTGGTAATCAATTATTATTAATTGGTAATTCATTATTATTAATTAGTTATTAATTTGTATTAATTGATTAATTGATCATTATGTTAAGTGTATTATTTTATCATTGGAGTGTGTTGTGCGTTTATAGGGGAATACTTTTGGAAGTAATTGAAATCTAATTAAGTAATTATTAAATTTATTTTTGGGTATTAATTATTAATAGGCAATTTTTTTAAATTACAATTTTTTGGTTCTAAAAATTAATTTATTGTTGTTTTATTATTAATTGGTAATTAAATATTATTAAATATTATTTATTGATACATTTAATTAATATATTAAGAATTATTTATTAATTGATAATTAATGTTTAATTATTATTATTATTGGTATAAAAAGCATTTAATTGTTTAATATTAGTTAATTGGTAATTAAGTTTTAATAATTTATATGTTTTTTGTTATTAAAAATATTTTATTGTTCAATATTTATTATTTAGTAATTAATATTTATTAATTATTATTTATTGGTATTTATTATTAATTTATTGTTAATAAATTTTCTATTGGTAATTATGTTTTTAATAATTATTTATTGGTATTGGTAAATAGTTTAGAGTTATTTAATAATTAATTAATTATTTAAAAAATTAATTTATTTATAAGTATGTTATTTGTAACTTCTACGCTATCCAACACTTCCCCTACTGTTGCACTCTCTGGAGTTGGAATAGTAATTTTTACCCCTACGCTATCCAACACTTTCCCTACTGTTGCACTCTCTGGAGTGGGAATAGTAATTTTTACCCCTACGCTATCCAACACTTTCCCTACTGTTGCACTCCCTGGAGTGGGAATAGTAATTTTTACCCCTACGCTATCCAACACTTTCCCTACTGTTGCACTCACTGGAGTGGGAATAGTAATTTTACCCCTACGCTATCCAACACTTTCCCTACTGTTGCACTCTCTGGAGTGGGAATAGTAATTTTTACCCCTACGCTATCCAACACTTTCCCTACTGTTGCACTCTCTGGAGTGGGAATAGTAATTTTTACCCCTACGCTATCCAACACTTTCCCTACTGTTGCACTCACTGGAGTGGGAATAGTAATTTTTACCCTCACGCTATCCAACACTTTCCCTACTGTTGCACTCTCTGGAGTTGGAATAGTAATTTTTACCCCTACGCTATCCAACACTTTCCCTACTGTTGCACTCTCTGGAGTGGGAATAGTAATTTTTACCCCTACGCTATCCAACATTTTTCTTACTGTTGTTATTTTTGGGGGTTGTAATAGTAGTTTTATCCCCTACGCTATTTGTATTATTTTAGTTAATATAGTATATAATTAATTTTCAAAATATTAAAAGTAAATTTTTTTTTTTTAATTTGTTATAATTATTTAATTTTTATTTATGTTATTGTTTTATGTGTATAGATGTATTTGTAATTTATAATATTTTTTAATAATTTATAATTTATTAAAATAATTATTGAAACTTATTATAAAGTAAGTATATATATTATATATTATATGTATATGTTTAATTAATGTTTTATTTAATTATATATGTTACTTATTAATTTTAAAAATTATAAAATATTTTTAACTATGTTTATTTTAATTATAAGTATTTAGTTTATTTTACATATTATTTTTAACAAAAAAAAAACGATATTTTTGATAACGATATTTTTGACAATCGATATTGTTTTTTCGATATTTTTGTACTTACCATGTTGTAGATAGGATTTCGATATTATTGACATCGATATTTTTGTTGCGATATTTTTGTAGGTCGATTTTTTGACCTTCGATATTTTGTCAGTGATCCATTCTAAAGGTATCCAGGGGTTGCAGATATCACTGAATGGAACTGAGAAAAGTAGCCAAAATATAGCAAGAGAGTGTATGTTTTTTTCCCTAAAATGCCATAAAGAGAAGTGTGCTTTCATAAACAATAAGAACTGCATCAAAAAACTATTTTTTACCAGTATTTTTGCATTTTTCTAAAAGATAGTTCCCCTTTCCTAATTTTTGTGGTTTCAACTTATTGCAGTTTCCTGTAGAAAAAGGTATGAAACACATGGGTAATCATAGAAAGCTATACATTTCTGAAAAGTAGAAAAATCTCTGAATTCAGCGAGGGGTCATTGTGTAGAACCCTCAAGGTTTTCCCAAATAGACTAGCTGTTGGAAAAAAAAGAAAAAGGATGGGAAAAATAGCCATTTGTGACAATATTTAATCTGCAAAATGTTGTCATCAAGGCCGATTTACTAACGCAATATACGTCGGACATGCTGTTCAGGTGCGAGGATATACTGGGGTTGTAGGTGTTCCCAAAACACACAATATTAGAGACAGGAACTGAGCTGCAACTTAAAATGGTATTTCATTTTGTATGGACTATACAGGTGGTAACATTGAAGGAATTAAAAAGAGTATGATGGAACATATATTTCTGGAATGTACACAAGATACTGAGTTTAGGAAAAGTGGTTATTTGTTGCTCTCTGAATTTGTGCTTACCCATACTATCATATGATACAAAGAGCATTTTGCAATATATCTTTGTTCTTCCACACTGGCTTAGATTTGGACACTGCAAATGCAGGGTAACCCAATTGGTATTAACACTTTTTCTACTGTTATGTGTTTGCACACTTCACCCAATAAAAGCCTTACCCCAAATGTGGATGGGCCTGGCACCCAGCATGGGAAAGGGCCCAAAACACAACATGGATGGATACATTTTTCCACTCAAAACTGACCCTTTTTGAGCAATTCTGGTAGCTGTGGATTTTGGGCCTTTGCTTGGCTGCCATCCAAGGAAAGCTATCAAGCCCAGACATTTCTGACATCTAGACACCTGGCGTATTGAAGGGTGGTGTGACTTGCTTGAATTTCATGAGGTGTTTTTTTATCCGGAAGCCCTTGCAAACCTTAAACTTTGGCTAAAATGATACATTTTCCTCTCATTTCTGTGAAGGAAAGTTCTGGAACCTGTGGGGATGAACACATTTCCTATTACCCAGTATTCTCACACATCTCTGAAACAAAATGGTACTCACTTGTATAGGTGGGCCTAGTGCCTGTGACAGGAAGGGGCCCAAAATGCAATATGGACAGATCACATTTTTCCTATCAAAACATACCTTTTTTGCAATTTGGGTGGCTGTGGATTTGTCCCTAGCTCAGCCACAACGTAGGGAAACCTACCAACTCCAGAGATTTCCAAAAACTATACAACCATGAAAAGCATCCACTCGGGGCCCCCACTGACCCCTGCCCCCCTCACATCTACCACAGAGCCGCGGCCGCCATCGCATCCGAACTACAACGCACCATCAACACCACCTTCAAAACAGGCACCTTCCCAGATGACTGGAAGGGCGCAGAAGTCAGACCCCTGCTCAAGAAGCCCACAGCTGACCCCACCGACCTCAAGAACTATCGGCCCATCTCGCTCCTCCCCTTCGCAGCCAAAGTTGCAGAGAAAACAGTCAACAGGAAACTGACACGATTCATTGAAGAGAACGCCGTCCTCAACCCGTCCCAATCCGGATTCTGAACCAACCACAGCACAGAGACTGCCCTACTCGCCGCCACAGATGACATCCGCACCCTCCTGGACCAAGGCCACTCCGCAGTCCTCATCCTACTCAACCTATCAGCAGCCTTCGACACCGTCTCCCACCACACACTAGTCGCCAGACTACACAACGCAGGCATACAAGGAACAGCCCTGGACTGGATCTGATCATTCCTCACTGGAAGAAGCCAAAGGATCAGACTCCCACCCTTCCTCTCCGACCACACGAAAATCACCTGTGGAGTCCCACAGGGTTCATCACTGAGCCCCACCCTCTTCAACATCTACATGGCCCCCCTCGCAGCCATCGTCCGGCAACACGGCCTCAACATTGTATCCTACGCCAACGACACCCAGCTCATCCTCTCCCTCACCAAAGACCCCACCACTGCCAAACTCAACTTCCAGAAAGGAATGCAAGACGTCGCAGTCTGGATGACCAACAGCTGACTGAAGCTCAATGCCGAGAAGACAGTAGTCCTCGGTACCACCCCTTCTGCATGGGACAGCACCTGGTGTCTGACTGCCCTCGGAAGCCCACCTACCCCCTCAGACCACACCTAGAACCTCAGCATCGTACTCGACTCATCACTCACCATGAACCGACAGGTCAACGCCGTCACCTCCAGCTGCTTCAACACGCTCCGCATCCTCTGCAAGACCTTCAAGTGGATCCCCCTGAGTCAAGGAAGACAGTCACCCACGCACTCATCACCAGCAGACTGGACTATGGAAACGCACTCTACGCCGGCATCAACAAGTCCCTACTCCGCAAACTCCAGACAATACAGAACACCGCAGCCAGACTCGTCCTCGGCATCCCCCGACACAAACACATCAGCCAACACCTACGAAGTCTCCACTGGCTCCCTGTGGAGAAAAGAGTCACTTTCAAAATCCTCACTCATGCCTACAAATGCCTACACAACAACGGACCCAAATACCTCAATGACAGAATCAACTTCCACGTACCCAAAAGAAACCTCCGATCTTACAACCTCGCACTGGCCGAAACCCCACGCATCCACAGAGCCAGAGCAGGCAGAAGATCCTTCTCTCACATTGCAGCCAAGACCTGGAACGAGTTACCGGCAGAAATCAGACGCGCCCCCTCCCTGAACACCTTCAGGAAGACCCTCAAGAACTGGCTCTTCGGCTAAACAGATCTGCGGACCCCCCCCCCCCCTCAGTGCCTTGAGACTCTCACGGGTGAGTAGCGCGCTTACAATTCCCTGATTGATTGATTGATACAACGGGTGGAATCCAGGATGGTGTGACTTGCATGGATCTCAGAAGGCTTTTTTACTTAGAAGCTCTTGCAAACCTCAAACTTTGGCTAAAACACATATTGTACTCACATTTTTGTCAAGGAATATTCTGGAATCTACAAACTCCACAAATTTCCTATCACCCAGAGTTTCCATATGTCTCCAAATAAAAACGGTACCCTACTTGTGTAGTTGAGCCAAGCGTCCACTTTTCTTTTTTTATATCCATGGCATTTAGTAGGCTTTCAACCCTCTTCCCTTGGTTGAAGATTGGTGAAAAAAACAATTTGCCCCCGGTGGTCAAAAAGACTATAATGCTTCCTTTTGGGGTGGAAGTATGGCCCTATGCCATCCTGTAAACAAAAAGAATGAGTTTTCTCGGTGCACTCGTTTGTCTGAATTGAACTATATAATCAGTTGTTCTACTGTGTGCTACACCATCTTTAGCATTGTGTCTGACAATGCCATAAAATACAACATTAATGATTGTCAGGTTAGGCGAGCCAATCCCTGATGGATGGGTGCACTTTTACTTTGAAACTGAAGGGTTTCTCATCCAACTTAAATATCTTCAAAATATAATACTTTAGTAGCGATTTTTTCCTGACTTCATCATCAATATATTCATTACTGACTTTTTATTTCATAGTCAAAAAACATATTTCATCGTAAACATGATCTTCGTTCTTTACATAACCCAATGCATTTCGGGTCTAGATTGACCCTTCATCTGGGGTCTCTGTAAAACGATAAAAAACAAGAGCCAATTCAGTCCTGACTGACTTAAATTTCATGTAACAGCATCATTACTGCGACATTCAGCATAAAAAAATAAGAACCAAAAATTAAGCAGTTCATATGGACATATTTACATATTTAGAGCCCATACGAGTCATAAATGATATAATACATGTTTGAGAAAAAAACGATACAACGGGAAATATGTTCCCACTTCTCTATGTACTCGGCTTATTCATTCATTCATAGAAACAATAAGACATAAATGACAAGAATATGAGAAACATCAAAGGAAAAACGGGTTCAAGTACACCCAAAGTTTGCGTGACACTGGATTATTCTTAAACCGTGATGCCATACCTTGATGAATCTAACAAACTGAGTTTGCTTTATAGGATGACAGTTACGCGAGAAAGCGCAATGCGATTAACTGTATTAATCTAACGTGCTCTGTGAGAACTATGTGCCCAAGTTGAAAACGATATATATACTTACTCGGTAGTCGGTAAAGTTTAAACACGAGACAAATCTCTGATCACTGCGACCTTAGTGCGACTGCTTTCACATTCACGCTAACGTGGCTTGCCTAACCTATGCCATCCTGTGCCATAGCCACCCTTTTGTCAGACCCCCCCAGGATATTACGGCATGGATAAGCACATTTAGCGGCACAAATATGGAAATTTAGCGGCACAAACATGGGAATTTTACAGCACTTTATTTTGCAATTTTTTCAACACCAAATGCAGAGATCTTATTTTAATAAGGTGTTTTACAACTTGAAAGTTTACACCAAAGCACTCTGTACAGTATTTAGGCTGCCAGGTTTGTCTACTGTGTGTATCATGCAGTATTTGTGTTCATGTTTCTTTCAGCTTGAGTACTGTGCCATCGTTACCTAAATTGATTTGTATCTCCTTAGTACGCAGTGCTTAGTTTGTAAAAAAAATAAGTGCCAGGGCTCTCATTGGGAGACCACTGCAGCTTGCACCACACATTGCCCCTGCCATGCTGCCAATGACAGTACCAACACAACTACTAACATCACACTCCTACAAGTGTGGCAATTCCTACTATTTCAGGCCCCCAAAGCATTAAGAAAGGCTTGGGCGGCAGGTAATAGTAATTTTTAATGTATATTGAATTAATAATCAACTGCTGTTCTGGTCACCTCTACATTAGCCAGAGAGCACCACCTTGTGGCAGACTGTCACATGCGCCGGTCCTAACAATTAAGAGGCCGATTCCGATTCGGGCTGGAAATCTCTCCGACCGAGCCGGACCCGGAGAGATTTCCGACCGAATCGGACCCGTGCAGCCCGACCGAACGAGTACGATGCGCACGTATGCCATCGGACTCGAGTCGGTCGGACTCCCATTGAAGTCAATGGGAGCCGGTCGTACAACGCGTACGCGGACTCCCATTGACTCAATGGGTGCGAGGCGGACAAGGGCGCCCCCTACAGTGTGTATGCGGCGAAGCGACTCGTGCCGTACACGCACAGGTAGGGGGGACCCATGGGTCCCCCCTGTGTGCGACTTGCGCGGCTACGCATACAGGGGGGTCCGACACGGACCCCCAAAGTACGGCTCCGACTGCTCTTTCGAGCCGGAGTGCGCGGCTCGGTCGGACTGCTCGCGGCGCGCATCGTACTTACCCGGCCGGGAAACGTCTCCATTGCGCGGTGCGTGTTGAGTCCGAGCGAGTCGGTCGGTGCGGTTCGACCCGGCACGAGTCGGTCGGAGCAGTCGGGACGCCCGGACGAGTCGGTCGGCGATTTCGCATCGTACTCGCTCGCCCGGACGCGCGTACGAATCGGTCGGGCAATAGGGCTCCGAATCGGATCCGGTTAAGCCGAATCCGATTCGGTGCCCTACCGGCCGAGATCGGAATCGGCCCCTAAGTGTCGGTGCCGAGCACCAGAAACCACCGGCTCAAATTAAACACTGTTAGTACATCAGAATATATCAGTGCATTGACACTCATTCTTCCCCCCCACCCTGACAACAATGCCAATATTGAACTAAGAATTCAGTCAGTTGTTATGTGCATCCTCTAGGTGGCCTGGGTTCGTATTATACATGAACAACATTATAATTTATCAAATCAAACACAGGAGAGGATATTGTAAAGCGTACATTCTGAAATCATATATTTCGAGGTCCTCTTATATGTGATCATGAATAAAAAGGAGGGAAAGTGAAAACAATTGCCTAGGATTGCACAATTTGGTAAAGATGGGAACCCAGGATTAATACCAGGTTTTCTGGTTTCACATTGTGCAGTTCAGTCACTAGATATATATGCTTCGCTTCCCCTAAACCCACTGTACTGCAAACACCGCTGTGCCAACCCTCCTACCCTGACCACCACCCTGCTGGCATCAATGTGGCCCTCTGTCACATCACAGTCCAAACATTTTGGACCTTGGGAGGTTGTTTGTGTGTACCCATGGTCTAAAGGCTGGCCAGTCATAGTTCTATTTCAGCAATCTAACTGACAAGTCTGCCAATAAATCAGGATATGTTTGTGAGTTAAGCCCATTCTGATTGGCTGCTGTCAGGCAGTCAGAATAGCTCTGGAACAACCTCAAACTAGCC
Organism: Calotriton arnoldi; assembly: GCA_963921515.1. Classification (NCBI taxonomy): domain Eukaryota; kingdom Metazoa; phylum Chordata; class Amphibia; order Caudata; family Salamandridae; genus Calotriton; species Calotriton arnoldi. The sequence goes on along the minus strand of CAWUFW010001545.1, from coordinate 247,517 downwards.
CCATGCAAGCTGGTAATTTTGCAGTCTGTTGACTGCTGAGGGATTCTGCATGCTTTTTGTGTGTGTTCTTGCTGGCCTGTGGAAGGTGGAAGGGTTTTCTCCATGGGAAAAAATGTCTTACCTGGGAAGAAAAAAAAATGCAATACCAAATTGTATAATTCAGCATAGAGTAAAATAGGTATCCCAAAAAAAAAAATGTGAGAGATGCAATACTACACGTGGAATCATGCAGATGGCATGGCTTTTGTGAACAGGGAACAGGGAAAAAGTGTAAAAATACATTCAGACGGAGTCATAGAACTCTGCTCGTACTTTTCTTTGTGAATCTGGGCTATCTGGTTGCTGCAAAACAGAACTTACCGGAGCATTTAGAAATGGTGCTTATAGCACACCCTACAGTATGAAATACGGTCCCAAATGAATCTTATGCACTGGTGAAATTTCTGTTATGCGGGCATAATCTTGCATAAATTTCAGCAATTTTGCGTGACAATTGGTACATGAAATTCCCGAATTATGCCATTACACCAGATGATATATTTACACCACTGCAAAATGTTAGCACAGGAACTTTTGTGAATCGGCCCCTTTGTTTATAGGATCTATTGCAAAAGGAAAGCTATCTCAAAATGGTTTGCAATGTCTTGTTTATAAATAATCAATATAAATTGCAATACCAAGTTTCTACACATTCTTTATTTGAATTCTGCTGTCCAGTAGAAGGATAACAAAAGAATGGCCGGTGGAAACATGTTCAACTGTTTTGATTTTGTGTAGCTCAGGAACAACATAATTCAGTTATTTTGATACTAAACTTTATTTTAATCGACAAGATCATTTCAAAGCCTAATGCGCTCACTAATTATATTATTTCAGATGCAACATGCCTCAAACATTCTCCCCTGAATTGAGAAACATTGTGCTTTTCCACAGGTTCGGGCCTACATCTGCGAGGTAGTACTCGGGTTGCCAGGGGCCTGTCACTTATATCAACCCCAGAGATTCTGGGGAGTCTTGGATAAAGAAGTTATCGTTCCAGTGTCATTCTTTCTCAGTTTTTTCCCAGTCAGTGTTTTGCAGAATGGGCCATCGCTACAGGCAATACCGTTTTCATCACTGCTCTTAATTTTGGGCCAGACCCACTCAACAGATCCCTATCCCCTGTAATAACATAATGAGTGAGAGCATTATGGATTTGAACGATATAAAGAGGGCTGCTGTCCATCACAAAATGCACATCATCCAAAGGTTGCATTTCTAAAGTTTGGTATATGGTTTTGAAATGATCTTGTCAATTAAAATAAATGTTAGTATCACAGTAGTATTACTGTGCTACTGTGCTACTCAGTACAAATACTGCTGCTGCTACCCTTATTACAAATAACACTGCTGGTCAAATATTACTGCTGCTACTCTTATTACAGATACTGCTAGTCCTTACGAGAATGTCCTTCTGGGTGGGCGGATGTGTACGGAGAGCGCTGCAGGTTTATGTTTATTACTGCCTGCTCCACCGGGAGAACTGACACTGTGTGCTGTGCCTGTGCCGGTGACGCAGTGTTTGCGATGTATTTGTCATCACATCAGGGGCCATGGTCTAATCACTAAAGTGTAATGTCTGCTAAAGTTAGATCCTTTCAAGGAAGCAGGACTGCTCTGCAGTCTCGGCCCTGCTGCTTTACCAAAATGTTTGATCTTGGGGAAAGCATTCTCTGTCCTTAATCTGACAAAACGGATGTAGGTTGAATCAGGCTAATTGAAACAAATAAACAGCAAGGGCACATTCATTCTCACATGCAGGGGGCTCTTTACCTGAAGGCGCCCGCTCCCCCTACTAGCATCTTTATATGGATGGTGAGAGTGCGGTACACCAGTGAGGTGAGGTGGAAACCACCACCACGTGGCGGCAAAGAGTGGTGAACTTTGGAGTGGAGGACAGAGAGAGCACATCATAGGTGAAGAGGCATTTTCAGGATTCCTTCAATTTCGGGGGCACTTTTGTAAAAAGCTCAGCCTTTTTACAAAAGTGCCGATTTCGCAGCAAATCGTGAAATCACAAAATCCTGGAGGGTCTGTTTTGTGTAACTAATTATCCCTGGTGCCTAGTGGGCTTTCTGCCCCATAGGGGACAGATCGGAGGCAAACTCCCCTAAGCCCCCTCTGTGGAAGGCTGCAATGCTGTGGGGGTATTACTCTGTGCCTGGTGTGCCAACTCCACCCCTTTGAGTTTCTATGGTGTCCATTACGATGTCGGGCGGATAAAAATCCGCCATCAACCACAGTGGCTAAAATCCGCCCGCCTACACCCCCTGAATACCGACCGAGCAATTACGATGGCGCGAACCGAAAACCGCCGGAGGCGGAAAATAAACAGAAAAAACCGCCCGCCCATGTCCGAGTCCAAGTCCATCCGCCCGCCACGGACGGAAAGACGCACGAAAAGCCAAAACCGCCCGCCCTGACGACCGAGACACCGCCCGTGAAATTAGGATCGTACCGACATGAGCGCGGAAAATCCACAAATACACCGCCCGCCAGCGCAAACAACAGTGACGAAAATGGACACGGCGAAAGCCCTGGCGGCCACCTCCATGCACAGAAACCATCCGCTGACGAAAACAAACACACACAACATGGCTAACAAGTCCACACAGCAACCCACGCACAAAAACCCAAACACAGTACACATCCCTGAAACACCCCCCTGGACATACAAATCAACTACAAATCCCAGAACACCAGCCACAACACACCTGAAAACAACAGACCATCATGACACACCCACATAGGTAAGTACAAAACCAGCCCCTCCACAGACCAGAACCCCTGCAACATTACAAACTGAGGACGAAAGCACACAACACAGCGAGACAGAAAGGACAGCAGCACACCACAGACACGCACCTATCACACCCATCACCACCACCACCAAACACCTGACCCACAAACCCCCTGCACATCACACACCACACACCGCACCAGCACCACAAACACCAAAACACACACCATGGCATCACACAGAATGCCCAAGTTCACTTCCACCGAGCTGACGGTCATGGTCGACGAGATCGTCAAGGTGCACCCACAAATCTATGGCAACCAGGTCCAACAGACACCACTATCCACCAGAAACCGGTTGTGGAGCAGGATCGTAGACCAGGTCAATGCAGTCGGGAATGTTCCACGCAACAGAGGAGAAATAAACAAAAGGTGGAACGACCTCAAAAGCGTGGTCAAGAAGAAGGAGAGCAAAAATCGAGAGCTGGCTGCCAGGACTGGCGGTGGGAATCCCGCGCTATTCAAGACCTTCAAGGCGTGGGAGGAGAAGGTGCGAGTGATCATACATCCGGAGATCCTCACCAGATTACCAGGGGGAGTGGAGGCTGGTAAGTACAAACAAACGTATACCAGCACACCGCTATGTACTCACATGCACCACCACCATGCCATAGCTCCCAGGGACAAACACCCCCATGTCCAGCACACAATACACAAGACATCACCCACACATGCAACAGACACTGATACACACTCAGCCCAAAGCTACCAACCAACATAACCATGGGGGCATGTGTACAGTGAGCCAGCACCGCAACTACCACCAGGTCCCCTTGTACTCCAGATGCGCCAGAATGAGCACTCCCCACACCCACATCCATGTGTCCGCCATAGCTGCACTGACCGACAATGAACAGGTAAGTAGCCGGAACACAAAGACAGTGAGTCGGAGGGGGACAGCTGAAGTCAAACACCCACCAGGCCCCCACTACCACAGACCAGCAAGGTGGAGCACACCCCACATCCATGTGTCCGCCATAGCTGCACTGACCGACAATGAACAGGTAAGTAGCCGGAACACAAAGACAGTGAGTCGGAGGGGGACAGCTGAAGTCAAACGCCCACCAGGCCCCCACTACCACAGACCAGCAAGGTGGAGCACACCCCACATCCATGTGTCCGCCATAGCTGCACTGACCGACAATGAACAGGTAAGTAGCCGGAACACAAAGACAGTGAGTCGGAGGGGGACAGCTGAAGTCAAACACCCACCAGGCCCCCACTACCACAGACCAGCAAGGTGAAGCACCCCTCCCTCCCAGTACCATGTGGCATCCATTGCATTGCGCACTCAGAAAAAACCTGTAGGTGGGAAACTGTACAGGGCGGGGCGTCTGTAGGCATGAGGACTGTACTACGACTGACACATGGGACATGACACGTAGAAGAGGAACACGCGGCACTGCTCCCAGTCACAATCATGAGACCAATGTGCACACGGACATGTTCGACAGAGGCAAACCCCACATGACCTATCACAGATACAGCAACACCTAAGGAGCCACGTCTGCATGTACAAGTCCCACTGGAGCACAGAGCCACACGGCAGGTACTGTGCCACCCATCACACACATCAGCAACACCATCGAAGTCCTGTCCATGTAGTCCTCACTGCCTGTCACCCACACATCGTACAACAACGCCCACGTAAGACAGACCGTACTAGAAGTAACAGCTTGGAACCACAATATTGCACACAAAGACAACCGGACCCATGAAACACACAGGCACACAATGCACATTCAACATATCATCCATCTCATCTCACAGCCACAATGTCATGATAGGTATGACATCCGAACAGCTGGCCCACATCCAGTAGACATGCAAAGATACCTGCCCATGACAAAACAAGTGCCTGCAGTGACCGAAGCGCACGTCACACTGCGAATAACGACACACATAACATAGTCAACACCCCAAGAGCACAGCACTGATGCACATATACCAGGGCAGCGCGCACACAAAGGAATTGGCCCATCTTCAATACGACGTGTGGCACACAACAAGCACGAACTCACAACATTGCTACCAATGTGATGTCCATGAATGATAACAGTCAGCAGATATTCCGGCCATGTGAGACAGACACACACCTTTGTCCATGCACTGTCACGTTGCCAGAACACATGTCACGTTCTGCACCCATCACCCACAGCATGTACCCCAAAAGCATATCTCAACCCAAGAGCGTGTAGGGGCTGTACCCCCTTCTGGCATCAGCGTACCTAAGCGTACCATCCCTCCCCCTAAACCATCGTTCAACCCAACATCGCCGATGGCCCTGGAGCACGCATACACACGAGCCACAAAATGTAGGAGCATAGCAACACACACCCATCGGCATTGCCAATCCGTCCCATGCCACATGTCCACATCACACAGACCCATTGCCTAGCCCACGCATACACACATCGTACATCCACACACGCCACTGGGAAACCTGTGCACAACAGTGCACGAACTGTGAATGTCAGACAACCAATACATACTTTGCTAGGTGCAACACAATGACCCATTTCATCCTCCCCACAGGTGCCGAACTGCTGGATGCTGGAGAGGGTGACAGCAGCCAGCACAGCCAGTCTGCAAGCCGCCGACCCGGACTCACGGATGTAGAGGAGCTGGACACCTCTCCGGACACGGACCACCCAGCAGGCCCATCTGGAGTGGCAGGGCACAACCGCTCCCCAGGGCCCCTCCTGCCTACCAACCCATCACCCAGGGCTGCTGACCAGTCACAGAGCCCTGATGCCACGGCCGTTGCAGCCACCACCACCGCCGCAACCACCACCACCACACCATCCCTCGCCACAGCACCTGTGCAAGGGTCGGCACGGCCGTCGGGCTCCAACCTGGGAGCCAGAGCGAGGACCGTGGTGAGCAATGTGGCCAGTGGGCAGGTCGGTGGCAGCAGTACTGGTAGGTGGAGCAGGGTCAGGCCAATGCCAACTGTGCCTGGGAGCCAAGCCCTGCCGCCAATCGACAGAGTCCTTGGGGCCTATGAAGAGGCCCAAGGCGAATGGGCCAGGTCGGCAAGTGACACGCGGGAGGTCCTTGCGGTGTTGAGGTCCATGGACGCCCATATGGCCCAAATCTCGGCACTCATGGGCCAGCTGGTGGTGGGGGGGAGGGCACAAGCAAGGCCAGCAACACCACCTCCGCCACCACCTGCTCTGGCGCAGGCTCGTGCAGCCTCGCGTTCCCCTGCGTCCACAGCGAGTGAGCACTCCTCAGCCACCACCAGCGGAACATCAACCCCCCCCCTACCAAACGTGGAAGGGGCCGTCCGAAGAGGAAACAGGTGTCCAGAGAGGACTTCGCACGCACCAAACGCCAGTGAGTCAGCCAGCCACCTTGACCACCTACTGCATTGACATGGAATACGATCCTACCCCACACTGCCATGTGAATGGCATGTGTCTGTTGGACTGTGGACATAGAACTCCATGGGTACACCTTGACCATCACGCAGCCATGACCGTCAAGTCATTGTCACAGCATGCACCACATTTGTCATCACCTTGCACAGAATCACATGTCACCGCTGTAAATAAATACACCTTGTTCACAATCGGCTTAATGTGTCCTGGGTTTATTCCACGATGTGCAATCGCCACCATGAGCAGAAATGCATCTGCTGTGTGGCATGTCGATGGGACAGGAGAGGCTGCAGGGACCTAGGGGTGTGAAACAGAACAAGAGTACATTCAATGAGTGTGTCACACACTCATCACAAAGTACTTGTCACCAACTACAAGCAATGCACACACATCTCACAGAGCAACAGGGCACAATGCTACAGCCACTGTCAGTGGCATACCAACCTGGACATGGACCATTGACACACAGCACTCAGTGAACAAAAGGCCCCCGTAACAGAGCACACATACACCTGCACAACTACAGCTACATCAGCCGTCGTACATGGTCACTCACCGTCAAGTGAAGTAGCGGGCGATGAGCTGCTGACGCACATTCACAACTTCATCCTCTCCACTGTCCTCTTCACTGGAGCTGTCCAGGTCTGCAGGCTGGGGCCCTGGTTGATCTCCGTCATCCACAATTAGGGGGATCTGCTTGCGGATCGCCAGATTGTGCAGCATGCAGCAAGCCACAATTATCTGGCACACCTTCTGTGGGGAGTATGCCAGTGCGCCCCGGTGCGGTCCAGGCATCTGAACCTGGACTTGAGGAGGCCAAAGGTCCGCTCAACCACACGTCTGGTCCTCCCATGTGCCTCATTGTAGCGTACATCTGCTGGGCTCCCAGGACGTCGTAATGGGCTGAGCAGCCAGGCTCCATTCGGGTAAGCAGAGTCACCTGGGTGTGAGGGACACAGAGAACCGTTGCAATTCCAACTGGACACAAGACAGCATCGCACAGCCAGCACGCTACACTACTCCACATACTCACCAACAATCCAGCCACGGTCCAGTTGCAGATTGGTCATCAGACGTGGTAGGATGCTGTTGCGCATGATGTGCGCGTCATGGGCCGATCCTGGGAATTTCGCACACACGTGTGTGATCACCATGTCCGCAAGGCACACCACTTGCACATTCAGGGAGTGCGTGTGCTTCCGGTTGCGGTAGAGGTGCTCGGTGGCCTGTGGTACAACAAGGCCAACATGGGTGCAGTCTATTGCACCAACGACGTGGGGGATTCGTCCAAGAGCATAGAATGCACCCTTCACTGCCGCCAATTCACGAGCCCTGGGGAAGCGGATGTATCTGTTCCTGTACAGCATCATGGCTGACAGTACATCCCTGAGCACCATGCTGAACATGGGTTGGGACATCCCACCTCCACTGCCCACTGTGTGCTGGAATGACCCAGTGGCGAAGAAATGCAGTGCAGCCATCACCTTAGCCGTGGGGGTGAATGCTGTTGGATACACCCTGCTAGGACGGAGGTGGGGTTCCAACAAGACACATAGACGATGCAGGGTGGGTCGGTCCAGACGATATTTGCGGATGACCTCAACATCCACCATGTCTGACAGCAATTGGTAGGGGCGATGAATGTTTGGTCTCCGCCTAGGAAAGATGGAAGTGTACACATGTCAAAGCAACACGCCACATGGCATATTCACATACACAGAACATAAATGACTGGGCAGGCAATTGAATGACAGAACGGCTGATAAGTAGGGACAGCACAGCCACAATACACTTACACAGGTCCCCTACCAATAGCAATGGGCAGTGACACACACCATTGCTATGAGCATGCACATGGGGAGTCAGGCATTAACAACTTGTACGGCATGCTGAAGGCAACAGACTGCATAATCGGTAAGCTGCAACACCACGGCAACATAACTAGCTGCTGTGCATCACACTGCTTCCGAGGCTGGGTGTGTAGGGCACACACCAACAACGCTATGGACACAGGCTGAGCGGCCAAAACAAGTGGGACCGGTGGCACGAGGGGATATGAGACAGTCATTGATGTCCCTACTGCACCCTAAGTACAGCACTGTACGGATCACACCTCCTGAAACATTGACAGGTGTACACATTGACAGCCCCATGCTGACACGGCTGTGTGCCTGCAACTACACATCACAAGTGACACGTAACATTGCACGTGCCAAGTGGCAGATGTACATAGTGAAAGATGGCATGTGTGTGCATATGCATATCCCATGCTCCCATGCCAATGTGTACATGATGATGTTCCTACATACATGTGGAGGCTGAGCACTGGCCGTCCCTGCCTATGCACACGGCATGTTGTGGCCCTGTCCATTGTGGTCCTGCACCCACACACAAATCATGGCCACACCTGCAGATGCATTGCGCACATTATACTGTGTGGTGCACATGGCATCAGCGGAATGTACCCGGCATGGGCCAAGCCCTTACGGCCAACTCCAATGACCCTCGCGGTTGCACCCTGCGTGTTCCACTGTGGAGGTAAGCGTCCCGGGCCAGCTGGGAGCAGGCCAACGTCTGCAATTGCAGCTGCCAGACATGGTACACGAATCGCAGCAGCTTGTACACACTGCGACGGCCCCAGGGGGTAATATGTGTGTGTGAGTGGGACAGGCATGACCACAGCTACCTGGCACTGCAGCCTGGCACCCCTCGACGACAGCTGCTGCTGCCACCACTACACCTACACGTGGATGACGCTGAGGACATGTCCAGGTCCACTCACCAGCGAGGAGCCGGAGAACCTGGATTCCGTGCTCCACGCACACTGCACATGGCTATTCCTTGCGAAAGTTGTGTGTGAGAGACAACTGCAGTGGGTGTGGGTGTGCATGTGGGGGACACACATGTCGTTGCTCCTCAGCACTATGAGTCAGAGCCTGTGGAGTCCAGACATGCACTGCACACCATGCTGGCCGCAGGTGGCATGGTTCATGGAGGGCCCACATGTACGCGTGGGTGGACTACACAAGACTGTCCAATGGTTGTCACCCCCAGTCAGTGCTTCGAATGGGAAGTATGTGGTGCTGGTACTCATTACGCTGTGTTGGGTGTGCGGGGCTAGGTGCGGGGCTACATGCAAGACATGGGTATGTCATCGGCTTATCTACTAGTTGCAATACACACGAGACATGTCTTTTTCCGACCACATCAGGGGCATTCCTTAAACTAACTGGAAGTCAAACAGTTATCTTTTACACTGTCCTCATGGCCTCCCCTCGCTCACACCAATATGCATTTGCACATGAGAAGCTAGCGCATGCACAAGCAGCTCCAAGCTCGCCCCAGAGAGGCCAAGGAGTGTATGTGTGGGTCCATTTGTACATGTGGTCTGTCTCACGGTATAATTAGTGGCGTGACGCCGTCCACATGCGTGGTGCCCCGACTCGGGACCCGGGCAACATTGACAATGCATGACAGGCTCCGCAGTCCGGATACACCACCTGCAACACACAGAGGCTGTAGCTGCCCTAGCGGGCCAGTCCGCGTTCAACTGGAGCTCATGGCCCCACACATTCACTCTTTGGCCTCTCTGGAGCGAGCTTGGAGCTGCTTGTGCACGCGCTGGCTTCTCTGTTGCAATGGCATGTAACGTGTGTGGGTGTATTGTCAATGGGTGGGATGGTGCGAGCCACCTTCCGTGACGTCACTGCTGCTTGTGATGTGTGCGTCCCCCACTACTTCCATTTGACTTGTGCCATACTACACATTGTGGGTGTGTTGCCTGCGTGATGTGACAAGGATGGGCGCGCCATGACCTCTCACCCACCATGCTCAACTGCCATCCCGTGCCCTGGATTGCCTGTGCAAGTGGACAATGTTGGGGATACACCAGGTCGACAGGGGATGTGAGTGCCTTGGCAAGGGCTTGGCGGACGCGCAGCAGTATCCGGCATGTCCACGGAGGGTGGGCTGACGTCTACACTTGATGCGGCATTGTTCGTGTGCCTGCATGTTGTGCACACACGAGTTCACATTCGTCACCAGACAGGTGGTCTTTACAGATTCCCAGCAGTGCGTCAATGTACTGGTCCTGAGTCCTACCAACACAGCGTGTTTCAAGATTGCATGTGCGCACCTACCCGTCACACCAACCCACCTGAGCCATGCGTAACTCCCGCTTCACATGACACATGTGTGTCTTCCACAGTTGTGCTACTCATTTGCGTTGACATCCAATGACAGTGGACTACATGGTCATCTCACGACTGCCGTGTACTTCACACACTCTCATCCTCTCTCATTCGTACTTGTGAAATGAATCAGCAGAGACACATTGTTGCTTCAAGCCATGTATTGGGACTAATGTCCTCTGTGATGCAGTATAGTGAACACTACTGGCAGCGAAGTGCATGTGGAGGATATACTCAGCATGATTACACATAGCATAGGGTGTAGGGGTACAGTGTTTAGTTGTTGACTGTGGGATGTGGGCTTCAGAGTTACAACTGCTTAGCTGTTGGTGTGCTAATGTACATTTGCTGATTACTGTGGTGCTGCTGACTGACACAGACAGTATACATTTAGCCTACCAGTTCGCTTGTCATCATGGGCACAGTGCATCTCAGTTCCATGTTACAGGTTTGCTGCTATGGTTACTCATACACACATGCGTGGAGGTGACATCAGGGCATGGGCTTACGTGCATGCAAAGGCGTCCCTCTTGTTGTTGCGATGTGGTGGGTACTGGCCATGTCACAGTCACTGGGCTCATGTTGTTGGTGGATGCACTTGGTGTCCATGCAAAGGTCCTGGCACGGACGTTCAGTGGGAGGTGTGGTGACAGCTCTCACATACTACAGCAGGACGATTGCTGTCCACTGACCGGTGCATATGTTCATGGGCGCAGGATCCATATCATGGCATGGTTGTACGTGCAGTTCTGTCCATGTGGTTGCCATACACAAATCCCATGCCTCTGCCTCCCCCTGTTCATGCAGAGTTCCTGGATGTGATGAGGTACAGGGTGCATTTCCCAAATAGTATCAGATGTCATGGCAGTGTAGTTGTTGTTGTGGTGTCAGTTGCAGGTTGCATGGTGTAGTAGTTGTACTGGTAACTGCCTAGTCCGTGCGTAAGCCAAGCATGGGTACGGTGTGGGACATCATTGCTCAATTGGGGGTCTGGCGACGGGGCCCGACGAATTGACAGGTTGTCAGGAATGCAATACCTTCCAGCAGGGCTTCCATGGCATTGGTGGTGGACATGGTTGCCAGCCAATGTAGCGGATGGTGGCTGTCAAGGTGTTGGTCGTGAGTTGTCCCTTGTAGGAGCATGATGGGACATGTTGGATGGCATTCGATGTAACTGTAATCCATTATCCGTCGTGTGGAGGCACAGTGGTCCCATTGCAGTGTGGGTCCGATAGTCGCCACATACGCCATGCCCCCATAGGCTGAACAGGCCCTGTCGTGGGCATCCAGGGGGTGGAATAGTTGTAGCAGGTCCGCCCTTGGACATGCCGGGTTGGAGAGACATAACTCCACAGGATAGTAGAAGGGACACCTCCGACAGTAGAAGACGGGGATGACGCAGCTGAACAATGCGATGCGGTAAGTTAGTCGGTAACTTACGTTCAGCAGGGCCAGATTGTCACATCCCAATATCTGTATCAGGTTATGTTTGTACAGCTTGATCTGTCCGGCGTAGTTGGGTAGGTGTGGTGCAAGTGCCATTTTGCTGCAGGGCGCTGTGGTGGCGTGCTCCGGCTGTCTGTGCAGTCTGCAGAGTGCAACCTCCGATGTTTCTGGGAATTCTGTAATGGTCGTAGGGAGGCAGGACTTGTGTTATGTTGGCTTGTGCGGAGGACACGGGCCCTCATCCCACATGCTTCTCTGAATGGTCAAGGTCAGTGGTGTCTGACTCCTTCCAGATAACTTGCATGTGAACCACATGGGGGAGTGTTATCATTTCTTCTTTCCGTTGTGGATGTTCTTTGGTGTTCTGCGCTATCTGCCCTGTGGCCGCTTCCCTCTGCATGCCTGTGTTGGGCTTTGTTTGGTGCAATGACTGTTTTCTCCGGCTTGTTTAGTCGGGATGTGGTTTCAGAGTGGGAATGGAAGGTCATTCGGTGCTGTCTCCTCTCCCTCTGTGTGGGCAGCAGGCTGCGTTTCCGCTGTACGTTGGGCCTTGTGTTATAATTGGTCCCACCTGTTGTCTGTCCCCGGTATCTTTGATGTTACGTATTGCATGTCTTGTTATTGGGTGCAGGGTGGCACCGGTGTTTCTGTGTGGCACTGGCATACCTTTTCCCGTCGGGGTCCATATTCTGCTGGGTGATGTTGCCTCCGCTGTGTGCTTCGCCGTGTTTTGCACACAGGGGTGTGTCCTAATGTGGCGTGACGTCACTGACATATTCGGGTCAGTTGTGTGACGTCAGGTTGGCAACAGTGAATTGCCGGTTGGGGACATGACTGTGGCAGGGCTGTCACGTGACATGTGCGTTCTGGGTGGTGCTGGTGTGTGTGGTGTTTGGTTGTCAGCCTGTGTTGTTTGTGTGTGGCGCATGCATTGCGCTGCCGTTGGCCTCTGCGTTGTGCGCATGTGTGGGTGCAGTGGTGGATGTGTCGTGTCCATGCAGGGGTGTCGGGGTGGGGGCCATATGCAGTTGTCCCGCCCTTGCACTGTGTGCGCTGTTTGCGTGCCCCTGTTGTGTGTCTGCCTACCTGCGTCGCCGCGGTGCGTTGACTCCTGGGTGCTGCATCAGGTAGAGCATGGGGAGGGCCTGCAGTGCTGGATTCATGCTTGGGGGTCCGCCTCTTTGCTATCCGTACTGTGAGTTCGGTTTTCCGCCTTGCTTTCACGTGCGGTGTCTCTTAGCTGGAGGAACTGTTTGGTTCTGGCATCGTAATTTGTACGCCGGGCGGTACGTGATTTCGTCGGGCGGTGTGTCTCCATTGGCCGCGCCGCTCCGTGAACGGGCGCACTTTGATGGCGGACGGCGTCGCTGGCGTACGGGCAGTGTTTGGCTGTCTTTTCGCATCCTAATTGGGCGGGCGTGTGTGCTGTGGCGGGCGGACGGACGGTAACTGGTGCTTTTTGCATCCGCCAGCACGGCGGTGGTGCTTCCGCCCGCCATCCTAATGGGCCCCTTTGTTTTTAAATATTTTCTCTGCTGTCTGATAGACTTTCTGCCCCCCCCCATGGAGGCCTATTGATGTCAAGCCCCCAATCTGTCCCTCCGGGGGCAGGGAGACTGTATGGGTGGGACATGGTGATATGCATGGGGGAGCACCCCACCTTTATTTTTTAATGTATTTACTTTCCCTAGTGGCTAGTGGGGTTTTTGACCCCGGTATCAGCAGATTGAGGGCAAACCCCCACACCTTCATATTTTTTATTTTTATTGGTGTCTAGTGGACTTTCTGTTCCTAGTGGACTTTCCTTCCCCCGGGGAGCAAAAAGACATTAATGCCCCTTTTTGGTATGGGGTGGTGGGCCACACCTATATGTGTTTTTTTCCTTGACTTTCCCTAGTGTCCAGTGGGTTTTGTGCCCCCACCCTGAGGTTGCAGTTTGGGGCAAAACCCCAATCTGTCTCACAGGGTTGACAAAAAGTCTGTTATACCGCTTTTGGAATGGGGACAAGGCCCTCTGTATAGTGCCCACCCCTTTGTTTTATTTTTGTTCTAATTTCACTGGTGTGAGTTATTCAGCTTTTCCATGATACCTCCCTTTTGGCAAAATTTGCTGGAAGTGCAGAAAACAGGGTTCTTTTCAGCCCCCTCCATTTCCCAGGGAAACCTGGAAGCCGTTTCCTTGGTGCCAGCACTGCCAATGTTGTCATTGAAAGGACTGCCACAGCCCTCTGGGACTGAGCATGAGAGTCTCCCACTCTGACCCACAGGGATTTGGCATGGGGTGCACCAGAGCAGCACACAACACCTGCTGCCCCGGTGCTTAGTTTGTGGCCATGACATCCACATTCATAGCACCCGGTTGTTAGCACTATGGATGTGCAGGTCATATCCATAGAGCCCAAGGCGTCAAAGTTAGTTCTGGTGTTATTTCAACACCTAACTATAATGTCACTTTCACCTTTGTTTTTTTTTTAGTGCACATATACCTATATATTATAGATTTTCAATCTCTTTTTGGTGGACCTGACACAGAAGTTGCAATCTTACAATGCCCACGCTCCAAAATTAGGAGCCATGGCAATCTCCAGCTTTCTCTATGCCAAGACATGGTCTTGGTCAGCCACACTCAGGTGGAGCTGCAGCGGTTGCTCAATGTGACAAGGACCTACTCTATGACCAATGGCCTGTCCATCAACCTTGGAAAACCAAGACCATGACATATAACAAAAACGAGAACCGATAAGGTTCTGGGGAGGTACCCGGTTTGAAAATACAGAAGAGTATAAATATTTAGGGGTCATTATTGATAGAAAATGGCTCTTTCATTGCCCAGAAAGAAGCTATCAAGAGCAACGGTTTGGCCCTGGCTGTAACACTCAAAAACCTCAAAAGGAAACTGGAAGGAAACAGTGTTCTCGTATAGAATCATCTTCTCACGTCTGTGTTTCACCTCCCCAGCACACATTCAGATGGAGTTCGGCCTGCTAAAACAGACCCTCATCCGGTGAGGAGCCTACCTAATATGCTGAATATGCATAATATGAAATCAGGAAAGCAGAGCCCAACACACTGAATTACCTCCTATGGAAGGAGTTGCAGGATAAGGACTTGTCGTCTGCAAAGGCTTATCTTCAGTAATCACTAGCAATCACTGGGCTTACACAGCTTTGGGATGCGCCTACTATCCATAAAGCCTTCAAGAAGCTAGTTTGGAAATCAATAAAAATCTGCTCGCTCACCGAAGACAAGGCTTCACTGGCATGTAGAGCCCATGGATGGATGATACTAAATAACTACAAGACTTTTGCACCACAAAAATATTTTAGCACTGGATACCCAGGGGTTGTTGCCCTCACAATTACATCTTCCCCCCTGGCTAGAGGAGGGCCTACCTGACACCTGCCAATTATGTGGCCCCAGGAAGGAAGACTTGCTAAACCTGGTCTGCTCTTGCAAAGAGCTGCTGGGTGAAAGGAGAGGCATACGCACACGGAGGCCGGTGGGGCTGGCCTGCTTTGATCCAGGGGACCCATAGCTGAACTGCCATTTTGTTCAATTCTTGCTGAAGGTGGGAAAGAAGATGCCTCACAACCCAACCAATTACCTTGCTATGTGGGTGCCAGCAATGACTTAAAATAGAGCAAAATGATATCTCTCCCGAGGACAGCCCTGCCTGGGCCAGCAGCAAACTAATCATGTGCATGGTTTTGCTGCGATTGGGGAGGGTGGGTTGCTTGGCTTTGGTCACTGTCGGAAGGCGATCCTCAGAGGCATGTCTTCCCTTTTACACACTGTAGGCTCCCTGGCTGCATTCCTTCTGTCTTTGCACTTTGCACTTTAATGTAGGGGACATTTTGGTCTCTTGCCATCTCGCTACTCTGAACAGGTGACGGACAACACTGGCTGCATCAGTGGGCTCAGCTTTAATTTGTCTAGCTCCCCCAGGACAGGCTGCTCAAGGCTGGCCGCCCCCTTTTAACTTATTGCTTGTGGAGCACACCTGTAAAGTTGACTTTTTAAGGATTTTATCATCTGTGGCACTTTATTTAACCCTTTTTATTGCTGCTTGTTTTATGTAAGGAGTCTTGATTGCTTATGCATGGGGCTTTTAACTAAGACAAATTAATTTGAGGGTTAGTATTAGCTATTACAGGAATGGTATTTTGTGTTTTAAGTTACTGAATTTTATTGCAAAGGTTTTAAGTAACAATGTAATAAATAAATAAATCTGAAATCTGATTACATGTACATATATTACAGATTGGTGATAGCTACACTGTAGTTTTAGTTAAGATTATAAGAGATAGGAATTCCTCAGATTCTTGCTGGCTGATAATCTGCCACCATTTGACGAATCTCCATGACAGTTTGCAGAACTATTGCTTTTCCTATATTGGCTGATGATGGAACGTTTCATGGTGATTCATTAAGGGGTGAAAAGAAAAAAGAATGGTCCCGAAACAGGTTGTTCACCAAAGCCTTTTCCATAGACTTTGTACTCTGCAGTAACACAAAAATGGCTGAATGGATTTAAATAAAGATTGGTAGGAGTATAGATTATGGTTTTTAGATGATCCTTTTTGGTGTTTGAAGTGAATTGGTACAGTAGTTGTTGAGTTATAAGGCACAAAATCTTAACTATATATTGGGCTTCGGTACTACAGCAGTACCACCGTGATATACCATGGTACAAGGCGATGACAAAACAAAATATGATTGGTTAATAAAAGCCTATCCAAAATAAAAAGGCAGCCATGTTGATTACAACACACTTTTGCTGTGTTGTGTCTTTCAATGCGAAATATATGGGGATTACAGATGATGTAGTGTAGAGGAAGGTATCAGCCAGTGTAGCCAACTCTGTAGTGCTTGGGAAAGTCAGTTTCATAGATTTATACTTTAAAAAAAAAATCATGGAGTACCGTGGAAGTACCACAGTACATTAAGAAATGAAAAATAAATAAAACCTTTTATATGAAAGCATAAAAGTACACATATTATAGGGTGGCTCTTAAAAGAGCCTATGTTTGCTTTAAAATGTTTTTCAGGTTTGAAATTAGAAGATGGTTGTAAAATGCACACCATTGGTATCGATTGATACAGTGCTGCATTGGAATATTTAGGTATTTTTTTGAGGTTGGGCCTTTTTATTAGGTGATAATTAAATTAGATGTCATTAGAGTATATTAATTTGATCAGATTATGTTTTAAAAAAATAAAAAACTTTATTTATGTATTTTGCATCAAATACACATCGTATAAGACATAGGAGGTACATCTCAGCATCACGGACAACATAAGCAATGTCAGGCAAAGAGGTGTTCTGACAAATGTAGACAGCAGTGCAGATTCACTATAAGTATGCAAGTTGAGTAGCAAATCACAGTAAACAATACAATAGGGCCTTATCCTATTATTAGACTGTGGGAAATAAAATTGTGTGGTTATAGGAGGTTAATTCCCCCACCTCGTGGCATCTGCAGCATGCAAAGCTTCAGTCCACTCTTGTGTAGGGGTACGGCAGTGGGCCCCTACAAGTAGTCCAATGAGTCAGTGAAGCCAGGCTAGGATCCAGGTGAAGGTGGTGTGGTGTTATTGAGGTTAGTGAGGCCGGATTCGTAAGTTATAGGGGTCGGCAGCGCATTGCGTGTAGCTGCCCATGCGACAAACGGAGCCTAGATATCCCTGGGCCTAGACGCCATGGGCATTAACTCCCAGTACGCCGCTAGCATCTCCTGGCAGTAAGAGATATCATGTATCCACTTGTTCACATTGGGCGCGCTTTGTGTTCCCCACTGTAGAGCAATGCGCCACTTGGCCAGGAGGAGCATCATGGCCTGGGGCGCCTCTGCCACGTGGCCCAGTAAAGCTTTGAGAGGAGTGCGGTTAAGTTGGAATCCTGTCACTTCTTGAATAATATCACATACCTTGTGGCAGAATTGTGAGATGGGCCAGCATGTCCATGCTAAATGGAGGAAAGAAGCCTGCGCAGTAGCGCATCTCCAGCATGTGTCGTCTGGTCTCAGCCCCATTTTGTGTAGTTGTATTGGCGTGCGATACAGCCTATGTATGTATTTGAAGTGTATGAGCCTGAGCTTATAGTTGGGTGAGAGACGACGGAGCTGGGCGCAACAATAAGCCCATTGTTTCTCAGTAGGGGAGGGGTTAGATCCCTGCTCCATTGCTCCAACACCGAGGGTGTCGTGATCGGCAAGGTGCGCTGTGTCGCGTTGTATATACGAGTAATGAGTTTCTTAGGTGACAGCTGAGTTAGGATGTTTTCTAACGCATCTAGTTGCGCCGGCGCAGAGGGGAAGGTGGAGGGAAGTCGGCTGCAATGGGCTCTAAGTTGGTAATATAAAAACAGTTCCAGAATTGGGGTCTGAGCGCTCGCTGGTCTGTACGGATTATCCAGGAACTTGTTGTCTGGGTACAGGTCATTAAACGTGTCTAGTCCCATCAGGTGTGCGCGTTGAATAGAGCTAGTGCCTTGCATAACAAGAATGCTGGGGGGATGTGCGAGTTGTATCGATGGAGCATATAGTAATGGCAGCTTTGCGCAGCATCGAAGACCGTCCCACGCCCAACGCAGCATCTCCACTGTGTTAATTTCTTCCCTCGGTCTTTTGTATGCAGAGTAAAGTGCTGCTGGTAGTGGGGCAGGGGAGGCAAGGTCTTTTTCGATTGTGACGTGAGGCTGGAACGGTGTGGGGTGCGACCAGAAGTGTAGGTACTGTGCCTGTGCACTTAGCGCATAGAGCTCATGTCCGGTGCTCCAAGTCCCCCCTGTTCGAGCGGCAGTGTCAGCACCTCCCAAGAGATGCGAGGTTGTTTCCCGGCCCAAGTGTGAGCTATGAGGAGAGAGCACAATTGTCGGAAAAAGGCTTGTGTAAGTATGAGGGGTATGTTAACGAACAAATACAGGAGTTTGGGCAAAATTATCATTTTTGTGATAGCAATTCTGCCAGCCAATGACAGCGGCATCTTAGCCCAGATGGCTATTTTGGTCTCGAGTCAAGTAATCAACCTGACATAGTTCAGGCGCCATATTTCTTGTAGGTCCCTACTGAGCCATATTCCTAGATATTTTACTGCACCGTCTGCCCAGGTCAGGGGAAAGTCCAGTGCAAGTGTTGTAGGGGCCGGTGTTAGAGCAAGGAGCATTGACTTGACCCAGTTTACCTCTATGCCTGACATACCACCGAACAGTAGGATCTTGCGCAGTACCGGGTTAAGGTTAGATTCCGGGTCATGTATATAGAGTGTGATGTCATCGGCATACATTGATATTATCAGGCCCCTGTCCGAGAACCCCAGTCCTCTAGCCGTGTGGTGTTTTCTCAGCCGAGCTGCAAGAGGCTCCATTGATATTGCAAACAGCAGGGGCAAAAGAGGACACCCCTGCCTGGTGCCACAGGACACAGGGAACGGGTCGGATATTAGATCGTTTACCTTGAGCCTCGCTGTAGGGCGCCAGTAAAGTAGTTGGATACGTTTTAAAAAATTTGTACTTAAACCAATTCTAGGTAGTATGGTGAAGAGAAACGGCCATTCCAGGGAGTCGAACGCTTTGGTAGCGTCCAGAAACGCCACCAAGCCAGGGAGGTCTGGGTCAATTTGGTGGACTACTGAGAAAAAGGTGCGCAAATTATGTGAGGTAGAGCGCCCCGGTATAAACCCCGATTGGTCCGGTCTGGCCACAACCGGGAGAAGCGGCTGCAGTCTGTCTGCAAGCAGTTTAGCAAGTATCTTTGTATCAATGTTTATCAGGGATTAAGGACGATAAGCGTGACACATATTGGCTTGTTTGTCCGGTTTTAGAATTGTAATTATCATAGCCTCGCGCATTGTGGGAGGGAGGAATCCGCTTTCAAGTGATTCCTGATAGACTGCTAATAAGTGAGGGGCCAGCTCTTCAGCGTATGCTTTATAGAAGGAGGGTGTCAGCCCATCAAGACCAGGAGCCTTATCGCCCGGCAGACCTCTAATCACCCGAATAATGTCTTCTGCTGAGAAGGGTTCATCAAGGTATTCACGATGGGCATCGCTCAACCAGACTAGTTCGATGGAGTCCAGGTAGGCCTGTAGTTCAGGGTCGGGCTAGACTGCGTGGCAGTGTAGAGAGTTGTGAAAAATTCCTTCATTCTTCCTAGAGTAGCGGATTGTCCCTAGATTGGGTTGGAATCCACGTCTAGCAGTTCAGCTATGTATGAGGAAGCGTATTGTGGTTTAAGTGAGCACGCTAGGGCTCTACTCGGGCGGTCCCCCTCTCCGTATCTGTGGGTGCGAGCATCTTTCCCCAGGAAATGGGTCTCACGAACCGCTTCCGCTTCATACTCGGATAGCTTTTCCCGAATAGTGGCTAAATGTGTAGGGATACCCGTGTGATAGTATAGTAGTTCTTTTTGATGTATCTCTTCCTCCAGTTTCTCCAAGGTGGACCTGATAGACTTTAAAACCCCAGATTGCTTAGCAATGCAAGTTCCTCTTATGACAACTTTAAAGGCTTCCCACAGTGTGGAGCATGAGTCTACTGATTTTTCATTGGTGGCAAAGTACTACTGAAGCTCTTCACGCACCTCTTCTCTGAAGACCGTGTCCGACAAGGCGTGCGACGGTAGGCACCAGCTAAAAGCACGTGGTAGTGACAGCGGTATAGTCCAGGTGAACAGCACCGGAGCAAGATCAGACAGGGTGCGCAGCAAGTGTTTGACGGCGGTGCTCCAAGTGGCTACATTCTTAGATAATAACCAGTAGTCTAGTCTGGACCATGCTCCATGAGGCAAGTTCCCTCTCGGGCCTGTGGATGCCAGGAGCACCAGATATCTATGAGATCGTGTTCTTGAATTATAGTAGTGAGTATGTTATTTGCTTTGGGGTGCAGTGCTCTAGTGCTTCCCACCCTATCTAAAGAGTCTTGCTAGACAACGTTAAAGTCTCCCCCCCATATAATCGACTCCTCCCCCAGTAGTATAATTTTCGACCAGATATTCTCAAATAGGGCTGGGTCGTGAGTATTGGGGCCATATACGGCAGCCAGAGTTACGGGTGTGGTGTGTAAGGTGCCTTTCAGTAAAACGTAACGTCCATCAGGGTCAATAATCGAGCTAGACGTGGACAAGCCAGGATTGCTGTCCCCCTCGCATAGTTTGAATATACAGCTGAGTGCACCTCCCCCCAATACCTGTTATGGAGTTTGGAATCATTGGCACTTTGGAGATGTGTTTCTTGCAAGAAACATGTGTCAATCTTATGTCTTATCAAATAGGCGTGAACTAACCTGGCTTTTCTATGGTCACTAAGGCTGCGTAAGTTCCATGTGATGCCTGTGGCTGTCATCATTGAGTATGGTTAGTGATGTGGCAGGTGTGTCTCAAACACTCCGATTTGCGCGTATCTGTAGGTTTGCATGTAGTGTCCGTGCGTGAGATGCTATATGCGGTGTAAACAACTGTTAGGCTCGTATCTGCGCATGGTGGATCATATGTAGCCGATATTCTAGTGTTGAGCTCCAACTTACCATTTAACTTGTAGAACCCCGTGTCCATCCCCACTCCCACACCAACCCCCCAAGCAGGTTTTGAAAGCCCTTCCCTCCCCCACCCCAACAAACCCGCAAACAAAACAAGCAGTCGTAACTATGGGAGTTCTCCCTGTGGGGGCATGGGTCGCCGGCGAACTGCCTGCACGCATGGCAGGGTGGCCGGGCTGACCAAAGGGTTCAGGGAGCATATGCAGAAGAGTTCAGCGAGCCATGAGTACGAGTATGTTAAGGAGCAGGGTCCCGGTCAGAAACACATTGATAATAACTGAAGCGGTGTGGACAAAGCAGCATCACATATTGCAACATGGTGGCATCATGCCATCAGTCATTGTCTCTAAGTTCCGCTGTTTTCCCAGCATGTCCTGAAGGACGAGGTGAGCGGTGACCAGAGCAGATGTGTTTGGCATATTTATGGGCAAATTTGGCGTCTGTGAAGAAGTGGGCTTGGCCGTCGTATGAGATCTTGAGCTTGGCCGGATAGAGCATTGTGTATGGGATTTCAGCTCGCTGCAAGAGGCGTTTAGTGGGAAGAAATTCTTTGTGCGCAGCTTGGACCAAGGGGGTGAAATCAGGGAAGATGGAGAAATTGTTGCCCAGGTGGCTGATGGGCCCGTGATCTCTGGCCACTTTTAAAACAGAGTCTCTGTTGCGATAGTTTAAGAGACGCGCTATTATGGGCCTAGGCGTGCCGCCAACTGGAGGCCTGGGACCTATGGTTCTATGTGCACGTTCCACCACAAACATAGCAGATAGTGCCGTAGGGAAGAGTTCACACAATAGGGATTCAACGTATGGCTCCATTTTGGGTATAGCTGTAGTTTCGGGAATTCCAGAAATGCGAAGATTATTGCGCCTGGAGCGCGCTTCCAAGTCTTCGTTCTTTGCCTGGATTACCGACAAAACTTTTTCCATATTCAGAAAGTGTTCCTTGGAATCGAATTGGAATTAGTGGGCTTCTGTTGTGTGGTTTTCCAGGGCATCTAATCTGGTGTCATGGGAGTCTACTTGTCACTTCACAGAGTCCAATCTGGAGGTGAGCGTGCCGAGTTTAGTGTCAATGGATTTGAGGTTTGTGCGCACTTCTAGCATAATTGTATGCAAATCTTCGTCTTGCGAGTCTCCTCCATGCTGAGGTTCAAGTTCCGGTTCAGAGCCAGGGTCCATAGTGCGGGTGTGACGCGTGTTCTCAAACGTGACCTTAGGTTGCTTTGGGTCGTTTTTCCCCATGATATCTGCCAGTACTGTTGCACATTGAAAAAGGGATCAACCTGAGACTGGTGCCATAGTATGTCGCTGACGTGTGATACTGGGAGCTAGGGGCACATGGATTCAATCCACCTTGCAGCCCGTTTCCACACGCAGCAGGGCCCCAGGTGGGACAGACGCTAGCGCCCGGCAGCCAGGCGGCGAAGGATCCCGCAGCACACGGGTCCCGGCCTCAGCAGGGAGTGTGAGTACACAGGTTCCCACCGCTCCGCTCCCTCCGTGCCTAGAACCAGCACCCACCTCTGTCCCTCCCTATGAGCCGCTGCTACCTCGTGTCTACAGGGCCCGCAGCCCAGCGCGCCATGCGCAGTACCCTTAGCCACCAGGGAAGGCCACGGCATGGTCCCCAACACCGCCCAAGGGTCTGCCCGCACACACACAAGTCCACGCAGCCCCAGGTGACACAGTGGGTACTTACAGTTGGCTGTGCAAGGTTCGTGCCAGGCAGCTGGGTATGCTCCTGTAGACTGCGCCTACACTTCTCCCAGCTACACAGGATCATAGGCGAGGCCCAGCATCCAATGCTCAGCTCACGGCGTCTCCGCTTCAAAGTGCACTCAGCTCTCACCAGGGGGGAGTGCGGCCCCGGTCGCGGCGTCCGCCTCCGTACGCAGCCGACGCTGCCCAAAGCCACGTCCGAGCGGGCCCGAGCAAACACAAGCTGATCAGATCCGCAGCCCCAGCCGTAGTCGTCAGTGCAGTACCATTGGCCGCGTCCCCTTCGCAAGGTGAGTGTTTGCACGGGAGGGTATCTTCACAGGTGGCGGCAGCCCAGCGTGACTGATGTTCCAGCCGCAGCCCCAGGGCCGCTCTGAGTCAATCCAGCCCACAATCACAGTGTGATGCGGCGCTCACAGCAGCAAACTCTAGTGTTGCTTCTCCAGTTGCACCCGCCTACCCCCAGGACAGCCTGCATTGGAATATTTGATATTCAAATGAAGCAAGCATTGGCAAAGCCAATTGATCTCGCCTATGCAAGAGTTATTAGCTTTGCCAATGTGTTTTAGCCATGTTGTACACCAGCATGGTACTGTTCAGCATAGCTAAAAGTTAGTGGTATAAAGGAGAGTGGCGTGGTGTGAATTGTGGTAGAGTGGCATGGGTATAGTGTGCCAAAGAGTGGCATGGTTTAGAGTGATGTAGAGTGTCATAGAGTGGTGTGGAGTATAGTGGAGAGTCATGGAGTGTCATGGAGAGGCGTAGAGTGGAGCAGCATAGAGTGTCATGGAGGGAGTAGAGTGTTGTAGAATGGAGTTGCGTAGAGTGGAGCAGAGCGTCATAGAGTGGAGTGGTGTAAAGTGAAGTCGCATAGATTAGAGTGAAATAATGTGGTGTGGCATTGAGGTAGTTGTGGAGTAGAACGCTGTAGAGTACCATAGAGTGGAATATATTGTCATACAGTGGAGTGGCATAGAGTGTTGAATAGTGTCATAGATTGGAGTGGCATAGAGAATTGTAGAATGGAGTGGCATAGAGTATCATAGAGTGGAGAAGCATAGAATGTTGTGGCGTAGAGTGAAGTAGTGTATTGTAGAATAGAGTGGAGTAAAGTGGCATGGAGTGGCATAGACAGAGTTGCGTAAAGCATTGCAGAGTGGAGTAGAGTGCTGTAGAGTGCCATAGAGTGGAGTAGAGTGTTGTAGAGTGAAGTTCCATGGAGTAGAGTATCAAGGAATGTAATGCCATAGAGTGGAGTGTTATAAAGTGGAGTAGAGTGGCCTAATGTGAAGTGGCATAGAGTACAGTGTTGCAGAGTAGATTGGCAAAGAGTGCAGTGGTGTAGAGTGCTTGAATAAAGTTTTGCAGAGTGCATTGGCATAGAGTGCATTAATGTAGAGTGCAGTGGTTTAGAGAAGAATGCAGTGGCATAGAGTAGAGTGGTGAAGAGTAGAGTAGAGTGGCACAAGTTGAAGTAGCACAGCGTAGATTGCAGTTACATAGAGTGCAGTGGTACAGAGTGGAGTGGCACAGAGTGAAATGGCACAGAATGGAGTAGAGTGACATAGAGTGCAATGGAGTAGAGCAGATTATTTGAGAGCAAAGGGAAGTGGTATAGAGTGGAATAGTGCAAGGTAGAGTGGAGTATTGCAGGGTAGAGCAAAATGGTGTAGAGTAGAATGGTGTAAAATGCAGCAGTGCAGAGTAGATTAGAGTGGCATAGAGTGGATTGGCATAGAGTGCAATGGTGTAGAGTGCACTGACTTAAAGTGGAGTAATGAAGAGCAGAGTGGCGTATGATGTAGTGGTGTAGAGTGCAGTGGCATAGGGTATAGAGTACAGTAGAGTAGTGTAGTGTAGAGTGGTGCAGAGTAGGGTGCAGTGGCATAGAGTTCAGTGGTACAGGGTAGAGAGGCAGAGAGTTCAGTGGCGGAGTGTGCAGTGTTGCAGAGTAGAGTGTTGTAGAGTGCAGTGGTGTAGAGTACAGTGGTGTAGAGTGCACTGCCATAGAGTGCAGTGTTGTAAAGTAGAGAGCGGCAGAGTAGAATAAAGTGACAAAGAGAGCAGTGGCATAAAGTACAGTGGTGCCGAGTAAAATAGAGTGGCGTAGAGTGAAGTGGCGTTGAGTAGAGTGTTGCAGAGCAGAGTATAGTGGTGTAGAGTGCAGTGGTGCAGAGTAGATTGGCGCAGAGTGCAGTGGCACAGAGTGCATTGGTTTTTGAGTAAGGTGGTATAGAGTGCGTACTGCCATAGAGTGCAGTGGTGTAGAGTGAAGTGGCATAGAGTAGAGTGGTGCAGAGTAAAATAGAGTGGCATAAATTAGAGTGGGGCAGGGTAGATTGCAGTGATGTAGAGTTCAGTGGTGTAGAGTAGAGTGGCATATAGTGGAATGGGGTAGAGTACAGTAGAGTAGCATAGAGTAGAGTGGTGCAGAGTAGAGTGCAGTGGCATACAGTACAGTGGCAAAGAGTGCAGTGGTGCAGAGTAGAGTGGTGTGAGTTCAGTGGCTGAGAGTGCATTGTTGCAGGGTAGAGTGTTGTAGAGTGGAGTAGTGCAGGATAGAGTGGAGTGGTGCAGTGGCATAAGTGGAGTGAGGCAGAATAATGTAGCATAGAACAGAGTGGTTCAGGGTAGAGTGGAGTGGTGCAGGGTAGAGTGAAGTGGCATAGAGTAGAGTGGCGCAGAGTGCAGAGGTGTAGAGTGGTGTAGACTGCAGTGTCATAGAGTGCAGTGGTGCAGAGTAGATTAGAGTGGCCTAGAGTGATTTGGCATAGAGTGCAGTGGAATAGAGTGGAGCGATGCAAAGTACAGTGGCATGTAGTGATGCAGAGAAGAGTGGTATAGGGTATAGTGGTGTATAGGTCATTTGCATACAGTGCAGTACAATGGCATAGAGTAGAGTGTTGCAGTGTAGAGCGCAGTGGCATAGAGTCCAGTAGCATAGAGTTCAGTGGTGCAAAGTAGAGAGGCATTGAGTTCAGTGGTGGAGAGTGCAGTGTTACAGAGTAGAGTGTCGTAGAGTGCAGTGGTGTAGTGTACAGTGGCATAGAGTGCATTGGGGTAGGGTGCGGTGGCATAGAGTAGAGCGGTGCAGAGTAGAATAGAGTGGCAAAGAGATCAGTGGAGTACAGTACAGTGGTGCAGAGAAGAGTATAGTGGTGTAGAGTGCAGTGGTGCAGACTAGATTGGAGTAGAGTGCAGTGGTATAGAGGTTATTTGTTTTGAGTAAAGTGGTTTAGAATGGAGTAGTGAAGAGTGCAGTGGCATATAGTGCAGTGGCACAGAGCAGAGTGGTGCAGAGTAAAGTAGAGTGGTGTAGAGTGAAGTTGTGCAGGGTATATTGCAGTCACATAGAGTGCAGAGGTGTAGAGTGGAGTGGTGAATAGTGGAGTGGCACAGAGTGGAGTGACATTAAGTGAAGTAGTGTAGCCAGAGTGATGTTTTGTAGAATAGATTGTTTTAGAGTGGAGTTAAGTGATGTAGAGTGGAGTGGTGCAGGGTAGAGTGGAGTGGTGCAGGGTAATGTACAGTGGCATAGAGCTGAGTGGCGTAGAGTGCCGGGGCTTAGAGAAGAGTGGAATACAGTACAACTGCATAGAGTGGAGTGGTGCAGTGGAGAGATGTGTGGCTTAGAGTGGATTGACATAGGGTGCAGTGGTGTAGAGTGCAGTGGTGTAGAGTGGAGTGATGCAGAGTAGAGTGGTATCCAGTGTAGTGGCCTATAATGTATTGGCATAAAGTGCAGTGGAGTAGCATAGAGTGGTGCAGAGTAGAGTGCAGTGATGTAGAGTACAGTGGCAAACTCGAGGTTAGCCTACCAACTAGTTTGTTTATAGATGATACAACTGTGCTAGGTCATCCACGTGAAGTAAGACCAAGTGAAAGCATGTGACTGATATACAGCGCTGTTAATCCGGTGTTATCCCATTAACTAGACCAGTTGGGTAGTAGAATTTCTGTTCTTATAGAATGGTGCAGGCCCCATAGAGAAAAATACACCATAACAGTGAGAAATATACATATATATATAAAAAAAAATGTTTTCCCTCTTAGACCCTAATTATTAAAGGGACGTCCGAGGCCAGAATAGAAAATTTATAAACCCAACCCACTACTACGGTTTCTATTTGGAAGGTATGCGAATAACCTATTTCTATTACCTGGACAACAGTGCTGATAATTTCCATGATTGAGTAAGGGTAATTCAGCTGTGTATAACATGTTTTACAGAACCGTTTCACCAATCTGGCCTGTGATAAATATGCCCATGATTTAGACAAGTACCACGAACATAATTTTAACCTACGAAGGGTGCTATAAAGGTGAGATAAAGATGCTTTCAAAAGTATTTCTACCAGGATGTAATTAGACCTTTAAGTTAGGATAATCCGGATATAATTATATTGTAGATACATCCTACATCCTCCATCTGGATTCAAGTTAGGAAGACGGAGGTATTTGCCCCAGACACTCACGGTGACTTCACGTCTCTGGACGCCTGGGTGGCCTTCCTAATTAGTAAGAGGTGAGGCATATTGATAGGGATCATGGAATCGAACAATATGACAATCTTAAAAATAGGTGTTTATGTGGTGTGTATTTACCGGTATGCTGAGGAAAAATGTATGCCCAGTAAGATGTGAAGATGTGGAATTTTGAGCCAAGGGAAGAATAACATATATACCCAGGGATAATCAATTTCGGTAATAATTTCTTTTTATAAAAATACTGTTAGAATAGAGAATACCTGGGGGAATAGGGAGTAGTGTTCCATGCACGCTCTATATTGATCCAGGGCTCTTTTGTATTAATTTATACAATGGTGACACAATGTGTATGATTAGGAACGACTGTTAGATATGATAAAAATGTCTTTTAATATACTGTGAATATATGAGACAATACTTCCTAAGCACACTTATTGATATTTGTGTTTTATCACACAGGAGATTTTAATGGTTCCAGTGTAAATCTGTTTGTCTTTGAGAGTTACAATTTGAGTCTTGATAAAGATAGTGTTATAAGACTTCCATCGAAACGCGTTGACGCCCTTTAAGAAATACACAATCCGTGAAGAGACTGGAACTACTGAGTACTTATTAAACACTATAGTACCGGGTTTCAGCCCGAAAAATTAAGTAATCACGGATGTGTGCTGTTTTAGTGACATATTGTTTTGTCTGTTATATGTACTCTCTTCTCTTAACCTGTTATATGTTTTCATATGCCTGTAAAGAAAGTGTTTTTGATGTCTAAATCCATTACAGATGTTAGTGGAACAATAGTGTTATTGACTATTCCCACACTTTTAGTATTGTGTATTTTATGAGCTTTTTAATTAATAAATAGATTTATACTTTTTTATAAAAAAACGCTGTCCAGATTGTCAATCTGGGATATATGGCTATACTTCCCGTGTACATATAATGTGAAGTTGAATGAGTGAGACCTTGATTTAATTTGGTATATACAGCCTATATCTTTCCTATTCCTTATAACAGTCCAAAGGAAACTTCTTTTGTGATACAACCATAGAGTGCAGAGGTCCAGAGTAGAGTGAAATAGTGTTCAGTGGCTGAGAGTGGAGTGTTGCAGAGTAGAGTGGCGTAGAGTGGAGTGGTGTACAGTGGAGTGGTGCAGGGTAGAGTGGAGTGGTGTAGGGTAGAGTGCAGTGGTGTAGGGTGAAGTGATGCATAGTAGAGTAGAGTGGTACAGGGTAGAGTGGAGTGGTGCAGGGTAAAGGGCAGTGGCATGGAGTAGAGTGGAAAAGAGTGCAGTGTCATAGAGTGTAGTGGTGTAGAGTAGAGTAGAGTGGCTTAGAGTGGATTAGCATTGAGTGCAGTGGTGTAGAGTGCAGGGGCATAAATTAGAATGATGCAGAGTAAAGCAGCATGGAGTGTTACAGAGTAGAGTGGCGTAGAACATATCAGCATACAGTGCCTTGGCGTAGAGTGCAGTAGAGTGGTGTAGAGTCGATTGGTGCTCAGTAGAGTGCAGTGGTGTCGAGTACAGTGGAACAGAGTGCAGAGGTGCAGAACAAAGTGGCGTAGAGTTCAGTGCCGGAGAGTGCGGTGTTGCCGATTGGAGTGTCGTAAAGTGCAATGGTGTATAGTAGAATGGCATACAGTGCATTGGCCTAAAGTGCAGTGGGACAGAGTAGAGTGGTGCAGAGTAGAGTGTAGTGGTGTAGAGAGCCGTGGTGCAGAGTACAGTGGTGTACAGTAGAATAGAGGTGGCATAGAGTACAGTGGTGCAGAGTAGATTGGCGTGGAGTGAAGAGTGGAGTGGCATAGAGTGCATTGGTTTTGAGTAAAGCGGTGTATAGGGCGTTGGCATAGATTGCACTGGGATTGAGTGCAGTGGTTAAAGTAGAGTGGTGTAGAGTGCAGTGGCATAGTCTAGAGTGGTGCAAAGTAGAGTAGAGTGGCGTACAGTGGAGTGGTGCAGCATAGATAGCATTGGCATAGAGTGCAGTAGCATAGAGTAGAATGGTATAGAGTGGAGTGGCGGTGAGTGTAGCACCCAGAGTGGATTAGAGTGCAAGGTCTAGAGTGCAGTGGCATAGAGTAGATTGTTGCAGAGTAGAGTGAAGGGTGTAGAGTGGAGTGGTGCACAGTAAAGTGGAGTGGTGAAGAGTGGAGTGCTGTGGCATACACAGCAGTGGCGTAAAGTAGAGCGGTACAGAGTGCAGTAGTGCAGAGTGCAATGCTGCAGAGTAGATCAGAGTGGTGTAGAGTGAATTGGCACAGAGTGGAGTGGTACAGAGTAGAGTGCATTGGTGTACAGTGGCTTGGAGTGCAGTGTTGCCGAGTGAAGAGGCCTAGGCTGCAGTGGTATAGAATGTAGTGGCAAAAAGGGCAGTGGTACAGAGTAGAGTAGAGTGGCATAGAGTGCACGGGCATAGAGTAGAGTGGTGCAGAGTAGAGTAGAGAGGCATAGAGTGAAGTGGCGTGGAGTGGCGTAGAGTGGAGGGCACAGAGTGGAGTGGTGCAGAGTAGAGTGCAGTGGCATGGAGTGCCCCAGAGTTGAGTGGAGTGGTGGAAAGTAAAGTATGCATGGTGTGGTAGCACACTGCCATTATAGACAACACATCTTAAATTGAAAAGGCCATTACATTTGCATAGACATTAAGATATTTGTTACCACCACAGTTCAGAATTCCCAAAAATGTGCTTCATTTGAGCTTTCCTAATTCTGAAATATTCAAAAATATTGCTACAGTTAATTTACGGAGATTTAAATTTTGTTATGTGCTAGAAAAAAATAACATCCTACAGCCTTCCTCCAGCACACGCTGAGTAGCTAGCGTGATTGTCACATAAATCCTCTCACTTTGAAGTCAGAGAAAGAAATACAATCAAAATCTGTTTTACAGAGTGCTCCTCTACTTGATACCTCTGTACTCTACTTTCTGACATTGTATAACACTTGACTCCACTCTATAACACTTCACTGTACTAGATGCCAGTCCACTGTATGCCACTCCAGTCTATGATCCTTCACTGTAACACAATGTAAGTCACCCCACTCTATCACACGACACTCCAGTATACTCTAATGCACTCTTCAACCCTATACTGACTGTATTTCACTTAATAACAGTACACCCAAACACAGTCCACTCAACAACACATCACTCAATGACATATGACTGAGCAATACTCCACTCAACAACAATCCTCTGTATGACAGCCAACTGTACTGTATGCCACACCACTCAACTCAACCCTACTTCACTGTACACCTTTCTAAAATAGTGTACTCCACTGTTCAAGACTCTATGCTCCTGCACTGTTTGACAATATACTCTACCCTATGCCACTGTACAACACTAGTCCACTCTATTGCACACAATACACTCTACTACACTATACAGCACTCTATGATACTCTACTCTACTCTCCAACACTGCGCTCATCCATTCTACAACACTGTACTACACTGTATGCCACTGTACAACACTCTACTAAACATTTTTACACTATACGCTCCTCCACTCTATGAGACTGTACTGCAGTCTATGCAACTTTCACACACTCTACTTCACTCTATAACACTGTACTACAGTCTACATCATGCCACGGTGTGACACTCTACTCAACTATATAGCTCGCCACTTCACTGAACCCTTCTCCACTGTAGAACACTCTACAGAACTCTGCAGACCTCCACAGTATGCGATTTGACACCACTGTATGACACTGGATGAGAGGGTACTCCACTCCACTATACAGGATAGCAATCCACTTTATTTTACTCCACTCTACTCTACGACAATCTACACCACTCCACTGTACGAGATGCCACTCCACTGTATGACACTCCACTACAGTATATGTTACT
This sequence comes from Calotriton arnoldi, assembly GCA_963921515.1. Taxonomy (NCBI): domain Eukaryota; kingdom Metazoa; phylum Chordata; class Amphibia; order Caudata; family Salamandridae; genus Calotriton; species Calotriton arnoldi. The sequence continues at coordinate 216,069 of CAWUFW010001545.1, read as the reverse complement.
CCACCTCACTGCAGTCTACGGCACTACATTCCCTAGCACCCCACTCCACTTTAAACATGCCTCTCCATTCTATGGCATGCCAGTTCACTGTAGGCCACTCCACGTTATGCCCCTTTATTGTAAGAGACTTTAAAACACGCTACTGTATAACCCTGCACTACACTCTACAGCACTTCACTCTCCGCCCCAACACTATATGACAATTAACAACATTGTGCTACACTATACACCACTGTATGATAGTCTACTTACTCTATATCACTGAATGACAATATGCTCAATGACATTCGACTCAACAACATTTCACAAGATGAAACTCCACTTTGCATTGTTAAACACTCCACTGTATGACAATCTAATGTACAACACGGTAGTCAACTTTATGGATCTGCACTCTACAACAGTGTAACCCACTTTACATACAATTGCATATGACCCTACTACCATATTATAACTTTACTATGTAGCCACTATAAGGCATATGTTTCACTTACCTTTTCTCAGTATATTATTTTCAAATTTATTTTTCTGTTACCTAAAACAATATGGCCAGAATTAGCACAAGTTCTTTATTATTGGAAATATTTGGGTAGTTCTTAAAAGAACCTTTTTTTCCCCCATCTTTTTACTTTTTTTCTGGGTTTTTTCTTATACGTCAATGTTACCAATGAAACAAAAGCATGATGTTGAGGATAGAGGACAAGGAAGGAGGGGGGAAATAGGGATGTTGGAGAGCACACTGGTGAGTAATGAGCAGCTCCCAGTGAATATTCAAGTCTTTTTCACCAGCAACAATTACTGTGTGACACTGTAAACAGTACGTAGCAGTATTCCCATACTGCTTCACAATAACCATAGCCTGCCTAAAGAGGTGGACTGGCAATACAGTGCCAATAGCAGGCACTGAAGGGGCAAGAGATGTTGTAGGGGGGGTTGCAGTGTCGGGATCGGGAAGATGTAGTTGCAGCAGCCTCAATCAATCAAGTGACTTGTAAAGCATGACTACTCACCCGTAAGGGTCTCAAGGCACTGGGGGGGGGGGGACTGCTGGTCTGTCAAAGGCAATGTGGTTCAGTCAAAGAGCCAGCTCTTTAGCTCCTTCCTGAATTGAGGCAGTGACAGTGGATGTCTGCGGTGGAGATGCAAAGTGTTCCATGTCTTTGCTACAAGGTAGGAGAAGGATCTTCCTCCGGCCATGGTCTTGCGGATACGTGGGATAGCGGCCAGGGACAGTTGGGCAGAGCGGAGGTCTCTGGTGGGTACGTGGAATGCGAGGCGTTGGCTGAGGTGCGCAGGTCCTGCGTCATGTAGGGCTTTGTAGGCGTGTGTGAGGAACTTGAAGTTGATTCTTTTGTTTACTGGGAGCCAGTGGAGGTCTCTCAGGGGGCTGGTCTTGTGGCTGCTGCGGGGCATATTCAGGATGAGTCTGGCAGAGGCATTCTGAATGTTTTGCAGTCTCTAACGGAGTTTCTGGGTGATGTTAGCATAGAGTGCATTGCCATAGTGGAGTCTGCTGCTGATGAGGGCATGGGTGACCGTCTTTCTGGACTCAGTGGGGATCCACTTGAAGATCTTTCGGTGCAGCCGTAGCATGTGGAAGAAGGATTATTGATCTGGCAGTTCATGGTGAGCGAGGAGTCCAGGATGATGCTGAGGTTTTGTGCGTGGTCTGTGGATGTGGGGAGGATCCAAGATCTGCGGCCCAACAGGAGTCATCCAAGGCAGAGGGGGTGGAGCCCAGGATGTGGACTTCGGTCTTCTCTGAGTTTAGCTTGAGGCAGCTGTCCTTCTACCAGGTGGCGACAGCCTTCATCCCATCGTGGAAGTTGTTCTTGGTGACTGTGGGTTCGTTGGTGAGGGAGAGGATCAGCTGGGTGTCGTTGGCGTACGAGGTGATGTTGAGTCCATGGTTCCTAATGGTGGCTGCAAGCAGGGCCATGTAGATGTTGGAGAGAGTGGGGCTCAGGGAGGAGCCCTGAGGCACTCCGCAGCTGATCTCTGTAGGTTCAAAGTGGAACTGTGGTAGTCTGACTCTCTGTGTTCGGCCAGTGAGGAAGGAGTGAGTCCATTCCAGGGCTTTGCTGTGGATGCCAGCGTCATGGAGTCTTGTTCATAGGGTGTGGTGTGAGACGGTGTCTAAGGTGGCTGAGAGGTCAAGGAGGATGAGGGCTGCAGTTCTGCCGCAGTTGAGGAGGGTGTGGATATCATCTGTGACAGCGAGGAGGGCAGTCTCTATGCTGTGGTTGCTTCAGAAGCCGGATTGGGAGAGGTCCAGGATGTGGTTCACTTCGATGAGCCTCCTTCAACTCCTACAAAGCAAACACAAGGAGATGATGGACGGAGTGCTGAAACTTGGTGGTACCTCCTAGATACTATGGCAATAGTACTGTGGTAATTCGCTATTGAATAAACAACTGGCCTAAAACAGTGTCAACTACAGGAAACAGGAAGTTGACACCCATTTTTATCATTTCCACTGTGAGCATGAAAGGGAGAGGTGGTGTTCTTTTCCTCATGTTTGGAGGTGCATTTCCAACTATTCAGCTCTGCACAATAGTTGTGCACAAAGATCCTGCCCTGCATTAGGTGGAGGAGGAATACCAGGAGAAGATGTTGATGGTGCAGGAGGAATAGGGGTGGAGTGCCAAACGAAGTCGAAGGAGTTTGTGGTGTGGCAATTTTTCTCTTTTCCATCTGGCAAGAAAAAAGTCAGTGTGAAGCTGGTGACCTGAAACCTCTGCAAAAAAGTAAAGTGATTTCACAAGGCACCCAGCAACAGTACTCCTTCAGGTTAAAATGGGTGTGGAAACATCCAGAGGCCATCCACTCTGTAAGGTTGACACATGCTGAAAGGAGGAGGGGCTGTAGGAGTTGAAGGGCGCAAACACAAGAAGATGATGGTATTGACCCTGTGCCTCATGGGAACAGTCCAGACCGAACTGCCAAGCCATGTCTTCCCTGGACCGTGAGCTAAAGAATGATGATGGATTCAACCCAGATCTGTGACTGGGGGTGAGTGTTTGAAAAGTTTCAGCACTCCGTCCATCATCTTCTTGTGTTTGCTTTGTTCGCCCTAAGTTGGCAGGGTATGCCCAGACGTGGGTCCCTTGCTCACTTTGCCACTGGATTCAAACTAGCCTGGCTGATGAGGGCTGTTAGCCCGAAACCGGTCCCAGGATGCTTGATTCCGGTCCAGGGAAGACATGGCTTGGCAGTTCGGTCTGGACTGTTCCCATGAGGCACAGGGTCAAGACTGATTTGCATATAGCTGTGTCTGAACTGGGGTGGCAAAGTGAGCTAAAGAATGATGATGGATTCAACCCAGATCTGTGACTGGGCGTGAGTGTTTGAAAAGTTTCAGCACTCCGTCCATCATCTTCTTGTGTTTGCTTTGTTCACCCTAAGTTGGCAGGTTATGCCCAGACGTGGGTCCCTTGCTCACTTTGCCACTGGATTCAAGCTAGCCTGGCTGATGAGGGCTATTAGCCGGAAACCGGTCGCAGGATGCTTGATTCCGGTCCAGGAAAGACATGGCTTGGCAGTTCGGTCTGGACTGTTCCCATGAGGCACAGGGTCAAGACTGATTTGCATATAGCTGTGTCTGAACTGGGGTGGCAAAGTGAGCTAAAGAATGATGATGGATTCAATCCAGATCTGTGACTGGGGGTGAGTGTTTGAAAAGTTTCAGCACTCCGTCCATCATCTTCTTGTGTTTGCTTTCTTCGCCCTAAGTGGGCAGGGTATGCACAGACGTGGGTCCCTTGCTCACTTTGCCACTGGATTCAAGCTAGCCTGGCTGATGAGGGCTGTTAGCCCAAAACCGGTCCCAGGATGCTTGATTCTGGTCCAGGGAAGACATGGCTTGACAGTTCAGTCTGGACTGTTCCCATGAGGCACATGGTCAAGACTGATTTGCATATAGCTGTGTCTGAACTGGGATGGTAAAGTGAGCTAAAGAATGATGATGGATTCAACCCAGATCTGTGACTGGGGGTGAGTGTTTGAAAAGTTTCAAGCACTCCATCCATCATCTTCTTGTGTTTGCGTCCTTCAACTCCTACAGCCCCTCCTCCTTTCAGCATGTGTCAACCTTACAGAGTGGATGGCCTCTGGATGTTTCCACACCCATTTTAACCTGAAGGAGTACTGTTGCTGGGTGCCTTCTGAAATCACTTTACTTTTTTGCAGAGGTTTCAGGTCACCAGCTTCACACTGACTTTTTTCTTGCCAGGTGGAAAAGAGAAAAATTGCCACACCTCAAACTCCTTCGACTTCGTTTGGCACTCCACCCCTATTCCTCCTGCACCATCAACAGCTTCTCCTGGTCTTCCTCCTCCACCTAATGCAGGGCAGGATCTTTGTGCACAACTATTGTGCAGAGCTGAATAGTTGGAAATGCACCTCCAAACATGAGGAAAAGAACACCACCTCTCCCTTTCATGCTCACAGTGGAAATGATAAAAATGGGTGTCAACTTCCTGTTTCCTGTAGTTGACACTGTTTTAGGCCAGTTGTTTATTCAATAGCGAATTACCACAGTACTATTGCCATAGTATCTAGGAGGTACCACAGTACCTACGAACTACAAAAAATAATAATAATCCTCTCAAAATTAACATTCACATAATATTGGAAGGATGTTAAAACATCCTTTGTGTTTTTTTTTTACTATTTCTATTCTACTACCCAAAAAAATAATAATGAACCCAATATTTAATGTCGGCTTCAAAAAATACCCGATACTACTAAAAAGTAGCCAACACTCGTAGAGACTATTGTTACTGTTACAAAGTATAACAAAATGCTCTATAAACACAGCCCAATACTAACAAATTTCACAAACAACCATAGACATTGTGCTGACTGTAGGAAAGGAATGCGGCTGTGTGTTATCTTTCAACAAATAATATATAAATAACAATTTATACCTCATCACATATATGCATCTATGTCCATACTTTAAACTGTTATATTCCTATAGTTCTGTAGGACTGTTTCAAAAATGCAATATGGCTTCAATTTTTGCTATGTTTTCAATGAAAAAAAGATAGTTTAAAGCTTAGATATAGTTAGGAAAACATTATGTATTATTACAACACAAAACCAAATTAAAATACACAAGCCTTTCTAATTTCAAAGTCAAAGTTTTAATTTAGATTGATAACTTCTACCGCATCCCAAAACTAATATACGCCGAACAGCTCCGAACACTGTGTTATGAAATCAATAGCCACACAACATTAACTATTACTCTGCAATCTACCATGCACAGTGTTCTCATAAATGATTTAATTAGACCTGTTATGAGTCTATTTAGGAATTCTATCACTTAACATGCTATAGGTGATGTCATATACAAAGGTATAAGCAGTGCATGTATAAGGCACGAGTTATAGTTAATGTTGTGTGGCTTCTGATTTTATAACACTGTGTTTGAAGCTGTACATAAGTAAGAGTTATCTTAGGGCACGAGTTACAGTTACTAGACATAAGTATGAATTTCAGTGGTTTTATTTGCTTAAAACAGTATGTTTTAACTGACATTTTCACCAAAGTATAACGTCCCTTTAACCTTTGTTTTTTTTCCAATGAGTGATAGATAGATAGATAGATAGATAGCTAGATAGATAGATAGATAGATAGATAGATGGATAGATGGATAGATGGATAGACAGATAGATAGACAGACGGACGGACGGACGGACAGACAAACAGACATCTCTTATCCTTAACCCCTTGCCTCAACCATTTGCACTTAACCCTTTAACTTTACAACTGTAAACTCTTACCCATTTGCTCCTTGTCCACTTACCTCTTACCCTTAACTTCTTAAACCCTTACCCATAACCCACAACCAATTATCCTCATCCCCGTTCCCTTACCCTTCATCCCTTACCATTGACCGTACTGATACACGTAACCCCTCTCCTTTGGCCATTTAGCCTTTTAACACCTCACCTCTTACCCTGGACCTCTGCCCCCTTACATATAACCCCTAATCCCTAAGCTCTTACCCTTATCCCCTAACCCTTAGATCCGTTACCAAGGCCTTTACCTCTACACCCTTAGCCTATTTACCCTCAAATCCTTACTCCTACCCTAACATCTATACCCTTAACCTCTTACACCATACCCTCAATCCCTCACCTCTTACTACTAGTCCTTTACCTTTAACCTCTTTCTTTTACCCCTTTCCTCTTAACTTTAAACCCTTCACTGCCTGACCTTTACTCTTTGTTCTTACCCCATACCATTAACCCTTACCTTTAACTATATATTCTTAAGCCCTTACTCCTTGTATTCACACCCTTAACTCCTTACTTGCTTACACTTATTTAGTGCCCCCTTACTCCCTCGTCCTTAAATATTTAGGGGCCGATTCACAGAACTAATCTGAGATAAAATCCTAAACTTACTACTTTTGGTATTTACAGAAGGCATTTAGTAGTAGTAAAGTTAGGACTCCTAACTTTACTACTACTAAATGCCTTTTGTGACTACCAAAAGTCGTAAAGTTAGGATTTTATCTCAGTTTAGTAGTAGTAAAGTTAGGAGTCCTAACTTTACTACTACTAAATGCCTTCTGTGAATACCAAAAGTAGTACGTTTAGGATTTTATCCCAGATTAGTTCTGTGAATCGGCCCCTTACTTCCTGCCCCTTACCTGCTTACCATTCTATTTAACCCCTTAACTTTAACTCTTATATTTAACTGCTTACCTTTAACCCTGAATATTTACCTACTTATCTTAACACCATTCACCTCTTACCCTCTTGCCCCTTACACCTAACCCTTAAGCCGCTTACAAGAACCCTTTATCCTTATCCCATATCCTTGCTCCTTACCCTTACTCATAACTCTTACCCTCATTCTGTTAACCATACACCCTTACTTTTACACCCTTGCCCTTTTCCCCTTTCCCATACCCATTGCCTCCTCACCCAAACCTGTAACCCCTTTTTCCAACCGCTTTAACCTTTACCTTAGCACTTTGAAGCCCTTACACTTAATCTCTTACCCCTTGTCCATAAGCTTATCCATTAGAATTGCTACAGCCCCTTACCATTAATTTATTTCACTTAGAGCAACACTTAATATTATCCTTAATCTTAACCTCTTCCTCCTTACCCTTAACCCCTTACTCTGTTACTCTGCCCTTCCTATCACAACTCTATCCGAAAAATATAATATTACTTTTTTTTAACATATTTTCACCTTATATTACATGCAACTAAATAGCAAACAATGAGATGGTTTACGATTAGGTTGTAGTCCATGAGGAAATGTCCACGAGGAAATTGCATGACAATGAAGTTGATGCAAATAAAAGACCTGTTTACATGTACATACAGCTGTGTCCATTTGTACATGGCTGGTTTTTTTCACACATTACCATGTTAAAGCCAGACCTATTGGCATTGCATTTGCTTGTTGTATAGTTCAATAAATGCATACTCCCACATTACAAATGCGATGACATATGAAAAAGGAGTTTCCTCTCCGCTACTTCTATCTTTCCATCTGGCATTTGAGGCAAATATAAAGGCTCAAAATAGTTTCAGAAATTACTGCTTGGGATGAAACTTGATCATATAATAATTGCTGGCTATAAAATGGTCTTCATACAATAATATATGGTGCTGCTGATTTTTACTACTATGCCATTTTATAATCTATGTTTCAAAAAGGTATCTGGATTTCTAAGTAGGAAGTGTGTTTTCTTAGCTTTGTTGATGCCTCATTTCGCCCATCTCCTTAGGGAGTTTTCTAATGGTCTAAAATATTTCTTCAGAAAAATTGTTTATATTTCATAATTAGTTTATTTGTCTTGTACCGGGAAGTGTGATTTCCTATATCAAAGATTGATGCATTAACAATGGGCATTGCTCTGCATTGTTTATACTTTTTAATTTCCATAGCTATACATTTTGACTACCCAATACCCTTTGTGGCACTTCGAACATTTTAATGAATGAAACGTTTTGAAGACATTTGGATGTGAAACATCCTATCAGCCAAATGAAAAACACTCTGGGCATATGGGTTTTGTTTACAGTTTCACAATTTGCACTAATTACAAGATGATTGCAAATACCTTTCAGCCCACACTATGACCTTCCTGGAGAAAACTGTGCAAGCAAAACTGAGCAGAAGAATAAAGAGGTTGTGTAAAATTGAGCATACAAACATTGTGTGTACCTTATTCTATGTTGTAACTAAAAGGGTATTCCTTTGGTGCAAAAACACACATAATACTGATTGAAAACCTAATTGGCCTGGGGTGATTTTGCGTTTACTATTACCACCAAGCTAGGTTTTTTGGTGTCAAGTGCTAGTGCATGTACATGAAGACCATAACACAATTAAAAATAAAGGGGCATATTAGCAAGGGCATTTACGCCGCTTTAGCGGCACTTCCTGCCGCTAAAGCAGCGATATTATTATCGCCCAATTAACAAGTTGTTGCTAACTGCTGTTAGCGACATCTGACTGGCAATAGCGCCCGTTTCCCTCCCGCTTTGCATGTCAGTGATAATCATCGCTAATGACATGCAAAGTGGGCGTTCCTCACATAATCCTGAGTGAAATCCCTCGCCAACACAACATCGCCCTATTAACAACGCTGGTCAAGCGACAATAAAAGCTGCACTGACCGCGATTATCGCCGGAAATTAACACCTGCTCCACACCCTGACTTAGCTATGTCCACAATGGGAGGTGGATTGACATGTTAAATCCACACTCCCCTATTACCTAGGATTTCCGTAGCGCACTGCCATTATCGCAGCTTTTCCTGCGCAGATGCCGATTATCGCCGTCTATCGCTGGAATGTACATCGCCATTGTGCAAAGCGTTGCTAATACGCCGCTAAAACGGCGATGTACTCCAGCGATAGGCGGCGATAATGGAAATCGCGCTAAGCGCGATTTGCGATAATTAGCGCAGGTCCTTGCTAATATGCCCCAAAGACTTTTTTTCACTCTATTCAATCAAAAAGAAGACGATAATGTTAACAACAATTTGGTCCTTTCTACCAAAGCGGAGGGCCAGAATAGCTCTCGGCGGCCCTGAGGGGCAGCACATTCCCTGTTTGCACACGGCGCACATATTAAATGGCCCACCATGGAGCAGAGAGTAAAAGTGCGCTCTATGTGTAATAAGGGCCTGGTGAAAAACTTTCCATCACCGTTCACTCTTAACAACTTAAGACCAGTGTCACCTATGAATTTCAGTATGGATGCTGTCATTCTAGACTTTATTCCAGAATACGTCTCACAAGGATCATACAATATCCTTAATCATCAAAACATTTAAAAAACACTACACCATTTTCAAAATCTGAGGGATATATCCTTTGCAGACATAATATGTAAAGTGTTTCTTCAAAATTCCTTGTTCTCAATTTGAGTATACTCGAACAATTCAGTCAACAGAACAAATTATGCAAAAGATACTCTGAAGAGTGGCCGAGGTAGCACCCTCTGGTATTTTATTATCAAAACCATCTAAATCAAAATATACATGCATACTTCAAGAACAATTTGATCAACAGAAGGGGCCTATTAATAAAATAAGTCATTTCTGAAGACCATCCGGCACAATACATAATTTAAATCTAGGGATTAATACCACTAAATATCCGGTGGCCAAATGTAGAGTTACTATCGTTGATCCATCAATGCAACACTCTTCTCAGAATTTGACTACACCAATCCATACCAAGTCCTGGGAGTGATAGAGCTAATACTGTAGCTGATAGGCTGCTTATCTGCTCCTGGAAAATCGTAGGCCTTGGAAGACATCTACATTTATGTGGGGATGAGTTGATAATCTTTTTAGATCAGCATCAAGTGGTCTGCTTGCAGGAAACCTGACTTTTGAAATCTTTTAATTTACCAAATTGTTCTTGCATATGAAACTCAATCTAAATCGAGTCCTATAGGCCGCTTGGCCAGCAATCTGTTAACATTTATAAATAACACATTTAAAAACCTCTGTCATTAATAATAAACCTGAATTTTATTAATAATTGCTTTAATAGACAGAAATTACTTTTTATAGTGAATGTTTATTTTTCTCCATCCTTCTCGAAGAATAAAAATGGAATTCAAGTGGTGCTTGACAAATTGAAATATTAATTATAAGAGAGGATTTTAACAATAATGTATTATTCAATCATTGGACTTCTTCTCTGCAGGATGATTTTCCGGATTCTGCTTTGAATATTTCTGCTTCCCTCATGGCCAGTTGGTGAAATAATACAAAGCATAAACGTTATTACATGTGAAAGCTTTTTATCAATGTAGGCCTATGGGTTCTAAATGGGAGATTTCCAGCAGACCAACCGGCTCAATCCACTTAAATTGCAGCTCTTTTTCTATCTGTAACAACTATTAAATTGTACAATCAAAGAAAAGTGATTATGACTCACCAAAAATTACTTTAGCCTTCAAATACAGTAGTTAAAGGACTAAAGACCGGCCTGCAGATGGTACTCCCCACTCCACAAACCTAAGATGTATAAAGTGGAATGTCAATTTTAACCACTTACACTTAATCTCTCACCCCTTATCCATAAGCTTACCCTTAACATTGCTACAGCCCCTTAAACCTTAATTGTTGTTATTAAGGAAACAAGGGGGCATATTCTCAAGGAGCTATCGCCCAGTTATCGGCACTTCATCGCAGCCAAATCCGCGATAAATTTATCTCCCCATTCCCAAGCTGGTGCTAACAGCCCATAACACCAGTTTACCTGCGATAGCAGTCGCAAAAAACATCGCCACAGATGACCCCGGCAACTAACGCTAATGATATGCAGAGTAGGCGTTCCCGTGCAAAAAGCTGTGACAACACCACTCCACAACATTCTCAACGACCAGCCAGATCGGCGATAAGATCACAAAACATGCGCTAAGGCGCTTTAGCAGCAGGAAACTAACACCTGCTCCTACCTGGTGTAAAGTCGTACGACAACCGGCACCAGACAAGGGAGTATAGCCCGTAGCCACAAATGAAGAACAACAGATGCCCAGGAGCAACCGATCATGCAGCCCGGAGCCCCAATAGGTCAACAACACCCACCACCCCCCCACCCCCCCCGGGGCCCTACCCCGGGCACCCCCCACACCCCCCCCTTTGGACAAAGATATTGCACCTCAACTCCACGAAATCATGAACCAAACAAATCGCCTGAAGTCACACAATCACAACACCCAACATACATTTGTGGTCAGAAAAAGGGAAATTATACATCCATATCATAATATCCAAACAATACGTTTATTACAGAAGAAAACAAATCTGAAGAGGCATGGCGGGTCGTCTCAGGACATTCTGTAAGTCACAGCCTGCAAAACAGAAATCTGGATCAGAAGGTGTGCCATGCGCCCATCAAAGTACAGAGAGAGCGAGCGAAAGAGAGAAAGAGAGAGGGAGAGAGAGGGAGAGAGGGAGAGAAAGAGAGGGAGAGAAAGAGAGGGAGAGAGAAAGAGAGAGGGAGAGAGGGTGAGGGATTGCCGACACTGCGGACCTAGGCATATGCCATCATCGATTGGCCGTCCCTGCGCACACAGGCTGCTGCACTCCAGCCCCTCCCGCCGCCCAGCGGTGTTTGCCCGCCCCTGCGCACCCAGGCCTCACTGCTCACCTTCCGCCACCAGCGTGTCTCCAAGAGGGCCCACCACGTGCCGGTGCAAGCTCCAAGCCCGGGGCCCACGAACTTGGCAGCCTAACCCTTACCAGTCCGGACCGCCAGGACGGCGAATCATCGCAGGCTGCACACCCGCTCAGCACCTAAGGTGCCCCTACCTCAGTGCACCGAAAGTCACAGTCCTGTGGTGGTAGGCCCGTGCCGGCCGCAGTGTTTCCGGTGCCACCAACTCTGTGCAACGCAAGTCATGGACCCTTTCTGATTGAGTCTCGTGATATGCCAGGCGGACGCAGCCATGTCACCTCCGGCAGTGGGGAAGGACTGGGACACATAGCGTCGTCGTCCCCCCCTTTATACGTATGCCGAGTGGGCTGGGTCGGCATACGCCAGGCCAGTGTAGGGGTGTGAATAATTATCCCTGGCCTCTGGGCGCGGTTCATTTCTGGGCTGGACAGGAAACCAACTGATGCGTGTGTCTCTGTTGCAGTGTCTGCGCCACACGGCCCGCAATCGACAATGTTGCAATGTTGCATGCACCCAGAGGGCGGCCGCGCACAAAGGGATTATACAAGGAGCGCAAGGCCGCTCGGGCTCTTGGCTCATGCATGCCAACTGTTGTGTGTGTATCGCTATTGGTGCACCATAAGCCTAAGGCCTAGCCTCAATTGCAGCGCGAAAGCCACATCACATTTCCAGAATGCAAGCATTAGTCAGACTAACATTAGGGATGAAAGCTCCTTTGTCCCAATACATATGGCGGAATGACATCTGCACCTCCGACCTTGGTCTTGCATGCAGCAGGCACGCCCTGAGAGAGATACCATAGCAGATGATGACGACTCACACACTACGCACAGCGCTAATGATAGACCAACGTATCCACACCCCACACACAGAAGTTCTTGCTCGAGGTACTCTTGCATGGAATGCCCTTGACACTTACGTACACAACAACCAATACGTCCAAACGTTACACACACATATGACTCATTGCTCCGAGCTGTGGCATATCATCCACATAACTGCCACAGGTCAGAAGAGTGCCGGTTCTATGAGAGCCACCAACGCAATGGCAGAACATCCCGGGCGCATGCACAACGCCTGTCACGTGGAACTGTACCGTGACCGAATGCTGCCTGTTAGTGTCTGATGCATTGGTCTGCATGTTGTGGCCCTTGTCTTGCCCGTACTGACACGCACATGGCAATAAAGTCTACGCAACTTCACTAGTGTTCAACTGTGATGAGTGTTGATTGGAATGACAAATCGTGTGCCTCAATGAGCATTGTCCGTACACAGGGAGGGACTGACTGACGCATTTCACTTAGGGGTGAGTACCTATTGCCAGCTCCACCTCTGTGAGCCAGACATAGTGGTTGGGATAGTTGCTGATAGACCTGTGCTCTTACGTGTCTTCAGCAATGTGAGTATGGTGTCCATATTCTTGCCATGTGGATCAATGTGATCCATCACTACAGGCTGTGTCCACCCAGTTGAGTGTGAGTAGGTATGCAAAGAGATGTTCTGTTATCAAATGTGATGGGAGACACTACTTTAGGCCTGCCAACGACTTTGAGATTTCATACCCAGCCCTATTTCTAACATTGCGTGGGGCAAAGTTGAGGAATTGCGCAATTGTTGTTTCAGAGCAATGAGGCCACAGCTAGTGCACACATTCCCAGTCATCTCACTTCCTATGTGTGTCACGGTCAAACATGCGCATTGCTTTCATTTCCCAGGGTGTACTTTTTTGGGCAATCAATGTCCTTACATTCATCCATACTTTCATACTTGATCGATTATGGACATGACACATCTGTGTGAATTTGAATGATTTATTCACATTCGGTGGTGTGTCGGAGCTGGAGCAGTACATGGCCATGCAAACCCCACATTACATTGTAGCCCAGTGGAGGGCCAGCCAGAGTCATTTAGGGATTGACAAGTACATCGGAAGAGGAAGAGTACAGTCTGCAGTCTGATTGCTGTGTCATTGGTAAGTAAACAAAATATGGCAGTCCATGTCGAGGTCCAAGGTAAGTGTCGCAGAGTGTTTCGGGGGACAGTGGGAGGTGTTGTTACAGGGCATGATGCAGAGGGCAGAATCAAGCTGAAACAGGGATTATGGCGGAGAAGAATGCTACTGGCTCCTTCCTACTACAAAGGTGGAATCACCCGCATCTTCGTCCTCTATGTCATCTGTCTGACATGTGGGTGCTGATGTTTGGTCTGCAGCACTGTGTGCCACTGACACATCAGGGGCCGGAGATGTGTGTGTAGAAGTACCAGCAGCATTCATCAGCAACTGCCTTAGTGGCAGCAATGCGATGATGAGGAGCTGCAGGGCATGGAAGATCCCAACAACTTTTCGCTGGTGTGCATCCGTGGCAGCCATTCTTTCTGCATGCATCCGCTCCATGTTCTCCATTATCCTCAGCATCTGTGCCAACTCTCGGCTGACATCGCTGAGGCCACTCTGACTAGACAGTTGATCTCCTCTCAGAGTCATGACTCCAGCGATGTCGGGCATGGATTGTTGGACATCATGGAGCGAACTGTGGGTGTCCGTTAGGGAGTGTAAGTGGTCCCTGATGGGACTTAGACACCCACGTATGTCATCTAGTTTGGCTGCCATGAGGTTGAACCCCACCCGCACCTGTTCAGCCACCTCCTTCTGGCAGTCTAACACATGGCCTTGGAATGCGATGTGTTCTTCGGTGAGGTACTGGGAGCCAGCCATGGTGGTGGGTGCTTCCTGCTGTGTGGTCTGTGCAGGGGGTGGGGTCTCCTCGATGCAGCTGGGCTGCCCTGCTCCTGGAGGTGGGTTGCCGTAGCTGTCCATGACCTGTTGTAGGGTGTCGGTGTCGAAGGTGTGGAGGTCCTCTTCATCATCACTGATGAGTTGTCTGGTCTGCTCTGCAGGAGGTGTCGATTGTCCCTCTGCAATGTGAAGGGGAGATGCATTTTAACATTGTGTTGACGCATTGTTCAAGTTTACATACTGACTGCATGACAATGTACATTGTGACTGTTTGTGAGGAGCTGACTATTTGATGCGGACAGTGGACATTTGAACTACATCACGGATGTGAGGTTGTACATGTACATTTTCATCTCACAGTTTCCTGCTATGCCAGATGTGATTGGCCAGTTTCTACGCACAAGCGGAACCAGTTGTGTCCTCTGTTCTGTAGTGAGAGTGTTGCACTTTGTACCAAATTGTCGTCAATAATGATGTGCTGTTATTGCTATGTGTGTGTGCTGCAGTGTGGGAGAGTCGCCCCTGCAGCTGTGATTTTGCTGCCCCTTATCCATTTGAGGTGGTGTGCCTTTGACTTCTGTGCTTCTACAGTGCTGAGATGTTGCAGACTTGGCTAATTTTGGCTCTATTTCGGATTTTGGGCTCTTGGGCATGGTTTATCCGCAGATGTGTTGTTGACGTCAGGGGTTGTTTGTGCAGGTGGATGTGTCAGAGTGTGACCTGCTCCTGTATGGATGTGTTCCACACTCAGCCACCTCAGTGTCGTGGCGTGCACCATGTCATGATAATTGGACTGCAGCCATGCTGTTCGTCATGCAGTGTCACTTGCATTGTCAGTGTGGCTCACAGACACGCAGCTTTGCTTGTTTTGACACGTGTGCATGGGTTGGTTGTGAGATTGGTGCTGTGTGGGGAGGGACCCCTTTGTGCCCATAGTGGATGGGAGCCTACTTGCTGTTTGTATGTGTGCTGCAGTGTGCCAAGGGGATCAGGGACATGATCCAGAGTCATCGTGGGTGTGCAGTGTGCTCTACTTAATTGTGCATGTGTGCCATTGTGCCCATCTCCCCCTGTCCCCCCAGTCCCTGTTCGGTACTCACCCTGGTGCTGTTGTGTCAGGTCATGTCGAGCAGTGTCCGAACCCCCAACTCCTGCCACCGTATCCCCACTGATGACTGTGGCCACCATTTCCTCCATCTCACCCAGCTCCTGGTGTTCTGCTGGACTGCCATCTCCAGTCTGCATTGCTGCCTGATGGTTGTCAGCGAGTTTCTTCTTGGTTTTGCGCTTCGCATCATTCCAGCGCCTCTTGACCTCTCCAATTGTCCTCCTCCTCACTCCGACTGCATTCACCTTGTCCAGGATGGACTGCTATATTGCATTTGTATTTGCCAATGACACGTTGGAGGTGACGAACAGTTGTTGCTGGTGTTCTATCACCTCCGTGATGATGATCCTGTTTTCCAGCAGACTGAACTTCCTCTTTCTTGTCTTCTTCTCCTTGCCCTTCCGTGACCCCGAGGTCCCAGGCTAGTCCTCCTGGGGGCTTGCGGGGTTCTGGTCGTCCTCTGTACTTGCTCCGGCTTCCTCCATGGTGCTACGCAGTTTGAATTATTTTGTTTGTGTTTTTCGGTGCTTTTATAGTGCATTTTCCCGCATGACGCGTGGGAATTGCAGGCCTGTCGCTGGTTATCGCTGGTTTTTTTATCGTGGTTGGCCACATCGCAACTTTTTTCGCGTTCGTGTTTCGCGTTTTTTTTGCCGTCACAGTAATTTTATTGCGGCCATTTGACGCGTTAGCGTGAGACTATCGCATGGTACCGCCGTGTTGGGAATACAACGTTAACACGGCGTTATTTTCACGTGATAGACTGCGATGTGAAAGTTGCGTTAAGCTAATTTTGCGATAATTATCACACGTTCTTGAGAATATCCCCCTTAGATGCACTTTATCCAAAACTTCGAGGTAAAATAATAAACTATTTAGCTTACGCACAAATGTAATGTGGAATCAAGCTGAAAGACAACTCTGGAAAAACAAAAGTTATGGTTTTTGGCAAGACTTGGGCTTGCTTAAAACTAAAAACTGATGACCATATTCTGGAAGAAGTTACAAAGTAGAACTCTTTGGGCCTAATGGTTGATAACAAGATTATAGTGTCACACCATATCTCCAACATGAAAACTAAGGCACATGCTGTAGTGCAGTCCACTAAAATATTTTTGAATGTATGTGGTGGAAGAGCGATCTGTCAATCTTTAAAGGTAATTAAAACTAAATTAGTCCCTTCTCCAATATTTGGAGCAATAGTTCTCCTGGAAAAGGTTATCAATGATTTGGATAAAATCTATGTAAAAGGACTCAAATTTCTATTTAACCTCTGTTTATCCATACCCCACTGTAAATGAAGACTGGAAATATCTTTGATAACGTTAACCTCAAGATATTTTTCTGCATTGTTAAATTATTTATGTGATTGCATGTCAGTTAATAAAGATTTACTGAGATCTCACTTATTTTTAAGGAATTAACAAATATTATCAAACATACATCTGACCTGAGTCTTGCAGTGGACAACAGAGGAGTTATGGAAAACAACTTGCCCTCCTTATAGAATTGTCGCATTTAGAATGTAAGGGGGTAATCAAATAAACTATAAGAAAGAATCAGAGGCAAGCTGACCAGTCATTTTTAAAGAAATATAGACATGTAAACTACCCAATTGAGTCGTATTCCAGCATACAAGAAAAATATATAAATTATAACACAGATCCTGGATATAAAATAAAATATTTGAGACTTTGCCTCATGTTGATACAAATTTGGCAATTTGAAGGATCATGGAATTTGAATTGTTCCTCTTCAAAGTTTTGCCCCTTAAGCAATTATAAGGAGGAATCTATTGCACATATAATCTGCCTGTATCTTGCCTTCCTTGACTTGAGGCAGAAATATTTGAAGACTGAGTTTGTTATTTCTGGTTGTAGAGCTATTAACCCCTTCGATGCGCGTGACGAGCTCAGCTCGTCATGCTGCGCGGTAGCACTGTGCGCATGACGAGCTGAGCTCGTCATGACCACACCCGCGATCGGAATGTCCAGCACACGAGCGGAATTCCGATCGCGGTCAAGGGGTTAAGGATGCCATTGCTTTTGTTTCTCTAAGAAAGACTGTCAATTTATTGTGATGCTGGCCAAAATCTTGACTCTTTCTTATCGTCTTCTTAAGGAAAGCAAATGAAAAGTAAATCTTTTATGAAACATTTAATATTCTTGGTGGTTTAGAATTAATATTTTATAGTGTTTTAATATTGTAATCAATATTTCAATATTTTCATACAATAAAGATTAATTTGAGTGCAAGTATTGGAAGCAGAAATACATTGATATCACCTTAAAAAAGTCATGTCCAGTCTTCAGCTCTGCAACACAGTTCGGAATGACAAAAGCACAAGCATTAATGTGTTCATTTACACAAGCTCCAAATGAACAAATATTACAGCACAAAATAAATCAGGGATTTACCATCTGACAGGTGGTTGTCAACAAAGGAACATTTCAAACAAGAAACCACAGAAATACAAACAGAGCTCCCAAGGCAGGTGTTTGTTTCTGAAATACAAATAATCAATAGCACTGACAGCCAGGTACATTTTCCCTGCAGGTAGTTGCCCTGATCATTTTTCCTGCCTGGGACTGGCATGACTCACTTGGTGGTACTGAATCTGAAACACATGCATTGGAAGGATTCTCTAAGCAGGGTGGTATAGACCCAGTAGCCGTAAGGAAGAAGGCCCTCCAGGTCATAGGTCTCCAGTGATGGACACAGCTGCAGCTCTGCCATCTGAAACCCAGCTTTTACCCCACCTCTAAATGGGGTAAGGGAACTGCAGGTTTGACCAGCCAATGCTGGACCTGCACTGCCAAACTATAAATTAAGGGGCTTATTTACAAGCCCCTTGCACCGCCGGGGAGTGACTTTTTGTGACTCACCGGCGGCGCATTTTACTGTCCCATATTTACAAGGGCAGAAAAAGCCACCCTGCATGGCTTTTCCTGTCCTTGTAAATATGGCCCCTTTACACCCAGCACTTTGCGTGAAAGGGGTGTTCGATGGGTGTTGCTGTGGGTGTTCCCATGCACCACCCATGGAACCTGACACATTTCCAGATTTACGAGAAATCGTAAACCTGGAAATGCGTGAATGCTACGCCTCCCCAAGGGAGGCGTAGGGAGGCGCAACGAGGAGAAATGTATTAATTTCTCCTCATTTTTTTCCTCTTTCTATGCGTGCTGCATTCTGAAGCACACATATAATGAGGGAATCACCTCTGATGATTGTTTCTGTACAGGAAGGTGTCCCTTCCTGCACATAAACTATCATGAAAAAAATGTAGCACACATAGACGGTGAAAAACGCCATTTCAGATTGTTTATGTGCAGGAAGGGAGCCCTTCCTGCACATAAACAATCACCCCCGTGACCCAGGCATCCTTGCACCATGGTGCAAGGGTGCCTGTGTCGGCGCATGGCAGCCCATTGTGTGCCAGCGCAGGGGAGAGCACAGGAATGCCACATATTATTGTAAATATTTCGCATCCCTGTGCTTTGACAGTACAGCAGCGTGACACAGCCAAAGGGCTTGCGGTGCCGCGCTGCGGCACTTTCTTGTAAATGAGGTCCTAAGTTCTCAGTATTTCCACCTTACTATACGATTTATGCAGAGATATAACACACAAACTCACACACACTAGATAAATACGTTTTCACATACCAATTTCCATGTATGAAGAATAAATTACCCCACCCACATGAGAGAATGGCATTATATAATGCCCCTACCATAGTGCGTGCTCTTAATCACCTGATCACTAAAGAAAGAATAGGAACTCTAGCCTAACTCAAGAAAGGAACCCCAGACTCACCATTGCCTGGTGAGGCAAACAGAAAAACAAACCTCTCCATTCACTGAACAAATGCCAAAGCCAAACTCAAGTAACTTACGCCTCCTTTCTAATGCATTCATCTGAAAACTCATATCTGAATTGCGTACACCAATGTAGGCCTTAAGGCACCAAATAGCGCATTCTAAAAGGACACCATCTTTTGGTATTGCATGGTAGGCAAACCTCTAATATCATAGCTGGAAACATATTCACTTTCCTTTCTTACATCCTGAGAAACAAATTGGAACTTGAGTCATGTGGGGCCCCTTGAAAGTTCCCTTCAAAGTACTGCATGAAAAGGAGCCTGCAGCTAGGCCTTCCAAAATAGTGAAAATTACCTTTAGAGAGTTCAGCAAAAACACACTTTTCACCTTTTTCGTCCACTGTGCTTGACTTCTCAACATAATTTCCATACCTCTGCAATTAAAAAAAGGAGTTTAGACCAGGTAAAATTATGTGAAACACTCTACTAGTGACTCTTACAAATATGCAAAACAACACCTCAAACTAGGCCATTACCCCCAGGTCCCTTATGTCCTCGTCCCATTCAGTAACATAGTGGAGATAACCATCTC
The DNA here is from genome assembly GCA_963921515.1 of Calotriton arnoldi. Classification (NCBI taxonomy): domain Eukaryota; kingdom Metazoa; phylum Chordata; class Amphibia; order Caudata; family Salamandridae; genus Calotriton; species Calotriton arnoldi. Next base: position 196,133 of record CAWUFW010001545.1, on the reverse strand, counting down.
CCGACAGAAAAAAAGACCAAAGGCATGCTGGGACCCTAATACTGCCCCTCCCACCGGGAGTACATAAGCAGTACTTACTCAGCATCCCGCCTGTTCTTTTTTTCTGTCTGTCGACAGAATGGACGTGGTGTTGCTGGTGCTGCTCCTGCTGGGCTTGAGTGGCGTTCTTCTCTCCTCCCCCCGCCCGGCTGCCTGGCTGTGCGGGTGCGGGGTTTTCCTGGGCTGTCCCCTGGCCTGCTGGCCTTGCTGGGTGACATGCCTGTTCGTGGCCGGTGCACTGCCTGGCCGGCAGGCCCTTTGCGGCTGGTGTGTTTCCTCCCGGGTGCTTCCGGGTCGCGTGCGCGTCTGCCTGAGGCCGGGCTGGGTGGAAGACGCGCCGCATTTGCAGTGTTCCTGGCTTCACGCTGTTGGAGGGGGGGCCTTGCTGCTGGTGTTGTCCGGCCCCATCTCCGGGTGAGTCCCGCCTAGCGGATTCTGTTCCTCTCCTTGTGGATGTGCCTGCTGCTGCTGTTCCTTGTCTCCACAGGACTCCGGGGTTCGAGCAGACTTTGGTGCTGGTATCCAGGGTTCGTGCCTCATGCATGCGCTTTCTCCTCGAGACCGGATCGGTCTCGGTGGCTTGCTGGATGTGCTGTGCTCCAGGGGCATCAGTGTCAGCTCACACAGAGATGTGCCGATAGCTTGCGCCATATGCTTGCTCGCCCTTTGCTCTGTCGGGTGGGCCTACTTCATGGCAGCACGGCATGGGTGCAGATCTGCTTTGCTGACGGCGGTTTCTGTCTGTCGTCATTTTGGAGCTCCATGTGCCCTTTCGTTGGCTCGCCCTTTGCTGCTGTGGGGTGGGCCTCTGCTGTGACAGTGGTGGTGCAGGGGGTGACTCGTGGGGGAGTTCCCTTTCTGTGCTTTTTCCTTTGCGCGGCCCATGTGCGACCGGGATGCACCGGCATGCTAGTTGGCTTTGGCTGCAGTATCCCTGTGTGCTTCGGCTGCCTGTACGTTCCGTAGGGGATCTCGTTGCCGGAACGGCATGGTGGCATGTGGGGTGCTACCTGCCTTTGTTGTAGTGTTCTTTGTTTGCACTGACACTTGTCCAGCTGCCTCCTTCTTTCCCGGCTGGGGCCGCCACCTTTGGAGCTGGTTCACCGGGCCCTGGAGCTGGGTCCTCGGTTCATGTCGCTGGGTCGCCTGTGTTTCTGGGTGGGTCGCTTGTTCTCCCCGCTCCTTCCGGGCGCTTGGTTGTGTCCTGGTACGACGTAGCTGGTGCTTCTGTGCGGCGCTCCCGTTGCCTTTGGGACGGGTTAGCGCTATGTTTGTCTGCCGGCCCCTGCGACTTGTGTTATGGCACCGTGGCATCATTCCACAGGTTACGGCATGTGCTGTGCTGGTGCGCTCCTTCCTGGGGTGCTCTTGGGCTCTCTGTTGGCCTGGCTGCGGTTCTTCACCTGCTCGGTGGTGCTGCGGCGTTGTGGGCTGGTGGATGGCTGCGTGCTGCCCTGTGTAGGCTGTGTTTGCCGTGCCATGCTTCTGTTCGAGCCTCCGGGGTCACCTACCACTTTTTGTTCTGTGGTTCGTGTGTGTTTGCTTTCTCGTTGCTGTTCCGTTTTCCTGGGACACTGTGTTTGGCTCGTTTTTTTCTGCATGTCACGGGAGTGTCGCGGAGTTCTTGGGTTGCCATGGATTACTCTGCTGTGTTTTGCCTGTAGGCTTGTTGTCCTGCTGGGCTTGCCTTGCTCGGACTCCGGTTCTCGGTGTTCTTCGCACTGGCTTCTGTCCTCTGGGCCCTTCTCTTTCTCCTGGTTTCCTCCTCGTGGGCCGGTCTGGCTTCCTCTTCCTTCTGGATCTGGCCCGGTTCTACTGGGGCCGTGGATTTTGTCGAGGCTGGACTTCCTTGCCAGCTGGGGTGGTTGTTGCTCTCAGCTTGCCAGCCGGCCTTGGTGCTGGGGGGCATGGGCTCGTGCCTCCGGTTCTGTGCTTCCGGGAGGCTTCCAGGGGCTCTGTGGTTGCGTGTTCGCTCCCTGCTTTCCTGCTCCCGCTGGGTTGCGTTTTTTTCCGCACGGGGGTCATTCTGCTGCGTGCCCACGCCCCTTGGGGGGTCGTTGGGTTTTCCGCTCTGCTCGGCCTGCTTCCTTTGTGTGCGTGCTGTACGGCCTCTGTTTGGCTGAGAGGGCCTTTGGTCTTTGGCCCTTTGCTTCTGCGGCTCTTGCTGTGTCGCTATTGCCTGGTGGTTGGGTCTCTGCCTCTTGCTCGTGGGTTGTGTGTTCGATGCCTGCGGCTCCCCCCTTATGCGCTGCTGTTCTCTGCCTATTGCCTTGCTGCTCTGTTCCTGCGGTGGGCTGGTGTCCTGCTCTTCGCTCTGGAGGCTTGTCCTGGGGCCTGGGTGGTTTCGTGGCCTCTGTCGCTGCCTGCTTCCCCTGCTCTGTGCTGGGCGCTGCTGTCTTGGTGGCCGTGTCTCTTCAGCTTTCTCTTTCGCTGTTTCTGGCTTCAGTGGTTTCCTTGGCATGGTCCTTGTGTTTCCCTGCTGTTGCTGCGACCTGCAGCCATATCTCCCCGGCCGCCCCTGTTCTGGCTTGTTCAGTGCTCGGGCGGGTTGGGCCTGGTTCGTCCCTGCCTGGGTCTCGGCCTGTGCTTGCCGGGTGCTGTGTGTTTCCGCTTGGTCTTCCCTCCTGGCCTTTGGTTGGCCTTGGTGGGTACTGTTCGTGCCCTTCTCCTTGGATTGGAGGTTTCCTCCTTTGCTGGGCAGCTGTCTCCGGGTTCCGTCGGTGGTGTTGCTCGTTCTGTGGCTTCTCCTCCTGCAGGCCCTGTCTGCTGGTTGCTTCTGCCTCCTGCCTCTCTCCTCCTTTTCTCTGGCTGGTGTGGTTGGGCTCTGGCTCTTCCTTTGCTGGGCAGTGCGGTTTGTTCTGCCTCTGGTTCTCCGGAGGTGGGGGCCTTGTTGCCCCGGCCCTCTCGCGGCCTGGCTGTTGGCTGTGGGTTGGGTTTTTCCCCCAGTGTGCCTGGCACCCGAGTTGGTTGTCGTCCTGCCCTGGCGTGGGTCTTTGCCTTGGGCTGGGGTGCGTTCTGTGTGGCGGTTCGCTGCTTTGGTTCCCCTTCTGGTGGTCCCTGGGGGTCCAGGGTTCATGCCACGGCGGTTCTCCTTGTTTAGGGGTTCGCCTGGGTTCCTGTTGTGGTTGCTCCCTGTGGGCTCCTGGTCTCCTCCCCGTCGAATGGCGGCGTCTGGGCCTGCCTGGTGCCTGGGTGGGGGCTGCTTGGGCTCCCTGCCCCTGTTGGTCGCTTTCTTCGGCCCTCTGTCCGGGCCTGTGCGCTGTGGGTTTCGGGGCGTGGCTCCCTGGTGGGGTCTGTCCTGCCCTTGTGTGCCCTTCTAGGCCTGCTCCTGCCGGCTGTTCTCTTCCCGGGCTTGCTTCGCCTCTGGTTGGGTGTCCGCGTTTTTCTGCCTGGTTCGGTCGGATTTCCTTGGCTGCTGTTGGGTCCCCCCCCGTTGCCCTGGTGCTCCTCCTTTGTTGGCCCTTCTTGCAGCTGGTGGCTTTCCGGTTTGTTTGCCGCTGGGCTGCGTCTTGCCTTTTCCGGCCTGTGTGGGGTCCTGGTTTTCTGGGCTTCGGGGTTGGCGTGTCCTGGTTGTCTCTGGACGCTCCTGCTCTGCCGGCTTGCTGGCGCTTCGGGCGTGGCCTCCGGTTTCGCTTCCTGGGTCGCTCTGGCTGTGCTGTGTCTTCTGTGCCGGCTCTGGGGTGTGCTTTGCCTGGTCTCCCCTGTCCTGGTGCTGTTGTCCTGCCCGCTCTTCTCTTCCCTGACTCCCCCGGATGCTGCTCCTGGTGGGTGGGTGTGTGGTGTTTGGCGGGCCCCGTTTCCCTCCCCCTCTCCTGTTGGGGTGCGGGCCGGTGGTGTTTGTCCTGCCTCTGTGGGGGTCTGCCCTCTTGGTTGCTGGTTGTCCGGGGTCGGTGCTGCTTGTGCCTCTGGCTTCTCTGTTTCCTCCGGTTTCCGTTTGAGCGGTTGCCTCTGTTTGTTTTCTTCTGGGCCTGCTGTGTGGTCCGGCGGTTGGGTGCTTTGGGTCTCTGTCGGCCTCCCCCTGTGCTCTGCGTGGGCTTCTTCCTGGCTGGTTGGCTCCGGGTCGTGGGCTCTTTGCTCCCTGGGGTCTTTTCCGCTGCTCCTGCTGTGGTTTGGTGTCCGGCCCTGGTTCGGTTTGCAGCGTTTTTTTCCTTGTTGGGGTTTGGTCCTGCTGGCTCTTTGGGCCTGGTGCAGCTTGCCTGCTCCTGGGCTCTCGCTGGGACTTCTCCTTCTGGGCTGGGTGCTTGGTGGTTGTCCTTGGCAGCCCTGGTGGTGCTGTTTGTTCTTTCCTGGGGCCTGGTCCGTTTGCGCTTCTCTGGTTGGCTGTCTCCTTGTTGGGCTGTGGCCTTCTGTTTTCCTTGACTCGGTTCCGGTCCTGGGTTTTGTCCCTTGCTGCCCGGTTGCCTCCTGCGGTCCCCCTCTTGCTTTTGCTCCCTCGGGGTGCTTTCTTGGTGGGGTTTCCTGGGTGTGCTGGCTGGTTCGGAAGGCCGGCTTTTCTGCTTTGGTATTCTCCACTATGTTACTGAATGGGACGAGGACATAAGGGACCTGGGGGTAATGCTCTATTACTTACCGGTAATCTTCATTACTCCGGGTCCCGTTGTCCTCGTCCCATTCATACGCCCCTCCCTCCCTCCCGGGCGGCCGGCCTTCCTATGTGTGCTTGGTTTTACAGGCGGGATGCTGGGTAAGTACTGCTTATGTACTCCCGGTGGGAGGGGCAGTATTAGGGTCCCAGCATGCCTTTGGTCTTTTTTTCTGTCGGGAGATGGTTATCTCCACTATGTTACTGAATGGGACGAGGACAACGGGACCCGGAGTAATGAAGATTACCGGTAAGTAATAGAGCAATAAATTACTGGAAATCACAGTACGTACTTAGAGCTTTTGCAATCCCTGCAGGAACCTGCGCAAAGGTGCTGCAATTTCACCTCAAAAGAAGGACACCGTAAAGAATGAAAAAAATGCTGTGACATACTGGAAACATGTCAAAAGATATAGAAACACATCACAATCAACCAAAAAAACCCAGTAATGTACAATTTCTGGAACCTTTCATAAACGCGAGCTGCAGAAGAGTATTGCATGGGGAAAGTGGTACTACAACTTGCTATCGTTACATGACACACAAAGTGGAAAAGTGTGAATTTAATTGTAATGGAATGGCAAATTTGTAGATAGTTATGTATTTTAAAACAGTAGCTTAATAAAGTTTGTATGCAGACAGTGTGATGGCATATGGAAAGGAGAACATTTAATTGTAAATTTGTGAACATTGTTAAGTTGTTGAGGCATACATCTTTACTAAACTGAGATAGTAAATACACTGAAAGAAAAGGTGAACACATTCAGTCATAATTAGTAATAGATCCAAATAATATTTAAATTTTATTTTAAGTTTCTGAGTACATCGGTACTACCGTGGACCGGTAAAGGAGCTACCACTGAAACAAAGTGTGGTAAAATGTGCTTTTGCCTTGGTACCACAGCAGCACAATAGTACCATTAAACTTCATTAAAGAAATTAAACTGAACCATTTCGAAAACAAGATTGTTAAGTTAGCCAAATCCATACAACTAAAAAAGAAATAAAATATACGACTTGCCTGTACAGAAAAGTGAAATGCAGCATGAAAATGTTACAGCTGACCTATGTAAAATGTTTAGTTTTTTGTGAAAACATGAGTTAAAGAAATTTATAAGATTATAATAAATTGTAGAGTCAGAGTCTCATGCACTTTAGTTTTAAGAAAAATGGTATGCATTTGCAGTTACTGCATACAGGATTAGTAGCACCAATGCTATGGCTGAGAGAGTTTACTATTACTGGAACTTTGAACAAGGGTTACAGTAAGTTCAACCAATTGTTGTAATTCCTAGTACAATTTTGATAAAGCTTTACTGTAATTGGGTGCTGAGACCTAAGCCTAAAATTTGATATAAATATTATATAACGCTTGCAAGCTGAGTTCAATACTGACAGGAGCGGAAGTGTATGACTTTAACACTTCTGCTGGTGGTGATCCTCTAAGCAGGCGATTGCATTTTGGTGTGTTACATAACTCTTCATTAACCTTTTTTAGGTCGAGCCTACGCGCAGCGCACATGCGCTGCTCGCTCTGCGAGGTTATGCAGTAGTTGAGTATGCTGTGGAAGCCTCACGTTCTCTCCGCCCATATTTTTGATTGTCTGGTGTCATTGTCCTTGGTAAATGCTGGTTTCCGATTGATAATGAGGCTTGTTAGTCCCTCCTTGTTACCATTTGTTACCTCCCTTGAGGACTGGATCTTTTACTTGTGGCGTTACACGGTCTCCTTCATAAGTCGGTAAGCACTATTTATTTTTTTTGCAGCGCGGTCCGCTTTCACTTTAGCGGTTGCGCTTGTTTATTTAATTAATTTGCAGCGCGGGTCGAAAGGGGGCGTTTCTACTCACTAATCTAACAAGCATTTGCATTTGCAGCGTGGTCCGCCTTCACTTTAGCGTCCGCGCTTGTTTATTTAATTAATTTGCCGCGCGTGCCGAAAGGGAGCGTTTCTACTCACTAATCTAACAAGCATTTGCAATGCAATAGGTCTCGCATTTACGCGAGTTTCAGTTATTGACATTGCAAATAACAATGCCTTTTATTTTTGTTTTCGTTTTTTAAAACATAAATAAAAGGCATTGTCATTTACAATGCCAATAGCTTAAACTCGCGTAAATGCGAGACCTATTGCATTGCAAATGCTTGTTCTATTTACAGCTTTCGTTACTGACAAGGCAAGAAAACCTATAGTTATAGTGAAGATTGCATGTGCGCTGTGAAGAGGTAATTGATATATTGTAATATTATGAACAAATTATGCAATTAAATGTTTGTTTTGAGTGTACCTTTTATTATTCAGAACAGCTTTGCACCTATTTATGAATGACAGTGTCTCTCACTATAGATGGGGTTGTATAATAAAAAATAAGCGCCTCTCTGTAAAACAACATACGCATTTTATATAACTATTTCAATAATGTAGTAATCCATAAACTGTAGAAATTAAATTAGATAATGCATTTTTTATTTTGTGATTTTCCGAACATAGTTTTGGTTCACCTGACTAATTGTTTGGATACAAATTTAGCTGTAACATATATAATTTTTTTTTAACATGCTTATGTATTTCGTATAACTGTCTCCTCCGCTCTAAAGTAGTTTGGTAGTGATTACGCTTAGTATTGCAAGATAATAGTTAGTAGTCAGTTAATAGTCAGCCAGGCCCATGCTCGCTACGCCACCAGATTCAAGCTAGCCTGGCTGATGAGGAGTGATACTCCAAAATCGGTCCCAGGATGCTTGTTTCTGGTCCAGGGAGGACCTGGCCTGGCAGTGTGGTGAATGTTAGATTTGTTCAGCATTCCATCCATCATCTTTTCTTTTTGCACTTTTAGAAAGTGGGCATTTCTCTGTGCTTATAACTCTATGGGGCATATCTACACAAGGAAATGGCACGGCTCTACGGCAAATTTTACAGCGCCGCACTGCGTCATTTGAAAAATGCAGGGATGCGCCGTATTTTCAACAATACAGCACACCTCTGTGTTTTCCCTTGCACTAAAAATAGCTGCCTAGTGCCAACACAGACACTCTTTCGCCATAATGCATGGGGTTCCTGCGTTGCATTGAATTATTGTTTATGTGTAGAATGGTGTCCCTTTCTGCACATAAACAATCAATAATGGCGGTTTGCTACTTCTATATGTGCTGCATTCTGCAAATTGCCATTATTTAATGATTGTTTATGTGCAGGAAGGGACACCTTTCTGCACATAAACAATCATTAAAGACATTTTGCTCTTTCTATGTATGTTGCAGAATGCAGCACACATAGAAAAAGCAAAAATCAGGAGAAATAAAAGTATTTCTCCTCGTTGCGCCAATCTAACACCTGCTTTTGCACAGTGTTAGTTTTTGACACTGCCTCTGACTTACAGATGCTTGTAAATCTGGGGCAGCATCAAAAAGCAATGGTGTGTTGCTGTGGAACGCCCACAGCAGCACCCATTGAACACCCATTTCATGCAGAAAATTGCATTAAAGGGTGCAATATTTACAAAGCGGCATTAAGCCACGCAAGGTAGCTTAACGCCACTTTGTAAATATGGTGCAGGGCAATGCGCAACTGGACAATCGTAAAAAGTGACATTCTGGATGTGCAACCCTCTTGTAAATATACCCTTATGTGCTTGGCAGCCCGACTCCAATCCACGTCTTGGCCTGGGTGACAGCTACACTTTGTGCATACTTTCCAGACAGCCACAACACAGGAAGGGCTGGATGTGTCAAGAGAGGCATCTGCATCTATCTGCATACTGATAATCTTCATGGGCTTGGAGAGAGGAACGTGGGGCAGACTGACTTCTGTATAGGCTGTGTCCTGCCCTCATGCAACAGACTTGTTTACCCCCAACTGTACGTCTGTAGCCAAGGCTGGGATTGAAAGGGAATGTTGTGCACTTGTAAGGTTTCTTTTGAAGTGCCCCCTAGATCAAATACATTTTGAGTATAAATACAAGGGCTTTGACCACATGATTTTAGAGCACTTTTGGGAATAGGATTGCACCTCTGTCAGAAGGAGTTATGTGATGCACATAAGAGTTATCTGGACTGCTCTTCTGCTGTTGCCCTGCTGCCTGCTACTTGCTGGGTGGTTTAAAGGACTCATAGATTGCATTTCTGTTTGTTGCCCTGCTGCCAGCTGTTCCTGGACCCTGTTCTGCCCAGGTACTGGGGTGCTGCCAGAAGGAACTGCCATTGGAGCTACTTGCTTTGTTGTGGGTGCTGGCCTACCCGCCTGCAAAATTGCTTGGGAAATGGCCACGCTACAATTAGGTCTCTTGTCCTGACCTGCCTAATACATCCCTTGCGCCCCAATCTAGGTATTCTCCCAGATCTTGGTGGCCTGCCCAGTGCCTTTAAAATAAGACAGCAGGTGGAGAGCGCAGTTTAGGGCTCCTTGCCTTTGTGAGCCCAGCAAGTGGAGTGATATTTGACTTGACCTTGAAAGCGCCTTAAATCTAGTATAGTGCAGGGACCGCGCTTGTACTCTTAAGAGTGCACTTTGAATGCTGTCTGAGTACCTGGAAGATAGCAGCAGCTTTCCCCATCTCAACTTGGATAGCGTGGCTTGCTTGACCCTGTGAGCGTGGATTGCACCTTCTAATTCCCTTGACAGGATCTGCAGCTGTCCCCCACTTCAACTTGTGCTGTGCACGCTGAGCTGCTTTCTGACTGCCGACGCCTGCAGTATTATCAGAGCCGGGTTCCTTGCTTCAGGCCACAAGAGGGAAGCGTGACTGAGCAGGAGAGAGGAGTGACCACAGCTGCATCCCAGCATTTCCTCAAGACCTGGGGACCCAGCGAGACCTTCCTGCAGCAGCTACAGCTGTTCCTTGAAGTGAACAGCAGTCCGAAAGGCCCTGGAGGGTCCTGAACATGCTGAAACACTGGTATTTTACCCCAGGAAGTGGCATTGGTCAGCAGCTGCTCCACGCATTCATGGGCACCTGGCTTTCATTGTTGAACATGGGGGGGACCCAGCAAGGTCTCCCCGCGGAATTTGATAGTGAGCACCTTACCCCCCCTGGTCACTGTATACCTTGGGGCCCTTATTGCCGTGTTGGGGACATCTACTCCTTGATAGTGCTTGACAGGGCATGTCCTTGGCAGAGGCACCCTTCCTCCACTCTTTGATAGGAACTTGGCTCACATGGAATTACCTTACAGAACCTAATAGGAGCACGGGAGCTCTGGTGCCTAATGCTTACTTGTTATGATTCATGTGCCTTACATTATGCTCTATATGCAACATTACCTCCTAATGTATAATAGAAGCACAGGAGTGCTGTGCCCTACAATTCTATTGTGATATTATTACTGATGTACATATGATGCTGCTTTGGTAATACTTATGTGTTCTGTAACTAACCTAGCTACTACATTTCCTGCCCTGTTGTTCTATTATATATCAGTCTGCCTTGCATTGTCAGGATAATAAGTATGGTCTCAGGATTTGCATAGAATGTGTGCAGAATGTGTGCAGTACTTAGGAATGATGTTGTTTTCGTCTATGTTATGTACATTATCTTATATTTTCATATAACCTGGTGTGGAGTCCCTTTTGTGGTGTATTCTTTGTTTTGCGGTTGTGTTGTGCAAACGCTTTACACATTGCCTCTGGGGATAAGCCTGACTGCTCTGTGCCAACCTACCAGGTTGAGCACAGGTTATCTTTGGTGTCTTCTGACTAGAGTGGTGGCTTCTGCTTGACTTCGGTACATACTATAGCTAACCAGAAACCCCATTTCTAACAATATCTATATCTATCTATCTATCTATCTATCTATCTATCTATCTATCTAGTCACTGAAAAAACCAAAGCTTACAGGGATGTTATAGTTAGGCTCAGATTTACTAGTACAAAAATAGGTGAAATTCAGCAGTTATAGTTACCTGAGCTAACTATAATGCACGACCCTGCAATGCACTGCTTATGACCTCACATAATACATCACTCATACATGGTCAGTGACATCAATGACGGCATCACTAATGACATCTCAAATGACATCTCTGATGACATCACTGATGACATCATCCAGTAAGTGGGCCTCTGAGTGGGTGTGTAAGTGGGAGGGTACGTCTCTGAGTGGGTCTGTGAGTGGGTCTTTGAGTGGGCGTGAGTGAGCGTATGAGTCTCTGAGTGGGTCTGTGAGTGGCTGCATGAGTCTCTGAGTGCACCTATGAGTAAATGCATCAGTGTCTGAATGAGTCTATGGATGTATTTTTTTATTTTTTCGCTTATATTCGCGAATGTATCACAATGTTACATGGGGGGGCCGCGTTGATGGTCGCGGAGAATATTGTGCGTGGAAAAAACAGTTTTCAACATATTATACACATCAGGGGTCTCTCAAAGACCCCTATATTTTAACCATGGGGTCAGGGTACATCCAACCTGACACCTTATGCCAGTTTCTGGCATTTCATTTGAGGCCCGGTGACTGTTCTGATAAACTAAAATGGTGGCTGCAACTCTCTGCTCAGGTTGCGGCTAGCTAATCACGGCTTTCCTTTTGGCATGTGCATTTGTCACAAAATAGTCACAAAGTCATTGTAGCCACAGATATATAAATTTGGATTTCTTTTTATTTCTCGAAGAACTACTGAATGGATTTACACCGAATAACTAAAAGCGTGATCTGCGGAACAAAATCTACCTTTCTGACAATTGGATTTAATTCCATCCAGCGGTTCTGGATGTAGTTGTGTTTAAAGCCCCTATGGGAATTAACATGGTAAAACACCCTTTTTTGACAACCCCCCTTTTTGTCGGTCCCTGCTTGACAGATCAGCCAGAAACTTTCCATGCACAACAAGACCTATTTTGACCCTTTTTTTCCCAAAATATTTGTGAAGCTTCATCAAACGACGCTAAATTTATAGCCAAGTCAAAAAATGCCTTTCCTATGGAAACATGGTCCTAACTATAACTACCTATATATATGAGCAGCCTTGAGAAAAGATACATTCCAAATAGACTAAATAGTCACATTTTGTAAGGGTAAAATAGAGTTATAGGCCATATGAGATTTGGATAGATTGCCATATTAGATTATGTTCAGCTCTAATAGAAGAGGGTAGTTGGTATTTTCAAAATAAACGTTAAAGGTGGCAATATTGTTCACATTCCAAAATTTATAAATATGTCAAATACACTTTTCTGCCCTATGTTTAAAATAAAAGAGCCTATTATAAATCTTTAGAAACTTATTACACTAAATTAAAAAATGTATAGATATTTTAGAGGGTGGAATTAAGGATTTTGTTTTTTAATTGTTTTTACTGGAATTTACCAATAAAACACAAATACAGCAGTAAAGAAGAAATCCCCTGGGTAAGGGGTTACAGAAATAGGCAATGAGTATGCAATACATTAACAAGCATGGTATCACTGACATGTATGTACCTTGTGATAGAAAAAGGCGCAAGATCAGCCTCTTTATACAGCAAAGTACAGCAAACTGAAAATTGAATAGAAATGAATTTATGTACCCAACAGCTTGGACACTATAAAAGGGGGGGTAGAAAGCAGGCTCGGGGCAGATCAAGCTATGGAGTGGGATGTGTTGTGCGCAGCAGTTGGGGTGGTGCGACAGTTAAAGGCGGGTTCAGAAATGTCTGGTGTTGGGTTCTGTTCCTTCTGTAGTTGAATGAGGGGAGGGGGTAGGTATCAAGAGTGCAGGTGGGCTACATGTCAGCGCCTGGGAGGGCTGCTGGTGGGTAGCTATCAGGCCTGTTAGGTTCACAGGGGAGGTCATCAGGGGACATAAGTTGTATAAAGTGTGCTAAAAGTGTGTCCCACTCCTGTGAGACTAGGCACTTGCATATGTGGCACACCTCTTCATATCATACAGCTTCACCTTCTGCTTTCCCCCATTTACACACTGCATCCTGCCATGCTGCCACTGGCGGAGCAGATGGAGCCCTCCACTGAAGGGTAAGTGTTCTTTTGGCAAGTAGGAGAGCCATGCCCGCGAGCATGACCTCACCTTGTATTCCTTCTTTCGCATTTAAATAACTAAAGCGCAGGCCTCCCAAGTGAATATGTCCGTGAGTGCCATGACCTCCCACAGTGCCATATGCACCGCCCGCCAGTAGTCCACAAGGGTTGGGCAGGACCACAGCATATGGTGAAGATCCGCATCACCCAAGTTGCAACGGAATCAATGAAGGTCTGCCATGGGGAAATATTGGTTGAGCTGCGCTGGGGTCAGGTACATGTGGTGTAGGGTGGAGAATTGTATATTTTTAAAGCGGGCATTTCTAGAGACTTGTTGTGGAAATGTACAGGCTTGCTCCCACTCAAAGTCATTCAGCATCCTCCCCAAGTTGCCCTCCCATTTCATTTGTAGAAGCTGTAGGGAAGTGCCAGGTGTGATCACTTAGGAGTGCTTGGAGAATGGTATGGATCATGGTTCCACATCCTGACTGGCCATAGAGTGAGACGTGTTATGCAGTTGTCAGCATGTAAAGAATTGTCCCGCTGGGAGGTCATAGTCAGTCTGGAGTTAATCAAAGGATAGGAGGTGGCCGTACATGAAATGGTTGCCAACTGTGACCAATGATGTGTCCTGCCAACCATGCAATTCTGCAGCCAAATATGTCCCAGGATAACGTGGTAGGCCCAGTAGTGGGAACCCTGTTGCAAACGAGGGATGTGACACATGAGAAGGTGCACCGTAGTGATGCATTTATGGGCCACCTGCAAAGACTGTGGGGAATTAGGCATCACTTTGGGAAGCAGGAAGCCACGGATTATGAATGACTTTAGAGGGTCTGGCCCATGGTAGGTCTCTTCTAAATAACATCCTGCTAGACACAGGGCAACCTACTGGAGTTGGAAGCCAAGTAATAGGCTTCAAACAACGGGTCACCTAAACCTCCCTCTCCGGTAGGCAGCTGAAGCTTTTTCAAGGCTAAACAGTGGCGTCTGTTTGCCCAAATAAGCTCTCCTAATTATGTAAATAGTTTGCGGGCGAAGCCCCGGGGATGAACCATGGGTAGGTTTGTGAAGTAGTAGTGACCAGCTGCAGTTTCTTCCAGAATTGCACTTGCAATTTTAGTGCTGTCAGTGCAGGTCTCAAGTTGCCATTAAAGAGGTCCGCCGGGGGGTGGTAGAGGCCAACCCCTAGGTACCGGCTGGCAAAGTCACGACAGCTAAGTGGTGTCCCTCCCAGGCATATCTCTTATTGGGCCAAATCAGAGCAAAGTGAAAAAAATTGAGGATTTCTCACGGTTAACCTTGAGGACCATGTCGTTGGCAAAGGCCTGGAGCTCATTATGTATGGGGGAAAGATCCAGGCGGACATCCTGGAGGTGCAGGAGCAAATCATCGGCATACAGTGGCACTACGTGTTTTCTATTCATGAGCGGGATACTCCAGGATTGAACATTTCTCTGCAGCCTAACGGTGAGTGACTCCATTGCCATTACAAAAAGCATTGAGGATAGGGGATATACCTGTTGAGTGCTGTTCTCTACAGGGAACATGGGTGAAATCTAGCTACCTATGCGTATGTGGGAGAGAGATTTAGCATATAATACCCATGTGTATGCCAGGAGGCATTTGCCCACTCCCATCTGTGCAAGTCCCAAGTTATTGAGTCAATTGCCTTCTCGAGGTCCAGCACCAGGCATGCCGCATGAGGGAATTGCCCTTGCACCTGATCCCAAATGTGAATCAGGCGCCTGATGTTCTGAGTGGTGCTGCGCCCCGGGGCGAATCCATTTTGGATTTGATGTATGAGCTCTGGAAGCACCTGAGCATACCTACTGGATAAAGTTTCCCCAGGATTTTGTAGTCTGCTCCTAGTATGGCAATGTGTCGATATGAGGACACACTAGTGGGGTCTCTATCCAGTATGGGAACTGATTCCAACAAAGGTTCCCCAGTTCCCCAGTTTTTTGGGAGTCATTATACATCTCTGCCAATCGGGACGCCAGCCTGCCAGCAGAAGCCTGTCTAATTATGAAATATAAGTGACACAATTTAAAATCAGAGAATTAAACACCACCTTCATTCTTTGGTCTCTTTAATTTAGAGACTAACCCTGGGCGGAGTTTGCGGAGTTGCGCTACGCGAAACTCTGCGAAGTGGAAAAAAAACTCAGCCGCGCTACACGGAGCTCCGCAAGCAGCAGAGTGCGATAGAAAAATGCCGTTTGCTGTGATTTTCAGTGAAGGGTGCTTGTCCGCAGTGTGCAAATCATCGCGAACGGCACCATGGACAGCGCAAGTGGGCGCTGCTTTACTTTCTGCCGCTCGAATAGATTTTTACTCGAGCGGCAGCTTTCTCAACGCGAACGGGCAGTTTCTCAACGCGAGCGGTTGCGAGCATACGCGACCACTCACAATGAGAAACCTGTCCTCCCCGCATTGAGAAATCTCACCGGGAGGTTTATTTTCCACGCTCTCGCTCGCCAACTTGATGTTGACGATCGCGAACGAGGAAAAATCTCACCAGGAGGTGGATTTTCCTCGCTTGCGCTCACCAACATGACGTTGACGAATGCGAGCGAGAAAAAAACCTATGCTATGCGGAGCGGAGTTTTATGGAACTCCGCGAGCTCCGCGTAACGTGGAGTGCGGAAAACTCCGCGAGCGGAGCGGAGCGGAGTTCACCGCCCAGGCTTATTAAAGACAGCAATATGGGGAGTTTTGTTATTGCATGGAAATTTTAAACAGATGATGTTGAGTGGCTTAAAATAAAAGTTAGAAATTTTAAATGGGAGCATAGATAAAATATATAAAATATGAGGTACAGTTAACATTTTAATAGTATCGAATCTACTCCACCAAGAATGAAACATGGGAGACCAAGCTGGGAATACTTTCTGCATTTTAGATTAGAACGCCAAAAATGTGTGTGTTTTGTAAAATATTTGATGAAAACCAAGTGCCTAGGTATTTGATCTTTGAGGGACACCATGTAAAATTATACTTAGTAAACATGTATTGAAGACAAAAGAACCCACAGTTGACTCGACTCAACAGAGCAACATCCGACCCATCTCCCTGCTCTCCTATCCAGCCAAAGTGATTGAAAAGGCCATTAACAAGCAGCTCACAACCCATATCAAACTTCGCCATCTTCTAGACAACACACAATAAGGATGCAGAAAGAACCACAGCACCAAAACAGCAGTCCTCGCGGCCACCAATGACATTCGAAACATCCTGGACTGAGGAGAAACAGCAGCCCTCATTCTGTTCAACCTCTCCACGGCCTTCAATACTGTATCCCACAAAACCCTCAACAAAAGACTCAACAACAATGGCATACAAGGATCCACTCTCAAATGGATATGTTCCTTACTCACGGGAAGAACCTAATGGGTCATCCTGCCATCCTTCATATCAGAGACCAAGAAACTGGTATGCGGTGTCCCACAGGGATCATCCCTCAGCCCCACTCTTTTCAACATATACAATACACTGCTAGCCAACATCATCCGATCACAAGATATCTCCACCATATCCTATACATATGACACCCAACTCATCCTCTCCCTGACAGACAAGACAATCAACAGAAACCAACTTCACTAACTGCATGACCATGGTAGCAGACTGGATGTGAACCACTTGCCTGAAACTCAACTCCGACAAGACGGAGGTACTGGTCTTCGGAAACCAGTTATCCCCATGGGATTCCAGCTGGTGGCCGTCAGAGCTAGGACCAACACCCACACCTGCAGACATCTAAGGATCATCCTGGATAAGAAGCTCAACTTGCAGGCTCAAGTCAATGCAGTGTGCCCCTCCTGCTTCAACAGCCTACACGTGCTGTGAAAGTTCATCAAATGGTTGCCTCAGAACACCAAACCATCACAAAGGCACTTATCACCAGGAGGCTGGACTACGGCAACACTCTTTATACCAGAATCTAGAAAAAACTCCTACACAGACTCCAGAGCATCCAGAATGCAGCTGCAAGACTCATACTTGACTTCCCATGATGCACCAACATCACACCACACCTCAGGAAGTTTCACTGGCTCCTCATTCACAAATGCAGCCAATTCAAAGTTCTATGAGCAGCCGCATATACTTTCACTAACCCACCAGGCACCTACATCTGCCTCACTCTCACCTTTCCTGGCAGTTTGGGATGGATTCGTCCCATGGGGAGCAGGGTTGAGACTGATTTGCATTTGGCTGTGTCCAAACTGGGGTGGCAATGATGAGCAAAAGAAAGATGGATTTAACCCAGATCTCTTGACTTTGGTGAGTGTTTGAAAAGTTTCAGCAATCATCCATCATCTTGTGTTTGTTGTGTTTGCCCTCAATGGCCAAGGGTATGCCCAGGCAAAGGCCCCCTGCTCGCTGTGCCACTGGATTCAAGCTAGCCTGGCTGATGAGGGGTGATACCCCTAAACTGGCCCTAGGATGCTTGCGACTTGTCCAGGGAGGACCTGGCCCGGCAGTTCAGCCTGGACTGTTCCCACAGGGAGCAGGGGCAAGACTGTTCGCGTATGGCCCGGTCCAAACTGGGGTGACATGATGAGCAAAAGAATGATAGATTCAACCCAGATCTCTTGACTGGGGTTGAGTGTTTGAAAAGGTTTACCACTCCATCCATCATCTTGTTGTGTTTGTTATGTCAACCCTAAATGGCCAAGGGTATGGCCAGATGTGGATCCCTTGCTCGCTATCCCACTGGATTCAAGCTAGCCTGGCTGATATGGGGGCGATACCCCAAAAACGGTTCCAGGAGGCTTGTTTCTGGTCCAGGGAGGACCTGGCCTGACAGTTCGGGCTGGACTGATCCCATGGGGAGCAGGGTTGGGACTGATTTGTATATGGCTGGGTCCAAACTGGGATGGCATGGTGAGCAAAAGAATGATGGATTTAACCCAGATCTCTAGACTGGGGGGGAGTGTTTGAAAAGTTTCAACACTCCAATCATCTTGTTGTGTTGTATCATTAGACCTCCATCTTCCACCTCTAAATTAATTTTAGCAATGTCTATAGACACCAAAATAGGAGCATGGTCAGAAAAAATTATTTAACCTATCTCAGCAGAATGTAAACAAGGTGACAGTCAATTAGTAACTAATATATGGCCAGTTTTGGAATGTGTGTAATGCACAGGACACGTAATTGTATATTCCAGGATTAATAGCATATTTCCTCTAGCTGTCAAAATATAGAATTGAGTCTCTCCTGTTAATAAGCACATCATAGATTGATTGGAGGAGAGTTACAGGTGTTTATGTTTTCTGTAATTAATGTCCTTAAAAAGTCAAGAGGATTAGGACCTTTAACAGTTTCTGGTAACCCATACAGATACAAATTATTGTGATGATTCCTATTTTCCAAGTCTTCTGTATGAAGTTTCAGTTTCAAACTTTCTTGATCGAGTAAAGGCATCTTCGCAGAGCAGATGTGTAGCTCCATTCCAACCATCCGATTCTCCATAAGGATCTTTCTGTCTTCAATCTGCTGTAACTTTTCATTGGTGGTACTCATAAAAGGTTGAAGGTTGCTTACCACTTCAAGAATAGTGTCCAAGATTGGAATACTAGATATGGCAATAGGTGACATTGAATCATTCTTGGCCCTATTAGGTTTTTCTCCAGAAGAAATATTTTTAGCTCCAGTGAGTGAGTCACCGGCTATTTTAATAGTTAGATTTCTCCTGTGAGGGAGCAGTAAAAATGATTTCATTCTGATAATAATTATGAACACAGAGGCAAAATAATAAAAATAGCAGCAATGATAATAGAATGAAATATCACAGGCCAAGCAATGTGATAAAGTCACAGAAAGAAAAATTAACTAATAATTCATTGCCATGAGTGGTATGAAATCACAGTAAAAGTGAAGATGAAAAACATATCTGTCAAAATATATGAGAAAGGGCATTGAGGCAAACAAATAAAGAACAACATATGTATGTTGGTGAGAGAAAAGTATGTTTATTTGTCCAGTAAGGATATTATCTTATAGTGAAGAATGCCATGAGAGTTTCCATCAGTAAAGAAAGATGGCCTCTGGAGACCGCTGTGAGGAACAATGCACAAAATGTTGACCTTGCACCAAAACCGAAGCATTAGTACAAAGGTGTAAAATACCAAGAGCCCAATTCTCTAAAAAGCTGATAAGCAGAAACAAATGCCCTAAGGGACCCATAGAAACATAGTGTCCCATGAGAAAAAGTTTCAATGAAGATGATGATGTAGAAAAGGCATCCTGAAATATCCTTCTTGAAAAGAATGAGTGGCACATTGCACAAAATGGTGGCTGCTTGCTCACTGAGCAAGAGGTTTGTACTGCAATAAAAAAGCTCATCAGGAAATATAAAAAATCAAGTCTCATTGAAGCACAGGCATTTAGGTATCAGGAGGACTTCCTGAAGACAAGAGTTAACCTCCAACAAGTTGCAATTTGAATAGAACGTGGAAACAGTTATGCAAAAGTGGTAGATTTTTACAAACACTTGATCGATGCAGATTGAGCAACCAGTCAAATTTCGCAGGGACATTTGCTTGTTGAACAAAATGTGTAAAAGCACTTTCCATGATGTACAACCTGATGAGAAAGTTGTATTGAGTGGAAACTTCTGCTCTTTATCTAGAGCAAATGAATAGTGCGCTATTACATGGGCCACTTTCTGCTTTTGCAAGAATTTCAGAGGAAATTTGAATGAAATACTTTGGACCAGGAAGAGAGAATGAAGAAAATATAGTTGAAGTACAGATGCTCAATGAATCGATGACTTCAGAAAATACATTTGACAGTTATGGGAAAGAAATTGCTGAATTCACATCTATTACTGCTGAAATTCTAAGTAAGGTATTTTTTGTTACCACTATAAAAACTACAGGGCACAGATTCAAAAGGCAGATATGAACCTTAAAACTTAAGTCTGAGATCATACGCAGTGGTTTAATCAAGCTGTTTACTTAATAGCAGAGGAACATTTTGATTTGTGTGAAAACCAATTTGTCTGAAAATTTGAATGACTCCATCATGATTGGCGTAAATATGGTAATTTTGCATAACAAAATGTAAGCAAAATTACCAAGATTACACCATTACTGCAAATTTGGGGTAAATAGTTTCACACAAGATGTACTGTTTGGGTAATTTTTTAACACAAGTGGCATTTCAGGTAGACTTTTAATCTGCTACAGCTAATTGTGTATGTTTCGCAACACTCTGAATTTGAAATTTGGATGACAATTAAATGCCTGCTAGAGGCATTCATAATAGTTTAGAGATCGCTGTGACTTTTGCTGAACTCCATCATTTGAATGTTTCTGAAATGGTTAAATCTTTGTGAAATTGTACATCCCTTTCAAGTTATAGTTGCCATGCAGTCAAAAAGTGCAAAGTTACATTTGAATACATTTTTGAAAGTAATTGAAGGAAAATACGTTTTTTTTTTCTATTAGACTTAAAGGAAAATACTAAAACTACTGTTGCGCACTGATAAATTGAAGAACCTCTAGTGGTTTTAGTCAATGGTGTGCCAATTTTTTTTTTAAGAATTGACATGAGATTGTTCTGCTAACGTTAAAGATATCTATGAGCACTGTAATACTCATCCACTAAACTCTAGAGATGCTATGCCTGAGGCTTTCGAGTTATATTTAATGAGGCCAAAAATGTGAGCTAGTTAGCGTATTGTGTTGGAAAAGATGTTAGTAGCTCATTGTTTCCCACTTTTGATTCCTACGGGAGACGAAGGGCACGATGATGATCAGCAAGTACAGAGCCTAGCTTCTGAGTATGTCAATCAGACTTCATTTTCTAAAACCATGTTTAAGACATAGCATTGATTTTTTTTTTGGTTTGAAAATGAACCTGTTGTGTGCTACACTGTAGCACATAATCATACAGCAAGAGCATGCTTACGTAATATAAGTGCAGAAAAGGTTCTCAAAAAAGAATTTGATAAAGATGAAGGGCCAGATGAAATAAACATTGGTCACAAATTACTGGTAGGAAGCTGCAACCAGTATTTGGAGACTAGTGTGGCATTTTTCGAACAAATTGTGATCCACTGTGATTCGCTGCCATCACAGGAATATGGTGGCCTGCTGGGGTCAGCAGACTGCCATGTCTGAGTTGTCAATAAAATATCAATGTTTTGGGGACATAGCTTCCAACATGCCTGTTAGGACATAGATCTGGGCTACTTCAACTTCAATGGCAAGTGGGTGGATCCACCCATACAACTTGGCCTAAATGACTTAGAAAAGAGTCAAAAGATCAGCAGCTAATACAGAGATGGTGAAATCCACATCTAATGTAAGAGCGACTGGGAGCTGTGTACCCAACTCTTTGAAATGGGATGCTGAGGGCCCAAGAAGGAGTCAAAAGAAGTCTCTGCACCACATCAGCAGCTGTGCTCCCTGATCTGGATTATTTAGGGAGAAGATATGCTGCAGTGGCTCCTGAGTGGCAGACCCACAAATATCATTGACCCCTGGAATGGCACCTGCAGCTTCCAATCTGAGACACCCCACCCTGCCCAGGCCCAGTTCTTCACCTGTGCCCCTTCTTGGTCGGGGTGTTAGCAAACCTCTGGACAACTTAATTTCCGTACTTTTGTTTTTTGGGCAACAGGTGAGGAGGAGAGGGCTACCCTGAACTATGAATCGATGAGGGCACACACCAGCTTCTCTAAAGGATTTTTTTTTAGTCTGATATAAATATTCAGTGATGTGTGACCTGAGCCGGGAACTAACTCACTTTGGAGGTACATCACAGAATGCGAGGATGCCTATGCAGGCCTTGAGCTATATAAAAATACAAGAATGGGTTGATTACGACTGGGATCCTAGACCACTAGGCAAGCAAGGAAGTCTGTGATTTTCTCCCTTCCCTGAGACCCACCTGTATTGATCCGACCTGCTGAGTCCAAAGAGGAAGAGGACTGCCAATCATATAGATGCACACCCTAGAACTGCAAGTCAAAACACTTTTAACGAGAACTCTGCTTCCACTTTTTACTTCATGGAGTAATAATCTGTTGGCCTCACTGGGTGCTCTCCTGCACATACCACCTAAATACATGTAACAGATTTGTGTTACCAACTACTTCTCCATAGCAATGAAGGATTCATGAACTGCTGCATCTTTGCCCACTGTGATCTGCATCCTACTGATGTAATGATCCTCATGGGAGACAATGTCCTGCCCAGTCTTCAACAATTTTAAAAGGAACTGCAAGAAGAATTATACTCTGATCTGGCACAGAGTCTTAATGACACAAAAGAGGACCTAGGGGCTAAAATGTACTCACTCCATCAAGATGTAAAACAGTGAGAGCCAGAATCCTGGAAGCAGAGCGCATGTCTGCCACTCATCAGCATAATCTCCTCCACACTGTTATCCTTAAATGTGAAGATCTCACAAACAGAAGTGGTTGAGGGGACAGACATTGAGACATTTGTAGTAGGTCTATTCCTCACAACCCTGGGTGATGACCACCCTGAGGTTCATATTGAAAGAATGCACAGAGTAGGCCTACCTCAAACCACAGGACTAAAAGATGTCCTGGTTAAACATTATAGTTTCAAAATCAAAGAAGTGATCCTATCAGAGGACAGGAGCATGGACTCTATCTCTTTTCAGGATGCCTTCTTCTCCTGCTACCAGGCTATTATGCTAGCCTATCTCCTAAAATAGCAACAATTCAAAACCATAATAGACAAGCTCAGGATAGAACCCTTTAGATATTGCTCAACATTTCCTTTTGAGTTAGTCTTTAATTACAAGCAGAGATCTCACCACTTCCTGGAGACCCACAATGCAGTACAACTGCTAGTTATTCAGGTTCCAACTCCAGAAAGTAACTTCTCAATGCAGGATAAAGCAGGCAACAGTGACGGAAACCACAATACTATCTCCCAATAGAAAACCCAGAGAAAACATAGCCATCACAGGGGGAAAAGCTTGTAGTGCAGTTCCTAGGACAAACACAGCCCACTGTTTCCGAGGGCTGGACATGCAATGTTCTTTTGTTCCGGGACCCAATGGGTGGAGCATCCAATGGTGTTTTAGAAGAAGCTAATTGAACACAAATAATTCAGACAGCTGTCCAGGAAACTTCTAAAATATGTGATCTATTGTGATTTTTGAATGATGACAGCATAATCTAAACACAGAGGATATTGTTCTCTGTTTACATACAGGTATTTTACCAATAAGAATTGAGCACTGCATCTGCCTATTTGTTTAGGTTTCTCTACGTGGTGAAACTGTATCAAAACCCATTCAGAGGAATTTCTGTTGGTATATGTGATAAGGTCTACCACATTTTCCATTGCTCCATTACCTAGAGACTTATCTTGTGGAATCTTTACAAGGTTTTTTCTAAATCAGCTGTACGCAAAACTGACTTTTCTAATTCAGTAGGTTTCTCCACCACCATTTGACATAGTGGTATGTTTAATTCTTGATGCATCATCTTGTCTATTGAATGCTTAAGATGAATAGTTTCTTGATTTTTCAAGTGCAACATTTGTGAAGTTCTGTGTTAAACTCTGCACACTTATCCAACATTGGTGTGAGGCATACAATTTGTGTATAGGTTTTCTGCAAATCCTCCATTACAGTTGGAAGTAAAGTTGTGTTTGGGAACATAACAGTTCATGTCCAACTTTTCAGTGCCATTTTAGCTTCTTCACTTACTACACCTATTCTGATGTCTTTTAGCATTGTGTGTGTAAAACGTCTCACATACAGCCTGCCTCCTATTTTTGTTAATTCAGCATAAAGGAAATGTATTCATAAAATGAAACTTCAAATACTGCCTAAAGAGTTTCATCTTTGTCATGCATTAACTTTTTGAAGGCTTTCGAAGCATGATTGCCATTTAACTGGAGTGCAAAAAGAACAATTAAGGGGCAGAATGCTGAACAATGTCGAACATTCACACCAGTACCGATATCTGGGCCTAAATCCATAATTTATTTGCTTCCCATGCCATTCCAGTTTAAGCCCATCCATATGCAAATCAGTCTTAACCCTGCTCCCAATTGGAACAATCCAGCCCGAGCTGCCAGGCCAGGTCCTCCCTGGACCTGAAACAAGCATCCTGGGACCAGTTTCGGGGCATCACCCCTCATCAGCCAGGCTAGCTTGATTCCAGTGGCATGGAGAACATGGGGACCATGCTATACCAATTTTTATTTATTATTTATTTATTTATTTATTTATATGTTTTATATAGTGCTAGCTAGACCCGAAGGTATCAAAGTGCTTTACATGATTATGAAGAATACAGTAAATTAAGAACCCAATAACATATGGAGCGAGACTCAATAGATTATACTACACATCAAAGAAAAATTTGAGAGGATCTAATAGACAGCATAAGCAAACAAACAGCCAACTATGACAGAGGGTCTGGTCCTGAAATGAGAGATACTTAACCAAGTTCAGTAAACTAAGAGTTAAAGTATTTGTTGAGGAGGAGGAGTTTCAGGTCTCTTTTGGAGGAGGGGTTGCATCGTAGATCGCTAGGTAGAAAGTTCCATATGCTCGGTGCATTTCCAGAAAAAGAGCGAGTCTTGGTTGATGTCTTTTTTAGTTTGGGAGGTAGGAGCAAAAGTGTGTTGGAGCTTCTCAAAGATCTAGTACTCCCAGCTTTCGTAAGCTTGTTGTCTAAGTAGTTGGGTGTATGTGAATGAAGGGCTTTGTGGTTGATGCAGGCGATCTTGTAAGTACATCTTCCTTCGAAGGAAGCCAGTTGAGGATTTTGAGGGCCAGAGTGATGTGTTCAAACAGTTTAACATCTGTTATGAGGCGGGCTGCCATAACTAGAACTGACCTAAGGGGGGCGAGGTGCGTTTTCGGCATCCCTGTGAGGATGGCTTTACCATAGTCCAGTTTGGAGAGGAAAAGAGATTGCACAACAATCTTGAAATCATCAGAGAGAATGAATGGTTTAATTTTATTTAGGTGTTTTAGTGGGTAAAGCGCTAATTTGTTGTCATGTTGTACTGGCAGCATCAATTGACAATGCAAATTTGTTTGGTTTTTTGTGTGAAATTACTTTTATTTGATTTGATTTAAATCATAAAAGGGCGGCACATCCACCAATATGCATAAAATACACGAGCAATTATATCAATACAATAATTGGCATGAATCTCATTCAAATTTTGCAATAAAACATGTTAAAAAGGAATACACTGGGTCCTAGTGAAGACTAGTACCATTGGTAAATTCCAGTAATTTCTCCAAGATAAAGTGCATGGTGCTGTAAACAAATAGGCTGCAAAAATGTTCGATTGCACTTTATCTAAAGAGAAGACTAGTACCGTTGGTAATTTCCTGTTATTTCTCCAAGGTAAAGTGCGTGGTGCTGTAAGTAAAAGGACTACTAAGGGGCCGATTCCGATCTCGGCCGGTAGGGCACCGAATCGGATTCGGCTTAACCGGATCCGATTCGGAGCCCTCTTTCCCGACCGATTCGTACGTGCGTCCGGCCGAGCGAGTATGATGCGAGCGCACGCGAAATCGCCGACCGACTTGTTCGTGGGTCCGAAGCGCTCCGACCGACTCGCACGGACACGACTCACACCGCGCAATGGAGACGTTCCCCGGCCGGGCAAGTACGATGGCGCGCCGCGAGCAGTCCGACCGACTCGCGCCGTCCGGCTCGAAAGAGCAGTCGGAGCCGGACTTTGGGGGTCCGTGTCGGACCCCCCTGTACGCCTAGCCGCACGAGTCGCACACAGGGGGGACCCATGGGTACCCCCTACCTGTGCATGTACACCGCGAGTCGCTTCGAGGCGTACCCACTGTAGGGGGCACCCTTGTTCGCCTCGCACCCATTGAGTCAATGGGAGCCCGCGTACGTGTTGTACGTCCGGCTCCCATTGACTTCAATGGGAGTCCGACCGACTCGAGTCCGATTGCATGCGTGCGCATCGTACTCGTTCGGTCGGACTGCCAGAGTCCGATTCGGTCGGAAATCTCTCCGGGTCCGGCTCGGTCGGAGAGATTTCCGGCCTGAATCGGAATCGGCCCCTAAGTGTTCAATTGCACTTTATCACCGTGCATTCCCTGCCGGATTGAAGTGTTTATCGCTCTTTTCTAGTTCCTTTGCTGCTATACTCAGAAACTTTATTGCCTTGCATGCCAATTGTACTGTCGAGCCTCCTAGGCATTTTATTACGACGGATCTGCAAGTCCTTATTTGTTCTTTTTTCAATAATGGCCGCAGGAGGGCTTTCCGTATGTGTAGTAATGCTGGACAGATACATAGTAGGTGGAGTAATGACTCTTCTCCTTGGCCACAAACGCGGCAATCCATTGTAGGCCATACACGTTTCCATTTCGGAGTAAGATCTTTTGATGAATAAACACCCAGTCTCAGTAAAATCAATTTCCGTTTTTTTTGATTTGCGAAATGTTCTGTTAGGTATGGTTGGGGTTTTAGCATTTTGTATGTTGGCATTACCATCCAGGTGTTGGTTTTTGAAGTCAAGGAGGCTTTGTCTATTACCTGAGATTGTAGCTTGATGGTTTTATTAACTATTTGTTTTAATTCAGGGTAAGACGATATTGTATTCCAAGCGTCCTCTAGTTTTAGAGCTGCAATGGATTGTTTTAAGGAAAAGCAGACTCCGTTAGTCGGTCTGGATTGTTTTTCAACCTCCAGCCAGCAGTAGTGTGCTAAAGAGTCTTCATCCGCTGCCCTCATTCTCCAATAATATTTGGCAAGGGCCCCTTGTCTTGTTGGAATCTGATTTTTTAACCCGAATTCCAGTCTGATCAATGCTTGTGGAATATGGCGCGGAATTAAAAATAGATTCTTAAAGAGGCTGGTTTGCGCGGTGTTTAAGGCTGTTGCGTCCTTTGTATTTAGAATTTCAGATCCATACGTGATTGATGGCAAGAATTTTGCTGCCACGGCTGTTAATAAATGGGTTTTTGAACTGTCGCTCAGTTTTTTTGGGAAGATTTTAAATGCAAATAGTAGCTGTTTTGCTTTGACTTTCCCTAGTTCTAGATGTCGCTTGAAATTGAGGTGTTGCTCTAGCAGTACACCCAGATATTTGTTTGTTCCCACCCGGTCCAGGGGGTCGCTGTTTATCGTCCATGTAAATTTCGGTTGTTTTTTATGTGAGCTTGAAAAACACATAACCTTTGTTTTTCGAAAATGTATGGCTAATTGGACTGAAGCTGTGTACAATGCTAGTTGATTTATCAAGCGATGTAGTCCTCTAGGTGTTTGAGAGAGCAACACGATGTCGTCAGCATATTGCAGGCTTGTTGTTCGGACATTGCCCAATTTTGGGGGGTCCCCTTGTGCAATGCAAAGTTATACTCTTTATATTCTGAGCAACCAAACCAGTTGGTACATTTATAATAAATGAAAGGTTGCAATCTGTCTTTTTGTGAACATAAGCTGTAAGCAGTTTTATATGGAAACATTTTCTATTGCCTCCCTTACCACTAACAAAGAGAAGTGTAGGCCTGAATGAGTTGCAGGTACATTCAGCTTTCTCATGTAGAATTCCTTGAACAACTTATTCTGTAATGTCCTGGAAAACCATAATGCTCTTGATTAAGTTATGAAATAAGACTGTCTAAATCATTCAAGACGTGATCCACAGGATTATCTACTTCATTCAAAGCTAGAGGTGTCTCATTTTCAATAATTGGTTGACCACAGGGATCTTAACTATGTGAACTATGTCAACTGAACTTTGACTTCCTTGAGAACTCTCTTTGGTCAATTCAGCTGCAATTGTCTTCTCTCATTGAATTCAAACTGGCCAGGAGCATTCCCTCCTCCATTACATATCAATCCTCCTTATCTACTTTGTATTCTATTGTTGGGAATCCTTAAGATTTGTGAAAGAATAGAGTTACTCCATTGTGTTTTGTCTTTGATCAAGGGAGGTAGGCTATGGGGAATATTTTATGTTTGAGGCTATGTTCCTCTTGCCTCCATAGATGGGATTCTATAAAAAATAATCACATCAAAGTACCCATCTCATTTATACCTTCAAAGGTTGGTATGCTTGTTTGGAGGGCGAGACCCCTAATGTTAAAAGGGAATAATTTGAAAGTAACATTAATAAATTATTAAAGCTGCTAGTGGTAAAATGTGAGGGACTTCACTAGTTGAATTTCTGCTCTATATTTGTATGGTGGATGTAGGAGTGTATTTTAAATATCAGCGGATATGACTTTAAAACATATACAACAGACAAGATTACATAGTTAGCATTCTGTTAGATGTGCCAAGAGTGCCTAGGGACCGATTCTGCTAGAAGTATGGCAACCTGCTGCATCTCATTTGCAAGTAGCATGGTCCTTCTAGAATGTGCTTTGAACTTGTGACCTACTGGTTCCACTGGGTTGCTACACACACTCAGCTAAGAGTGTATTGGGGGAGGGTGTTAAAGAGGTAGAACATTTTATAAAAAGAAGAGGAGTTATGACAAAATGTAACTAATTATACAGTTTAACTTCCAATTCAGGACTATGTAATAAACTGTTCTGCAGTATTTAACTTTTAAAAAACTGAGGTTAATATAGGTTTAAACCCCCGTTTTTTTTCACAATTACTCCGCGATGATCGCAAAGACATCGCAAACTCGTATAAACAGGAATCTCTTTTTGAAATAGAGGGAAAGGGTTAACAGATACTAACCATTCACAGCTGAAAATAGAGTAGTCTAAAATGAAAGACATGATTTCATTTGCTGCCTTTCTCATGATTACAGAGTGCAAGAGGTTGCGACTTTATGTTTGCTTTGTAGGAGAGTGGTGTACCATTCTTGTGCTTAGTTTTTACAAATCCTAACAGTGTCAAAACTATCCACAAAGAGCTAAAACAACAATATAATCTTTGAACTCAATTCACTGGTACGTACATAACTTTTTAATCATTTAAAAAAATTACATTAGAAATGAAGATGTATATGGGAGTTTGATAAAAAAGAGTAACACAGTGATATGAAAAAAATGTATCAGATGAACTGTATCTGGCAGAGTATGTGTTTAAGATGTTAGTACCGAATGTTTTGGGAAGTAAGAGGAAAATGAATGAGTGCCCCTTTATTCCATTGTGTACTTTATAGAAAAACAAAAGAATAGTATTGTTGAAAGTTGCAATTGAGGAATGTATTTAAAACGAAGAATGTTTTAACTGTCTAAGCATCGTGTGCAGAATAGATACATCTATGTTAGTTGCATTCTGGTAGTTGTAGTACTTTTAGTCACATTATTAAACAGGAATAAATAAAAGATTAAAAAGTGTGCTGTGCCTGTATATACATTATAAAGTAGTAATACTTGTTAGGTATGTAGTAGGAAGAGTTTGTCAATATGGTTTTTAACTTATATGACTGGTTTGCATATGCTTAGAAGGTGAGATATGGTTTTTGTTGTTGCAGATAGTTATATGCATGATGAGTCTCTTTAGTTTACTTAAAGATGCAGAGAACTATATATTTTTGGAAAGAAGGCCTGAAGGTGTATATTTATTATGAAATCACATCTATGTTTACATGGTGATCTATATTCTTTAGGGCTGTTGAAAATGTCATGTATATGGTGAGGATGGTGTATTTCTTTAAACATGCTCTGTTTAAAATTGAGGAGGTTAATAGTGCAGAATGTCTTTTGAGAGTTCCTGTGCTAGCTTTTCTTGGTGTGTAACTTTTCTTTGAAAAATGCTGAATATATGTTTTAAACACACAAGAAATATTTGAGAATTGATGTAGGTATGCCATTAAGAAAAAGTGAGAATTGTTGGCTTCAATTAAAAAAAATTACTGATGCATGTGCACGCTGAGTAACAGAACTACTAGAGAGCCATTTATCCAATTATATATCAAGTGTGATTTCTAGACTTCACTCACACATAGCTCAGTAGAAAAGGATAGATACACTAAAACAGGTAGTTTGATACTGGCAGAAGGACCTAAACAATGAGTCACAGATATAGTCACAATTGTTATATATCTAACAGCAATGGAGGTACTTTCACAGTCACCCAGGCACTACTCAGGTACTCATCCAATCACCCAGCCACTACTCAGATAGTCATTGAATCACTCACGCACTAGCCACTCATTTATTCAATCACCCAGGCACTACACATGCGCTCTTCCAATCACGCAGACACTAATTATGTACTCATTGAACTACGCAGGCACTACCCATGCATTCATCCAATCACCCAGGTACTAACCATTCACTTATACAATCACCAAGGCTGTACCTATGCAGTCATTCAAACACCCAAGCACAACCCATGCACTCATCCACACATCAACTTCACATCCCATGCACTCATCCAAACACTCATGCACTACTCATGTACTCATCTGATTATGCAGCTAGTACCATTGCAGTGAACCTATCACCCATCCAATACCTATGCACTCATTCAGTTACTGAGGGCAATACTCTTGCACTAATACAATCATTCCAGGAGTACATTTGCTTTCATCCAATCACTCAAGCTTCAACAATGGATTCATACAATCACTCAGTTACTAGTCATGCACTCATCTAATCAGCCAGGCACTACTGATGCACTCATTGAATTATCCAGGTACTACCCATGTAGTTATCTAAGCACTCAGGCACTACCTGTTCACTCAAGCAAAAACACATGAGCAGCAGCCATGTACTCATCCAATCACTGAAACACTACTCATGCACCAATCCAATCATCCAGGTGCTATGCATGCACTTAAACAATCATGTAAGCACTATCTATGCACTCTATAAATCACCTATTTACTGCGCATGCACTCCTGCACTCATCCAGGCACTAAAGTTGCACTCATTTAATTATCCAACCACAATCTATGCATGTATTGAATTATTAGTCATGCACTTATCTAATCATTAAGGCACTACTTATGCACTCATCCAAACTCCCAGAAAGTAGCAATATACTAATGCAAACACACAGGCAGTAACTATGCAGATATTGCAGGTATGGAACGACTCATGGAGTTCCCACATACTCAGGGCATCATCAAGGCACTACCTATACTGTCAGGGAGTCACCTAAGCACTCCCTATGCACTCATCCGATCATCTAGGGAGTATTGACGTACTAAACCACAAACACATGTATTTACAAGTTTTAGTGAGGAATATGTAGTCTTTTAGAACCATCTGGTGAATTATATATACAACCTGGGGGGCGTGGCTAGCTGAGCTGCGAAATGGCCGCTCTTTGAGAGGGCTCCGCTGGTCACCACACAAACCTGCATTATCCTGCCTTTCAAGGCACGTTAATGCGCCCGTATCCGCATGTTGCCTGTGGGCGAGGTCTGCAGGGACTGGCAGCGCCCCAAATTAAGACTCGTAACATCTGATATCTGGCTGTGTCGTGGTCTCCGACATCGGGTGGCTAGACCTGGCTGCATGGCCTGTGTGGGACGCAGAGCTGCTATGACGCTGACGCAGCAGAGGGCCGGGCCCAGGTCCGTGCTGTGGACTGCTTGCTGCCGATTCCTGAACTCTGCTGCACCCTGGTTGGATCCGGCGTTGTGGTCGGAGAAGACAGGAGTGTGGGACTCTGATTGGGTCTCTGGCGCGGAGGCCCGGATCGGACGTGTGACTGGGTGCGGCAGGGAGGTGCCCGGGTGCAGATGCTGTGTCACACATGAGCATGGAGGTGGAAGCGCTGAAATGCCCGAGGTCGAGAAATGGCGATCGGATCTAGCTGGCTTGGGTGAGTCTAACAACTCTTTCCCCCCTGGACGCCTGCAAGTGGCTGTCGATCCTACTGGGGGTAGTGCGAACCTGTTGACGATGGCGAAACAAGACTATTAAATCCAAGGCCCAGCAGGGCATGTCGGAGAAGACCCTTTTTTGCTCCCCGGCCGGGCTGATTTTGAGTGTTAAGGGCCATGGGTAGCCACCACTTCAAATAAACTGCCATAACATCTATTGCATTAACGGCGCTGCGATCCCCCGCCTCTGGCTCCGCAGGGCTGACTCCTGGTGTGAGGGCCGCGTCTGTGCTGTGGTGGAGAGGAGAGTCGCGGCGGCCCCGGGCACGGGGGCTTCCACACTGACCCACACTGTGGAAGTTAGATGCTAGGTAGATCCTTGAGGGGCAATAAGTTACACGCTCGTACGCACTCTCGGTGCGATTGGAAATATCACTGCAAATTGTGAAAGTGACCGGGGACAGTGACCCAGCACTTGTGGAGGATACACAGCCTTCCCAGTTAATCTGCGGCACAGAGCGTTCTTTATCTAAGCACTACGCCAATTTAGGGGTCCTAGTAGAAATAGCTAGTCAATCACTCAGCACCTGGTTCAGACTAGAAGGTGATCAGTCAGGGCATAGACGCACTTACCGTTTCCCTGTCTTGGTTCTTTGCTGAGGCCCCGGTCTTGGTCTACAATTGATACGATAACATATAACCAGCCTCATGCTCGTATAGTCGGATTTGTCGCAATAGCTCTTGTTTACGGCTCAAGTCACAGTCCTTGCTAACGAAGTGGGCCTTAACATGGGGAAACATGATGTGAAACAGACCAAGCTCTCCTTTGAACACAAAAGACTCACCAGGCACAGAGAGGATGACGTCGACACAGACCATGAATCCAGCATCAGAGAAGGTGCTGACGGTGGAGGAGATGATCTTCGCACCCTGCTGCTTGAGATGAAAAGCAGTTTAAAGACAATTGATAATATACTGGATAGGATGAACGCAAGACTAGACCAGCTCAAGAAGCAGGTTGACATGCACAAAGAAAGCTCAGACCACCTAGATAACCGCGCTATGGAAGAACACGAATTCCAGGTCGAGATGAAGGAACAGCTACTTAATATAGACAAAGTGCTAAGCATAATTAAAGACAAGAATGAAGATTTGAAAGCTCGCTCGCGCCGGAATAATCTACGCATCTTAGGTATTCCAGAGTCTATGGCTATCGCAAAGATGGAACCCTTTGTTGAGGATTTGATGCATGAACTGTTTGACCCTGACCTTTCCCCCCTTTTTATAGTGGAACGTGCACACCAAACCTTGGGGCATAGACCTCCAGTGGGGACCACACCTATACCAATTCTGGCCCGCATATTGAATTACAGAGACCGGGACACTATCCTTAGACTGACAAGGGGGAAGGGAAGCATCACCACAAGGGCAATAACATCTCCATCTATCCGGACTTCACACCCTCAGTTCAAGCCGCCAGACGTGAATTTCTGCAGGTTAAGAATTAATATTGTGCAGGAATTGCTAGCTAACACACCGCTCAACTTATCCTTTATTTGGGGCTAATACGGGGCTCTTAGTCGCCTTGGAGGCTACCACCACACACTCTTTTAGACACGCCGGTAAACCATGCCCCCAGGAAGTTCTCCCAACACCTGTACCCTGGCACAAGTCCGGGACGTATTTCAAAGTTGGTTATTTTGGGGAGGAATTTTCACTCAACCTAATTGGGGGGTTGGTGTGAGTGAGGGGCGGAACAGGGAAGTTCAACAGTTTGTGGGGACATCACATTGGTTCACGTGTTTAATAATTGGTGCATCAGAATGTGACAAGAGAACATCCTATTTTTATGACTTTGACACAGACACAGTCTGGCGGGCTTGACGCCCGTGTACTTACCCCGCACCCAACGAAGCAACTAGACAACACCACTTACCCACTCGTGAAAACATCTTAATTATCTGTAGATGACAGAGTATAACCTTCTTACATGGAACATTAGGGAGTTAAACAACTTTCGTAAAACACGGCTAGTGCATGCATACCTAACCAGACATAATATAGACATCTGTTTCCTACAAAAACCCATTTAAACAGCATGTCACATACTAAGCTCCAAAACAGACGCTGGGGGGTTACTTACTCCACTATTTACTCTAATTATGCCAGAGGAGTGTCCTTTCTGATAAGGCGGGTCTACATTGGAAATTTAATACAGCACAGATTGATCCTGAAGGCCGCTATGTGATTCTTGGCGGGACTTTAGGTGCTATAGGCATTACGCTGGCTGCATTATATGGCCCTACTGTAGACGAGCCAGGATTCTTCAGGGATGTCTGGGCCAAGATTAAATCATTGGGAATTGATACAATTGTGTGGGGTGGGGACTTCAATGCCTTGGTTGACGACGCCAAAGATAGAAGGGGTTGGTCGCGGAAACTACACCCACAGGCGAGTGTCGCTATCAATTAGATAATTGCGGATGGAGGGCTCATAGATATTTGGCGGCAACGACATCCATCAGCGTATGAAGGAACTTGCATCAGCTCCTAACATAACTCTTGGTCACGACTGGACTTCTTTCTGGTTACGCCTGACATAGCAGCCTGGTCGAGTTCGGCAAGCCATTTGCCTAGAACACTGTCGGATCACTCACCGGTCTTGTTAAAATGGTCCGTGCCGACTGACCCATCTAGATTGGCCTGCTGGAGGCTACCACCACAAGCTCTCTTAGACACGCTGTTTAGAAAGGAGATTAGAGGTGATATCTCAGAATACTTTTCCACGAATTCAGGATCAGTCCAGACGCAGGCTACTTTGTGGGAAGCATTCAAAGTGGTTATTAGGGGAAATGCATTTCGAAACAGGCTGGGGTACTAAAATCGATTAGACTAACATTAAACAAATTGGAGGCAAGCATTAATGAACTTGAGTCACAGTATTATAACACAGGAAACACAGAGTTATTGGGAGTCATCAGGGGAAATATTTCGGAGAATGAGGAGGAAGCGGACAGGGAAGTGAAATTCTGGGGGAAATATGCTTGCGCACGCAGGTCTGGGGAGGGGGATAGACCTGGCAGAACCTTGGCCAACACACTACGCACACCTAGCACAGAGCTATTTATCTCTGAGATCCAGGATGATAACCGTGAAATGGTCAGAGGCCCACTGAAAATTCTAGAACAATTTACACAGCACTATTCTTCACTTTATACCTCAGCTTCTCACGCATCACAGGAGGATTTTCAGACATACCTAGACACACTCGAATTGTTGTGGTTGGGCAGGGGTCACAGAGCTTGTCTGGATGAGCCATTCACGATAGATTATATCAAGCAGGTCATAAACAGTATTCCCTCTGGCAAGGCTCAGATGGCTTGACAGCGGCATTTTACAAGTCCTATGCAGATCAACTAGCGCCTCAACTTCTGGCAGTCTATGAAGAGGCACAAGAGCTGGGAAAATGTCTCCCCACAATGAGGGAAGCTATAATTTTATCATTGCTAAAACCCGGGAAAGCCCCTGATGACAGAGACTCCTACAGGCCACTTTCGCTACTTAATATCGACACTAAAATATATGCCAAGTTGTTAGCTAATAGATTACAATCACTTCTACCCCTGATCGCAAGACCAGACCAATCTGGCTTTATCCCAG
This sequence comes from Calotriton arnoldi, assembly GCA_963921515.1. NCBI lineage: Eukaryota > Metazoa > Chordata > Amphibia > Caudata > Salamandridae > Calotriton > Calotriton arnoldi. The sequence goes on along the minus strand of CAWUFW010001545.1, from coordinate 161,166 downwards.
GCAGGTCCACATCACATAATCTCCGCACCTTCTTTTCGGTACTACATTATCTAAATCCTCAATACCCGGCACTGTCGGCGCTGTTTGATGCTACAAAAGTGTTCGACTCACTTGAGTGGGATTATTTGTTCACCATCCTCGCTAGGCTGGACCTTAGGCCATCATTCATAAGACAAATAAAACTACTCTATTCCTTGCCCACTGCAAGACTTTGTCTGAACGGTCTAATCTCCCCCCGCTGACTATCACTAGAGGTACGAGACAGGGATGCCCGCTATCCCCCCTACTTTTTGCCATAGCTAAAGAGCCACTAGCTGCGGCGCTCCGGCAGCACCATGCAGAAAGAGGTCTCGGCTTCACCACCATGGTATTATTGTTTCGCTATACGCGGATGACATTACCCTATATATCAATAACCCGGAGGTCAATCTAAACACAGTAATACGGGAGATCCTAAAATTTGGCGGACTCCCTGGTATCCAAATCAATTGGTCAAAATTGGTGCTATTTCCATTGACAGATTGCACGCAGCCGTATCAACTAGATTACCCCCTTAAATGGGCAGACGGCCCAGTAAGATATCTGGGTATTCGACTCAGCACCCAGGTGCAAGAATTCTGGAACGAAAACTACGGCAGGGCAGTGTCCTGGCTAGAGAGTAAAATAAAGATATGGTCCAGACTCCCCCTATCCGTAGCGGGACGTATAGCAATTGCAAAAATGATAGTCCTTCCTAAATTTGTATACTTATTCATTAATCTCCCCTTACCGCTCACTCAGGCTTTTTTCAAGACCATGCGCTCATTGATGATTTCGCTGGTATGGCCCGGTAAACAAGCCAGAGTATCTTGGGAGCTGTTGACCCTACCACTAGCTCAGGGCGCCCTGGCAGTGCCGGATGTCCAACTCTACGCATACTGCGCTCAGGCGCAATTCCTCCATCACTGGGTTCACCCTACACTGTTTCAGCCGCATGTGGCAGTCGAGTTGGACAGGGCGGCCCGATCCCACTTTCAGTAGCAATTAATAAGAGATTTGCGAGACCACAGGATGAAATAGGAGGAGAGCTGGGGTTGAGGTCCTGTGTGCGCCGTCGATCACGTTGGCACAAAACCCCCAATTGCCGGTCATGGAGGATAGGGGTAATGTCACTCTGGCACAAAAGCTAGGCATAAATACATATGCAGATTTCAACCCAGATAACACCTTTTGATCTCCCCCGGTGGATATATCGGGGGTGACACCCTCCTTTTCATATCACCGTATTAAAGCTACATGCCGCCAGCCTCACGCTACCTTCCTCAACTCACCACCCACTCTGCAGGCCCTGGAACAATTACTAACCAATCCCTCTCCACGGAGACTCATAACCAGGTTATATAGCTCAATGCAGACCACTAGTCCGATATTGAGGCCTAAGTCACTCCAGAGCTGGAATATGGAGCTAAATCCAACTATTTCACAGGAGCAGTGGAAATTTTGCTGTGATCAGTTAAGGATGCTATCCCCGAATTATAAATTGCGGTTGATTCACTTTAAATATTTGCACAGATACTACAGAACCCCAGCCCAACTACATCGTATGGGTCTGAGGAACACTTCAGAATGCTGGAGATGCAAAACGGATCCAGCTACGTTTTTACATGTAGCCTGGTCCTGTCCTCTCATAGCTGATTATTGGATAGAAATATTTAACATCATTGGGGATATACTTAGTGTACACAAAACTCTCTCCCCGTTGATAGGTCTTCTGGGCTATGTGAAAGAGACTCCTGAAAATGTCAGGAAATTGCATGCTATGTTATTACTACTAGCTAAACGCAGGGTATCCATACATTGGAGGAAATTAAATGCCCCAACAACTAAAGAATGGCTAGAAGATGTTGAATATTGTCAAACTCAACTTTCCATATTTTGGGAGCTTATGCCTACAGCGTCTAGGCCTAAAGATATCTGGGAACACGTTTTAGATTGGATGAGAACACAACAACAAGATCAATCAGAGGTTGTATCATCAGGGGCAGTAGCCACTTGCAATAACCCCCCTTCCACAGCCTCAAGAAATTAAGGTTGCAGCCAAGTTAAACCAAGTGGGTCAGTGGTTAGATAATAGTAAGGTGTGGGGGTCACGGCAGGCATGAAATGAGTTATGTTGGAATTATGCTGATGCACTTATTAATATGCCGGGGTGCTGTCCAAATGGGGGGTATGTTACTGTTATGTTGTAAGTAAACATGTGTACATTCTGGAGATTACATATAATTATCTCATCCTGTAATTGTATAACTTAAGAAATGCAAATAAAGAAAATATAAAAAAAAAATATATATATATATGCAACCTGTGACACACTCTTTACATGCACTCAGTAGAATTAGTGAGCTATATGCTGTGCTATAGATTGATATGCAGATTTTTATATGCACAGTTTCCCAAAATTTAAATCTGATGCATCTAAGTAAAAAAGTACTGAGACACTAATACCCCCAGTGACACAGTGGTAGAAAGGCACACAAATAGCTCTTATGTTGTGTTTTCGGATTTACAGGATTGAGCCACAGTATGTACTTCTACACTTAGGTTGATGTTCATTTTAAAATTTATTACAGAAGGGATAAACTGGTCTTTTACCATGTATAAGTGAGAACAGAGATATGGTGCAGCTATGTTGTAGGAGAGGGTGCTATTACGCTAAACTGTAACTAATAAATAAAGGGGCCCATTAGGATGTCGGGCGGAAGCACTACCGCCGTGCTGGCGGATGCAAAAACCACCAGTTACCGCCTGCACGCAGCAGTCCACACGCCCGCCCGATTACGATGCGAAAAGTCAGCCAAACACCGCCGGCAAGCCAGCGACACCGTCCGCCATCAAAGTGCGCCCGTACACGTAGCGGCGCAGCACAATTGACACACACCGTCCGACGAAACACGTACCGCCCGGCGTACAAATTACGATGCCGCACAGAAACTGAACCCACGGCTAAGAGACACCGTACGTCAAACTGAAGCGGTAACACGAACGCCGAGCACGGACACCGAAGAAGCGGCACCCCCGAGCATGAATCCAGCACTGCAGGCCCTCCCTATGCTCTATCTGATGCACCACCAAGGACGCAACGTACCGCGAAGATGCAGGTAGGCACACATACAACAAGTGCACGCAAACAGCGCACACAGTGCAAGGGCGGAAAAAGCGGACAACCCCCACCCCCGCGTGTACACGACACATCTACCATAGCATCCACATATGACACACAGGCCAAATTGTAACATCTCGTAACACATGTGTACACACCACCTGGGACTAGGAACCAACCACCCCGTCACGGCCCCAAAGCGGCGATGACGCTGCCACACATGCGCACAACGCAGAGGCCAACCGCAGCGCCATGCATGCGTCGCACACAGACACAGGGACACAACCAAGCAGCACACACACCAGCCCCACCCCGAACGCACATGACACGTGACAGGCCTGCCACAGACATGTCCCCAACGCCCAATTCACGGACAACACCCAACGTCACACAACCGACGCACACATGTCAGTGAAGACACGCAACAGCAGGACACACCCCAGTGTAACAAACATGGCGAAGCACACAGCGGCGGCAACACCAACTAGGAGAAGCAGGGCCCCTTCGGGAAGAGGAACGCCAGTACCACACTGAAACACCCATACCACCCTGCACATATGAACAAGACATACAAAACGGAACACCAAAGAGCCCGGGGACCGACAACAGGTGGCCCAAGAATAACATTCACACACAAGGCCCAACGCAGAGCGGAAAGGCAGCCTGCCGCCCACACAAGGGAGAGCAGACAGCACTGAATGACCTTCCATTCCAACTCCGAAACCACAGCCCTACCAAAGAAGCCGGTGAATACAGCCATTGTCCAATAAAAGACCAACACAGGCATGCAGAGGAGACCGACCACAGGGCAGATAGCGCATATCACAGAAGAACACAACGGACGGGAAAGAAAAAGAAAACACTCCCCCATGTCGGCCCCATGCAAGTTAATTGGAAGGAGTCACACATCACTGACCTTGAACTGTCTAAGAAGCATGTGGGATGAGGGCCCGTGTCCTCCGCACAAGCCAACAGAACACAAGTCCTGTCTCCCTACGACTACACAGAGCTCACAGCAACCTCGGAGCGTGCACATTGCAGACTGCACACACAGCCGGAGCACGCCACCACAACGCACCGCTGCAAAATGGCAACCGCAACACACCTACCCAACTACGCCGGACAGGTCAAGCTGTACAAAACCAACCTGATACATATATTGGGATGCGAACTCCTGTCCCTGCTGAACGTAAGTTACCGACTGACTTACCGCATCACATTGTTCAGCTGCGTCATACCCGTCTTCTACTGTCGGAGGTGTCCCTACCAGCATCCCGTGGAGATGTGTCTCTCCAACCCGGCATGTCTAAAGGCGGACCTGCTAGCACTACTCCTCCCTCTGGACGCACACGACAGGGCCTGCTCTGCCTATGGGGGCATGGCGTATGTGGCCAACATCGCACCCGCACTGAAATGGGACCACTGTGCCTCCACACGACGGATCATCGAGCACAGCTACATCGAATGTCACCCAGCATGCCCCATCATGGTCCTCCAAGGGACAACTTACGAACAACACCTTGACAGCCACCATCCGCTACATTGGCTGGCAAACATAAACACCACCAATGACATGGAAGCCCTGCTGGACGGCATCGCATACCTGACAACCTGTAAATTCGTCGGACCCCAACGCAGGTTCCCCGATTGACCTATGATGTCCAACCCCGCACCCATGCTTAGCTTCCGCACGGACTGGCCAGTCACCACCACAACAGCCACACCAAACGACCGGCAACAATTACCACACCATCAACGACATCGCCATGACATCGGACATGACCGGGACATGCACACTGTTCCCCATCACATCCAGGAACACCGCATGCATCGTGGGAGGCAGTGGCATGGGGTCTGTGTATCGCACCCACATGGACGGAACTGCACGAACAACCAGGACACGACATGGATCCAGCGCCCATGGACACACACACCGCTCAGTGGACATGAATAGGTCGCCTGGAGTCTGTGGGTGCTGCAACCCTCCCACCCCCGCCCCGGGAATCCCATACCAGGACCTTTGCACGGACGACAAGTGCAAACAACAACAACACGACCCCAGTGACTGTGACATGTCCAGTAACCACCACATTGCAACAACAAGTGGCACGCCGCTGCATGCACGCAAGCACATGCCCTGATGTCATCTCACATGCACGCGTGCATGAGGAACAACCGCAGCAAACCTGTCACATGGAACTGAGATGGACTGTGCCCATGATGCCAAGCGGTCTGGTAGGCTACTTGTATACCGTCTGTGTCAAAGTCCGCAGCTCCGCAGCTATACGTAAATGTACATTAGCACAGCCTTGGCCAAGCAGATGTAACTCTGAAGCCCACATCCCACATGCAACAGCCAATCACATGTAACCCCACACCCTATCCCATTTGTAATCATGCTCAGTATATCCTCAACATGTATTCCGCTGCCAGTAGTGTCCACTATACTGCATCACAGAGGACAGAAGACTCAATATAATGTTTGAAACCAAAACTGTCTCCGCTGACTCATTTCACAAGTACGAATGAGAGAGGATGAGAGTATGTGAAGTACACGGCAGTCGTGACATGACCATGTAGTCCACTGGTATTGGATGTCAACGCAAATGAGTAGCACAACTGTGGAAGACACACATGTGTTGTGTGAAGTCGTATGGACGCAGTGCTCAGGTGGGTGGGTGCGACGGGTAGATGCGCACATGCCAAGTTGGAGCACGCCGTGTTGGGAGGGGTCATGAACAGTATACCACCGCTTCCCTGGGCATTGTGAGAGGACACCTGTCGGGGGGGAAAGTGAACACGTGTGTGCACAGCAGCCGGGCACACGAACAATGCGGAACCAGGCGCACACGTCAGCCCACCCTCCGTGTACTAGCTGGATCCTGTTGTGCGCCCGCCATGCCCCTTGACAAGGCACACACAGCCCCAGTCGACCAGGTGTAACCCCAACATAGTCAATCCGCACAGGCGATACAGGGCACGGGATGGCAGTGGAGCATGGTGTGTGAGAGGTCTCCTCGCGCTCCTCCTGGTCATATCACGCAGGCAATAGAACCTCAACGTGTAGCATGGCACAAGTCAAATGGAAGTGTAGGGGGACGCACCTCAGCACGAGCAGCACTGACGTCACGGGAGGTGGCTCGCACCATCCCATCCATTGCCCATCATACCAACCACGCCACATGCCATTGCGACTAAGTGCAAGCGCGTGCGCCACCACCCCCGAGCCCTCCCCAGAGAGGCCAAAGAGTGAATGTGTGGGCCATCAGTCACAGACGGACGCGGCCTGGCCGCAAGGGCAGCCACAGCCACTGGGTGTCGCAGGTGGCGGATCCGGAAGGCGAAGACTGTGATGCATAGTCCATGCAGGCCGGGTCTCCATTTGGGGCACCACGCAGGTGGACGGCGTCCCGCCACACATCATACCCTGAGACAGCCCACTCGTGCAACTGGACCCACACATACACTCCTTGCCCTCTCTGGTGCGAGCTTGGGGCTGCCTGTGCAAGCGCTAGCCTCGCAGGTGCACATGCATATTGGGGGAGCGAGGGGAGGACATGAGGGCTGGGGCGAAGATGACTGTATCACTGTCAGTGAGTACAAGGGATGACCCAGATGTGGACAGGAAGAGACGTGTCCCGTGTGTACTGCAACTAGTCGCCAATCCAACTACCCCCATGTCCGGAATGTAAGCCCGCACCTAGGCCCGCCCATCCGCCACATCGAATATACCACCAGCACAACAACCTTCCCATTCGAAACACTGACTGGGGGTGGCGACCAGTGAACAAACATGTGTAGCCTACCCACGCGTACATGTGGGCCCTCCATGATCCATGTCACCTGCGGCAAAGTCATGACATGCGCAATGAGGGAAGTGAGGAGAGCTGTCCGCCCCACGCACAGAAGGTGCATCAGCTCCACAGACCCAGCAGCGAGTCCAGCAGGGGTCACATGTGCAGGGGCAGCTGTGCCTGGTGTGAAGGCACATGCATATTGACAGCACATCGACCAATGTGTAGTCTGCCCACATCTACAGTCCATCATCATGCGGACATAGGAATTGAACACAGGGCAACACATCTTAGTGGGTGCACCAACCGTGACCAACAATGCGCAATCATCGACGTACCCGCCCTGTGCATGGCCCCCCACCCAACGGAGGCACATCCAGTGCCACCATCCCACACACACAAGCCTTCCACGGAACATGCTGTGTCTAATGGTCAGTACAGAGTCAGCGCCCATCTGGTGGATCCTGAACAGGAGACACATGCACACACATGCCAGCTCCCACCATGTACGTCTGCCACCTGGCACGTGCAATGTAACCTCTCACCTGTGACGTGTGACTGCAAGCACACAGCCGTCTTGGCATGGGGCTGTCAATGTGGACACCTGTCAATGTTTCGGGAGGTGTGATCCGTACAGTGCTGTACATAGGGTGCAGTGCTGACACCTACTACTGTCTCATATCCCCTCGTGCCACAGGTCCCACTTGTTTTGGCCGCTCAGCCTGTGCCCACATCGTCGTCGTCGTGTGCCATACTCATCCAGCCTCGGAAGCAGTGCCATGCTCAGCAGACATTCATGTTGCCGTGCCGTCCCTGCTTGACAGCTGGGCTGTGACTCATGTGCTTGCTCAGTCATGTCAGTGATGTGAATGCGAAATTGCTATGTGTTGTGTTGCTTTGACATGTGTCCACTGCCATCTTCCCTAGGCGGAGACCGAACATTGACCGCCCATACCAATTGCTGGCGGACATGGAGGATACTGAGGTCATAAGGAAGTTTCAGCTGGACAGGCCAACCCTGCATCGACTGTGTGCCATGTTGGAACCCCATCTCCGTCCCCGCAGGGTGTATCCGACAGCATTCACCCCCACGGCTAAGGTGATGGCCGCCATGCATTTCTTCGCCACTGGGTCATTCCAGCACACAGTGGGCAGTGGAGGAGGGATGTCCCAGCCCATGTTCAGCAAGGTGCTGAGGGATGTACTGGCAGCCATGATGCTGTACCGAAACAGGTACATCAGATTCCCCAGGGCTCGTGAATTGGCGGCAGTGAAGGGTGCATTCTATGCCCTTGGCAGGATCCCACACGTCGTTGGTGCCATTGATTGCACACATGTTGGCCTTGTTCCACCACAGGCCACTGAGCACCTGTACCGCAACAGGAAGCACACGCACACCCTGAATGTGCAAGTGGTGTGCCTTGCGGACATGGTGATAACCCACGTGTGTGCAAAGTTCCCAGGCTCGGCCCATGACGCACACGTAATGCGCAACAGCATCTTGCCACGACTGATGTCCAATCTGCAACAGGATCGTGGCTGTATTGTCGGTGAGTATGTGGAGTGGTGTAGCGTGCTGGCTGTGCGATGCTGTCCCCTGTCCAGTTGGAATAGCAACGGTTCTCTGTGTCCCTCACACCCAGGTGACTCTGCGTACCCGAATGGGGCATGGCTGCTCAGTCCATTGAGGAATCCTCGCACCCCAGCAGACGATCGCTACAATGAGGCACATGGGAGGACCAGACGTGTGGTCGAGCGTACCTTTGGCCTCCTCAAGTCCAGGTTCAGGTGCCTGGACCGCACCGGGGGTGCGCTGGCGTACTCCCCACAGAAGGTGTGCCAGATAGTGGTGGCGTGCTGCATGCTGCACAATCTGGCCATTCGGAAGCAGATCCCCCTCATCGTGGATGACGGAGATCAACCAGGGCCCTAGCCCGCAGACCAGGACAGCTCGAGTGAGGAGGACAGCGGAGAGGAGGAAGCTGGGAATGTGCGTCAGCAGCTCATCGCCCGCTACTTCACTTGACGGTGAGTGTCCATGTACGATGGCTGATGTGTCTGTATTTGTGCAGGTGTGTGTGTGCTGTGTCAGGGTGGCCTTTTGTTCACTGCGTGCTGTGTGTCAACGCTCCATGCCCAGGTTAGTATGCCACTGATGGTGGCTGTGGCATTGTGCCCTATTGCTCTGTGCGATGTGTGTACATTGCTTGTAGTTGTTGACATGTACTGTGTGATGGGTGTGTGACACACTCATTGAATGTGCTCCTGTTCTGTCTCCCACCCCTAGGTCCCTACAGGCCCTCCGGTTCCATTGCCATGCCACGCATCAGGTGCCGTTCCGCTCAAGGTGGCCGTTGTATTCCGTACAATTAAAACACAGGGCACAGACAGCAGTTTGTGGAAGAGGTGCATTTATTTCAAACAGTGACATGTGATTGTGTGTAAGGTGATGACAAAAGTGGTGCGTGCAGTGACAATGAGCTGTCGATCATGGCTGCGAGATGCTCAGGGTGTACCCACTGGTTCTATGTCCATAGTCCAACACACACATGCCATCCAGATGGCTGTGTGGAGTGGGATCGTAGTCCAAGTCAATGCAGTGGGTGGTCAAGGAAGGCTGGCTGGCTGCCTCACTTGCGTTTGGAGCGTGCGAAGTCCTCCCGGGAGATCTGTTTCCACTTCGGACGGCCCCTTCCACGTTTGCGAGGGGGTGCCTGCTTGCGACCTGCTGGTGGTTGAGGTGTGCTCACTGGCTGTGGACGCAGGGGAACTGGACACTGCTGCTCCACCCTGCACCCCGGCAGGTGGTGGCGGAGGGGAGCTGCTGTCCCTGGATGTGACCTCACCGCCACCACCAGCTGGCCCATGAGGTCCACGAGTTGGCCCATACGGGCGTCCATGGACCTCAGCACCCCCAGCACCTCACGCGTGTCTGTAGCAGACCTGGCCCATTGTCCTTGGGCCTCTTCATAGGCCCCAAGGACTCTGGCCATTTGAGGCAGGGCATGGCTCCCAGGGGAGACTGGCGTTTCCCTGACCCTGCTCCTCCTACCAGTCCTGCTGCCACCGGCCTGCCCACTAGCCACATTGCTCACCACGGTCCTTGTCCTGGCTCCCAGGGTGGATCCAGTCGGCCGGGCCACCACCTGCGCTGGGGCTGTGGCCAGCGAAGACGTGGTGGCGGTTGCGGCAGTGGTAGTGGCCGCAATGACCGTGGGTGTGGCCGCAATGACCGTGGGTGTGGCCGCAATGACCGTGGGTGTGGCCGCAATGACCGTGGGTGTGGCCGCAACGACTGTGGCAGCAGGGGGCTGGGAATGTTCAGCAGCCCTGGATGATGGGTTGGTGGGTAGGAGGGGTCCTGGGGAGCGGCTGGGCCCTGCCACACCAGATGGGCCTGCTTGGTGGTCCGTGTCCGAAGAGGAGGACAGATCCTCCACATCCGTGTGTCCTCGTTGGGGGCTTGTAGGCTGGCTGTGCTGGCTGCTGTCTCCATCCCCAGCATCCAGCAGTTCGTCACCTGTGGAGGGAATGAGATTTGTTATTGTGTTGCACCTGGCGAAGTATGTATTTGTCGTCTGACATTAACAGTTCGTGCAATCTCGTACATGGGTTTCCCGGAGGCGTGTGTGTGGCTGTACCATTTGTAGTTGTGTGTGCTTGGCAATGGGACTGTGTGCTGTGCACATGTGGCATGGGACGGATTGGCCATGCCGATGGGTGTGTTGCTGTGCCCCTACTTATTGTGACTCTGGTGTATGCGGGCTCCTGGCCCATCCTGGGTCTGGTTTGTACTTTGCTTTTGGGGGTCAAATGGGACGCTTAGGAACGCATATGGCAACATGGGGGGCATGCCCCGGAAACGCATTTGGGATGGAATATGATTTTGGGGTACATGCTGTGAGCCATGGGTGCCGAACGTGACATGTGTTGTGGCAGCATGACAGTGCATGGTCTGAGGTGTGTGCATGCCTGACCTGCCCTGCATATTTGCTGTCTGTTGTGATTACTGGACATGGCATTGGACGCGTCGTTATGAGTGAGTGATGGTTGTGTGCCACCCGACGTATTGCAGTTGTCCCATCTCCTTGGTGTGCGTGCTGCCCTGTGCCATGTGCATCACTGCAGTGCTCGGGGGGTGTGGCCCATGTTGTGTGTTGTTGCTCACAGTGTGGCGTGCGCTTCATTGACTTCTGGCACATGGTTGGTCATGGGCATGTCTCTTAGCGTGACTGCTGTATGTGTGGCAGCTGTGCGGATGACATGCCTTTCATGAGACTGGGGCTGACGGATGGGATGGATGGTATGTTGTATGTGCATGGTGTGTCTGTGTGTTTGATGGGTTCAGTGGTGTTCGTGTGCATTTATGTTGTTCCGCTCTGTTGCGTCTAGTGTTGTTTGTCTTACATAGGCGTAGTTGTGGGGTGTGTGGTTGACAGGCAGTAGGGGCTACATGGACAGGACTTCAATGGTGTTTCGGTTGTGTGTGATGGGTTGCACAGTGGCTGCCGTGTGGTACTATATTCAGTGTGGCTTGTGCATGCAGACGTGGCTCCTTGGGTGTTGCTGTGTCTGTGATGGGTCATGTGGGGTGTGAGTCTGTGGTTCATGTCCGTGTGCACATTGTTCACTTGTTCGTGACAGTGGGCGGTGCTGCGTGTTCGTCTGCTACGTAACATGTCCCATGTGTTGGTCGTGTTACGGTCCTCATGCCTCCAGTAATCCAGCCCTGTCCAGTTTCCCACCTGCAGGTTGTTCGTGCGTGCACTGTACTGGATGCCACATGGTTCTAAGCGGGGGTGCTCCATGTTGCAGGTCTGTGGGGGTGGGGGCGGTGTTGTGGGTCGTGGTGATGGCTGGACACCCACTGACACCGATTGTTGTGGACCGTGATGTCTACCTTTCGGCTGTCGGTGTGCACTGCGGTGGCTGACACGTGGGTGTGGGGTGTGGGGGATGCTCCTCCTTGCTGTGCTGTGGGACTAGGGGCCTGGTGTGTGTTGTACTTGAGCTGTCCACCCTCCCACCCACTGCACTTTGTGTTCCTGCCACTTACCTGTTACTTGTCGGTTAGTGCAGCTATGGCGGACACATGGGTGTGGTGGGTGCTCGTTGTGGCGCTTCTGGCATACTTGGGGACCTGTTGGTGGTTACGTGGCTGGCTGAGTGTACACATGCCCCCACGTATCTTACAGTTGTTAGGTTTGGGCTGTGTGTGGTGGTGTCTGTTGCATGTGTGTGTGATGTGTTGTGTATTGTGTGCTGGACATGGGGGTGTTTGTCCCTGGGAGCTGTGGCATGGTGGTAGTGCATGTGAGTACATAGCAGTGTGCTGGTATACATTAGTTTGTACTTACCAGCCTCCACTCCCCTGCTAATCCGGCGAGGATCTCCGGATGTATAATGACTCGCACCTTCTCCTCCCACGCTTTGAAGGTCTTGAAGAGCGCGGGATTCCCTCCGCCAGTGACGGCAGCCAGCTCTCTGTTCTTGCTCTCCTTCTTCTTGACCAGGCTCTTGACGTCATTCCACCGTTTGTTGATTTCAACTCTGTTCCTGGGCAGGGTCCCGACTGCATTGACCTGGTCTACGATCCGGTTCCACATTCTCTTTCTGGTGGCTAGTGGTGTGTGCTGGACCAGGTTCCCATAGATTTGTGGGTGCACCTTGATAATCTCGTCGACCATGACCGTCAGCTCAATGGGCGTGAACTTGGGCATTCTTTGTGGTGCCATGGTGTTTGTGGTGCTGGTGCGGTGTGTGTTGTGTAATGTGCCGGGGGTTTGTGGTGCCGGTGTTTGGTGGTGGTGGTGGTGGTGGTGGTGGTTGTGATGTGTGCGTTTCTGTGGTGTGCTGCTGTCCTTGCTGTGTCACTGTGTCCTCTCCTCTCCTCTCTAGTTTGCAATGTTGCAAGGGGTTGTGGTCTGTGGGAGTGCTGCTTTTGTACTTACCTATGTGGGTGTGTCCTCATGGTCTGTTGTTTTCAGGTGTGTTGTGTCTGGTGTTCTGGCCTTTGTATTTTTGGTTTGTCCAGGGGGGTGTTTTCGGGATGTGTACTGTGCTTGTGTATTTGTGCGTGCCTTGCTGTGTGGACTTGTTGGCCATGTTGTGTGCGATTGTTTTTGTCAGCGGATGGTTTCTGTGCAGGGACGTGGGCGCCATGGCTTCTGCCGTGTCAATTCTCATCGGCGTTATTTGCGCTGGCGGGCGGTATATTTGTGGTTTACCCGCGCTCATGGCGGTGCGATCGTAATTTCACGTGCGGTGTGTCGGCCGTGAGGGCGGGCGGTTTTGTGTTGTCGTGCGTGTTTCCGTCCGTGGCGGGCGGTTTGACTCCGACTCGGACGAGGGCGGGCGGTATCTTGTGTGGTTTTTCCGCCAATGGCGGTTTTCGGTTTGTGTCATCGTAATGGCGTGGTCGGTGTTCAGACGGTGTGTGCGGGCGGATTTTTCCCGCTTTCATGCCTGGCGGATTTTTTTACGCCGGGTATCGTAATGGGCCTTCAAGTTTTGTGTTTTACTTTGGGTTTGGTATATTGAAGTAAGTGCAAGTAGTTATATAGCTAGGTTCCTCTGTAGATTTAAAAATGCAACATAACATAAAAACTGTTTTTGTATTATGTGTAAGTCAGTAGAAAAGTAGTTGTTACGCTGGCTAGAGTAAAAATGATAATATATATATTTTTTTTACAGAACAATATCAACATAACTACAGATAGAATGCCTACAAAAGCTTGGAAGAAAAATCAACAGAAGCAACTACAATATCTATGCAGAACCGAGACACAAAAGGGGCAAAATGCAGTAAAAGTGGTGAAAGAAAAAATACTACTAGTAAGAGGACAAAGTCATTTCTTAAAAATATATGTGGACACCTGCAAAGATTACAAAATAATGAAAATAAAAACCAAACTATGAGAAGGAATACGTGTGGACAAAATCTATATAACAAGAACAGGAAAGAATGTAACAAAGATGGACACAACTTAACCAGGAGACAGAAGCAGTTTAAGGAAATCAGAGCTAGGATTTTTCGTAGTAGAGTTGTTATAAATCTACTGAGACATATGAAGAATGAAGAAGTATAGAAGAAGGAGGGAGGCATTAAAACAGAAAGAACGAGTTGAGGGAGTAATTAATAAGGCCTTTGCTTTGAAGAGGAAGCATTTCATTTTGATTATAAATAGAATAAAGACTCTTTTAGATAAAGCTCCCAAAGGCTGACCAAAGGTTCAGCACCTCAATCCCTGTCGCATTAAATTTAGTGTCCTGTTCATCTTCTTCCGGCACTCGCCACCGTTGAGCGCCACTGGAATCCAGAAAGGGGAAGATATTCTTGGGTGGAAGGTGCACCAGAAATGTAGTCGAGATAGCAAGTTTAGTTCATCATCCTTTATTTAAACTTGAATTAAAATCGGTCATCATCCAACGCGTTTTGTTCCTTTTTCATAAGGAACTTCATCATGGCTCAATATGTCATGCAGAGTATTCACAAGGGTCCTTAATAGTCGTGGTAGTGTTGCCCGGGTAATCACCTCAGAGTAAGGGTAAACCAAGTCAAGTCCCAGCTTTCGATCCAGATAATCAAGTTTCCCTTACGGCATGGTCGCCAGCAGCAGCAGTAAGATCTAAAAGGTAGAGTAGTGTACTGGATTAGTAGTGTTTTCTCAAAATGTTCAGCAGGATGCTCAAGAATATTTAATTGTAATGCTAGAACTATTAGAGGAAGAGGATATGAATATCAATTAATTATTTGATTTAACTTATAAATGGAACCATAACTGTGAACATTGTGAATGCACCTCTAGCACTGAGATCAATTAAGAATGATTCCTCTTCCTGACATTACCAGATTGTAAAGTTGTGGCCTTTGAAAATGTAACCAAAAACACCCATCGAGATAGGTACGCGGACTTAGGTGTAGTGTAGTTCCTATTTCCCTAATAGGCTCTGCGCATTGGAATAATATAACCTATAGGTTTGACATAGGACTAAGGTCGGTATGTCCCTATCGATTATATTAAACTTAATTACCTGTGCCAGCTAGCTCAGAGGCCACTAGAAACTCCTTGAGAACAAGAAGGGAGTAGTTTCTGGCAACCGAAAAACATGACAACTTTGTTTCCCTTTAGAAGCGGAACATGTCTCAGAATCGTGGAAACAATAGATAACAGTTTCACTCATTCAATCATGCATGCTTAGTTTCTACAGAGTTACACAGAAAGGAAAGACGGGCGTTTCAATAAAAAGGGTTTTATTGACCAGTCTTGTTTCTCGTGTAAGAGATATGTGCTGTTATGATCACAAGACAGTATGCAAGATAAATAATGTACAGCGTAAGCAGTAGAAATAAATAATACTGCACTAGCATTATCTTTTAGCATATATTCACGTACATAAATAACATGAGCTAAGAATGCGAGTACTCATACGATGCGTCTCTAAGCTAGTTCTACCCCAATGTACCTAACCTAGTCTAGGTGTAGGGAAAGGTAGAAGTAGGTGGAGTATTCTCTAGTATGGTAGATTAAGAGTATGTTAAGTCTAGTATGCCAAGAGTCCCTCTAGGTTCTAGTCAGCTCCATACCTTGAGAATGAGAGAGGTGGGAATCTCCTGCCGGATCTTGGAACTCTAACACCCCGCGAAGGGAGTCAGAACACTGGAAGCTGGATTCGTCTGCGTGCAGGAATGACAGCGTCTTCTCAGTGCGTCAGACCGGGATACGGGCTCCTCTGAAGTCGAGGTCTCCTCTAACTTGCTTGGGCAAGGGAAGGTATATTTATACCTGGTAGGTGTCGAGGAATGTTAGCATTGACGTGAAGTCGGACAGAGGAAGACGTCAGGAATGAACCCTTAAGGTATAACGGTTCATACATAATAGATGAGTTCTTGGAGAAATCAATATTCCTGTGCTAGGGGAACTCCCGAAGCTTAAGGGTCTGGTTTCTAAGAACTCGTTGTGACGTTAGGGTGGACGGATGTCAGTGACCATGCCTGTATTTGCAGTGCAAGGTTAATGCCTAAATAAGAACAGGGATTATATGCCTATATAAGGGCAAGGCGAATTGTGCCTATATAAGGACATGATTCAGGAAAACCTATATACGGACCCCTAAAGCGGAATACAACACCCACTCCATCTTCGATTGAACGATAATACTAAATGCTAAACATTTAAATGCTAAACATAAAATTGAGTACCAGATGGTGCTAAAAAATTTCTAAAAGCATTTTAAAAGAAGCTCAAAACTGTTGAAATGCCATAGGTACTGTACATTTAAAGCATTGTTTTCATTCTAAGCATATAACGGAAGCGGAATGCAACGTGAATGAAACAGTAATATATACATATGATGAAATGGTCGATAAGCTCTTAAAATCAAAGCCATTGTATATCATGGAAGTAAAATGAAATTTTAGACAAGTAAGGTGACAATGTGTCCCTGGAAGTATTCAAAGAAGTCCGTTTTATAAGACTAGTTCTACTGTAAGCAGATTGTTCTTTTGCCATGTCATTTTAAAAATTTTAAAAAAGAAAAAAGTTCAATTCTGGGAAAAGTTCCAAGTTTGGAAAATGTGAAGGTCACATTTTCATTGTTGCCCTGGTACACTGTGAGCCGAATCAAAGTCAGTGTATGGGTCTGGCGTAAACATTAGATCATCTATGTCCGTAGCCAAAATATCATCCACCGAAGTCGGTGACATTTGTAACACCTCGTTCAGAAGGTGAATTGCACAGAGATGAGAAACATCGCCTTCAGCAGAAGATGCAATGTTCGTGTCCGTTGTTACCTGTGTGCCCGTTGATCCATCTCGTACCTCAGCAGCAGCCGGAAGCATCTGTGAGATCTCAATAAATGCCGCCATCAGGATTGGAAGCCTCTGGGGACAACACACAGCATGGGCCGTTATCGGGTCCAGCAGAGTATCGATATCCGTTGGCATGACTGATGGGAGTGTTAAACAGGTGTCTAGCACGCATTCTTCACTGCAAAACAGGCAGCGTAGAACAGGTAAGATGCAATCTTGCCAGATTGGTCTGAATGACAGGAACCACGTTGTATTAAGTTCCCGTAGACGAGGCATGCCCAAAAGCTGTACTATTCGCTCACGGCATTACCGTTCAAGGAGGGCTCTCTCCACATCACTCGGAGTGATGTTGGCGAAGAGGCTTGCCATAGCGTAGTAGGAGGAATAGAAACAGAATTCCTGCAACAAGTGCTAGAATTAATGGCACACCACCAAACACCGAATGTGCGAAGTTTGGGATGATTCCGAGGACAGCCTGGAAAGGTGCTAATAGTCCGGAACAGATGGTCTTAAATACATGTACAATTCCGCTTGTATCTGATATGTTAAAGATACGTCCTATCATTTCTACGAAATGTATAGGGCAGTTTGTATGAATTAAAGCTTGTATCTCAGCCAAAGTCCTTGAAACTTGTAGATCATAGGTTTCTTTAGCCGAGGTCAAAGGCACTGATTGTTGTATAAGCATGGCTTTCATTCTGCTTAAAGTATCAAATCATATAAAAGAGACATTCAACGAAGGCCATAGAGGCGACTCCCTGACTGTGTCTATTGGGGCAAACAATACTTGCATACAGCAAGTGACCCTGGAGTTGACCGTTACTAGATATGGGATGCCTGGCAACATGCCACAGCAACTCTGATCATTCAACATGAGGTAACTCCCATTAGAAAGTTGTCCAAACGTTGGATTAATCACAGTAGCTGGTGTACCCTGCTGGTGGCAGGACAAGTTTGCCACAGAATCATTACAAGCCCCGTGTAAAGAAATGTCCTGACAAATCAGTGAACCGCTTAGTGCACTTTCACAGTGTGTACCGCTTAGAAACACTTCACGATCCTCACTCCAACATCTATATGTGTAAGGTAAATTCCAGGATGTCTTAATGTATTCTTTACCCAACCTTTCATATTTGCCTGCTTGCATCTGTTTAAGGCAATACTGAAACTGGAAAGTAGTCACAGGTATACTAATATTGCCATGAATAAGCCATTCTGTAGCTGGTTTTTCTGCCACTGTGAATGGTCATTTTTCAAGTTTTTCAATGCTCAGTACTGTATACTTTGCTCCCCTTTGTGCCAGTTCGATCTGTTTATCAGTTAGATTGTATTCTGCAAACAGAGCCGTTGTGTTGATAAAACACCAAGGCACATAGCCCGCACGCAAAGATTGCAGCGTCCAGCTTAATAATATAATAGAACGTAACTGAGACTGGCCTTGCTGTAACATGGCTAAATCTTGCTCCAGTATGTCGATAGCAGAGGATACAATACTGTCCAATGAATAAATTCTGGAGGACAAAGTTGTTAACCCATTGTCGACCACAGAGAGAGTTTTCTCTAAATTAATACGATCAAGTTCACGTATTCGTTCTGCGGCCTCCATCTGTGACACCTTCCATGCTTCATTATAAGCAGCATAGATGCCGACATATATGAAAGGTTTTTGACGCGGTTTTCTTGGTCCAAGCAAGAATTCCCTATGGTCTGCGTCTTCTTTAAGTAAAGATAAGTGTTGTTTCACATCCTTAAGTGTAGATTTTTGCAGCCAATCGAGGCATAATTTTCCTACACTGTATGTTGTTACTACCCCCGGATGCTGTCTTTGGACGTATCGTGGGTCTGGCCTATGAATAGGAAACCCCTGTGTTTTATTCAGGAATCTCTCTTGACAGTTGTTTGTGTCTGTGGGCCAGATCAACCATTTTCTCCAATCAGGATTTGTTCTGTTGAGTTGTAGTATGGTGTCAACTGTAACCGCTGCCTGTGTATTGTTATCACTTGCAGGTGTTGGTACAGAAGGATTTTTCATGTCTTTAATCTTGGCTAACCCAAGGCAAGACGTTTGTTGGACCGTGTCATTCAAAAACATTATTTGTTGAGGGACGATACAGGCTCTAAACAAAGCTTCTATCCCCTGCATTTGCCAATCTTTAGTACCCCAGACAGATTTTGTGTCTATTGTGTCTTTCCATAAGTCGAAACCCTGTCTAGACAGTTGGGCAATAAAAGCTGCAGAGTAAATCTGTTTTGTATTTGTTAACATAATTTTCAGTCCTGTTTTGTTTACATTTTCATAGTAAAATGTTTCTGGATCAGATGTATTATATCCTGAAAGATATGGAAACTTCTTAGCAAATGTTTTTGAACTACCTTTTGGTGGTGTAGGACAATGCTCCCATTGGTTAAACATAAACACATTTCTAGGTGTTGTAGATTTATGCAAAAAATGATGACCATAGTGGTCATAGCAATACAGCTGTTCATAGTCTGATGAACCCTCTAAATATTCATTATTAGAAAATGCAGCAGATTTTTCTAGGTCAAACATCATATTATTTACAGTTTCAAAGTCCCAATCATCAGAAAAGGTACTGGATGAAACAAAATCACTTAGTGAGATCTTAAATAAATGTGGAATGTTCAAATGTTCCGTAGGGCCAAAGATATCGAAATCAGTTTTGTCCCACACTATACCATCCTGTATAGGAACGGCTGTGATGTTCACTGCAGACAAGTCTCTTGTTTCACGATGGGATGATTTGTGAGGTTTCAAAAGTAAGTTCACTTCTTTTCTTTCAATGTCCAAATGGATGTATCTCCCATTTATAAGCACGCTCATAGTCATAACCAAAGCTAGCCAAAGCAGGAAGAAAAATATTACAGAAATAACACAAAGTTCAATCCATGGTGAAACTAGATAAGTCTTTTAAAAAAAATGCAAAAAGTCTTGTACTTGCTGTTGAAAAGTTTTTGATGCTGGCGATGTCTTGGGCTCACTCGGATCCTCAGAAAACGTATCAAAGTTAATGAAGTAGCCAGAAGCAGTTCTGTCAATTGTTGGAATTGCATCAGGATTTGTTGAAATCACTGGAACCAGTTGATCACTTGTTACATTGGTGTAGACAGGTGTATTTGGACGAACTGTTACTTGTGTTTCAAGAGGGATGAGTTCCATAGCATTGTTGCTCAGTCCTTCATCTGTTACTGCTGAATTCTCGATGCTTATCAGTCTTTCAGTCTGAACCTCTTGGATAGTAGCGAGAGGAGTGTGTCTGCTACTAGGTCGGAGTCCACGAGGCCTACTATTTAGTATTGGCCACATACTGTGGTTTGATGAGGTCGATGGACACAAATCTTTTCTCCTTTTTTCCAGCAAGGGGCGGCAGAAGTACTGTTCTTGTTCCGTGTATGGCTAGGACAGGTACTGGTTGTCTGTAAGAAGGTCCAAATTCCTTCTTGTCCGCAATCTTCTCTCTGACTAGATCCCCAACTTTTGGAATCCAGACAGGCCTTGCTGGGACCGCCGGTTTTTCCCCAGTGGTGGTTGGCTGCAGGAATATGTTGCTTTGTTTCGTTCTTATTTCATTTAGGTCCTGTAAAACAGCCAAACGATCTTTGATATCAAAAGATTTATTTTCCACCACTGTGCCACTGCATTCCAGATCTGGCACCCACATTCTTGTCCCAAATAGGACCTCATATGGAGTGACCCCCCTAGAGAACTTCTTGGCAAGTTGTTTAATGAGCGTTGGACCCCATAAAGATGTTTGACCCACCCATCACCCAAACCTAATACCCTAGCTGTTATAGACTGCTTTATGTCCCGGTTTTTCCTTTCCACAACAGAATTTCCCTCAGGATGAAATGGAGAGGAGTACCGCAATGCATGGCGTCTTTGTAAGCTCGAGAGCTAAACGCAGGGCCCTGGTCAGAATGTAGCGTGCCTATTGCGTATGTGCTGATAAAGACTCGCAAATCTTTTATAACAGTTCGAGCGTCAGCCGAGCGCTGAGGCCATATCCATAGGAACCTTGATTCAGTATTTGTGGGATTGCATTTGTCCAGTGGGACGCCTGCGCATAGATAGTCTAATGCTGTCTAACAATGGTGTCTGTACCGGGCAGCTACATTCGTAGCATGGTGTCTGGTGGCTTTCTCAATGTAATTTACAGTCTAAGCAGTTATTGATGAATACGTGTATTTCTGTATTCATCCCAGGCCACCAGTACATCTCTTTTAATGTCAATATTGTTTTAGAGATCCCTTGATGTGACAGACCCTCCCCCAAATGTGTTTCATAAATCAAAGCTGCTCTACGTTCCATGTTTGGAATTACTCTATCCCCCACTCCAGGGATTCGAGCAAAAGGAACGTTGTTCGCATCAATTACATAAGAGTACTTGAGTGGAAACTTTTTGGTAATGCTGCACCACTGCCTTTGCTCGTAGCATTGACAGCCAACATTATCTCACTGTCTATTTTCGTTTTTGAACGAGTGATCGCAGCTACGGAAGCCGTCTGAACAGCCCCCTTTGTGGCTTCGTCAGCCAATGAATTCCCTGCAACGTGAAAGCCATCACGTTGATGACTCAGTGTATGGATCACGTGAGCCTTTGGTAGTTCGCTTTTTAACTGAACTACTTGTTCCCAAAGCGTTTTATGCTTTATTGTGCCACCTTTTGCATCTTTGAACCCGTTTCCAAGCTAAGTTTGTATATATTCATTATACGACTGTACACAGTAGAAAGAATCGCACACTATGAGTGTGGGGAATTCTCGATCTGTACTTTCAAGTGCCAGTTTGAATGCTTGTAGTTCAGCTCGCTGAGCTGTGCAATCTCCTAGAGATTGGGTTTTTGTGACCATAGGTCTGAAGTTGCCATCGCGCATGCGACGATTGCACACGCTGCACTGTAAGCTTGCTTACTCCCTGTTGCGGGTTGTGCGGATCCGTCAGTGTAAATTATGAATTCGTAATGATCGAGAGGCAGAATCTCAGTGGGCAGAGGACATTCATGTTCATATTGCAGGAACGCTTGTGTTTTTATATCGGAATCAAAAACATATTCAACATCTTTTGCAGCAAGAGAATTAACCCATTGTATCCATCTAGGATGTAATGCTTTAGCATTTGGAATGCTCGCTTTTGTTACCGCCTCTAAGGCCGGAACAGGGGTTACGACAATAATGCGTTTCCCTTGTGCTAGAGCTCTTTCTTTTGCTACAGCGGTTTGAACTGCTGTCAGAATTTTTTCTGTTGAAGTGAAGCGCATTTCTGCTAGTGTATACAAGTGTGATTTGTATGCAATTGGTACTTTTTCACCCTCGTTAAATGTTAAGTAGGTGAATCCGCATTGACCCGAAATTATTCGGATCACTAAATTGCGTTGACTTACGTGTGTTTGTAAGTGATTTGTTGCTAACATGTTAGCTTGGAGTGAACGCAAGATTTCTGTGTGTTCCTGTGTCCAGTTTTTGATTGAAAAATCAGGTTTGATTAATGCGTAGAGAGGTTTAACCCTTTCTGCGTAATTTAGAATGTAAGTTCTTCCAAAATTTAGGAAACCCAGGATGGATTGTAAATTTTTAAGTGTCTTTGGAGGTTGGAGCAGCGCACACCTTTCTAAAAAGTTGGCTGCCAAGCTCTTGCCATCACTTGAAAGCTCATATCCTAGAAAAAGGACATTGAGATGGGCAATTCTGGACTTTTTGAAGTTGAATTTGTAGCCATCAGAGGCGAAGCCCAGTATAATGGTGCTCACCCTGTTCAAGTGTTTGTCCAGGTCATCGTCTGTCAGATAGATGTCATCGACATATGACAATGCCTCATTATCATAAATTTGTAGTAACTCCGTTACCCTCGCTGAGAATAACCCCGGGCTGTTCTTGAACCCTTCTGGGAGTTGACAAAATTGACGCTGGGACCCCATTATTGAGAAAGCTGTTAAGTACCTGCTTCCAGGTGCTATATTTTGACAAAAGAAACCATTTGAGATGTCTAATGTGGTTTTATATTTTTTACGCACAATGTTATTCATTAATGCTGTACTATGTGCATTTTGCACTGCAAAAGTTTTTGAACAAGTGTTTAAGTGTCTGTAATCAAAAACTAGACGATATGTATTGTCTGGTTTGGAGACAGGAAACAAAGGATTGTTCATTCAAGAGGTGCATGTTTCAATCACCCCCTGGTATTCAAGTTGATCTAAGATCTCCCTGACCTGTTTTTTAGCTTCTTGCTGTATTGGGTACTGCCTTTGTGCAGTAGGTTCATTTTTCAGATGTATTTTATGTTGAGGTGAATCCTCATCCCATCCTACATGAATTTTGTATAATGCTGGGGCCTGGGCAACTGCCCATTTCCTGGCATATGTATATTTTAGATGAATTGGAATATGGTTAGAGAAGACAGGCATAATAATGTCCTCGCCATGTGGGCACTCGCTGACTAATTGTGGTGGCCAGTCTTATTCTGCTAGAAGTATGTCATAGCCCCTTGAAAGTTTTTCCCCAAAAAGTGCTTTCACCTGTCTAGGTATGTCTCCCTCCATCCGGAGTGTTAGTTCATATAACTTTTATGGAGTACTAACTCTGGTGTCTACAGTCTCAACTGTAATGTACTCATTCAAGTCCACTATCTCCAGAAGTTCCTTCAGGTTCTGGCGAGCTATTGTGACTTCTGCTGCACTGTCCAGCATTGTCTGAGCCCATTCTCCGTTCTTGAGTTGTGTTCTCAGTATCCTCGGCATGTCTAATCTTCAGACCTGCTACCTTCTTCTTTGAGAATTGAGGTTTTGATTTATTTTTCGGAACGTGTTTGTCGTCTTTCGATTTCACGCGTTCTTCTCTATGTTCTGACCGTCCTCTTCTTTCCGATGTCTGTGACGAGATCTGAAAGGTACGAGAGGAACGTGTATCAGTATCTTGATACCTGTCAGGCTTTTTCAAATTATCCCTATTCCTGAGGTTATACCTCCTTTCAGAGGGCTCCTTTTGAGGAGACCTACCTCGGGATTGAGAACGTTTCTCGTTTGAATTTTGTTTATTAGTTTCCCACTTCTTTTTAGAAGATGTAGGAGTTTGCTTAATAGAGTCCTTCTCAGGACTTTCAGATAGTTTCGGCTTCACTGGTCTTCCACCCAAACTATCTCTGCCTAATTCTGCATATGATTGTTCTATTATTCTGGGTAGCTCAGTTTGATGTTCTGTAACATCGAATTCCCTTAATCGTTGGCGGATCGCCACTACTGCTGCCTCCCCTTTAATATTAGATAATATTATTGTTGAGACCTGGTCGAAATTTTTCAGTAATTTCATACCTAAATTTAGAGCAGGCTCTGCCCCGTATTCATTTTGAATTTGTTTCAGGACATCTGGTATTACTGCAATTGATGGAAAACCATGTGTTTTAGTATAGATGGCAGCAAAGACTGAGCCCCAAGTGGTACAGTCTTCCAGTTGTGGTGTGATCCCCATCGGTAAACAGATTGTTAGGATTCTGTGTTTCTCATACGGGCTAGTATTTGGAAATACTGCTTCGATTTGAGTACTTTTTTGAGCTATCCAGAATGGTATTTGCTCACGTTTGTGGGCATTTTACCTATGACTGCGTATAGAGTCTGTGGTGTAATTTTTAGTGTATTCCCCGGTTGAGGCGTTTGATTTGGAAGTGTCAATGGTGGTTGGACTGTAAAAGTCCGCATGACATATTGGACTAGTTGTCTGTAGATTTTTATTAACTCTTGTAGTTGAGTAAGTATTTCCTCATCTGACATTATATCCAGTTCAGGATGAGGAGTGTAGCCGGCTAGAATCGGCCATGTTGCTCCTGGTCTACCTAGTGGACCGAGCCTGGTAATGTTTCTGTGATGTTTTAGGGCGCCTTTAAACCAGAGCTGATGCTCCTGGTATGTTAGTGGAATTTCAATATCCTCGAACGGAATATATTCCTCTGGTGGTTCATCTTCTTTGTAGAAGTGAAACAGTCTTGTTACTGAATTTGATTCAGGAAATATGACCCATGAATAGAATACCTATGTCTGAAAGGATTCGTGTGCCTCTATCACGAAAACTGCTCTACCTCCTCTTGGTGGTAGGCCATGTTTTATAAGTTTTAGAGTGATGGCTCTTCTTAAATTTGGAGCGATGTCTATAACACCCTCCTCAGGTTCATTTAAACCTGTAAAGTTAAAAACTGCTACGGCTGGGTCAGCCGCAGCTCCACCGGTTTCGGTCATTTTGTTTTTTGAAAAATGTAGAACAAGTTTCAAGGAAACATAAAGATAAGGTGCACAATATTTTGGAACACTGTATCCTTCAACAGTGAACAAACCAAACAACTAATATATAGGGTGCTTCCCTATTTAGTTTTGGTGGATATTTAACCCTACCCACTCCGGACGTCTTATGGAGTATGTGAGTAGGGGTCTCTGAGAAAAGCACAAATTAGTTACTCAGTATCTAGCGTTAAATTACTGCCTTACCAAACCGTTGGGCGCCATGTAGTGTAGTTCCTATTTCCCTAATAGGCTCTGCGCATTGGAATAATATAACCTATAGGTTTGACATAGGACTAAGGTCGGTATGTCCCTATCGATTATATTAAACTTAATTACCTGTGCCAGCTAGCGCAGAGGCCACTAGAAACTCCTTGAGAACAAGAAGGGAGTAGTTTCTGGCAACCAAAAAACATGACAACTTTGTTTCCCTTTAGAAGCGGAACATGTCTCAGAATCATGGAAACAATAGATAACAGTTTCACTCATTCAATCGTGCATGCTTAGTTTCTACAGAGTTACACAGAAAGGAAAGACGGGCGTTTCAATAAAAAGGGTTTTATTGAACAGTCTTGTTTCTCGTGTAAGAGATATGTGCTGTTATGATCACAAGACAGTATGCAAGATAAATAATGTACAGCGTAAGCAGTAGAAATAAATAATACTGCGCTAGCATTATCTTTTAGCATATATTTACGTACATAAATAACATGAGCTAAGAATGCGAGTACTCATACGATGCGTCTCTAAGCTAGTTCTACCCCAATGTATCTAACCTAGTCTAGGTATAGGGAAAGGTAGAAGTAGGTGGAGTATTCTCTAGTATGGTAGATTAAGAGTATGTTAAGTCTAGTATGCCAAGAGTCCCTCTAGGTTCTAGTCAGCTCCATACCTTGAGAATGAGAGAGGTGGGAATCTCCTGCCGGATCTTGGAACTCTAACACCCCGCGAAGGGAGTCAGAACACTGGAAGCTGGATTTGTCTGCGTGCAGGAATGACAGCGTCTTCTCAGTGCGTCAGGCCGGGATACGGGCTCCTCTGAAGTCGAGGTCTCCTCTAACTTGCTTGGGCAAGGGAAGGTATATTTATACCTGGTAGGTGTCGAGGAATGTTAGCATTGACGTGAAGTCGGACAGAGGAAGACGTCAGGAATGAACCCTTAAGGTATAACGGTTCATACATAATAGATGAGTTCTTGGAGAAATCAATAGTCCTGTGCTAGGGGAACTCCCGAAGCTTAAGGGTCTGGTTTCTAAGAACTCGTTGTGACGTTAGGGTGGACGGATGTCGGTGACCATGCCTGTATTTGGAGTGCACGGTTAATGCTTAAATAAGGACAGGGATTCTATGCCTATATAAGGGCAAGGCAAATTGTGCCTTTATAAGAACATGATTCAGGAAAACCTATATACGGACCCCTAAAGCGGAATACAACATAGGTACGCGGACTTCGCTCTGTCAGACTCCCAACTAATAAAACAGAAGCCTCATATACCTTTGGCAAAATAACAAGTATCTCTGTCTTTACATGCTAAAATTCATATAGTAATTTCAAAAAAGTGAAAATGAAAATTTAGCAAGCAGTGAGAGAGGTGATGATTTTGGGATCCTCCCTAACCTAGGGAGAGAACCAAGCAGATGCCTTGAAAACAAAGAGCACATCTTGCTGAACGATTCGGTGGTGGTACCATCCTCCCCAAGCACAGTTATGGGCAAAAATACAATCCCAACCAAAGGCCCTGCAAAGCATTATGGGACGAGATTAGCAGTGGGCAGTGAATATTATAGTATCCAATATCAAAATAATTCTACAAAGAGCTGCAGTTCAACTAGTCGTTACTAGGTGTCCCTCACGAGTCAAATGCAAAAGCATTGAAATTATTACATCAAGCTGCAGTTCCACTAGTCGTTACTAGGTGTCCCTCACGAGTCAAATGCAAAAGCATTGAAACCCTTTCATGAAGCTACAGTTCCACTAGTCATTACTAGGTGTCCCTCATGAGTCAAATTCAAAAGCATTTGACTTGAGGGACACCTAGCAATGACTAGTTGAACTGCAGCTTGATGTAATAATTTCAATGCTTTTGCATTTGACTTGTGAGGGACACCTAGTAACGACTAGTTGAACTGCAGCTCTTTGTAGAATTATTTTGATATTGGATACTATAATATTCACTGCCCACTGCTAATCTCGTCCCATAATGCTTTGCAGGGCCTTTGATTGGGATTGTATTTTTGCCCATAACTGTGCTTAGGGTGGTCCTAAGAGGATGGGACCACCACTGACCATGTCATGAGTGATGTAATATGGGAGGTCATAAGCAATGCATTGAGGGTACGTGAGTTATAGTTAGCTCAGCTAACTATAACTGCTGAATTTCTCTGTTTTTGTATAATTGAAATGTCAGCCTAACTATAATGTCCCTGTAACCTTTCTTTTTTTAGTGAATTTCTATGTTTAAAAAAAAAATTATTTCCTAACTATAACGTCCCTATAACCCTTATTTTTTTCAGTGAATTTCTAATGGTTTTTAAATGCTAATTCCTAACTAAAATGTCCCGGTAACTTTAGTTTTTTTAAGTGAATTTTTAAGTTTAAAAAAATTTCTATTTCTTAATTGTGACGTCCATTTTTTCAAGTGAACCTCTAACCATTTCGTATTTTCGTTCTATAATTGAACAATGAAGGCTGCTGTTAAATGCAGCTATTTCCGAGTCTGGGCTGTGGCATCTTTTTCTTGTGGATTTAAAATACCGGAAATTCTGTCTCCCGCGCCACAGCCGCCCTGCAGGGTTGGGGCCCCCGACGATAGACGTTTTGCCGAAGTTATATATATATATATATATATATTTATTTCACAGAAAGGATTTAGGACGAACAAAATCCAAACGAGCCCACTCGGTCGGTCAAGGCAGTTTATTTCATTAAGACAGACAAGGACGACGCGTTTCGACCACGTCCGTGGTCTTGGTCACATATATATTTATATATATATATATATATATATATATATATTACCTACTGCGGGCGCTTGTAGGTAGTTATAGTTAGGACCTTGTTTCTATTCAAAAAGTGTGTTTTCTTTTTCCAGTATCTTTGCCGCCGTTTGACGAATCTTTGAGAAATTTTCAAAACGAATGGTTCACTCAGATCAGCTCCTGCCTTGAAAGTTTCGGGGTGATTGGGCAAGTGGGGGATGAGAAAAAAGGCAGGTCCCAAAATGTGTTTTCACCATGTTAATTTCCATAGGAACTTTAGACACGGCTACAGCCCGAACTGTTGAACGGAATTACACCAAATTTGGAAAAAAGGTAGGTCTTGGTTCAGAAAGTGTGCTTTAAATGGTGTAAATCCGGTCAGTAGTTGCTGGGTAATTAAAACAATAAAAATATCGATATCTGAGATCCGAGGAGGGTTCGCGAACCCTCCCGAGCACAAGCTTCATTCTGATTCGCTGCCAACACTCCAAACTAAGAAGTGTTGGCAGCCATCTTGTGACTCGGTAGAACCGAGTCACAAGAAAATAGTAAACAAAAGATTAAAAACAAGAAAAGGTGGCAGGATAGAAACACCCTGACCCCCTAGAGCTGCTCAGGGGGTCCCACAGGGAACCCCAGGCCCAAAAAAAGCATATGTATTTTGGTAAAAATCAGCAGAATTCACGCTGGGTACGCGAATTCCGCTGAAAAATTAAAAAAACAAAGCGCGGTCTCCCGCGCTTTGTTTAATTAAGCCCTTGGGTGGGCCAGGTCCCAGGGGCAACCACAAAATATAGTGTGGGGGCCCATGGGGGACCCCACAGCCCCAGGGACCACCACCTCCCCGGGGCCATGCTGATTAGATGTGATTAGATGCATGCAGCCCACCCACAGCCCCGGGGACCACCACCTCCCCAGAGCTTTATTGTAATTAAAATGCACGCTGGGGCATGCAGCCCCCCTGCAGCCTGGGGACCGCCACCTCCTTGGAGCTCTGATTATTTTTAAAAATGTGTGGGGGGCTCAAGCCGCCCACACTGCCCCGGGGACTACCACCTCCCTGGGGCATACATAAATTAGGTCTGGGGGTCTGTTGCGGCCCACCGGCCCCGGGGACCACCACCTCCCTGGGGCTTTGCACTCAAAGGGAGGGGGGCCGTGCGGCCTCTCTCCAGGAGCCCTCCAAGGCCCTGGGAACCACCACCCCCCAGGGCCGGCTCCAGCACTGTCCCAGGGTGCCAACCCCCGGGACATTGCAGTTTGCAATGACAGGTGCAATCTAAGCTTCGCTTCATGGAAGCGAGAGCAGAAAACCTGCTCTAGCTTCCATGAAGTGAAGCAGAATTGCTTTTGGACAAGGGGAGCTGCATGTTAGCAGCTCCCCTTGTCCAAAAGCAATGCCAGCTCCCGCAGGAGGCGGGGAGATGGCTGGGACCGTGGGGGCATTGGGGCTCCCTGCGGTCCTCAATGTGATGGCCGGCCCCAGGGGATGGGTCCCCAGGGCCAATAGTGGCCAAGGGAAGGGGGCCCACACAGCCCCCCTTCAGTTTTGATTTGAAAAAAAAACCAGATAAGGCCAGGCCCCGGGGGATGGGATCCCCAGGGCCAAAATTGGCCTCAGGAGGGGGGCCATGTGGCCCCACTCCAAAATCATAATAATAAAGGCTGGGCAGGCCCCAGGCAGTGGCCCCCCTTGTTTAAAAAAAGGTTTTGCCGGGCCCCGGGGGATGGGGTCCCTGGGGCCGAAACTGGCCTAGGGATGGGGCCGCATGGCCCCCTTCCCCAATAAATTTTAAAAAAACAAGGTCCAGCCCCGGGGGATGGGGTCCCCGGGCCGTAATCAGCCTGGGGAGGGTGGCGGCAGGCGCCCCTCTACCTTTTC
Source organism: Calotriton arnoldi (assembly GCA_963921515.1). Taxonomy (NCBI): domain Eukaryota; kingdom Metazoa; phylum Chordata; class Amphibia; order Caudata; family Salamandridae; genus Calotriton; species Calotriton arnoldi. The sequence continues at coordinate 131,282 of CAWUFW010001545.1, read as the reverse complement.
AATTTTTTTTTTAAATGGCTAAGGCCCTGGGGGATGGGGTCCCCGGGGCCCAAAAGGGTTAATGGAAGGGGGGCCACACAGCCCGCTTCCTAAAATAAAAAAAAACAAAAGATACCCGGCAACTCGCCGGAGGCCCCGTCCCCTCCCTGCACACCTATGCAAATGTGCCTCCTGGCACGTTCTGGGTTGGGGGATTAAGTCCCCTTGAATACTGAGGGTCCCTGGGGGCTAACTAGCCCACCAGGTATCTCCAGTAAGCCCCACACAGTGGGATTGCTGAGAGGTGGTCCGAGGACACACCCCTTTTTACACCACTCTGCAAAATCACCTCTTGGCGCACTGCTGGTGAGACTATGAGGTCCTCTTGTGTCCTGAGGATCTCAGGACTAAAATGGACTTCATCCCCCGAGCAGCAGTGCACTGGAATTATGCGACTGTTTGGCTACACCGACTTTCACACAATTACAGATTTTCCGCATTAGCCACATAATCCATCATCTGTTGCTTAATCTCCAGATTTGAACAAACAAAAAACTTATTTCTAGCTCAAACGTTACCAAAAATGCAGCGACAACTGTTACAGTGTGGTGGAAGTTCCTTTGCAAACCTAGAATGGTCACCTGTTACTTATTGCTAAATGTGGGTCTTAAAAAGCCACTCTTGCTTCCTTCCGCACCTCTCTTGCCACTTTCTGCATTTCTGTTCCTTCTTTCTGCACCTTCTTTCTTTTTCTGCACTTCTCTTGCCTTTTTCTGCAAACCTCTTCTACTTTCTGCACCTCTTTTGCCTCTTTCTGCACCTCTCTTGCCTCTTTCTGCACCCCTCTTCCCTCTTTCTGGACCCCTCCTGCCTCTTTCTGCACCTCCGTTCCTTGTTTCTGCACTTCTTTTGCTTCTTTCTGCACCTCTCTTGCTTCTTTCTGCACCCCTCTTGCCTCTTTCTTCATCCCTCTTCCCCCTTTCTCCATCTCTGTTGCTTCTTTCTGCACTTCTCTTGTCTCTTTTTCCACCCCTCTTGCCTCTTTCTGCACCTCTGTTCCTTCTTTCTGCACTTCTTTTGTTTCTTTCTGCAACTCTCACTTCTTTCTGCACCCCTTTTCCCTCGTTCTGTACCTCTCTTAACTCTTTCTGCACCCCTCTTGCCTCTTTCTGCACCTCTGTTCCTTCTTTCTGCACTTCTTCTGTTTCTTTCTGCAGCTCTTTTGCTTCTTTCTGCACCCCCTTGCCTCTTTCTCCACCCATCCACCCTCTTTCTGCACCCCTGTTGCCTCTTTCTGCACCTCTGTTCTTTCTTTCTGCACTTCTTTTGTTTCTTTCTGCACATCTCTTGCTTCTCTCTGCACCCCACGTGGCTCTTTCTGTACCCCTCTTCCCTCTTTTTCCAACCCTCTTGCCTCTTTCTGCACCTTTGTTGCTTCTTTTTGCACTCCTCTTGCTTCTTTCTGCACTCCTCGTGCCTCTTTCACACCCCTGTTCCCTCTTTGAGCACCCCTCTTGCCTCTTTCTGCACCTCTCACTTCTTTCTGTACCCCTTTTGCCTCTTTCTGCAACCCTCTTGCCTCTTTCTGCACCTCTGTTCCTTCTTTCTGCACTTCTTTTGTTTCTTTCTGCAGCTCTCATGCTTCTTTCTACACCCCCTTGCCTCTTTCTCCACCCTCTTCCATCTTTCTGCACTCCTGTTGCCCCTTTCTGCACCTCTGTTCCTTCTTTCTACACTTCTTTTGTTTCTTTCTGCATGTCACTTGCTTCTTTCTGCACCCCTCGTGCCTCTTTCTGCACCCCTCTTCCCTCTTTTTGCACCCCTCTTGCCTCTTTCTGCACCTCTGTTGCTTCTTTCTGCACTCCTCTTGCTTCTTTCTACACCTCTTTTGCTTCTTTCTGCACCACTTGTGCTTCTTTCTGCAGCCCTCATCACTCTTTCTGCCCCCTCTTGCCTCTTTCTGCACCTCTGTTCCTTCTTTCTGCACTTCTTTTGTTTCTTTCTGCACCTCTCGTGCTTCTTTCTGCACCCCTCTTGCCACTTTCTCCACCCTGTTCCCCCTTTTTGCATCTCTGTTGCTTCTTTCTGCACTTCTCTTGCCTCATTCTCCATCCCTCATCCTTCTTTCTGCACCTCTGTTGCTTATTTCTGCACTTCTCTTGCTTCTTTCTGCACCTCTGTCCCTTCTTTCTGCAACCCTTGTGCCTCTTTCTGCACCCCTCCTCCCTCTTTCTGCACCCCTATTGCCTTTTTCTGCACCTCTGTTCCTTCTTTCTGCACTTCTTTTGTTTCTTTCTGCAACTCTCTTGCTTCTTTCTGCACGCCTCTTGCTTTCTGCACCCCTCGTGCCTCTTTCATACCCCTCTTCCTACACCCATCTTGCCTCTTTCTGCACCTCTGTTCCTTCTTTCTGCACTACTTTTGTTTCATTCTGCACCTCTCTTGTTTAATTATGTATCCCTTTTGCCTCTTTCTCCACCCCACTTCCCCCTTTCTGCATCTCTGTTCCTTTTTTATGCATTTCTCTTGCTTCTTTCTGCTTCTCTCTTGCTTCTTTCTGCACCCCTCATCCCTCATTCTGCAGTCCTTTTGCCTCTTTCTGCACCTCTGTTCCTTCTTTCTGCACTTATTTTGTTTCTTTCTGCAGCTCTCATACTTCTTTCTGCACCCCCTTGCCTCTTTCTCCACCCCTCTTCCCTCTTTCTGCACCCCTGTTGCCCCTTTCTGCACCTCTGTTCCTTCTTTCTGCACTTCTTTTGCTTCTTTCTGCACGTCTCTTGCTTCTTTCTGCAACCCTTGTGCCTCTTTCTGCACTCCTCTTCACTCTTTTTTCACCCCTTTTGCCTCTTTCTGCACCTCTGTTGCTTCTTTCTGCACTCCACTTGCTTCTTTCTACAGCTCTCTTGCTTCATTCTGCACCACTTGTGCTACTTTCTGCACCCCTAATCCCTTCTTCTGCACCCTTCTTGCCTCTTTCTGCACCTCTGTTCCTTCTTTCTGCACTTCTTTTGTTTCTTTCTGTAGCTCTCTTGCTTCTTTCTGCACCCCCTTGCCTCTTTCTCTACCCCTCTTCCTTCTTTCTTCACCCCTGTTGCCTCTTTCTGCACCTCTGTTCCTTCTTTCTGCACTTCTTTTGTTTCTTTCTGCATATCTCTTGCTTCTTTCTGCACCCCTCGTGCCTCTTTCTGCACCTATCTTCCCTCTTTTTGCACCCCTATTGCCTCTTTCTTCACCTCTGTTGCTTCTTTCTGCTCTACTCTTGATTCTTTCTGCACCTCTTTGCTTCTTTCTGCACCAGTGGTGCTTCTTTTTGTACCCTTCTTCCCTCTTTCTCCACCACTCTTGCCTCTTTCTGCACCTCTGTTCCTTCTTTCTGTTCTTCTTTTATTTATTTCTTCACCTCTCTTGCTTCTTTCGGCACCCCTTTTGCCACTTTCTCCATCCCTGTTCCCCCTTTCTGCACCTCTGCTGCTTCTTTCTGCAGTTCTCTTGCTTCTTTCTGCACCTCTGTCCCATCTTTCTGCAACCCTTGTGCCTCTTTCTGTACCCCTCTTCCCTCTTTCTGCACCTTTCTTGCCTCTTTCTGCACCTCTGTTCCTTCTTTCATCACTTCTTTTGTTTCGTTCTGCACCTTCCTTGCTTCTTTCTGCACCCCTCTTGCCTCTTTCTCCACCCCTCTTCCCTTGTTCTGCACCTCTATTGCTTCTTTCTGCACCTTTACTTCTTTCTGCACCCCTTGTGCCTCTTTCTGCACCCCTTGTGCCTCTTTCTGCACTCCTCTTCAGTCTTTCTGCACTCTCTTGCCTCTTTCTGCACATCTGTTCCTTCTTTCTGCACTTCTTTTGTTTCTTTCTGCACCTCACTTGCTTCTCTCTGCTTCCCTCTTGTCTCTTTCTCTACCCCTCTTGCCTCTTTCTCCACCCTTCTTCCCTCTTTCTGCACCCCTGTTGCCTCTTTCTGCACCCCTGTTGTCTCTTTCTGCACCTCTGTTCCTCTTTCTGCTCTCCTTTTGTTTCTTTCTGCACATCTCTTGCTTCTTTCTGCACTCCGCGTGCCTCTTTCTGCACCCCTCTTCCCTCTTTTTGCACCTCAGTTCCTTCTTTCTGCACTTCTTTTGTTTCTTTCTGCACCCCTCTTGCCTTTTTTGCATCCCTCTTGCCTCTTTCTGCAGTTCTCTTGTCATTTTTTGCACCTCTCTTACCTCTTTATGCACCTCACTGGCCTCTTTCTGCACTTCTCTTGCTTCTTTCTACACCTCTGTTGCTTCTTTCAGCAATTCTCTTGCCTCTTTCTGCACTTCTCTTGCTTGTTTCTGTACCTCTCTTGCGTCTTTCTGCCCCTCTGTTGCCTCTTTCTGTACCTCACTTGCTTCTTTCTGCACCACTCTTGCCTCTTTCTGCACCCCTTTTTCCTCTTTCTGCACCTCTCTTGCTTCATCCTGCACCTTTCTTCCCTTTTTTGCATCCCTCTTGCCTCTTTCTGCAGCTCTCCTGTCATTTTCTGCACCTCTCTTGCCTCTTTCTGCACCTCACTTGCCTCTTTCTGCACTTCTCTTGCGTCTTTCTAAACCGCTGTTGCTTCTTTCAGCAATTTTCTTACCTGTTTCTGCACTTCTCTTGCTTGTTTCTGCACCTCTCTTGCGTCTTTCTGCACCTCTGTTGCCTCTTTCTGCACCTCACTTGCTTCTTTCTGCACTATTGGCGCCTCTTTCTGCACCCCTCTTTCCTCTTTCTGCACCTCTCTTGCCTCTTTTTACACCCCTGTTCCCTCTTTCTGCACCTTTCCTGCCTGTTTCTGCACCTCTCTTGCCTCTTTCTGCTCCTCTGTTGCTTCTTTCTGAACATCTCTTGCCTCTATCTGCACCCTTTGCACCTCTTTCAGCACCTCTGTTGCTTCTTTCTGCACTCTCTTCCTTCTTTCTGCAACCCTCCTGCCTCTTTCTGTACCCCTCTTGCCTCTTTGTTCACCTCTCCTACCTCTTTCTGCACCCCTCTTGCATCTTTCTGCACTCCTCTTCCCTCTTTCTGTACCTCTCTTGCCTCTTTCTGCACCTCTGTTGGTTCTTTCTGCACTGCTCTTGCTTCTTTCTACACCTCTGTTGCTTCTTTCAGCAATTCTCTTACCTCTTTCTACACTTCTTATGCTTCTTTCTGCACCTCTCTTGCATCTTTCTGCCCCTCTGTTGCCTCTTTCTGTACCTCACTTGCTTCTTTCTGCACCTCTCTTGCCTCTTTCTGCACCCCTCTTTCCTCTTTCTGCACCTCTCTTGCTTCTTTCTGTACCCTTCTTCCCTTTGTGCATCCCTCTTGCCTCTTTCTGCAGTTCTCTTGTCATTTTCTACACCTCTCTTGCCTCTTTCTGCACCTCACTTGCCTCTTTCTGCACTTCTCTTGCTTCTTTCTACACCTCTGTTGCTTCTTTCAGCAATTCTCTTACCTCTTTCTGCACTTCTCTTGCTTGTTTCTGCACCTCTCTTGCGTCTTTCTGCACCTCTGTTGCCTCTTTCTGATCATCACTTGCTTCTTTCTGAACCCCTCTTGCCTCTTTCTGCACCCCTCTTTCTTCTTTCTGCACCTCTCTTGCCTCTTTCTATACCCCTATTCCCTCTTTCTGCACCTTTCCTGCCTGTTTCTGCACCTCTCTTGCCTCTTTCTGTACCTCTGTTGCTTCTTTCTGCACTTGTCTTGCCTCATTCTGCACCCTTCCCGCCTCTTTCAGCACCTCTGTTGCTTCTTTCTGCACTTCTCTTCCTTCTTTCTGTACCCCTCCTGCCTCTTTCTGTACCCCTCTTGCCTCTTTGTGCACCTCTCCTACCTCTTTCTGTACCTCTCTTGCCTCTTTCTGCACCTCTTTTGCTTCTTTCTGCACTTTTCTTGCCTCTTTCTGTACTCCTCTTGCCTCTTTCTGCACCTCTGTTGGTTCTTTCTGCACTGCTCTTGCTTCTTTCTGCACCTCTGTTGCAAATTTCTGCATCCCTCTTGCCTCTTTCTGTACCCCTCTTCCCTCTTTCTGCACCTCTCTTGCCTCTGTCTGCACACCTGTTCCCTCTTTCTGCACCCCTTTTGCCTGTTTCTGCAACTCGCTTGCCTCTTTCTGCACTTCCCTTGCCTCCTTCTACACCTCACTTGCCTTTCTGCACTTCTCTTGTTTCTTTCTGCACCCTTCTTCCCTTTTTCTGCACATCTCTTGCCTCTTTCTGCACCTCTTTTGCCTCTTTCTGCACATCTCTTGGTTCTTTCTGCACTGCTCTTGCCTCTTTCTGCACCACTCATGCCTCTTTCTGCACCTCTTTTACTTCTTTCTGCACTTCTCTCTCCTCTTTCTGCACCCCTGTTGACTCTCTCTGCACCTCTGTTGCTTCTTTCTGCACTGCTCTTGCTTCTTTCCGCTCCTCTCTTGCCTCTTTCTGCACCCCTCTTCCCTCTTTCTGCAATTCTCTTGCCTCTGTCTGCACCTCTGTTCCTTCTTTCTGCACTTCTTTTGTTACTTTCTGCACCTCTGTTGCATCTTTCTGCACTTCTCTTGCCTCTTTCTGCAACCCTCTTGCCTCTTTCTGCACCTCTGTTGCTTGTTTCTGCACTTCTCTTGCTTCTTTTTGCACCTCTCTTGCTTCTTTCTGCACCCCTGTTCCTTCTTTCTGCACCCTTCTTCCCTCTTTCTGCACCTCTCTTGCCTCTTTCTGCACCTCAGTTCCTTCTTTCTTCACTTCTTTTGTTTTGTTCTGCACTTTCCTTGCTTCTTTCTGCATCCCTCTTGCCTCTTTCTCTACCCCTCTTTCCTCTTTCTGCATCTCTGTTACTTCTTTCTACACTTCTCTTGCCCCTTTCTGTACACCTCTTCCCTCTTCCTGCACCTCTGTTGCTTCTTTCCGCACCTCTCTTGCTTCTTTCTGCACTTCTCTTGCCTCTTTCTGCAACCCTCTTGCCTCTCTCTGCACCTCTGTTCCTTTTTTCTGAACTTCTTTTGTTTCTTTCTGCACCCCTCTTCCCTCTTTCTGTACCTCTCTTGCCTCTTTCTGCACCTCTGTTGGTTCTTTCTGCACTGCTCTTGCTTCTTTCTACACCTCTGTTGCTTCTTTCAGCAATTCTCTTACCTCTTTCTACACTTCTTGTGCTTCTTTCTGCACCTCTCTTGCATCTTTCTGCCCCTCTGTTGCCTCTTTCTGTACCTCACTTGCTTCTTTCTGCACCCCTCTTGCCTCTTTCTGCACCCCTCTTTCCTCTTTCTGCACCTCTCTTGCTTCTTTCTGTACCCTTCTTCCCTTTTTGCATCCCTCTTGCCTCTTTCTGCAGTTCTCTTGTCATTTTCTACACCTCTCTTGCCTCTTTCTGCACCTCACTTGCCTCTTTCTGCACTTCTCTTGCTTCTTTCTAAACCTCTGTTGCTTCTTTCAGCAATTCTCTTACCTCTTTCTGCACTTCTCTTGCTTGTTTCTGCACCTCTCTTGCGTCTTTCTGCACCTCTGTTGCCTCTTTCTGATCATCACTTGCTTCTTTCTGACCCCCTCTTGCCTCTTTCTGCACCCCTCTTTCTTCTTTCTGCACCTCTCTTGCCTCTTTCTATACCCCTATTCCCTCTTTCTGCACCTTTCCTGCCTGTTTCTGCACCTCTCTTGCCTCTTTCTGTACCTCTGTTGCTTCTTTCTGCACTTGTCTTGCCTCTTTCTGCACCCTTCCCGCCTCTTTCAGCACCTCTGTTGCTTCTTTCTGCACTTCTCTTCCTTCTTTCTGTACCCCTCCTGCCTCTTTCTGTACCCCTCTTGCCTCTTTGTGCACCTCTCCTACCTCTTTCTGTACCTCTCTTGCCTCTTTCTGCACCTCTTTTGCTTCTTTCTGCACTTTTCTTGCCTCTTTCTGTACTCCTCTTGCCTCTTTCTGCACCTCTGTTGGTTCTTTCTGCACTGCTCTTGCTTCTTTCTGCACCTCTGTTGCAAATTTCTGCATCCCTCTTGCCTCTTTCTGTACCCCTCTTCCCTCTTTCTGCACCTCTCTTGCCTCTGTCTGCACACCTGTTCCCTCTTTCTGCACCCCTTTTGCCTGTTTCTGCAACTCGCTTGCCTCTTTCTGCACTTCCCTTGCCTCCTTCTACACCTCACTTGCCTTTCTGTACTTCTCTTGTTTCTTTCTGCACCCTTCTTCCCTTTTTCTGCACATCTCTTGCCTCTTTCTGCACCTCTTTTGCCTCTTTCTGCACATCTCTTGGTTCTTTCTGCACTGCTCTTGCCTCTTTCTGCACCACTCATGCCTCTTTCTGCACCTCTTTTACTTCTTTCTGCACTTCTCTCTCCTCTTTCTGCACCCCTGTTGACTCTCTCTGCACCTCTGTTGCTTCTTTCTGCACTGCTCTTGCATCTTTCCGCTCCTCTCTTGCCTCTTTCTGCACCCCTCTTCCCTCTTTCTGCAATTCTCTTGCCTCTGTCTGCACCTCTGTTCCTTCTTTCTGCACTTCTTTTGTTACTTTCTGCACCTCTGTTGCATCTTTCTGCACTTCTCTTGCCTCTTTCTGCAACCCTCTTGCCTCTTTCTGCCCCTCTGTTGCTTGTTTCTGCACTTCTCTTGCTTCTTTTTGCACCTCTCTTGCCTCTTTCTATACCCCTATTCCCTCTTTCTGCACCTTTCCTGCCTGTTTCTGCACCTCTCTTGCCTCTTTCTGTACCTCTGTTGCTTCTTTCTGCACTTGTCTTGCCTCTTTCTGCACCCTTCCCGCCTCTTTCAGCACCTCTGTTGCTTCTTTCTGCACTTCTCTTCCTTCTTTCTGTACCCCTCCTGCCTCTTTCTGTACCCCTCTTGCCTCTTTGTGCACCTCTCCTACCTCTTTCTGTACCTCTCTTGCCTCTTTCTGCACCTCTTTTGTTTCTTTCTGCACTTTTCTTGCCTCTTTCTGCACCCCTCTTTCTTCTTTCTGCACCTCTCTTGCCTCTTTCTATACCCCTATTCCCTCTTTCTGCACCTTTCCTGCCTGTTTCTGCACCTCTCTTGCCTCTTTCTGTACCTCTGTTGCTTCTTTCTGCACTTGTCTTACCTCTTTCTGCACCCTTCCCGCCTCTTTCAGCACCTCTGTTGCATCTTTCTGCACTTCTCTTCCTTCTTTCTGTACCCCTCCTGCCTCTTTCTGTACCCCTCTTGCCTCTTTGTGCACCTCTCCTACCTCTTTCTGTACCTCTCTTGCCTCTTTCTGCACCTCTTTTGCTTCTTTCTGCACTTTTCTTGCCTCTTTCTGTACTCCTCTTGCCTCTTTCTGCACCTCTGTTGGTTCTTTCTGCACTGGTCTTGCTTCTTTCTGCACCTCTGTTGCAAATTTCTGCATCCCTCTTGCCTCTTTCTGTACCCCTCTTCCCTCTTTCTGCACCTCTTTTGCCTCTGTGTGCACACCTGTTCCCTCTTTCTGCACCCTTTTGCCTGTTTCTGCAACTCGCTTGCCTCTTTCTGCACTTCCCTTGCCTCCTTCTACACCTCACTTGCCTTTCTGCACTTCTCTTGTTTCTTTCTGCACCCTTCTTCCCTTTTTCTGCACATCTCTTGCCTCTTTCTGCACCTCTTTTGCCTCTTTCTGCACATCTCTTGGTTCTTTCTGCACTGCTCTTGCCTCTTTCTGCACCACTCATGCCTCTTTCTGCACCTCTTTTACTTCTTTCTGCACTTCTCTCTCCTCTTTCTGCACCCCTGTTGACTCTCTCTGCACCTCTGTTGCTTCTTTCTGCACTGCTCTTGCTTCTTTCCGCTCCTCTCTTGCCTCTTTCTGCACCCCTCTTCCCTCTTTCTGCAATTCTCTTGCCTCTGTCTGCACCTCTGTTCCTTCTTTCTGCACTTCTTTTGTTACTTTCTGCACCTCTGTTGCATCTTTCTGCACTTCTCTTGCCTCTTTCTGCAACCCTCTTGCCTCTTTCTGCACCTCTGTTGCTTGTTTCTGCACTTCTCTTGCTTCTTTTTGCACCTCTCTTGCTTCTTTCTGCACCCCTGTTCCTTCTTTCTGCACCCTTCTTCCCTCTTTCTGCACCTCTCTTGCCTCTTTCTGCACCTCAGTTCCTTCTTTCTTCACTTCTTTTGTTTTGTTCTGCACTTTCCTTGCTTCTTTCTGCATCCCTCTTGCCTCTTTCTCTACCCCTCTTTCCTCTTTCTGCATCTCTGTTACTTCTTTCTACACTTCTCTTGCCCCTTTCTGTACACCTCTTCCCTCTTCCTGCACCTCTGTTGCTTCTTTCCGCACCTCTCTTGCTTCTTTCTGCACTTCTCTTGCCTCTTTCTGCAACCCTCTTGCCTCTCTCTGCACCTCTGTTCCTTCTTTCTGAACTTCTTTTGTTTCTTTCTGCACCTCTCTTGCTTCTCTCTGCTTCCCTCTTGCCTCTTTCTCTACCCCTCTTGCCTCTTTCTCCACCCGTCTTCCCCCTTTCTACACCCCTGTTGCCTCTTTTTGCACCCCTGTTGTCTCTTTCTGCACCTCTGTTCCTTCTTTCTGCACTTCTTTTGTTTCTTTCTACACGTCTCTTGCTTCTTTCTGTACCCCTCGTGCCTCTTTCTCCACTCCTCTTCCCTCTTTTTGCACCTCTGTTCCTTCTTTCTGCACTTCTTTTGTTTCTTTCTGCACCCTTCTTGCCTTTTTTGCATCCCTCTTGCCCCTTTCTGCAGTTCTCTTGTCATTTTTTGCACATCTCTTGCCTCTTTATGCACCTCACTTGCCTCTTTCTGCACTTCTCTTGCTTCTTTCTACACCTCTGTTGCTTCTTTCAGCAATTCTCTTGCCTCTTTCTGCACTTTTCTTGCTTGTTTCTGCACCTCTCCTGCATCTTTCTGCCCCTCTGTTGCCTCTTTCTGTACCTCACTTGCTTCTTTCTGCACCCCTCTTGCCTCTTTCTGCACCTCTTTTTCCCCTTTCTGCACCTCTCATGCTTCTTTCTGCACCCTTCTTCCCTATTTTGCATCCCTCTTGCATCTTTCTGCAGTTCTCTTGTCATTTTCTGCACCACTCTTGCCTATTTCCGTACCTCACTTGCCTCTTTCTGCACTTCTCTTGCTTCTTTCTACACCTCTGTTGCTTCTTTCAGCAATTCTCTTACCTCTTTCTGCACTTCTCTTGCTTGTTTCTGCACCTCTCTTGTGTCTTTCTGCACCTCTGTTGCCTCTTTCTACACCTCACTTGCTTCTTTCTGCACCCCTCTTGCCTCTTTCTGCACCCCTCTTTCCTCTTTCTGCACCTCTCTTGCCTATTTTTACACCCCTGTTCCCTCTTTCTGCACCTTTCCTGCCTGTTTCTGCACCTCTCTTGCCTCTTTCTGTACCTCTGTTGCTTCTTTCTGCACTTCTCGTGCCTCTTTCTGCACCCTTTGTGCCTTTTGCAGCACCTCTGTTGTTTCTTTCTGCACTTCTCTTCCTTCTTTCTGCAACCCTCCTGCCTCTTTCTGCACCACTCTTGCCTCTTTGTGCACGTCTCCTACCTCTTTATGCACCCCTCTTGCCTCTTTCTGCACCCCTCTTCTCTCTTTCTGTACCTCTCTTGCCTATTTCTGTACCTCTTTTGTTTCTTTCTGCACTTTTCTTGCCTCTTTCTGTACCCCTCTTGCCTCTTTCTGCACCTCTGTTGGTTTTTCCTGCACTGGTCTTGCTTCTTTCTACACCTCTGTTGCTTTTTTCAGCAATTATCTTACTTCTTTCTGCACTTCTATTGTGTGTTTTTGCACCTCTCTTGCATCTTTCTGCCCCTCTGTTGCCTCTTTCTGTACCTCACTTGCTTCTTTCTGCACCCCTCTTGCCTCTTTCTGCACCCCTCTTTCTTCTTTCTGCACCTCTCTTGCTTCTTTCTGTACCCTACTTCCCTTTTTTGCATCCCTCTTGCCTCTTTCTGCGGTTCTCTTGTCATTTTCTGCACCTCTCTTGCTTCTTTCTACACCTCACTTGCCTCTTTCTGCACTTCTCTTGCTTGTTTCTGCACCACTCTTGCATCTTTCTGCACCTCTGTTGCCTCTTTCCACACCTCACATGCTTCTTTCTGTACCCCTCTTGCCTCTTTCTGCACGCCTCTTTCCTCTTTGTGCACCTCTTTTGCCTCTTTTTACACCCCTGTTCCCTCTTTTTGCACCTTTCCTGCCTGTTTCTGCACCTCTCTTGCCTCTTTCTGTACCTCTGTTGATTCTTTCTGCACTTCTCTTGCCTCTTTCTGCAACCCTCCTGCCTCTTTCTGTACCACTCTTGCCTCTTTGTGCACCTCTCCTACCTCTTTCTGCACCCTTCTTGCCTCTTTCTGCACCCCTCTTCCTTCTTTCTGTACCTCTCTTGCCTCTTTCTGCACATCTTTTGGTTCTTTCTGCACTTTTCTTGCCTCTTTCTGTACCCCTTTTGCCTCTTTCTGCACCTCTGTTGGTTTTTCCTGCATTGCTCTTGCTTCTTTCTACACCTCTGTTGCTTCTTTCAGCAATTATCTTACCTCTTTCTGCACTTCTCTTGCATGTTTCTGTATCTCTCTTGCGTCTTTCTGCCCCTCTGTTGCCTCTTTCTTTACCTCACTTGCTTCTTTCTGCACCCCTCTTGCCTCTTTCTGCACCCCTCTTTCTTCTTTCTGCACCTCTCTTGCTTCTTTCTGTACCCTTCTTCCCTTTTTTGCATCCCTCTTGCCTCTTTCTGCAGTTCTCTTGTCATTTTCTGCACCTCTCTTGCCTCTTTCTGCACCTCACTTGCCTCTTTCTGCACATCTTTTGCTTCTTTCTACACCTCTGTTGCTTCTTTCAGCAATTCACTTACCTCTTTCTGCACTTCTCTTGCTTGTTTCTGAACTTCTCTTGCGTCTTTCTCTTCCTCTGTTGCCTCTTTCTGAACCTCACTTGCTTCTTTCTGCACCCCTCTTGCCTCTTTCTGCACCCCTCTTTCCTCTTTCTGCACCTCTCTTGCCTCTTTCTATACCCCTGTTCCCTCTTTCTGCACCTTTCCTGCCTGTTTCTGCACCTCTCTTGCCTCTTTCTGTACCTGTTGCTTCTTTCTGTACTTCTCTTGCCTCTTTCTGCACCCTTCATGCCTCTATCAGCACCTCTGTTGCTTCTTTCTGCACTTTTCTTCCTTCTTTCTGTACCCCTCCTGCCTCTTTCTGTACCCCTCTTGCCTCTTTGTGCACCTCTCTTACCTCTTTCTGCACCCCTCTTCCCTCTTTCTGTATCTCTCTTGCCTCTTTCTGCACCTCTTGTGCTTCTTTCTGCACTTTTCTTGCCTCTTTCTGTACCCCTCTTGCCTCTTTCTGCACCTCTGTTGGTTCTTTCTGTACTGCTCCTGCTTCATTCTGCACCTCTGTTGCAAATTTCTGCAACTCTTTAGCCTCTTTCTGTACCCCTCTTCCTTCTTTCTGCACCTCTCTTGCCTCTGTCTGCACACCTGTTCCCTCTTTCTGCACTTCCCTTTCCTCCTTCTACACCTCACTTGCCTTTCTGCACTTCTCTTGCTTCTTTCTGCACCCTTCTTCCCTTTTTCTGCACATCGCTTGCCTCTTTCTGCACCTCTCTTGCCTCTTTCTGCACATCTTTTGGTTCTTTCTGCTCTGCTATTGACTCTTTCTGCACCACTCTTGCCTCTTTCTGTACCTCTTTTGCTTCTTTCTGCACTTCTCTCTCCTCTTTCTGCACCCCTCTTGCATCTTTCTGCACCTCTATTGCTTCTTTCTGCACTGCTCTTGCTACTTTCTACACCTCTCTTGCCTCTTTCTGCACCCCTCCTCCCTCTTTCTGCAATTCTCTTGCCTCTGTCTGCACCTCTGTTCCCTTTTTCTGCACCTCTCTTGCCTGTTTCTGCAACTCTCTTGCCTTTTTCTGCACCTCTGTTCCTTCTTTCTGTACTTCTTTTGTTACTTTCTGCACCTCTGTTGCATCTTTCTGCACTTCTCTTGCCTCTTTCTGCAACCCTCCTGCCTCTTCCTGCACCTCTGTTGCTTGTTTCAGCAATTATCTTACCTCTTTCTGCACTTCTCTTGCGTGTTTCTGTACCTCTCTTGCTTCTTTCTGTACCCTTCTTCCGTTTTTTGCATCCCTCTTGCCTCTTTCTGCAGTTTTCTTGTCATTTTCAGCACCTCTCTTGCCTCTTTCTGCACCTCACTTGCCTCTTTCTGCACTTCTCTTGCTTCTTTCTACACCTCTGTTGCTTCTTTCAGCAATTCTCTTACCTCTTTCTGCACTTCTCTTGCTTGTTTCTGCACCTCTCTTGCGTCTTTCTGCACCTCTGTTGCCTCTTTCTGCACCTCACTTGCTTCTTTCTGCACCCCTCTTGCCTCTTTCTGCACCCTCTTTTCTCTTTCTGCACCTCTCTTGCCTCTTTCTATGCCCCTGTTCCCTCTTTCTACACCTTTCCTGCCTCTTTCTGCACCTCTCTTGCCTCTTTCTGTACCTATGTTGCTTCTTTCTGCACTTCTCTTGTCCTTTTCTGCACCCTTCGTGCCTCTTTCAGCACCTCTGCTGCTTCTTTCTACACTGCTCTTCCTTCTTTCTGTACCCCTCCTGCCTCTTTCTGTACCCCTCTTGCCTCTTTGTGCACCTCTCCTACCTCTTTCTGCACACCTTTTGCCTCTTTCTGTACCCCTCTTCCCTCTTTCTGTACCTCTCTTGCCTCTTTTTTGCTCCTCTTTTGCTTCTTTCTGTACTTTTCTTGCCTCTTTCAGGACCCCTCTTGCCTCTTTCTGCACTTCTGATGGTTCTTTCTGCACTGCTCTTGCTTCATTCTGCACCTCTGTTGCAAATTTCTTCATCCCTCTTCCTGTACCCCTCTTCCCTCTTTCTGTACCTCTCTTGCCTCTGTCTGCACACCTGTTCCCTCTTTCTGCACTTCCCTTGCCTCCTTCTACACCTCACTTGCCTTTCTGCACTTCTCTTGCTTCTTTCTGCACCCTTCTTCCCTTTTTCTGTACATCGCTTGCCTCTTTCTGCACCTCTCTTGCCTCTTTCTGCACATCTCTTGGTTCTTTCTGCACTGCTCTTTCCTCTTTCTGCACCGCTCTTGCCTCTTTCTGTACCTCTTTTGCTTCTTTCTGCACTTCTCTCCCCTCTTTCTGCACCCCTCTTGCCTCTTTCTACACCTCTATTGCTTCTTTCTGCACTGCTCTTGCTTCTTTCTGCACCTCTCATGCCTCTTTCTGCAACCCTCTTCCCTCTTTCTGCAATTCTCTTGCCTCTGTCTGCACCCCTGTTCCCTTTTTCTGTACCTCTCTTACCTGTTTCAGCAACTCTCTTGCTTATTTCTGCTCCTCTCTTGCTTCTTTCTGCACCCCTGTTCATTCTTTCTGCACCCTTCTTCCCTCTTTCTGCACCTCTCTTGCCTCTTTCTGCACCCCTGTTCCCTCTGTCTGCACCTCTCTTGTTTTTTTTCTGCATTTCTCTTGCTCCTTTCTGTACTTCTCTCGCCTGTTTCTATATTCAAATGGGAAGTGCAAGATGTCGAGTTTAAAGGTCTGTGTGCTCTCGCGACTGAGGTATATGTCTGCTTGCACATGTATTCTCACATGTGTTATGCATCTGAAGTTGGTAGCTTAAAAAGCGGGTAGCTTCTCTTATAGGTGGTCAAATCTTGTTAGTTCTGCTCTGTCATTCGGTTGCACAGGCAGACATGTCTTATGTATATATGTGTTATAGAACCCCTCAAATGTACTATTGAATACCCATGTGCCCTGTATTGTGAGCAGAAAGAAATGCATACACCTTTTTTTACACAAATTTACAGAGTATGCTGTTTGAAACACAGGTATTCAAGTGTTTGTATGCTTATTTTCATTTAACATGTCACTAGGTAAAAGCATAGACTCGCATGCATACCTTCACAAACTTGGTCAGACTTACAACAGTGATATGCTTAGGATTGCTGTTTTATATTTAGTAGGCCTAACATTCTGAGCAGTCGATTAATAGTGAACCTTCAAGAGAAAAGTGAGGTTTAAGACATCTTCGGAGAAGGATTAGTGATTAGGGTACTTTGTATGGGTCTGTTGTAAGGTACAGTCAAAGTAGGCCTCTTTCTGCACCTCTGTTGGTTCTTTCTGCACATCTCTTGCTTCTTTCTTCACCTTTCTTCCTCTTTCTGGACTTCTGTTGCCTCTTTCTGCATTTCTTTTGCTTCTTTCTGCACCTTTCTTCCTCTTTCTACACCTCTCTTGCCTCTTTCTGTACTTCTCTTGCTTCTTTCTGCTCCTTTCTTCCTCTTTCTGCACATGTCCTACCTATGTAGGCATAGTTAGAAATGAGCATTTAAAAAACCTTAGAAATTCACTGAAAAAACCATAGGTTTCAGGGACTTTATAGTTAGAAATTATCATTTAAAAAACCATAAAAATTCACTGAAAAAACCATAGGTTTCAGGGACGTTATAGTTAGAAATTAGCATTTAAAAAACCGTAGAAATTCACTGATAATACCACAGGTTTCAGGGACGTTATAGTTAGTTGGACATTTCACTCGTACAAAACCAGAGAAATTCGGCCGTTATAGTTAGCTGAGCTAAGTATAACTCGCGCCCCCGCAATGCACTGCTGATGACATCACATATTACATCACTCATGACATGGTCAGTGACATCACTGATGACTTCACTGATGACATCTTAAATGACATCACTGATGACATCACTGATGACATCATCCAGTGACTGTTTGTTTCTGTAAAGTTTAAATATGTTTTCTATATATATAGGCCAAGGTGTATTGAAGAATGAGTGGGTGTATGACTGTCTGAATTGGTGATTTAGTAGGTGCGTGACTGACTGTATAAGTGAGTGATTAACTGATTAAATTTTTTTAATGCTAATTTGTAACTATAACATCCCTGAAACCTATGGTTTTTTCAGTGAATTTCTATGTTTTTTTCAATGTTAATTTCTAACTATAACGTCCTTGAAACCTATGGTTTTTTTCAGTGAATATATATATATATATATATATATATATATATATATATCTATATATTTATATTTATATGCGACACAAAGTCCCAGAGTAAGACCTCGCCGGGTCGAACAAAAGGGCACAGACTCCAGTAGTAGTGCTCAAGATGTTGGTTTATTGAGCAAGCATGGCAAGATAGATGCGTTTCGACCGCAAGCCTGCGGTCTTGTTCACATATATATATATATGTTTATATATTCTACTGGCTGTCGCCAGTAGGTAGTTATAGTTAGGACCTAGTTTCCATAGGAAAAGCATTTTTTGTTTTGCCAATAACTTTGGCGCTGTTTGCCGAATCTTTGAAAAAATTTCAAAACTAATGGGGAGCTCCAGTCAGCTCCTGTCTTGAGAGTTTCAGGGTGATTGGTCATGCGGAGGCCGAGAAAAAATGGGGTCCAAAACGCGTTTTCTCCATGTTAATTTCCTTAGGAAACTTTAGGCAAAGCTACAGCCCGAACTGCTGAACGGAATTACACCAAATTTGGCAAAAAGGTAGCTCTTGGTTCAGAAAGCGTTCTTTTTTTTAAATGGTGTAAAACCATTCAGTAGTTCCTGAGATATTCAAAAATAAATAAATATCGATATCTGGTGACCACGGTGGATCCGCAAACCATCCCAAGCACGAGCTTTATTCTGATTGGCTGCCAACATTCCAAACCAAAAAGTGTTGGCAGCCATCTTGTGACTCGGTTGAACGGAGTCACAAGAAAAAAGGTCAATAAACAAGATAAGGGGGCAGGGTAAAAACACCCTGCCCCCTGGGCCTGCTCAAGGGGTCCCACAGGGACCTCCCAGGGCCAAAAAAAGCATTTTTTAAAACATTTTCGGTAGGATTTGCATAGGGTCCGCGATTCCGGTAGTAAATTTAAAGAAAAAATGAAGTGCGGTCTCCTGCACTTTGTTTTCTCGAAATTCCTGGGGGGGTCAGGTCCCAGGGGCTTTAGAATATGTTGATGTGTGGGACCAGGGCACCCCCTATAGAGGCCGGGCCCCAGGGTATGGGGTCCCCTGGGCCAAAGTCAGCCCGGGAGGGGGGCCATGTAGCCCTGCTCCCCTTATTTGTTTTAGTAAAAGAGCCCAGGCCCTGGGGGATGGGGTCTCCGGGGCAGAAATCAGCCAGGGGGTAGGGTCACTGGCCCCTCTCCTTTTAATTTTGAAAGTACATTAAAAAAGGCTGGGCCAACTCCCCCATTCAAAAAAGGCCTGGACCCAGAGGATGGGGAAATTGGCAAGTTGCCAGAGCACACACCCCCTTTCAGTACCGCTTTGCAAACACGCCTCCTGG
This sequence comes from Calotriton arnoldi, assembly GCA_963921515.1. Classification (NCBI taxonomy): domain Eukaryota; kingdom Metazoa; phylum Chordata; class Amphibia; order Caudata; family Salamandridae; genus Calotriton; species Calotriton arnoldi. Next base: position 113,125 of record CAWUFW010001545.1, on the reverse strand, counting down.
TGTACAACTGCTTGGGGGATGAATTCCCCTTGGTTCCAGAGGGTCCTTGGGGCCAAAAAGCCCTCCTGTTACATCCAGTACTCTCACATAATGAGATTGCTGAAAGGTCTTCTGAGGCCACACCCCCTTTCTCCACCACCCTTCAAAGGTGCTTCCTGGCACACTGCTGGTTCTGGGTGAAACCCCCTTGGATGCTGAGTGTCCTTGGGGCCCAACAAGCTCTCCTGTTACCTCCAGTAAGTCCCACACAGCGGGATTGCTGAGAGGTCTCCAGACGCCACACCCCTTTCTCCACCGCTCTGCAAATGCACCTCCTGGTGCCCTGCTGGTTGGGGGATGATTTCTCCTTGGCTGCTGAGCATCCTGGGGGCCGACAAGCCCCCCTGTTACCTCCAGTAAGTCCCACAGAGTGCAATTGCTGAGAGGATTTTGGAGTTCATGTCCCCTTTGCCCGCCACTCTGCCAACACGCCTCCTGGCGCACTGCTGGTTGGGTGATGCAGTCCTCTTGCCTCTAGAGTGTCCTTTGTGGGCCAACAAGCCCTCCTGTTACACCTAGTAAGTCCCACACAGTGGAATTTCTGAGAAGTCTTCGGAGGCCACTCCCCTTACTCCACCACTCAGTAAACACACCTCCTGGTGCGCTGCTGGTTGGGGGATGAAGTCCTCTTGGATGCTGAGGTTTTTGGGGGCCCAGAAGCCCTCCTGTTACCTCCAGTAAGTCAGACACAACAGAATTCCTGAAAGCTGATCAAAGGCCCGTCCCATTTCCCCATCACTCAGCAAATGCAACTATCAGTTAAAAACCATAGAACTTCACTTAAAAAAGCAGAGGTTACAGGGCCATTATAGTTAGGAAATGTTTTTTTCCACTCGCGAGATCCACTGACCCCTCGCAGGGTACAGCAAGGCCCCCTGTGTAGCTCTGTGATGTGTCTGTGGAGCTAGCATGTACCCAAAAAGGATATATATATATACCTACTTTTATACCCACTCTTACTTTCATAGAGATACTGTCCTATCCTCTGAAATATCCATACAGGCAGTCAGACACTCACGCTTACACATATAGAAACACTCTCCCACTGATTCACAGCCCCACTCACACACCCACTCACAGAACTACTCAGACACTCTCACACCCACTCACAGACCCAGTCACACACTTACACACCAAGTCAGAGACCCAATCAGAGACTTATGCATCGACTAACAGACCCACTCAGACACTCATGGACCCACTCACAGATACACTCAGACTCATGCACTCACTCAGAGACCCACTCAGAGACTCATGTACTCACAGACTCACACATCCACTCACAGACTCTCTTATAGACTCATGCATCTGCTTACAGACCCACTCAGCCACTCACTCACAGACTGACTCACACACTTTTGGAGGCAGTCGCAAACCAACGCAGGTACTTTGACACCCACTCACAAACTGACTCAGACACTTGTTCACCCATTCAGACACCTACTCAGACACTCATGCACCCACTCAGACAGCCACTCAGGCACTCACACACTCACTCAAAGACATACTCAGAGAATCACACACCCACTCACAAACCACTCAGACAATCATACACTCACTCACCAACTAACTCACACATTGATGGAGGCACTCGCAAACCCACCCAGACATTCTCACACCTACTCTGAGACCCACTGAGACACTCACTGAGACACTCATGCTCCCACTCAGACACCCACTCAGAGGCTAACACGCGCCCACTCACAGACCCTCTCAGACACGCATGCATTCACTCACAGACTGACACCCACAGACATGGAGGCACTGGCAAATCTACTCAGATACTCTAACACCCACTCACAGACCCACACAGACACTCACACACCCACTCACAAACCAACTGAGACACTCAGGTACCCACTTACACACCCAGTGAGATACTTATGCAGTCACTCCAGACCCACTCAGAAATTCACACACCTACTCACACACCCAACGAGAAACTCACACACTGAATCACACATCCACTGAGATGCTCATGCACTCACTCGCAAAAGTTTCCAGGTTGGAAAAAAATTAAAATACCTTAGAAAACTCAGTTAAAAACCAAAGGTTACAAGGACATTATAGTTAGGAAATAGAAATAAAAAACATAGAAATTCACTGAAAAAAACAAAGGCTACAGGGACGTTATAGTTAGGAAATAGAATTAAAAACACCTTAGAAATTCACTGAAAAAAACAGGTTACAGAAACGTTAGAGTTAGCCTCACATTTCACAACACCATAGAAGTTTAGCAGTTATAGTTACCTAAGCTAACTATAACTTATGTCCCCGCAATGCATTGCTTATGACCTCATATATTACATCACTCATGACATAGGGAGTGACATCACTGATGACATCTCAAATTATATCACTGATGACATTACTGATTACATCATCCAGTGAGTGTAAGTGTTTCGTAAATGGTTGTGAGACTTAAAGATATATGCTAAGCTACAGCATAAGTCATATTACTATTCTTTCTATACTAGTAATTAGTCATACTGTTTCTAACATATCTCATCTGAGTGGCTATGTGACTGTCTGTATCAGTGTCTGAGCCTAACTATAACGTCCCTGTAATCTTTGTGTTTTTCCTGTAAATATATATATATTTTCACCAGTAGGTAGTTATAGTTAGAACCTTGTTTCTATTCAAAAAGCATTTGTTTCTTTTGCCAATATCTTTCGCGCCGTTTGATGAATCTTTGCGAAATTTTCAAAACTAATGGCACGCTCACTTCAGCTGCTGTGTTGAAAATTTTAGGATAATTTGTCAAGCAGGGACCGAGAAAAAGGGGGGGCCCATAACGCTTTTTCTCCATGTTAATTTCTATTGGAAACTTTAGACACGACTACAGCCCTAACCGCTGAACGGAATTACACCAAATTTGGCAAAAAGGTAGTTTTTGGTTCAGAAAGCACTCTTTTTGTTAAATGGTGTAAATCCATTCAGTAGTTCCTGAGAAATGTAAACATTTTTAAGATATAAAAATATGGTCGCAGAGGATCCGCAAACCCTCCTGATCTCGAGCCTGATATCTGATTGGCTGCCAACAGTTCCAACCAGGAAGTGTTGGCAGCCATCTTGTGACTCGGTTGAACCAAGTCACAAGGAAAAAGTCAAAAAGGATAAAAAAAACAAAAAAAGGCGGCAGAGTATAAACACCCTGACCCCCTAGGCCTGCTCAGGGGGTCCCACAGGGACCCCCAGGACCAAAAAAAGCATTTTGTTTTTACATTTTTGGCGGGGTCACATAGGATTCCAATTCTCGCTGAAATTCTTTTAAAAAGCGAAGCACGGTCTCCCACGCTTTGCTTTCTTTCAGCCCCCGGGTGGGCCAGGTCCTGGGGGCAATTGAAAATAGATATGCGGGGGCCTGTGGGTCCCTCACAGCCCCGTGAACCGCCACCTACCCGGGGCTTATACATTGAGTTGCAGGGGGGCCATGCAGCCCCCGCAGCCCCGGGGACTACCATCTCCATGGGGCTATGTTCATGAAATGCGGGGGCTACACTGGCCCCCCCACAGCCCCTGGGACTGCCACCTCCCTCATGCCTCTTAAAAAAAAATTAGTGGGGGGCTCCTACCCCCCACGCAGCCCCAGGAACCAACACATCCCTGGGGCACATATTAAGTAAATGTGGGGGTCCGTTACAGACACCCTGTCCCGGGGACCACCACCTCCCCGGGGCTATACAGAAGATGGGAGGTGGGCCACGCTGTCCCCCTCTGGGAGCCCTGTATGGTCTGGGGACCACCACCCCCCAGGGCCGGCTCCAGCAATGTCCCGGGGTGCCTACCCCCGGGACATTGTTGTTTGCTATGGCATGGCGGGGGCACTGCTCCCACCATGTCATAGCAAACACTGCTTCGCTTCATGGAAGCGAGAGCAGAAAAATGCTCTCGCTTCTATGAAGTGAAGCAGAATTGCTTTTGGGCAGAGGGAGCTGCATGTTTATAGCTCTCTCTGCCCAAAAGCAATGCTGGCTCCCGCAGGAGGCGGGGAGCTGGCAGGGACAGTGGGGGCCTTGAGGCTTCCCCTGCAGTCCTCAACAACCTGGCCATGCCCTGGAGGATGGGGTCCCCAGGGCAGTATTGACCCGAGTAGGGGGTCTCATAGGCCCCTATCCATCTTTTTTTTAAAAAAAGGATAAGGCCTGTCCCCAGGGGATGGGGTCCCCAGGGCTTAAATTGGCCTTAGGAGGGGAGCCACGGGGTCCCCCTCCCAAAATATAGTAAAAACAAATCTAGGGCATGCCGCAGCGGATGGGGTTCCCGGGGCAAAAGTGGTACAGGGAAGGGGAGCCACGCTGCCCCCTTCTATAAAAAAAAAGTTGGCAGGGCCCCAGGGGATGGGGTCCCTGGGGCCGAAATGGGTCTATGGAAGGGGAGCATTAAATATTTTTTTCTCTCGTGGTAGGAGTTACAACCCTATCGCAGCTCTCAGCGCGGACCCCAGTGTAACATCGCAGAGGATTCGCGGATCCACCTTAAATAAAAAATAAATAGTATACAATTCAGAAGGTAGTGTTGCAGTTGTGACCTTTTTATAGAGGTAGTGAGATTGAAGTTCATAATCACATTAAAATTGACAGAGTTAGAAATATTATTAAAAAATATAAAATAAAAGTGAAAGTTGAAAAGTGAAATATGTTGTTGTACATTGAATTTGTGCTTTTGTTTTGCAGATTAGCGATGGGTTCGTGAATCTTGAAAATATTTAGAAAGAGTATATATGTTTAAAAATATATATGTTTCACTGTTGGGTTATAGATTGGCTCTAAGAAGAGCCGTTGTGTTCATTATGACTTTGTTCCAGCTGCATGTAAGTCTGGATGCACAGCTTAAGGTTGTTGAGAAGCACTCTGTTTCCTTCATCTGTGAAGTGAACTCCATCACTTCTGTAGATGTTATGCATGTCAAAACGTAGATTGTTGTTATAGATAGAGCCCATGTTATGGTCTCTGAGGTAAGCAGAAACAGCTTTATTAACATGCTTCCCAGCTTTGTCAATCTCTGGACAGGATTGATTTGACCACTTCCATTCAATGTGCCTAGGTCATTGCCACCACAGTGCACAATCATGAGGTCAGGGGGTTGGAGATGCAAAAAGGTTTTAACCAAAGGCATCAATTGGTGGCACTTTAATCTTCTCTGCGCAAACCATTTAATATCCACATTTTGCAAACCTATGTCTTTGTCAATACCTCTGTGTTCAGCATACTTTTTGCACCAGAAAACATAGCTGTGCCCTACAATCCATACTGGTAGCATTTTGAAGGGATATGTAGAAGGAATCAAAAGAAGTCTGTAGCTGAGTAAGTCAGTTGGTAGAATGAGAGGTATCTAAAATGGTTGAGAAGATGGTGTTTTAGAAAAAGCAGATAACTGATTGGTAGTTCATAAACATTGTGTACTCAAAAAAAAAGGATGCATGTTACTCTGCTGAACAAGCATCTTTCTGATTGGTTATAGAAAAAGGTTTGAAAGGTACAGTAGATAGGATAAACTAATATTTTGCAAACGTCAACCACACCTGCTATTTGCATTTGTAAGCTAGTCTGCTGAATTTGAAAATATGGTGAACTTTTGACCTGCTGGTACAGTTGAATGTTGCAGAAACTTTTACTATGGAAATTAGGATTTAGCAGAATGGTGGAAGGGTTGAAAGGTAACTGTGGTTTTAAAATATGAAATGGTAAAATATGAAATGGCATATATGTAATTGATATGCTACTAAAATAAATTTTCCCAAATCAGTACTATGTTTAGAAGTGGTGTGTTCTTAAAAAATAGTACTAGTATTTTTGGAAATAGGTTTTTGAACTCCCATAATGGTTTGCTGCTCCATTGCGACGCTGAACTATGGCACTGCGGTGGAGTTGTGACTCCAATAAATGACAGAAGCAGATTGGGTACTTTTAGAAGAGAGTAATAAAGGGTTAATATGTGTAACCAATAGAAATGGGTTTTAGAATTTGAAAAACTGAACGGTGCATTTTGATTTGTTACTTAAATTCATTTGTGTGCAGAAAAAGAGGGAAAGTTTGCCATTACTGGTTTTACCTTGTTGAGAGTGGTGCATCACACATTTGTTGTGTGGGAAAGAAAATCTTTTAGGAGTTTCACATATTTTTATATTCTGTAATAGTGTATAAGAGGTGAGTTAGTAATGTGTAAGGTGTGTTATGTATTGTGTAGGAGTGCTTCAGTATTTGAAATGGTATTTTTAAGTTTGTAATGCATTATTTGTAAAGCTTGCGAAGCATTAGGCAAAATGTGATGTTTGAAATATTTTACCAAATTATTGCAACGTGTATTGTAGTCTGTTATATTGTACTGAAATGAAGTTTGAAATAGGTTGTGCATTCTTATATGCGTGCTTCCAGAATCTGTCATGAAAGTAGTAGAGAAAACTGAGGTTTAAAACATGTTGATGCATTAAACTGTATCCCAGTCTATATAAGTGTGTGTGTGTGTGTGAAACATCCATTATCATGCAGGCATTACAATGGTACATGTGTTGTAATGGTTGTATTGTAACAGTATGCATTGTAATGGAAGCTGCTAAGTAAAAATCACATTGTAAAAGTATGCATTACAATATTTTGCATAGTAACATGAGATATACTTGAAATAAGTTTAAAAGTACAGGACTTACAATAGTGACATGAGGAGAGTTGGTCTTTCAAATTTGCCTAAGTCTTAGTTTGTGAGGTGTCGGTGAATAGTGAAGGTGCAACTCCTGTGCATCTGAGGATGGTAGCTTAAAAATCTGATAGCTTCTCATACAGGTGCACAAATCTTCTCACTTCTGCACCGTGATTTGGTCTCAGAGGCAGACATGTCTTACCTGTGTAGGTGTCACAGAACCCCTCAAATAGAATGTTCAATACCCACATGCCCTGTATTATGACCAGAAAGGAATCCATACACCTTCTTATACACAAATTTAGAGAGCATGCAGTGTGAAACACAGGTATTCTACTATATCTAGGTTTCTTTTTATGTATCATGTCACTAGGAAAAAGCACAGACACACGTATTGAAGCCTTCGTGAACATGGTGAGACTTACAATAGTGACATGGGAAGGGTTGCTGTTTTATATTTGGCTAGGCTCAACATTCTTAGGAGTCGGTGAACAGTGAAGCTGCAAGATAAAAATGAGGTTTAACACATGTTGGCAGATGGATTAGTGATTTGGCTACTTTGTATGAGTCTCTTGAAAGGTACACTTGAACTAGGCCACACAAATTTAGGTGTCTGCTTGAAATGTGAAGTGTGGCATGTCAAGTTTAAAGATCTGCGTGCTCTTGTAAGAAAGGTATTTGTCTACTTGTACATCTATTCTGACAGGTACTGTGCATTTGAGGATGCTAGCTTAAAAACCTGGTAGCTTCTCATACAGGTACACAAATCTTCTCACTTCTGCTCTGTCATTTGGTCGCAGAGGCTGACATGTCTTACCTATGTAGGTGTCACAGAACCCCTCAAATAGACTGTTCAATACCCACATGCCCTGTATTATGAACAGAAAGGAATACATGCACCTTCTTCTACACAAATTTACAGAGCATGTGGTGTGAAACGCAGATTTTCTACTATTTCTAGTTTTTTTTAATGTTTTATGTCACTAGGAAAATGCAGAGACACACATATTGAAGCCTTTGGAAACATGGTGAGAGTTCGAATATTGACTTGGGAAAGGTTGCTGTTTTATATTTGACTAGGTTCAACACTCTGAGGAGTTGGTGGATAGTGAAGCTGTAAGACAAAAGTAAGGTTTAAGACATGTTGGTAGAGGGTTTAGTGATTAAGTTACTTCGTATGAGTCTCTGGCAGGGTATACTTAAAGTAGGCTGTATAAATGTAGGTGTCTGCTTGAAGTGGAAAGTGCAGTCTGTCAAGTTTAAAGGTTTGTGTGCTATTGTGAGTGAGGTACGTGTGTACTTATCATGTATTCTGACATGTCCGTTGCATCTGAGGATGCTAGCTTAAAAACCTGGTAGCTTCTCATACAGGTACACAAATCTTCTCACTTCTGCTCTGTCATTTGGTCGCAGAGGAAGACATGTCTTACCTGTGTAGGTGTCACAGAACCCCTCAAAAAGACTGTTCAATACCCCCATGCCCTGTATTATGACCAGAAAGGAATACATACACCTTCTTCTACACAAATTTAGAGAGCATGCGGTCTGAAACACAGGTATTCTACTATTTCTAGGTTTCTTTTTATGTATTATGTCACCAGGAAAAGGCACAGACACATGCATTGATGCCTTCGGAAACATGGTGAGACTTAAAATAGGGACATGGGAAGGGTTGCTGTTTTATATTTGGCTAGGCCCAATATTTTGAGCAGTCGGTGAATAGTGAAGCAGCAAGAAAAAAGTAAGGTTTAAGACATGTTGGTAGAGGGATTAGTAATTAAGCTACTTCGTATGAGTCTCTGGCAGGGTATACTTGAAGTAGCCTGTGTAAATGTAGGTGTCTGCTTGAAATGGGAAGTGCAGTCTGTCAAGTTTAAAGTTTTGCGTGCTATTTTGAGTGAGGTACGTGTGTACTTATCATGTATTCAGACACGTCTGGTGCATCTGAGGATGCTAGCTTAAAAATCTGGTAGCTTCTCATACAGGTGCACAAATCTTCTCACTTCTGCTCTGTCATTTGGTCGCAGAGGCAGATATGTCTTACCTGTGTGGGTGTCACAGAACCCCTCAAATAGACTGTTCAATACCCACATGACCTGTATTATGACTAGAAAGGAATACATATACTTTCTTCTACACAAATTTAGAGAGCATGCGGTGTGAAACACAGGTATTCTACTATTTCTAGGTTTCTTTTCATGTATTATGTCACTAGGAAAAGGCACAGACACACGCATTGAAGCCTTCATAAACATGGTGAGACTTACAACAGTGACATGGGAAGGGTTGCTGTTTTATGTTTGGCTAGGCTCAACATTCTGAGGAGTCGGTGAATAGCGAAGCTGCAAGAGAAAAGTAAGGTTTAAAATATGTTGGCAGAGGGATTAGTGATTAAAGTTTAAAGGTGTGCATGCTCTTGTAAGTGAGGTATGTCTACTTGTACATGTATTGTAGCACGTGTTGTTTATCTGATGACCCTAAGTTAAAAACTTTGTAGCTTATTATACAGGTGCACAATTCTTGTCATGCACATTACACCATTCAGTCACAGAAGCAGCGATCTGTTACCTATGTAGGTGTCACAGACGTCCTACTACAGCATTTAGTTGCTTAAGTCAGATCATTTACCTAGGTAGCAAACATAGAACCACTATAATATAGAGATAAAAATCTGACTGCCCTATATAATGAGTAAAAAGTAATGCATACATCTTCTTGTACAGAAATTTAGAAAATGAAAGTGTACACTAATTTATAAATGTTTTCCCCCAGACTCTCAACCATTTAGAGCTTTGCCAATGCGCATACTTAGGTATCTTACATATTTATCTGTAATGAAGAAAATAGCAATGTAATTGTAAGCAAGTGATTATTGATTATTATGAATATTAATAAGTAATTCATTTACAATTATTAATTGGTGTAAGAAACTATTGAAACTGTTCTTTGTTTTTTAGATATTTATTTAATTTGCAACACAAATTGAAGATGACAAGAAAACAAGAAAAGAACAAAAAAAGTACTACTTAAAGAAAAGTAAAAAGAGGAAATTAGAAAAAATACAAAAGGTTATACAGGATAAAACTCTTCTGGTAAGAGTACTAAACAGTTTCTTAAAACAGTTTTACAGACATTTAAAAAAGTCAAAAATGTTGACAAGAAAAAGAAATGTTTTAAAATAAATCAGAAGGAAAAGAAGAATTGTCATGGTAGAACATTATTTAATGGGAAAATAACGCATATTACAAAAAGGCAAAAAGAGCATACAGATATACCTAGAAGAATGTTTAGCAGTAGAGTATTTCAAAATTTAATAAAAAAATGTAAAAAATATAAAAAGATTAGCAGCATATAAGAAAAAGCAACATATTGAAAGTGTAGTAGATAGTGCTTTTGAATTGAAACAAACATTATTTATATTAATATTGAAGAGAATGAGAACATTTGATAAAACAATGGTGCTTATGTAGGAGAAAAGAAAAAGACTTGATAATAGAAGTAGCTTTTGGAAACTTTTACAGGTGAATGGAAGCACACTTCTGAGCCTTTCTTTAATGAAGAAAGTTATTTTCAAGAGAACACATTAGTATATGCAGTTGATACTAGTGGTTGATGTTAATGGGGTGAAAGATGGCTCCCCCATTCCAAAGGAAAAAATGGTTCCAAGGAATATTGAAGAAGTAATAGCTGAAGTGGTTCAAGAAAAGCGTACACAAGCTCCTGTACATAAGTGCGATTGTAGCAGTATTTGTAGTATTCAACAGGAGTCTATTGATATATTATTTAAAAAATTACGATAATATGCCAAAAAAAGTGTTAAACAGAAGATTAAGGGGCACATGCATCATTGCTTTTTGAGGTCGCATCTGCCCCTTTGCGACCGCAATTTTTACATTTGGGATGCATCATCCCAAATGCAAAATTCGCAAATTAAGGAATCGCTAAAATTGCGATTACTTTAATTGCGATTGCATTTAAGGAATCGCAATTTGCGATTCCTTAAATGCAATGCAATAAATAAAGCAATTATTGCGATTTTGCTATTAGGAATCGCAAATTACCATCAAACTGAAGTTGATGGTAATTTGGATTTCTTTGAAAAATGCACTAAAGTGCATTTTTCAAAGTCACATATTACACACACACATGCCCTTGGGGCATGTGTGTGCGCAACATGTGTAAAAATTGGAATTTCAGGGGTGCAACAGGGTATCCTTTTGGAACCCTTGCACCCTTGAAATTGCATGCGCAATTTGCGAGTACCTATGGAGTACTCGCAAATTGCGCATGCAATTCCCATTGATTCCTATGGGCCTCTAGGCCTTGGGGCATGTGTGTGCGCAACATGTGTAAAAATTGGAATTTCAGGGGTGCAACAGGGTATCCTTTTGGAACCCTTGCACCCTTGAAATTGCATGCGCAATTTGCGAGTACCTATGGAGTACTCGCAAATTGCGCATACAATTCCCATTGATTCCTATGGGCCTCTAGGCCCATAGGAATGAATGGGAATCAATTCCTTAATTGTGACTCGCAATTTGCGAGTCGTAATTAAGGAATTTTAAGGAATCGCATTTTTTATGTGAATCCTACATGCATTGCATTTTTCGATTTCTAAATAGCGAATCGGTAAAATTCGCTAATTAGAAATCGCAAAATGCGGGAATGATGCATGTGCCCCTAAGATGTTACAAGCACTAGATCCATGTAAAATAAGAAAATATACTAAGTTGCAAGGTCATTCTCTGGCTTGTCTTTCAAGAAAAGTGTGCCAAAGTACTTTTCATCATTTAAGAATGTTAGCTGTACACCACTCTGAAATGCAGAAGTTAGCAAGGAGACTCTACTATGTGAAAAGTCCTGCAGCTCTTTTGCATGGTTCGGTATCAGATGTACAGAAAGTTTGTGATGATATACAGTTTTGGTTTTTTGGTTCAGAAGAGGAGTGTAGACAAAGTGAGAGTTTGATAAGTGTAGGTGTTGAAGAACACGAGAAAGAGATTAGTATTGATGAGTTTGCAGAAGAAATTTCAAAGTTTAGCACAGTTTCGTCTGAAAAACCAAACTATGGAGGTCATTACGATGGCGGACGGAAAAAAAAACGACCGCCATGGTAGCGGGAAAATACCGCCCGCCGCTACCGCGGGAAAACCGACGGCTAGATTAGGATCCCCAGCGGTAAAACCATAACCGCGGCAGAAAGGAGACACGAAAATCCGCCGTACGCCTGCGAAAAGGGCACAAAACCGTCCGCGGCGGTCGGTGTCGCAGCGGAAACAGGCCAAACGCCCGCAACCACAGCGGAGACACCGCCATCAAAATTATGATATCCCCGACACCCCCGCAGTGCAGTGCACTGCTACCGACCGCCGCGGTCGACAACAGTGAAGAATCAGTGAGACGGCGGAAGCGCCATAGCCGAGCCACCACTGCGGACGCACCGCAAAAAAAATGGCGGTCCCCAGAAAAACACACAACATGGCCACAAAGTGCACCAACCACACAAGGCATGCACCCAAAAATAGCCAACACAGCCCAAAGACACCCCCCCATGGGAAATACAAAAACTACAAATCCCAGGTACACACACACACCACACCTGCAACCAACACCCCATCCTGACACACCCACAGACACCAGTATAAATCCAGCACCCAACAGACCACAATCCTTTGCAAAACTCCACAACTGAGGGGACATCCACCACAGATGACAGGAGAGGCAAATCTGCACAACACACACACATCACCACCACCACCACCACTTCCACACCTGCACCTCTAACACCTTTGCACAGCACACACCATACACATCACAACCACCACTAACACTCCCAAACCTGCACCCTAAACACCTTGACACATCACACACCATGTCACCACAGAGAATGCCCAAATTCACTGAGAGCGAGTTGAGGGTCATGGTCGATGAGATAATCAGGGTAGAACCACAATTGTTTGGTAACCAGGTCCAACAGACACCACTGGCAACAAGAACGCAAATGTGGAGAAGGATAGTAGAGAAGGTCAATGCAGTAGGGACCGTGCCACGCAATAGAGATGAAATCATGAAGAGGTGGCACGATCTGAAGGCAGTGGTCAAAAGAGGAGAACCAAGAACCATGAGCTGGCTCAGAGGACAGGCAGTGGCCCTCCCGTTCCACTCAAAACATTCACTGAATGGGAGGAGAAGGTGCTTGGCATTCTACATCCAGAGAGTCTCTCAGGAATACCCGGGGGAGTGGAGGCTGGTAAGTACAAACAAATGCCTAACATCACACAAATGTACTGTCTTGCCCAATCACAAAATAATACCTCCTAGGTACAAATTCATTCATGTGCACAACACTCCTCCCAACACATCTCTCACAGATACAACAGACCCTCCCCCTGAAGCCCACCAAAGGGAGTAAGCAACATCACCATGGGTACATGTGTACATGCTGCCAGCACTACAACTCCCACCAGGCCCCCTTGTCCCACAGCTGAGCAGGATGGAGCCCTCCCCCCACCCAGAAGCAAGCCTCAGCCATTGTGTGCTACACTCTCACCTAACAGGTAGGTAGCCATCTTCACAGGGAGGTGTGTGTGTGTGTGGGAGGTCTGCACTACAACTCCCACCAGGCCCCCTTGTCCCACAGCTGAGCAGGATGTAGCCCTCCCCCCACCCAGAAGCAAGCCTCAGCCACTGTGTGCTACACTCTCACCTAACAGGTAGGTAGACATCTTCACAGGGAGGTGGGTGTGTGTGTGGGAGGCCTGCACTACGACTCCCACCCGGCACACCCTGCCCCATCACTCAGCAGGATGGAGCACCCCCTCCCCCCAGAACCATGTGGCAGCCATTGTGTCCTTCACCCTCACCTAACAGGTAGGTAGCCATCATCACAGGGAGGTGGGTGGGTGTTTGGGAGGCCTGCACTACAACTCCCACCAGGCCCCCTTGTCCCACAGCTGAGCAGGATGTAACCCTCTCCCCACCCAGAAGCAAGCCTCAGCCATTGTGTGCTACACCCTCACCTAACAGGTTGGTAGCCATCTTCACAGGGAGGCGTGTGTGTGTGTGGGAGGCCTGCACTACAACTCCCACCAGGCCCCCTTGTCCCACAGCTGAGCAGGATGTAGCCCTCCCCCCACCCAGAAGCAAGCCTCAGCCATTGTGTACTACACTCTCACCTAACAGGTAGGTAGCCATCTTCACAGGGAGGTGGGTGTGTGTGTGGGAGGCCTGCACTACAACTCCCACCAGGCCCCCTTGTCCCACAGCTGAGCAGGATGTAGCCCCCCCCCACCCAGAAGAAAGCCTCAGCCATTGTGTGCTACACTCTCACCTAACAGGTAGGTAGCCATCTTCACAGGGAGTTGGGTGTGTGTGTGGGAGGCCTGCACTACGACTCCCACCAGGCCCCCTTGTCCCACAGCTGAGCAGGATGTAGCCCTCCCCCCACCCAGAAGCAAGCCTCAGCCATTGTGTGCTACACCCTCACCTAACAGGTAGGTAGCCATCTCCACAGGGAGACGGTGCAGTGTGTTTGGCTATCCATCCCACAAAATGCTACATGCATGCTGTCCCACCACTATGGAGGATGTGACACTACACCCCCAATAAGAAGCATGTGGCAGGCAATGTATGCTACCCACCCAACTCACAGGTAGGTAACCGCATCTCACAGGTCGGGGTGTGTGGGGCTGGAAAGCTTGCACAACAACTCACACGGGCCCACCTGACCGGCAGCACACAAGACCCATTACTCCCTGGCACCAACATGCATGTGTCAGTCATTGCAATGTACACTTCAAAAGAACTTGCATGTGGACATATCATGCTGACCTGTCCCACACTGGACCAAGATGGAAGACATCATCATACACACACAGAGAGGTCTCACAAATACAAGGAAAACACAGCAAACACAACATATCCACAGCCACAACATAAAGCCAGATATGCATTTAATAAAACATGTCGGCATAGGACACCAGGCCTCTCAATTCACAACTGCACACCCAGATAGCATTGGCAACTATAGTGTGCACACACCTAAGAAAATGAAACTGTGACAGCGACCAAAGTGTGAATGACTGAAACACATGTCGATGGAACTCCGAGCACAACCATGCACACCACTACATGCCATCTGACAGTAGCAGTGGACCAGACCACCTAGGATCTACTGAAAGCAAACTTAAGCATGTCTGGAATTGCAAATACAGATATCTACACCACAATGATAAGGTATGCATGAAACTACAATGCTCACTCACTGTGCAGAGAGAACCGCTACAAGGGCTCAACAAGTGACACATACGCGTAAATGGATGACATATGATTGATCAATAACAGGATGCCAACATGAGACTGTCAATGTCAAAAAACATATATTGTGCATGTCATGTCTTGAGAACTCCCAATATGGACAAGTAATGCATGTACCACAACAGCTTGTAATGCATCACTGGATGTCGGTCAATGCAAATTTGTACAGTGAACAACTGCTGGATGTACAAACAGTTGATGTAACACTGCTAACACTAACTTTGCTGGGTGCAACACAATGACCATTTCTCATCTGACCCACAGGTGACCAAGAACTCACTGCAGAGGATGACACCACCCTGCAGAGCCAGTCCCCCCCGGAACAGAGACAACTGGATGAGGACTCCCTGGATTCCTTGGATGAGGAGCTCCACGCTGGCCCATCTGGTGTGGCAGGCCGCAACCAGTCCCAGGCACCCATTGTCCCCCAACCACATCAGCTGCAGCCCCTGACCATCCTCTGACAGCTGCTGTCATGGCCTGTGTGTCAACCACCACCACCACCACCACCACAGCTGCCCGCAACACCCTCCCTGCCCCAGGGGTTGAGCAGCCCACTACATCGACTGCGGAGGCCAGGGAGAGGATGCAGCGGGCCAATGTGAGGACCGGACAGGACCGTGGCAGCAGTGCAGGTGGTCAGGACAGGGTCATGCAGAGGGGGACTGATCCTGGGACGGAAGCCCTGGGCCACATCGACAGAGTCCTTGGGGCCTACCAACAGGCCCAGGGACGAATGGGCCGGTTAGAGGAAGAATCTCGGGAGCACCTCTTGCTGCTGAGGTCCATGGACACACGCATGGGACAGATTGTGGACCTCTTGGGGCAGCTAGTGGCGGTTCTGAGGGACAGGCCAGCGCAACATTCTACCCCTCCGCCTCCCCTGTTGGGCAGCAGGATGACACTTCATCATCCTCCCCTGCGTCCACAGAGGGGGTGAGTCCTCAGACACCACTGTCCCTGCAGCAGTGGCCCCTCCAGTCAAGCGCAAAAGGGGCCGTCCAAGGAAAGGCCAGGGGGACCCACGTGCCAAAGCACCTGCCAAACGCTAGTCCCCGAGCCAGCTATGATGGCAGACCACTGCACCACTGCATTGACCTTTTGGACTATCCTTCACCACACTGCCATGTGAATGGCATCCATCTGTTGGACTGGGTCTCCACATCATTGTGGGGACTACTCAAGTATCTCATTTACCTTGACTGTCAACTCACTTCTTCAATTACCCCTTCACATTTCCTCCACCCTTGCATGTCACAGTTGTTAATAAATACACCTTACACACATGTTGTTGTGTCTGCTCCATCTTTAATACAGGATGTGCAACCTTCACCGTGTAGGACATGGTCCAGGGGAATGGAATGTAGGTAACAAGTGAGATGCTGAAGGGACCTACGGAAAACAGCAGAACAAGAGTCACTTGTATGGGTGTGGCATTGCACACATCACACAACACTTGTCAACAAGGTACTCAGATCTACAAACTTTACACAGAGCAACAGTCACCATAGAGACAATCTGTTCCACACTAACCAATCACACATACATTGGCAGGCAGCAATGAGTCAACACCAAGCTGCAGTCAGCAAGCTCACATACACCCACACAGCAACAGCAACACCATCAGACCATTTTGTCCCTTCTACATCGTCACTCACCTTCAAGTGAAGTAGCGGGTGATGAGCTGACGACGCATGTCGACCCCTTCCTCCTCTCCACTGCCCTCGTCACTGGATCCGGCTTGATTTGCAGGCGGCGGCCTTGGCTGCTCATCATCGTCATCCAGGATCAGGGGTATTGCCTTGCGAATGGCGAGGTTGTGGAGCATGCAGCATGCCACCACTATCTGACACACCTTCCCTGGCGAGTACATAAGGGCCCCCCAGTACGGTCCAGGCACCGAAATCTTGATTTTAGGAGACCAAATGTCCGTTCTATCACACGACGTGTCCTCCCATGGGCATCATTGTATCGCACATCAGCTGGCGTGACGGGGTTCCGCAATGGGCTCAGCAACCACGGGCGGTTTGGATATGCCGAGTCACCTGTGTGTGAGAGACACAGATTAACCTTGCAGTCCCAAAATGCTACACAACAGCATGTCACACACACACACCACTCTAATCCACTATACATACTCACCCACAAGCCATGCACGCTCAGGAAGCAGATTGGCCATCAACTGAGGAACGATGCTGCTGCGCAAGATGTGGGCATCATGGGCTGAGCCGGAAACTTGGCACACACGTGTGAGATGATCATGTCCGCCAGGCACACCACTTGAACATTTACCGAGTGTGAATGCTTCCTATTGCGGTAAACCTGTTCACGTGCCTGTGGTGGCACAAGCCCAACATGTGTGCAATCAATTGCACCAATGACATGGGGGATATGTCCAAGGGCATAGAAATCGCCCTTCACAGCCACCAACTCAGGCCCCCTGGGAAAATGGATATATCTGTCTTTGTACAGCATCATGGCCGACAGGACATCCCTCAGCACCATGCTGAACATCGGCTGTGACATCCCGCCTGCACTTGCGACCGTGTGCTGGAATGAGCCCGTTGCAAAGAAATGCAGGCATGCCATCACCTTAGCTGTTGCGGTGAAAGCTGTTGGATATGTCCGACGTGGCTGCAGGTGGGGCTCCAACATGGCACATAGGTTCTGCAGGGTTTGTCGGTCCAGCCTGAATTTGCGGATTATTTCCTCATTCTCCATGTCTGCCAGGACTGTGAACGGACGATGGATATTGTGCCTCCTCCTCCTAGGACAGATCACAGTGCACAGATGTCAATGCAGAAGACCATGAAATGTGCATCACATCAATTACTTCTACAGACACATTCCCAAGTCTTACAACATGCACCATCAACCGACAGGGCACTTCACAACTAGGTTCACATCAGGCACACTACTCGTACACCTGTCCCCTTACCAGCAGCAATTATCTGTGCACCCCTCCGGCTCATTCGCATGCACAGTGTGATATACTAACAGATATGTGTGCATACCTGTGAGTCTGACCCCCAGCATATGTTGATAATTGCAATACTAGCCGAACACACCATGTTGCTGGCCCTGATACACCACCCAACACAGGTTGCACATGGCACACATCAACTACACACTCACCACCGGCTGAGCGTGGGGGACACGTGTGTGCATGTGCATTGGACAATGTGCCAGTTGCTGATGCCCCTAGTCCAGTCAATGAGACGACATTGTGCGTTACATTGCACACACAGACATTGACCATTATCTCCATATGCTATGCAACACAGTAACTGGACAGTCTACATTTCATTACACAGCACATGTGACATGTGCGAGTGTATGTGCCCATGCAATGTATTGGCGACCCATATATGGTATGTGTTGGTGACGTGGAGTGACATGTCCCTTTTGTGCATTTGCCCTCATGAGGACCCTTCAATTGTTGAGACCCTGGGCACTGCATATGTTGGCCTATGCAGAGAGCTGGAGGACACGTTAGGGGCAGCACAGCTACTCCACAACTCCATTAATGCTCACTCCAGGCACTGTCTGCCAGACATGTGGCGGTCCCTACCGCCTGGCCACTGAGGTGCGGCACCGCACATAACCCATGCACGATTGCGGGAGACACCGCCAGTTATGTATGTGACAATTGCGGTCACCATGCACCGCTACCCAAATCACGGTCACTCCAGGCACTGTCTGCCAGACATGTGGCGGTGCCTACCGCCTGGACACTGAGGTGTGGCACCGCACATAACCCATGCACGATCGCGGGAGACACCGCCAGTTATGTATGTGACAATTGCGGTCACCATGCACTGCTACCCAAATCACGGTCACTCCAGGCACTGTCTGCCAGACATGTGGCGGTGCCTACCGCCTGGCCACTGAGGTGCGGCACCGCACATAACCCATGCACGATCGCGGGAGACACCGCCAGTTATGTATGTGACAATTGCGGTCACCATGCACCGCTACCCAAATCACGGTCACTCCAGGCACTGTCTGCCAGACATGTGGCGGTGCCTACCGCCTGGCCACTGAGGTGCGGCACCGCACATAACCCATGCACGATCGCGGGAGACACCGCCAGTTATGTATGTGACAATTGCGGTCACCATGCACCGCTACCCAAATCACGGTCACTCCAGGCACTGTCTGCCAGACATATGGCGGTGCCTACCGCCTGGGCCCTGTGGTGTGTCACCGGCATGGACCATGCCCCTGCAGCCAATGGGAAGCAGCCTCGCGGTAGCCTGAT
Source organism: Calotriton arnoldi (assembly GCA_963921515.1). Classification (NCBI taxonomy): domain Eukaryota; kingdom Metazoa; phylum Chordata; class Amphibia; order Caudata; family Salamandridae; genus Calotriton; species Calotriton arnoldi. The sequence continues at coordinate 93,869 of CAWUFW010001545.1, read as the reverse complement.
GCGAGTTTGAAAATCGCGGTGGGCGTGCACCACCCCGCGGAGGCGGTCACTGGAGGCATTCATAAGATGCACCACCGCGGTAGCGCGCACATGCATCCTACGGTGTGTCACCGGCATGGACCATGCCCCTGCAGCCAATGGGAAGCAGACTCGCGGTAGCCTGATGCGAGTTTGAAAATCGCGGTAGGCGTGCACCGCCACCGCGGAGGCGGACATTGGATGTATTTGAATGAGGCAGACCTCGTACACCAATTGCAGCACCCTGGGACCACTGACACAGCCCCAGGGGCCTATATATGTGTGGGAGGGCGCACCACATTCCCACAGCTACCAGGGACTGCTGACTGACACCCCTGCACCTGCTGCTGCTGCCTCAAGGGACTGCTGGCTGCCACCCTGCACCTGCTGCTGCTGCCCCAAGGGACTGCTGGCTGCCACCCTCCACCTGCTGCTGCTGCCTCAAGGGACTGCTGGCTGCCACCCTGCACCTGCTGCTGCTGCCTCAAGGGACTGCTGGCTGCCACCCTGCACCTGCTGCTGCTGCCCCAAGGGACTGCTGGCTGCCACCCTGCACCTGCTGCCTCAAGGGACTGCTGACAGCCACCCTCAATGTGCTGCTGCTGCCACATGTCCATTGTGATGTCGAGGACTCAGAAGATCCGTGCCAGTCCCTTCACCAGTGAGGAGCTTGGGGTCCTGGTAGACGGGGTGCTTGCACAGTACCCAAGGCTTTATGGCGGACCTAATGTCGTGGTAAGTTACCCAGACTGTGAGTGAGAGTGCAGGGTGTGCACACGTGGGGTGGAGGTGCTTCGGTATGTGTCAGTGGTTGTGGGGCTCTGACATGCACTGCCCATCATGTTTGCTACTGCGGGAAGGGCTTGGTGGGCTCTTTCACACGTTACCCTGCATGCCTATCCAGAGTAGAGGTACATGTCCTGTAGTGTCAGCCATACAGTGCAGCTGCATTTTGGTGATGCAGGAGTCTGGCCAGTTAGCGTTTGTGTGCATGGCTGTGTTGCTCCCAATTGACCCACTCAGTGTCAGTCGACCTACCCTGCACAGTCCCCACCGAATGCCACATGTCAACATCACTGCATGTACAGTGTGTACCATGTGTGTTTGTCTCACTCCTCTTCATCTAAGTCCCATCTCTGCCATGTAGATTGCACAGGAGCAGGCGTGGTAGAAGGGTGTGTGTATGACAGTCGTTGTCACTCTATGTGAGTCCCAAGACACAGTGAGGCTTTCACAGGGCTAGGACACTTAGGTCTGCGCAGTGTTGGACACAGTGAGTCCAACAACATGACACATGTTTTGCTATCTTCTGTATGTGTAGTTGTAGGTAACTGCAGACAGTAGCTGCAGGCAGACTACACGTTGCTTGGTGTGTTGGTATCCTGCATGTGAATGGGGTGTGGAGGTACTGTGTCCACCATCGAACATGCATGCCTGTACGTCTGATTGACCAATGACATTGCATCATGTTCAGAGCAATTGTTGGCTATGTGACAGATGTAGCTTGAGTTTTGGATGAGTCACTGTCGTGCTACTGCATTTTCGTTGTGTTGTTATTGTGCATTGTGTCACTGGCACATCACCCCTCTTGTCTCCCATGCCTGCAGCTGAAGGTCCACCAGCGTAAAGCCGTGTGGAGGGCCATTGCCTCCAGAGTCCGGGATCTGGGTGTGTCAAACCGAAGGCGCACCCACTGTCATAAAAGGTGGGACGACATCTGCCGGCTGAGCAAGAACGTGGCCGAGATGACGCTGGGGCTGCTCCCTCGGACTGGCAGGTTGGCTAGGCGCAGCATGACACCACTAATGGCCCGCATCCTGGCTGTCACACAACCTGAGCTGGACAGATGACTGAGGGAGCATCAGCAGCGAGACAGGGGTGAGTATGTGTTGCAGGCTGCCTTTGGCTGGGAGTGGGTGCATGTGTCTACAGAGTGTGCAAATTGTCAGCTGTGTGACGTTGGTTGCGTGGTGCAATGTTTTGTGAGTGGCCTCTGTGCTGGGTGTATTTGCCATGCTTTTGCCCAAACGGCGCATCATGAAGTGAGTTTTAGCACTGTGCATCTCTCTTACATTTGGAGTTGTGGCCTTCAGGTACCTTCTGCTGTGGGGTAGTGTGTGAATTCTGATGGATGGTAATGCCAGTGTGCCAACTGTGAATGAGTTTCAATGAATGTGTGCAATTCCAGACCTCAGATGTCTGCCAGTCAGGCATCTGAGGCCAACGTGCAACAGTAGATGTGCCCATGGCCTCGATATGGTGGATGGCATGTGTGCAGGGTCATTGTGGGCTGGTATGTTGTAGTCTGTGTGGTCCCCTACTGCTCCATACATGTAGGTGATGTGCACCATGTCGTGGTGTTCATCCTTGCCAACATCGGGACAGTGTGTGTGCACAGGGCATTTTGGGGCTGTGTCTGATGTGAGCCAACTGCAGGATGGAGTGCTGTGTGAATCACCTGGGTCACTTATGGCAGGACGTGTGGCGGACATGCACCGTTGTGTCGAACTTTTGGGTGTCAAGATATATGTGTGCACAGGGTGGCATGCAATGTGCTGCACTCCTCTTTCTAGGATGCAGATGTATTGGCACGTGTTAGTTCTGTTGATGCCACTCATCTCACAGTACTTCTCTCTCCTATGCAGCAGCTCCCGTATGTGCAGAGGGAGAGGGGACGGACACCAGTGGTGAGGCTTCCACTGCTACAGCCGCACCGGAGCTGACTGACACAGATGTGACCAGCGCCGAGGAGGGGGACAGGAGTCTGCTAGAGGACTCACAGCTGGAGACACAAAGCTCTACCTCATCTGACGCCAGCGGTGACATATCCATGTTGGGGGTACAGGGAACGGGGAATCTGCCTCCTCTTCCGCCACACAGCGTCCAGTGCCCAGCCTCCCTTCAACCTCCACTGGTGCTGCCCGTGTCCGCACAAGTAGGAAGGGTAGAGTCACCTTCACCCCAGGCACAGCTGCCCCAGCCCATGTCAGCCCTGCTGCCCTCAGTGCAGAAGCAGTCGAGCTATTGCGCCAGATGTGTGTGGGGCAGACAGCACTTCTCAATGCCTTCCAAGAGCACGACAAAAAGTTGGGGCAGGTTATAGCTTTCATGGAGGGCTTACATTCCGACGTTGGTGGGCTACACCGCACTGTGCAGTCCTTGTCATCAACTGTGACAGCAGCCCTGCAACAGGCACATAGTCAGGGAGCGACTCCCAGCACTCGGTCCGGCCCCGTGTCACTGTGCACCTCTGACGACAGTGACAATGCCCAATGGACCCCAAAGTCCCGATACAGAACCCGCAGCACACAGGAGCAGCAGCAACCCAAGCGTACTAGGGCACAGACACCATCCCCACATAAGAGTAAGGCCACCCCAGAGCGCAGAGAGAAAAGCCCATCAGGCGACAGCAAGGGCCACAAAGCAAAGAAACAAGCATCAGGGTCACAGGCCTCACCTTCCTCCCCTGCCAAAGACTCCCCTGTCCCAAAGACGTCTCGCAGAGGCAAAAAGACAGTTTCCACACCCACTGAGAAGGTGTTGCCTGCAAACATTACACAGGATGAGGGCTCCATGGATAATCCATCCTTGACCTCCACTCCCATCCCAAGCCCTGTGAAGCCAGCACGGGAGGACACTGTAGGGGGCAAAGCTGGTGGACAGAGGGAGGCAGGGCGGCGGCAAACACCAGGCAAGCGCACAGCGGGTTCCAGCATGTCCCCAGAGGGGGGGTCACCATCCACACCAGAATCAGCTTTGGTGTTGGGGTCACCTGTTGTGTCTGCCCCAGTTCCCCTCAATCCCCTGACAGGGAAGCCTTTCAGGATCCCCAAGAAGTGGAGCGGCACCCCTCCACATTCTCCGGCAGACACTGTGTCTCACCAGGGCATGAGTCCACCTCCCCGGGCCACCACCCCACCTGGTCCAAGCAGCCCCCCAGCTTCCACATGCACAGTTGGCTCTTCCACAGTTGTTACTCCCACTGCCCAGGGTAGTCCACCAACAGACCCCAACACACAGTCAGCTCCAAGTCCGACAGACAGCCCCATCTGAGTGGTGGTCACCCTCACACACCTGTCTGTCCACAGGGGTGCGTGTGATGCCCATTGTCAGACCCATTACTCTGTTGCTGGGCATGGCATGGTAGAGTTGCATACATTCCCTGTGTAGCTTCTGATGTGACTACTCTGCACATTGTACTTGCCTTGTGTTTCACTGCTGTGTGCCCCCTGCCTGTGCAGCTTCTCATGGACTCACTCTGCACTTTGTCCTGCCCACTGGCCTTGTTGTTCACTGCTGTGTGCCCACTGCTTGTGCAGCTTCTCATGTACCTCACCTGCACTGTGTCCTGGCCACTGGCCTTGCTGTTCACTGCTGTGTGCCCCCTTGTCTGTGCAGCTTCTCATGGACTCACTCTGCACTTTGTCCTGCCCACTGGCCTTGTTGTTCACTGCTGTGTGCCCCCTGCTTGTGCAGCTTCTCATGTACCTCACCTGCACTGTGTCCTGGCCACTGGCCTTGTTGTTCACTGCTGTGTGCCCCCTGCCTGTGCAGGATCTCGTGGACTTAACCTGCACTGTGTCCTGGCCACTGGCCTTGCTGTTCACTGCTGTGTGCCCCCTGCCTGTGCAGGATCTCATGGACTTACCCTGCACTGTGTCCTGGCCACTGGCCTTGTTGTTCACTGCTGCTTGCCCCTTGCCTGTGCAGCTTCTCATGTACCTCACCTGCACTGTGTCCTGGCCACTGGCCTTGTTGTTCACTGCTGTTTGCCCCTTGCCTGTGCAGCTTCTCATGTACCTCACCTGCACTGTGTCCTGGCCACTGGCCTTGTTGTTCACTGCTGTTTGCCCCTTGCCTGTGCAGCTTCTCATGTACCTCACCTGCACTGTGTCCTGGCCACTGGCCTTGCTGTTCACTGCTGTTTGCCCCCTGCCTGTGCAGCTTCTCATGTACCTCACCTGCACTTTGGACTGGCCACTGGCCTTGCTGTTCACTACTGTTTGCCCCCTGCCTGTGCAGCTTCTCATGTACCTCACCTGCACTTTGGACTGGCCACTGGCCTTGCTGTTCACTGCTGTTTGCCCCCTGCCTGTGCAGCTTCTCATGTACCTCACCTGCACTTTAGACTGGCCACTGGCCTTGTTGTTCACTGCTGTGTGCCCCCTGCCTGTGCAGCTTCTCATGGACTCACTCTGCGCTTTGTCCTGGCCACTGGCCTTGTTGTTCACTGCTGTGTGCCCCCTGCCTGTGCAGGATCTCATGGACTTAATCTGCACTGTGTCCTGGCCACTGGCCTTGCTGTTCACTGCTGTGTGCCCCCTGCCTGTGCAGGATCTCATGGACTTAACCTGCACTGTGTCCTGGCCACTGGCCTTGTTGTTCACTGCTGTGTGCCCCCTGCCTGTGCAGGATCTCATGGACTTAACCTGCACTGTGTCCTGGCCACTGGCCTTGCTGTTCACTGCTGTTTGCCCCCTGCCTGTGCAGCTTCTCATGTACCTCACCTGCACTTTGGACTGGCCACTGGCCTTGCTGTTCACTGCTATTTGCCCCCTGCCTGTGCAGCTTCTCATGTAGCTCACCTGCACTTTGGACTGGCCAATGGCCTTGCTGTTCACTGCTGTTTGCCCCCTGCCTGTGCAGCTTCTCATGTACCTCACCTGCACTTTGGACTGGCCACTGGCCTTGCTGTTCACTGCTGTTTGCCCCCTGCCTGTGCAGCTTCTCATGTACCTCACCTGCACTTTGGACTGGCCACTGGCCTTGCTGTTCACTGCTGTTTGCCCCCTGCCTGTGCAGCTTCTCATGTACCTCACCTGCACTTTGGACTGGCCACTGGCCTTGCTGTTCACTGCTGTTTGCCCCCTGCCTGTGCAGCTTCTCATGTACCTCACCTGCACTTTGGACTGGCCACTGGCCTTGCTGTTCACTGCTGTTTGCCCCCTGCCTGTGCAGCTTCTCATGTAAATACTGTGCATATTGAAATGCCCACTGGCTTTGCTGTTGCCCAGATTTGTTGGCTCTATATGCAAATTGTGAATAAACACAGTTGGTCCTGCAGTGAGTTGTGTCAGTGTCCTTCCTGAATAAAGTTGTTTCTGTGTGTGCATGGTTAACTGTGTCACAGGCTCAGTATGCCACTTCGACATTGCCAATGGGTTGTGTCACATTTCATTTTTTTGCAGGGGTGGGAGGCACTTCATTTGTACCTGACTGTGATACTTATGGGTGCAGTGCAGGTGGTTGGCAATGAAGTCTTGTAGTCATCTTCCTTTGGCTCATGTTATCTATGGTGGACACATGTCAGGTTTGTGGGCAATGGCAGCACAGGGTGGGAGTTTGGGCACAGGCTTACAGGCAGGCAGGCCAGGGTCATGGGGTCTGTGTGAGCTTCCTTTCTGTGTGCCAATCAGTGTCGGTGTATGGACATCTTGTGGTGATGAGTTATCCAGGTCCCATGGCTTACTTCCAATGTGTGCACTTGGGTGGTGGAGAAGTGTGTGGTGTGAAGGGGGTGACTTTGTTGTGACTGTGGATGTGTGTGCACATGCATTGTCAACTACTGCAATGTGTGACCCTGGAGTGGTGTGCCTGTATGTGTACTTGTTTAGCCCTGTGGTTGTGTTTTGTGCACATGGCAGTATTGTGTGTTGCTGTTGTGGGAGGAGGTATGTGTGCCATATCCTACTTGTGCTTGGCTGTCATGTAGTGTGTCACTGGGCCCTGTGTGTTGTGCAGCAGACGTTGTCTTGTCCAGTATTTGGATGCCTATGTGTGGCTGGTCAGTGTTTGTGTTCAGGGCCTTCCTTACATCCCTGTGCCTATACATGGGTGTCCTTGCTGTCTCCAGGAGTTGTGGCATTGGGGTGACCGTGGTTTGTGTTGACTGACTGTGTCAGCCATGTGTGCTGTGATGGGCTGTGTGTGTTCTCTCATGTGTCTTGTCTTGCATGTGCATCACACATGCTTGATGGTTTAGTCACTGCCCTTCCATTTGTGGGCACCTCACTTTGGCTTTCCTATATGTTGTCCTCCATTACTGCTGGCATGTGGTGTGTGTATGTAGCTGTGACTCTGGGTGGTGTGTGTGTGTGACTTGTCAGGTGGTGTGTGAAGTGAAGTGTTTGGTCCTCATCTGTGTGTGTGTACATTTTGTGCCTGGCCTCAGTGTTCTTGGCTTGTGTGTGATGTTGTTGTGGTGTGTGTGTTGGCTCGGGCCTGGCCTTCTGTGTTATGTGTTCCTTTGCATAGGGTCCTGCTGTGGCTGTATATGCAGTTGTTGGGACGTGGGGCATGGTGTGGCTGTAGTTGTGTTGTTGTTGTGCAGGAGTGGCACTTGTGAGACACATGTTGTGTCCCTTCAGGGCGGTTGCTGGTGTGTTGTGGATGTAGTTGTGGCTCTGTGCTATTTGTACGTTGCCCTTGGTATGCGCTGGCCCTGTGCTCTGCCTTGTGTGCATGTTTTCATGCACACTGACCGCGGCGGTGACGTGACCGGGACATTTGTACATGAATGCGGTACATGGGTGGGCAGTTTGTGGCGCGACATTTTTGTGACAGGTGGGACATGTGTGTGTGCAGTGCTGGCTGTGTGCCTGTCCCCACAGCGGTGTGTGGTGTTCCCATGCAATGTTTTTCCCCCCTGGAGCTGTGTATTGTGTTACTTGCACTGTTGTGTCTGTACGTACCTGCGGAGGCGTCCGTGGCGGTGGATGACTTGCAGGTAGTGGATCATGTACAGCACCGGGAGTGCGTGTAGGGCCGGATCCATTGCGGTGTGTCCCGGGTGTTATTTTTTCTGTCTCCGCTGTGATGTCTCCGCCGTCTTTCGCTGTGCGGTTTCTCCGTCGCGGTGCGCTGCCCTGTTTCCGGCATCGTGATATCCACGGCGTACGGGACGTCATTCCGCACGGCGGTGTGTGGTGATTGGCTCACTCCGCCGCGGTGGCGGGCACTGTTCAATTGCGGTCGGCGTCACTCCGCGGCGGACGGTGAATGCCTATGTTTTCCCATCCTAATATGGCGGGCGTGAAGACCGCGGCTGGCGTGCGGTAAAAGGCATTTTACCGCACCGCCGCCAACGCGGTCGTGGTTCCGCCCGACATCATAATGGGCCCCTATGTTTGTATTTGTTGTCGACGCACTCACTATAGAAGTCAAACTAAGAATGTTGATTTATATTTAAAAACTGAAAAAGAAAACAATGATAAGAGGCAGCAATTTTGCATTTATTTGTGTGTAGAAAGTCAGTTTGACTTGCCTAGTGATCAAGTTATTTGTAAGTACTGTTACAACAAGTTAGAAGAAAACAAAATGCCAGCTAGAGCAGTACATAACAACTTAGAGTTGGCACCTATTCCTCAGGAACTGGCAGGTTTATATGTATCTGAGTCTATTCTTATTCAATTTGTACACGCATTTCAGGCCATAGTTCGTATGGAGCCTTAAACAGTTAAGCTGCCACCAATAGATTTACAAAAAGGTCTCAAAGGAAGACTTGTGTACTTATCTTTAGATTTTAAGAAAAATATTGAAACTGTTGGTGTAGAGAGAGAGGAAAACGAGCCAGTAGTTATTCTAGTAAATGGTGTGCCAACAATGAGTAAAAAAATCTGGCAAGAGTATGTAGATGTTAATAAACTTCAAAAGGCTACATTATACCTGGTACACAATAATATTTATTATAATAATGTAAATGTTGATGAAGAAGTAATACGCTTAGAAGATTAAACAGTAATTTCAAGTGGCCAAATAAAAAAAGACAAGTCCAGGAGTGAAGAGATTTATGAACATTATACAATACATCCTCTGCATTTGAAAGAAATCATAGGAAATAGTATTGAATTATTTCAAATGAAAGAAGCAAAGGGAACTCCCATGAGTGCATGGGAAAAAAGTTTAGAAGCTCGTTGTTTTCCACAGCTATTCCCCACTGGAGAAGGTGGATGATTTGATGAACAAGCTATACGGATTCCAGCTTCGGAATACCGATCAACAACAATGTATTGTGAAGATCCAAGATTTCAGAAGTGCATTCCATATATATTTAATCTTCTGTTTGAAAGCGATTTGTCTGCACTTTCATATGCAGTGCTCCATATATTAAAAATAGGAGTTCGTCTTCAACATGTTTCTGCAAAAGAGTTCATGGACAAAGTTCAACAAAGAGATGAAAATTTAGAATCTCAGTTAATTAATTTGATGGCGTGCCAACATGGTACCAATGAATATTAATATCATCATCATGGTGAACTTAAATGCATGTTAAGAAACTTAGGTACACCTACATGGTTTGTAACACTTAGCTGTGCTAAATATGCGTGGGGTGATTTACTTGAATTCCTTTGAGAAGTAAATTCAAATGTGAAAAACATTGAACTGAAGACAGCTGGAGAACTCTGTTGTTTGGATCCTGTAAATGTCTGCAGATATTTTAACCATAGGTTTCAAGCCATGATGTCATTTATCTGCAATACAAGTGTTCCACCTCTTGGAGAGGTAACTGATTTCTTTTGGCAAAAAGAGTACCAAGCCAGAGGTGCTCTTCATATACACATGCTATTATGGATGAAGAATGCACCGAAATCTGGAACAGATAGTGATGAAACTGTTTTGTCTTTCATAGAACAGTATATTACATGTGCCATCCCAAGAGAAGGAGGAGAAAACAGCTTGAGACAACAAGTTTTGCTCTTTCAAAGTCATCGATGTGGGAAATACTGCAGACGGAAATATAATGTAAAGAACATTTTTATACAATATGTCGTTTTGGATACCCACGTCCTATAAAGGAAGAGTAAATAGTTTTTCAAACCAGTAAGACATACAATAACTCGAAAATCTCCCAAGAATACATACAACTTAAGAAGAACAGAAGCTTCAAAGTACATTCATGACTACAATGCAATTATTTTGAAAATGTGGAATGCAAACATGGATATTCAGGGCCTTATTTATGAGAAGTGATGCATCGCTGACTGAAAACAGTGATGCGTCACTTCTCAGTGCGCCCTCCTTGCGACATGATGAATGCGTCATATTTACTGTATGAAGCATCATGTCGCAAGGAATGACAGATATGTCAGTATTACTGATGTATCTGTCAGCGCAAAACTGACGCATTGCTGGAGTTGTGTTGGAAGCTTGACCCAACTCCAGCAATTCAGGGCGGAGGGCTATGAATGTAGCACTGCATCACCCTTACACCTGCTATGAGGCAGGCGTAAGGATTTCACGCAATGGCGTCCTAGAAGTGGCGCACTGAAATCTTATAGATTTCAAAACGCCACTTCTACGAGGCATGGATGCGGGGGAACGCCCACCCTGCATACATATGCAGGTATAATGTAGAGCAGGGGTCTACAAAGTGACGCATCTGCCTAGATGCATCACTTTGTAAATAGGGCACACCATTGGCGCATTTTGTACGCTGCCGGTGCGTCACAAAAAGTGATGCATAAGCAGCGCAAAAGTGTCGCAAGGGCTCATAAATGAGCCCCTCAGTATGTTGCAGATAATTCAATTACTGTTGCTCGTTATGTTACGTCATATATTACAAAACGTGAAAAGTCTGAGATGAAAGAAATGTGGGAAGAAGTTTCGGCAGAAAAGACTCTTAGCAAGAAATTGTTCTGTTTCAGCTTGAACATGCTTTACCATAGAGAGATTGGATCCTATGAATGTTCAGATCACTTGAGCTCAGCCAGTTTATATTCAAAGTCAAGAGGAATCATTTGGATAAGTCTAGGTCTTGCCTCCACATGAGATAGAGTATAGAAATCTTTACAAGAAATTGAATACTTAGCACAGTATGAGCCAGAAAGTACTGATGTTGTCAAAACTAATAAATTGGATACATACTATCCCAAAAGGAGTCCACATCTTAAAAACCTATGTATTTATGAAATACTTCAAAATTATAGGTTTAAAAAGAATGTTAGAGAAAATCTAAAAGAAGAAAAATAGGCAGTAATTGGATGTGATGGATGTTTAGTGAAACATTTCAATTAACCACAGAAAACTGAGTTGTGAGACTGCAAATAAGAGAATTTTTCTATTTAGCACTTCTGCAACTGTTCAAGCCTTGGCGTAGAGAAACAGAATTACTTGGAGATTTTGACTGCTTTGAAGATTCTTTTAATGCAACTAAAGACAGCATTCAGTGCACAATTTTTCCAACTTACTTACAAATGTTAAATGATGAGATTGAACAAGAAGGTACTATTGCAGCTGAAATAGCTAGAGAAAGTTCACAAAGCCGTCAAAGTTATGGTCCACTGACTCAAGATCCACTGGGACAACCAATTATTGAAAATGAAGCAGCAATAGCCATGAATGAGGCAGAATCTGCAATGCAGCAAGCACAGCAGGATATTATTCAGTTTGAAAAGTTAGAGGAACAACTAAATATTGAACAAAAAGAAATACAAGTCAAACAACAGGTACAACATGGTTTGCTCCATTAAACAAAGGAATGCCAATGTTCATCATTTAAACCTATTCTATTGTACATTAGTGGTCAAGATGGTGCAGGAAAAGGTTTCTTAATTAAAGTTTTGACCAGTTATCTACACAGGTCTACAGAAACACATTTATCTTGTGTCATAACAGCTCCAACTGGATTAGCAGCACACAACATTAAAGGTATCACTTTACATCGATTACCTATGCTTCCTTTTGAACATGATAATAAATTGGAATATCAAAAGCTATTGGGAGAAGCTTGTTATGAAGTCTCAAGGGTACTGAAGAAACTAAGGGGCATATTAACAAGGCGGCGATAAACAATTATCGCCGCTTTTGCGGCCGTTTTCGGCCGAAAAGCGGCGATAATTATATCGCCTTATCAGCAAAGACACGCTATCGCGTGTTTTGCTGATTTTGCTCCCGTTTCCAGCACGCCTGACTTCGCATCGATAATGAGATGCAAAGTAGGCGTGTCTGTGGAAACAACATGGGTAAATATCGCGAAGGCAGCTTCGCGATATTTACAATGCGGGAAGCGATTATTTTAATCGCGTTAAGTATGCTTTAACGCAGGAATTTAACGTCTGTTAAATTCCTGACTAAGGCATACTTAACATGGGGGGTGGATTCTGTGGCTAAGACCACAGGCCCTATCATCTAGGATATCGCCGTTTTCCATGCAAAAACGGCGATATCCACGCTATCTCTGACATTTTTATCGCCTCGGCGATGCGCGTTATTAATAACGCGCTAACCGTGCGATAAATTCCAGAGATAGCCGGCGATAAATATGCAAGCGCTAAGCGCGCTTTGCGATATTTATCGCTGGCCCTTGATAATATGCCCCTAAAACTTTTAATCATTGATGAGGTGAGCATGGTGTCAAACTTAATGCTTGCGTTTGTACACTTGCAAATGCAACAGACTTTAAAAACAGATTACAATGTTCTGTTTGGAGAAAAACTTTTAATTCTATTTGGAGACCTACTACAACTTACTCCCATTAAAGGACAACATGTTTTTAAAACTCTTCTAAAGAAAAAAAGTGGAAACTGATAAAGAGATTTTAGAATACCAGCTAGAAAAACAGTTCAGGTATCAACTGTTATACTAATGTGATTCTGAATGTTGTGTTTCATTTACCACACCTTTATCATGAAATCATGGAAAATCGTGAAATAAGATTCTGTCCTGCACTACATCATTTATTTCAACAGTTGGTTAGTGACAGAAGTAAAATTCATACTGCTTCTGGCATTCAACATCTTTGAGATATATATACTGGTTCATTGACATTTACTCTAAACATACAACAAGATGCACAAGAATTTCTAATGTTCATGCTTGGAGTATTAGAACACGAAGAAATACACATTCATAACTTATTTGGACTAAGTTACAAATAGGACCATAACTGTGAAGAGTGTTCATTTTGTGCTACCACTGAAATACAATCAGAGCGATTCCTATACTTAACAATACCAGACTGCAATCAGGTCCTTTTAACAAATTGATTAAAACAGCAAATCAGGATATGACATGTTCACATTGTAGATTTGATATGTTGTTTACATTACATATAGAAAGATTTGGAAAATATGTCATTTTAATGTTACACCATTGCAGAGCAAATGGAAGAAAATTGGGGAAAAAAATAACAGATTTTAAAGGAAGTCAAATATCTTTATCAGGAAGAACTTATTTAACAGTGACTAATATTTTCCATGATGGACCTACTACAACATCTGGGCATTATACTGTTTATTTAAAGTGTAACAAAGGATGGACACATTGCAATGATGCCCACCTGGAATTCAAAGCTAGATTACCTTTTCAATTAGCAAATTCTTATATGTTATTTCTCCAGCCAAAGTTTTGAGTACATCATTCGGCCTATTGGGAAGATGTCAACAGAAATTAGAAAGCGCTGCAATCTATTAGTGTTTTGATCATTATTTTGCCTAATTGATATTACATTTTGCAAAATGTGTTTACAATTAAATACTTTATATATTTGTTATCAGTATTGTATCAGAAGTAAATCACATTGTAATTTTTTTAATGTATTTGTAATAAATAATTGAGTTAATGTAGCTGAAAGAAGTGTTTAACAAAGTGTAGATAGGAAAAACGCATAGTTACACATATTGATAACGATGTACTATGCTGATTTGGGGTTTTTTGTACAATCAAATCATTTTTTCCCCCGAGGTTCAATTCAATGATGATGCTACATTCGAATCACTATGTATGGTGATGCTATGTACAATCTGAGAACAGCAAAAAAGGGAAACTGAGAATGTTATGTAATTGTAAATTAATGCTGTGTTCTCAAAAATATAATATTATAATTTCTGTAAAATATTATCATTAAATACCAGTTTTTCTTTTTCTTCTTTATAGTAGGTACTGTTCAAGATTTAAAACAATTTGAATGCTGTTTAAGTTAATATACTCAAAAATAGGTTTATTGAATGATGTATCTAAATTACTTGAAAGGTAAGAGTACATAATACAATATTCATGATAAACTAGAGAAATATTTTAAATGTATTTATATGTTTCTAACATAAATAATCTACCAGTTTTAGACTATTTGAAAAGTATCATCTTATTCCTGAGGAGCTGTATCACACTTACTTTCTGAAAAAGTGCATACACCAAAAAAAGTGCTATAAATATTGTTGGCCTTTTATTTTGAGTTACTTTCACCTCATTATACAGGGCAGGTGGGTATTGAACTCTCTATTTGAGGACTTCTGTGATGTATACATGGGTAACAGATGTCTGCTTCTGCGACTGAATGCTCTAGTAGAACTGATAAGATTTGTGTACCTGTATGATAAGCTACATAGTTTTTAAGTTAGAGTCATCAGATGCATAACACGTGTCACAATACATGTAGAAGTAGACACATACCCCAGTCACGATAGCACGCAGATATTCAAACTTAACAGAGTTCACTTTCCATTTAAAGCAGACACCTAAATTAATGCGGCCTACTTTAAGTGTACCTTTCCAGACACCCATATGAACTAGCATAAACACAAATCCATCTGCCATCATGTTTCAAACTTCACTTTTCTCTTGCAGCTTCATTAATCACTGTCAGCTCACAAACGTAGGCCTATGCAAATATGAAAGGCCAATTCTTCTCATGTCACTGTTGTAAGTCTTACCATGTTTCTCAAGCCATCAATGTGTGTATCTGTGCCTCTTTGTGGTGACATGATATATCACAAGTAGCCTACACATAACAGAATACCTCTGTCTCACACCACATGCTCTCTAAATTTGTGTTCAAGTGTATGTATTACTTTCTCTTCCTTATACAGGACAGGTGAGTATTGAAAGTGCTTTTTATTACTTTGACAGTTTTGAAGTTTGATGTATCTTCTCATTTGAACAAGTATTTTAAGATATATCATACAGCTAATAGGCCTAAGTTTTAAACAATAGAATCTACTGTATGTGGCACAGCACATGCACTCATACATTCATCCACACACCACCTGTACACTTATGAATCACATAGGGACTGGCTTTACACTCATCCCTTTACTCAGGCAGTACCTATGCACTCATTCATTGACTGAGCACTATCCATGCACTCACACATTTACTGAAGGAGTACCTTTGCACTCATCTCAACAATCATACACTAATCATTGCATTTATCAATTTTTTCATGCACTATGCATGCACTCATCTATTCACTCTGCCACTACTCATGCACTCATCCAATCACCCAGACACTACTCATGCACTCATCCAATCACCCAGGGACTACCCATTCACTCATTCAATCACTCAGGCACTATCCTTGCACTCAACTATTCACTCACGCACTTCCCATGCACTCATCCAATCACTCAGGCACTATCCTTACACTCAACTATTCACTCAGGCAGTACCCATGCACTCATCCAGTCACTCAGGCACTACTCATGCACTCATCCAATCACCCAGGCACTACCCATGCACTCATCCAATCACCCAGACACTATCTTTCTACTCATGCATTCACTGAGGCACAACCCAAGCACTCATCCAATTATTCAAACACTCATCCAATCACCCAGGCACTACCCATACACTCATGCAATCACTCAGACACTACTCATGCAATCACCCAGAAATGACCCATGCACTCTTCCAATCACCCAGGCAGTACCCATGCACTCATCCAATCACCCAGGCACTACCCATGCACTCCTCTATTCACCCAGTCACTACCTATCCACTCATGGAATCACCCAGGGACTACCCATGCACTTATGCAACCAACCAGGCACTATGCATGTACTCATCCAATCACCCAGACACTACCCATACACTAAACCATTTACCCAGCCACTATCCATGCACTCATGGAATCACCCCGGCACTGCTCTTGCACTTACCCATTCATCCAGGCAGTACCCATTCACTCATCCATTCACTCAGGTACTGCCCATGCAGTCATGCAATCATCCAGGCACTACTGATGCATTCATCCAGTCACCCAGAAACTACCCATGCACTCCTCCAATGAGCCAGGCACTACCCTAGCACTCATCCAATCACCCGGGCATTACTCATGCACTCATCCAATCACTCAGTCAGTATCCTTGCACTCATGCATTCATTCAGGTACTACCCATGCACTCATCCAGTCACTCACACACTACTCTTGCACTCATTCATTCACTTAGGTACTACCCATGCACTCATCCAATCACTTACACACTATCCTTGCACTTAACCATTCACTCAGGCACTATGCATGCACTCCTGCATTCTCACAGGTACTACCCATGCACTTATCCACTCACCCGGGCACTTCCCATACACTCATCCAATCACTCAGGCACTACCCATGCACTCATCCAATCATTCAGGCACTACCCATGCACTCATCCAATCACTAAACCACTACCCATGCACTCATCTAATTACTCTAGCACTTCTCATGAACTCATGCATTCTCCCACACACTACATATGTACTCATCCAATCAGCCAAGCAGTATGCATGCATTCATCCAATCACCCAGACAGCGCCCTTGCACTCATCCAATCACTGAAGCACTACTCTTCAACTCAAGCATTCACTCAGGCACTAACCATAAACCTTTGCATTCTATCACGCAGTATGACACTCATCCAATCACCCAGGCACTACCCATGAAGTCTTCCAATCACTCAGACACTGCCCTAACACTCAACCATTCACTCAGGCACTATGCATACAGTTATCCATACTCTCAGCTACTAGCCATGTACTCATCCAGTCATCCAGGCACTACCCTTGCACTGATCCATTAATTCAATCACTACCCATTAACTCATCCAATCACTCAGACACTACGTATGCACTCATCCAATCACACAGAAACTACCCATTGGCTCATCTATTCACACAAAATATACTTTTTCTTTTTTAAACCAGAATAGGTGGTTCTGTAAGAACAGTTTTTTTCTTTTTTTAAAACTACTTTATATATTTTTTGTTTTTTTCTAACTATTTTGTGTTTTTTTTAGATTTTAAAAATGAAAATTTAAACAGAAAACAAGCACATAACAGCTTGCCTAAATAGGGCAAAAATAAAAATTAACAACGATGGTTGTGAATGGTGTTCAACATGGTTTGGACAGCCTGTTCCCCCACACTCAAAACAGTAATACATTTTGGACAGAAAAGTCCAGCTTTCGCAAAATCAGGCAGAGTTGGTGGAATGGTCTGCAGTCTGTCACCAGCTCTTGATGTAGAAGGCTGTGCATCTTGATCACCTTCACTTGCATTAAGTCTTGCAAGTTCTGCTCTTGCAAGACGGTTTTGATGCATCTTCTTCAGGTGCTGGTACTTAGAAGACGTCCCGCAAGAATATTTTTTCTCGGATCCCCGAGACAGCACCTTTTTGCATATGTTGCAGATCACCTTCTGTGCGTTTGCCTTCTTCTGGCCCTCCGGAATGGTAAAAAATTGCCATCCCACACTCTCCTTCTTCTTTTGCGGTGGCTCCTCTTTGTCCTCTAAAGGGTCCGCTCCTCTTCCTCATGCAAGTCTTGTGGTGTTGCCATTTTAAATTTTCAAAATCGCAATCCAAAAAACACCTGCAAAATAGGTTCTTCTGGATTGAGTTTGACTGTTGCCAACCATACCCAAAATTAGAAGAAAGAGGGTGGGATCTAGCAAACTTAAGGATGACAGGATGTTTAACCAATGAAATCTCTTTTTTTTGTGTCACATGGGGTGCGCGACGCCTACGCGATTTCGCAACTTCTTTTAAATTTATATTTCAACAATATTTGGTTGTATCTTATAATATTTTATTTACAAAATAACTGTACCTCTTTATTTAAACTAAAGTAAATGAATCTATATTGATATATAATATTGTTTAAAAAAACGTTAGAGTCGCGTCCCGTATGCAAATCCGGAAGTTGCGATCTATGCGGGCGTGCCACGATTCCTGAAATTATTATTAAAAAAACATTTTAATAACTTTCTCTTATTAATATACAAGTTTATTTACTATCTTAGCAAAACTGTAACCTTGAACTTTAGATTATTATTGTCTATATATATATGTATTAATATTACAAATAAAAAAGAAAGAGACGCGTCCATGTCACAATTCTGCATTTACATTTTCGAAAGAAACAAGGAGATTTAATATAATTTAAACCAAAATATTAAAGTAATAATGAATTGTAACTTATGCATTATGAGAAATATAACTGCTAAAAATCACGCTGGAGCCGCGATTCATAGGCGGATCCGGAAGTAAGGCCCGGTAGTGTGCGCGATGGTATCGCGAACCCGTGAAATACATAAATGTAATGTTTAATTACTGTTTAGCATAACTACATATTTGTTATATTACTCTACAACTAAACTATTACCCCTAAGATATACATTGAGGGGCAGATGTACAACTGTTTTTGCGGTCGCAAATGGGAATTCGGCCCGTTTGCGACCACAAAATTGGTCTGCCCCATGCACAAACCATATTTTGCGAGTCGCTAACCTATTAGCGACTCGCAAAATATGGTTTGCGACTCTGTATTAAGAAGGGGCATGCTAAGGGCGTCCCTTCCTAATAGCGAGTCTAACACCAATGTATGATTGTTTTGCGACTGCATTATTGAAAAAGCAGTCACAGACATGGTGGTCTGCTGACCCCTGCAGGCCACCATCCCTGTGAGTGCTAGCCATTCCCAATGGGGTTGCAAATTGCGCTTGCCTCATGAATATTGATGAGGCATGCAATTTGCGACCCCATAGGGAATCGTAAACAGTGTCTGAGACACTGTTGTACATTCAGTTTAGCGAGTCGCAAATTGCGAGCCGCAATTCTGCGCAATTTGTGACTCGCTAAACTGAATGGTCGTACATCTGGCCCAAAGTATTAATTTCACTTTTTTTTACACTGTTAAATTTATAAATGGGTTCACGGACAAAACATGAAGAACCGCGTCCGTTACGCTACTCCATTTTTATATAAAAAAAAAAGGGTTTGAAACATATATATATATGTATATATAAATATATATATATATATATATAAATATAAAAAAATATAACAAATATATTTAATATATATAGCTTATATATGTATATCTATAAATATATATATTTACTGAAAAAAAGGTTTCAGTGAATGTTCTAGTTAGAAATTAGCATTTGTGATGTCATCAGTGATGTCACTGGCCATGTCATGAGTGATATAATATTTGATGTCATCAGCAGTGCATTACGGGGGCGCGAGTTATAGTTAGCTCAGCTAACTATAATGGCTGAATTTCACAGGTTTTGTACAAGTGAAATGTCAGTCTAACTATAACGTTCCTGTAACCTGTGTTTTTTTCTGAGAATATCTAAGGTTTTTTAAATGCTAATTCCTAACTATACCATCCCTGAAACCTGTGGTTTTTTCAGTGAATATATATATATATATATATAAATAAATAAACAGCCCCAAGTGCATTTGTTCCATCACAAAAGGCACGGACTCCTGAGTTCTGTGCTGCATAGAAATGTATTTACGCAGGCATGTCATTATATATATATATTTATATATATATATAATATATATAAAAAATCACGCACACGCTCCGGTAAGAAATCACCATGTGTCAGCATGAAAACAAGAATTGTTTTGGGTTTTCAGCCTTGATCACTTGGGGGTCATGGTCACTTTCTAGGTGCTCCTCGAACCCCATATTAACGTCAATGTCAATGATGAGATTCCAGCGCGCTCATATGCCGCTCATAATGGAAGACATATCTCTTGTCATGGTCCGAGGCTGTTCTGCCATTACACACGCACAGACAGGCAAAATAATTATCATAGCAAGCTGGTGACCAGCTCTTGAACAAGAGGGTATATACCTCCCTGCAGGTTGGGTAATACCTCAAAGCTGGTCTTTGTTATCAGAGATGGCTATATAATCACTGCAAGGTTCGAGTCTTGCTCTGCAAAGTCTCTGGAAAAGAATGAAAGCCATTTTTGAGATAATATACTACTGGACAATGAATTTGGCAGCTGACTGGTATTTTTTTAGTGCAGAATAATGTACCCTCCAACTGTGCATTAGAAATATTTTGTGAGTCACAAAGGGATTATGTGCCATATATCGTACGAGGAGTCAATTTCTAAGGGCTACATACTCTAAGCTGACTTTTAGTATCCTTTAACATGGTTGCTATGTTTTTATTCTATTTATGAATACTATTGAAATTCTCATCTTGGGTATTCATATTCAAATGTTTTAGGGTGGAAGGTGGTATAGAAGCAACTTGATCATGCTATGGTGTGGAATGTTGTATAGGACTGAAGGATTAGCCATATTGAAGATGGCAAGATGACAGATGAGTACAGAAAGCTTGCCCTTTTGAAAAGTTGCAGAGGCCCAAGTTGAGTACAAAGATCAAAGCATACACAGACTCTTTGGGCAACTGAGATAATAGACTAATGTACTCACTTTGTTGTCCGCCAGGTGCTATTCAGTGGATGCACTTCATATGGCAGGTTTGTGGAACAAATACACCACTGCTATCATGGGGCCTCGGTGCCATCAACCAAGGATGTACTTAGACACAGTAAGGTATATCCTGTCTTTGATGCTGCTCTTGGTTTTTTTTACCTTGAGGAGCATGAGAGCTTGTCCTCCACCTCACTGTTTGTTAAGGTGTTACGTCTGCTCCGTGGGCAAAGATGTCTTATTGAGGTACCTTTCTGTGCCCTATATATTTTAATTTGTTCATTCATTCAGGTCCACTGTTTCTCAGTCTGGGATGTAGATGATGATATTACATTTGGGTAATTGCATTACAAACACTAATTTATAATATAAGTAGTTTAGGATAATAAATCTAGTAAATTGTATTTATTGTAGCAATATTATTGCGTAGGGAGTAACTCACATGATTCCAAGTAGCGTTATCATGCTACACAACCCCAGACTTCCAAGAGATTATGCAGAATTATGCAAGAAGAGTAAATTCTGCATTTAGCAATATTTTCTAAAATGGACGGGAGAATGCATTATGGCATTTAGAAAAAGTGTTAAATTCAAAGAAATATAAACAGCAGCATGAGCAGCCACTCACACTTGAAAAATGTGCTTTAGCAGTAGTATTCTTCCCCCAAATTACTCTTAATTATGAAAGTGGGCAGAATCTCGTTATTATCGGTAATTCTGTGTCAAAGAGTAACGGAATTACCACAATGAATCTGATTTCTCTAGAGTATTTAAAATTACTCCCAGGCCTAAATATAGTATTACAAATAATTTTCCTTGGTTGCCAGCTTATTGCTGATGGTGCATTGAGTGTGGTTACTTCTATATTCTAAAGCAACTGTCTAGTAACCCAGTTCGATTCTTTCGTAATTTCCTGTTATCTGTAAACGTCTCATGATATCTTTTTGCCTTCTACCTTTCCGATGATTCCCAGATAATTTTTCCAATGTGTCTCAATTTACACGAATCAATGACAGTGACATTTACAGATTTACTACAATAAATGTGATTTTCTGATGTTAAAATATTATTCACCAACATTATGTAGTTAAGCCTTTGATCCTTTGTGTTTTTATCCCAAAATATTCTGTTGTCATTGGGTTATTCACTTTCCAGGAGTCTTCAATACCATAGTCTTAATGTGACTTTTCTCAGGAATATTTATTTCCAGTTTCACTCTAAGGTGTTTGGGGCAGTCATTAGATTGATTGTCTTTAGATAATAGCAAGCAGGAAAAATGACAGTCTGCCCACTGTACTATCTGCACCTCTCTGCAGTTTTTGAATGGTGTCCAAAGTGGCACAGTATACTGCTTGGATACAACCAGCTCATATGGTTACCTCTGCATGGTGGATTGCCAAATATAAATGCTGCTCACATGCTTACACAGCCAAATGGTGAGAACTAGCATGGTGAAGCTTGCAGGGAAGGGGGAAACTTTTCAGAATAAGACCAACTTGTTGTATGAATGTTCCTGGGCGTTTTTCAACAGGAATCAACAGGTTTCCATAAATGTTAACGGGGAATGCAGGTGGTTTCTGGGTACCCCCTCCAAGCACAGAAAACCAAACAGACTGATCCCAGTCACACAATGCTACTCATGTCCACTTTAAACTAGAGTGCAGTTTGAAATCACCAGTGTTGGCCATCTTACAGTTCATCCTGGAGGGGAGAGATGAGTGTGTTTAATTTCTTTCTACTCAGCAACTTCGCACACCAACCCCAGAGAACTCATTGCAAACCTACCCACCACCAACCAAGAGGGCCACCTGATCGAATGGACAACCTTCACCAGAAACAGCACAGCAACAAACATACAGACCGTCTACTCGGGGCCCCCAACAAACCCATGCCCCTAACACATCTAAAACCTGGGAACATCACCAGTCAGCACCACCCTGAACTACATCATCAGCACCTCCATCATGTCCGACCAGTAGCAGCTAGCATGTCCTGAGAGTGGTTGGGTGTTTGGGGAAAACAAAAATAACACATTAAATAAAATAAAACACTTACCTTCCTGCAACAAGGCGAAGTCCTCCATCGTCTTCTCTCTTCGAGGCAGGCTTCAAAGCCAATCCTGGTGCTTCTCTCAGGCTGAAGAGAACAGCACCTGAGTGGAGGGAGCAGCCTCTGTCAGTGTTCCCGAGGGCACTGGTTGCCTGTACTTACTCTCAACCCAGCTCTCTTAAGACAGCTGAGTTGAAAGGTTTAAAGTGCGCATTTGTGGCTGGCCATTGCAAGATGGTCGGCCAAAGAGACATGCACACTTTAAACAAGTTCACAAACAGCCCGCCCTCCTCCATGCTGCTCCTGTTGCCATTCAACAGCGGTCTCACCCCCATCCTAACACTTCATTTGGGACGGGGTGATGAAAAATAAAATGGTAATTAATTTGTTTCTTTACCATTTTATTTTTCATCTCTGGGGAATTTCAGTGGGGTGACGCTCCTCTGCTATAACAGAGAAGCCGCCCATGTGCCCGACAGTTTCCCGGATGAATGCAAACTTGCAAAAATCAATGCCCTTCTCAAGAAGCCCACAGCCGACTCAAATCAACTGAGCCCTGCTTCCCTATCCAGCCAAAGCAATTGAAAAGGCCAATAATAAGCAACTCACAACCCACATTACACTTCACAATCTTTTAGACATCACTCAATCAGGATTAAGCACCAAAGCAGCACTCATTGCTGCCACCGATGACATTCAAAACATCCTTGATATAGGAGAAACTGCAGCCCTCATCCTGCTTTACCTCTCTGTGACCTGAGACAATGTCTCCCATAACTCCCTCATCAGAAGGCTTCACGAGATTGGCATACAAGGATCCGTTCTCAAATGGATCTGTTCCTTCCTCAAGGGATGAACCAAAGGATCAGGCTGCCACCCTTCACATCTGAGACCAAGAAATTGATATGCAGAGGTATACAGGGATCGTTTCTCAGCCCCACCCTTTTCAACATATAGATGACACCACTCGCCAACATCATCCGAACAAAAAAACCACCGCTAGAACTAATTTCACCAACTGCATGACCATGGTAGCAGGCGGGATGCAAACCTACTGGCCACACCTCAAATCTGGCAAGACAGAAGTACTGGTCTTCGGCAACTAGACAGGACGGGACTCCAACTGGTGGCTGTCGGAGCTAGGACCAACACCTGCACCACACAGATCCCCCAAGAAATCCACAGATCATCCTAGATGACAAGCTCAAGATGATGGCTCAAGTGACCCCAGTGTGCACCTCCTGCTTCTACATCCTATGCATGCTGCAAAAAATCTTCGAGTGGTTGCCTCAGAACACCAGACAGACTGTCATACAAGCACTCATCACCATCAGGATGGACTGCAACAACACTTTCTCTGCCAGAATCTCCAAACAACTCCTATACAGACTCCAGACTATCCAGAACACTGTTGCAAGAATCATATTCATTATTAATAACACAGAAGGTCCCTGTGAGGGAAGTGTAGCCCTTGACTTCCACTACAACAGTTTCTTAAGGAACCCTTGTTACAAGTAAGGTTTGTACATTTAATGTATTTATTTATCGTTCAAACAAATCATTATTTCAAAGACTAGGTAATATCTACTGCAAAAACAACGTGCTCCTATATGGTGTTGGCGCAGTGAAAAATGATGCAGTGAATCAATAGTGCACTGTTACTATATACAATATCATATACATGTGCCTGATAGAGATACTACGATGTATTTTACAACAATTGTGTTACAAGTGTGGCTATCCACAATCAAATTAAAAACATTTCATATTTGTAAAATGGTGACGTTTCGACCCACACAGCCAAATGAATCAGAAAAGGGTCATTATCAGGACAGAGGATAGAAGGAGACACCATGTGGATTGTGGCAATAGTCCTACAATCTTCAGGGGTTAACTACAGCAATGCATACATCATCTGGCTTAGTTTAACACATGACAAGCTACAGGGCTGGGAGTCTGGCTAAGCTAAGTCTATGCTATAAGTGAATTGATCTCCCAACCATGTTGTGATAATGAAGCATTGCAGTGTACTTGAGCTGCTAGTGCAATATCACATCCCTTAAATGGAACCAGAACATGTCAAAATACCATCGGAGTTGTGGGTCCATAAAAAGCCCTAAAAAAACAAGTGACTACACGGTTGCGCAATCCAATAACATGCTTAGGCCATCCAACGGATCGTTGTGTTGTCCAAAGAGCGCCCCATGCCAGAATGAATCTAAAGCTTGGGAGTTTGAAAACGTTGAAAACCTTCCTCCAGAGCACCAGCGACACCTTTGGGAAAAAGTATTCAAAAAGCAGCTCCACAGCATCAGACTGAATTTCACCTTCGTCCGACTATACGTTCCCAGCACCTCCAGAAAACAAACATTAAGTCCCATTCTGAATTGGGACTTGAAAAATTCTCCTCGAGAATTCTCAAAGGTGCCAGGGCACCAACAGGACCGGCTTGCTTCTAATATTTGGCATTCAGAAACATAGCTGCAATTTCAGTGGCAGCCCACTGAGGGTGGATTTTTCCTCTAAAAAAGTGACAAAGTTCTTTTCTGCTTTGGACTTAGAAGAAATTTTAACACTTTACTTCAAAAAAGTGACTCTACACTTTTCAGAATAAGATCAGTCTTTGCCATGTTATTTTTACCCTGATTCCTGTCTTCGTATTGCCAGCCTAAACTTGGATGCTAGCCTTTGTTGATGAGATCGACCAAAAAGAAACAATTTTGGCTATGTTTATTCTCATGAAACAAACAAAAGGTGATGGGAGGCTGCTTGCAATAAGTCTGTTCCAGTGACACAGTGAGCATGGGACTTACATCTGGGCATGCCCACGCCACTTAGGGTGGTACATGAAACACACAAAAGGTGATGGGAGGCTGCTCGCAATAAGTCTAACCATTAGCAATTGCTAGCGGGAGCTGTTGGAAGGTGGTTTATTAGTAGGTGCAGGTAGGTGCCTACAGGTAGGAATAACACCACATTCACAAATAAGGTCAAGTCCAGTCTCAATAAATTGATCCTTGCTCGGCTCTTGGTAGCTTGGCTGATGAGCAGTCAGGTTTCACTTAAGAGACAGGTGTGTAAAGCATTTAATATCACCAAAAAGGTAAATAAGTACAAGACACAACATAACATAAATCAAACACCATGTTATAAGAATGTTTATCTTTAAAATGACACCAAAACGAAAAAATTCCAATGTAGGGAACTGGAGATATGAATTTTTAAAGTTTCAATTTAAAGAAATTTGCTTTCTATCACCTAAAATTGTAAAGTGCCAACTGCGGCTATCTGGTACAAAGTCATGGTTTTAGGCCAACCGTGATGGTGCGCGGATCTAATATGATGAGTGGTTGGTCCCAGTCAGGTTTTTACCTTCTGACTTAGGGCTTGATTCCGACACCAAATTATGAGTTGGGCGGTTGGACCACCATAGGACCGCTGCTCCCACCAGGAATCCACCATCCCTGGTGGTCTTGCAGTGGTCTGAGGCTCGCAATATGCTGGCAGTGCTGCTGCGGCACCACCATGCATATTATGAATTTCCTCACCGCTACACCTTTCATGGCAGTGAGCACACCATGAAAAGTGTGGCAGTGAGGAAACTAAGGGGGCCCTACAGGCCCCCTGTTAGCCTCTGGGCCAGAAGATGTAAGCAGGGGGCACATGGTGTGACCCCTGTGTGTATGCACCCCCTTTTCTAGCACAGCATGGACTTCACAGTCCATGTCATACTAGAACGAGCTGTGGTGTTCCCTAAGGCTCACATACGAACCTTTGAAAGGCATCGCCCGACCAGAATTCCAATCAAAATATGGCAGGCAGCCAAACTATGGGTTTGGCAGTCTTGGAGCAGGGCACTGGTGTGGTGGCCTGCTCCAAGACCGCCAAACTTGTAATCAGGCCCTTTAGTCACTTTTTTGGAGCTTTTTCTCTCGACGTCGAGTGATTGGGTCCTTGGATCTGGATTTCAATTCAAGGACAAGGGCCTGCTGCAGCGTGATGCCTCAGTGAGTCCTGGAGGTTTTTGTCTTCATTGTTGACAGCAAGGCGCTCCGGAGCTCTCAGCAGGGCAAACCAGTGTGGTCAGGCTGAGTTGCCGTTCGACATTGCCCGCTTGACTCTCACTGTCGATCCCGATCTTCTTCTGGAGCTTTTTCTCAAAAGTTGGCAAAAAGTTCCCAAACTTTCAGATATTCTTCTGAAAGGGTCCTTGATGGTTAGAAAAGGTCCACAGCACCTGCCAATGGTTCAGAATCCCACAATGCACCTGGTCAGTCCAAGTAAAGTTCATGTGAAGCTGGTCAGCTGGCAATGTCCTCAAAGTGAATGTTGCAGATGGCTTCTTCAAGTACTTTTCTAACTACTGCAGCTCAGGGAGTCCACTTCTTATCTTTCAAGACAGGCAAAGTCCTTCTGTTGTGGAGCCTTTAGAGCGCAGCAAGTACAGTCCTTCTAAGTGCAGTCCTCTCTTGTAAGTCCAAGGGTCCAGCAGGGCAGTCCTTCTTCTCCAGATGTTTTCAGAGGTGTTCTCTCATATTTATTCCAAATACTAGGCTGACAAGAGGGGGGACACCCCAACCAATGGGTGTCAAGTTGATACCCTCTGTCATGACAACTTCCTGGGAAGTGTGGCATAATTCTGCCACAGAATGCACATCTCAGCAAAAATTGAAATGGAGAAAAACTCTCCTTGGAGTTCAGGTTTGGCTAACCCAACCGACAGGTGTGGCTAACTTTTCCCCACACTGCCCTTCAAGCCCCTCTCCTAATCTAATTAGAGAGGCTCCCATATGGCTGTGGATCAAGGAAGTGGGGGCTTGCCTGGGTCCTTTGACATCTGGACTTCTCCCTTTGAAGACCAGGTTATCTCCCCAGCCCCTTTCCTGTCCCTGGCTTATCCAGGAACCAAATCTACTCCCACCAAATAGCTGTATTGTTTCAGCCCCAGGTCTCTTCACACCTTATCAGGGAGTGTCTTGGCTCAGGCTGTCAAAGGCTGGCCAATCAGAAGAGACTCCTACAAGGCTGTCGTAGGTAATTTCTGGAAAGTATGTTCTAAAACCCCTTTCCTGCAATAGTTATCATAATTCGACCTTGGCAAGCAGTTGAATTGATTGTAACTCATATTTTAATACTTTGAATTATGTTGCCAGCTCACTCCTGTCAAATGTTAAACTGTATTAAAGTTTAATAAAGGCATCCCATGTTAGCCTATGGAGCTAGCAGCACTGCAATGTGGAAAAACGACTTTGCCTGTTTTTCCCTCACCAGGGCATATAAAACATCTTTTATAATGTCCCTGCTTTTCATAACAAGGCACCCTACCCCTGGGGCACCTAGGGCAGACCTTAGGGGTGACTTATATGAAATAAAAATGTGGTTTTAGACTTTGCAAGTACTTTTACTTTCATATTCGAATTTGGACACAGCTTTTTTTTAAAAGCAGCCTGCAAGGCAGGGATGGCTTTAAAATGACGCCAGACACCACAGCAGTTCACACTTAAGTGCATTTAGTTCCCTGGGGTCTCTAAAACTACATGCCCTACCATATACTAGTGGCTTACAGGTAGGTTGTTTTTTGCTAAGTAGAATTATAACAATTACGATATACCTTTACAGGACAGAACACTGGCCCTGCTTCTGGTTAGCGTAGCCAAGGACACATTCACAGTCAGTAACCACCAGTATCAGTCAACAAATGGGGGTGATTAGGTCAAAAAGGATGATTTTTCCACAGTAGCACTACAACCCATCATTCTTTGGCTCACCATGCCACCTCAGTGTGGACCCAGCCATTTGCAAATCAGTCTTGACCCTGTTCCTGTTGTTCTCCAGACAATTTAGTGATGTATATTCCTAAGTGTGATCTGAAACATAAAAGCACAGAAAGGTTTCTTCCAACAACCCTCAGTAGACTACTGATCAGGAGCCTTTAATTTGACAGTTGTGTACATAAAAGGTAGACTTCACACAGAACAAATGGCAAACAATTGTGAGCGAGCTCATAACTGCATCCTTATCGAGCATCATCTGCTTCAACAATGACCCACCGATTCTTCTAGCTTAAATAAGAAACATATTCCAGTCTCACAATATTATATTCCTTCTCTCTCCATGTTCCCAAATGTAATTCCTTCACTGTTAGATCAAGGATGAGAGGGCCTCATTTACAAAAAATGTGCAAAGGGCAGCACCGCAAGTCTTTTTGCTGCGTTGCCCAATGCCAATTTTAAAGGGCAGTAATGCACTGTATTGATGAGCTACTGTGCATTCTTGTCCTTTCAGCCAGCGCAGGCACACAATTTAGTGCTTAGCTCCAATGCAGGCACCCTTGCATCATGGTGCAACGGTGTCTGCGTTGTTGGCAGGATTGTTTTTGTACAGGAAGGGGCACTTTCCTGCACAAAAACAATCCTGAGAGGCGTTTTCCGCATTCTATGTGTGTAGCAGAATGTAGCACACATGGAAAGAAGAAAAAAACAAGGAGAAATGAAAAATGTTCTCCTGATTACTCCTGCTCTGTGGAGGTGTAAGGTTTTGGCACTCCCCCAGGTTTATGTTATTTTGTAATTCTGGAGCAGCATCAAAATCCATGGGTGTTACATGGAAAATCCCACTGGAACGCCTCCTTGACACAGAGTAAGGCAAAGCAGCGCTTTGCGCTGCCTGTCCTTACTCCCTATCCATGAAGCCATGCAAAGCCATGCAGTGTGGCTTTGCGTCACCTCATAGATATGAGTGAGAGGCCTGCGCCACTAGAGCTCAAAAGAAGTGACACTCTGGCAGCGCAGGTCTCTTGTATATAAGCCCCAGATTGTCTTGAAGGGGGCTACGGATTTGCAGCAGCATTATCTGTACTTAGCTAGTCAGCGTTCTTTTACAATATGTTCATCCTCTAAGTGAATCTGATGATGATGAAATTTGTAATAAATGTAAAAAATGATAACTAAATTCCATTTTAATGCACTACGGTGTCTCTTTGGAATGGAATTAATAGATTTGCAACATTACAGCTGATATTAGAGGGTGTCCAATTGTATACATTTGTAAAACATTATAAAACGCAGGTGATCATTAACTTGCTAATTAAACGTGTAAAGGATTTGAAATATTTGCTTCGCTGGAAGGTGAAGTCATTGTTTAATCTCAGTGGTATTATTTCTATTATTTCTGTAAGTCTCGTGAGGATGGACTGAGGGTAAAGTGTATTCAAATATAATTGATTTTAAGCTCGTTAAAATACATTTCTGCAATGATTCGCTGCGTCTATCCCACACTCTCCTTTTTAGGCGGTGTTTCCCTCTTTGAACTCCACGCCATCTTCAAACGCAGAAGAAAAGCAAGCCTACATTTCTTAGACTACATCCCTTGAAAATATATTGCATTGTCTTCGGCCTAATTTTTTCTCCATGGCACTTACGGGCTGCGCAGCCCTGTGTGAAACAGATGTTCCAGAGCTGCCGCCTGGTAAAAGCACAAAGAATGCGTGAAATATTCGAGAATAAAGGCCCCATTGCAATTGGACAGTGCCCTGCCATTCCATGCTGAGTCAACAACCCTGAGAACTCTTTTTAGCCCTGACCTATTATTGTACAGAACCATTACTTTGTTTCCCTGCTGTTTTGAATCTTAATCCTGCACATGCTGCAATCAGTTTTCTACGTTGACCTTGTTATAACCGTTGCGCGGAGCACAAAAAAAGAAACACAAAAAAGCACAAAAAGGGAAAAGCAATTCACCTACATAAGTGCTAAGCATTCAGCTGTAGTCGACAACAGAGCAAGTGGCTGTTCTTCTCAGAAAATAAATGCGTCAAAAAGAGTGTATGTATGTTAGAACAGGTAACAATGTTGCATACCATGTTTTCGTGTTGAACAGGCATAGGGGCATATTTACAAGGAAGTGAAGGAGCGCGGCGTTAGCCTCCTTGGCTTAACGCTGCGTTCCACTATTTCAGAAACACAGGGCTGCACCATATTTACAACAATATGGTGCAGCCCTGTGTTTCCCCCTGTGCTGGCTCTAAACTTAGCAGCCTAGCGCCAATGCAGGCACCCTTGCACCATAGTGCAAGCTTGTCTGCATTGAGGGGAAGATTGTTTATGTGCAGGAAGGTCTCCCTTCCTGCACATAAACAATCTTTAAATGGCGTTTTGTAACTTTTATGTGTGCTGCTTAATGCAGCACACATAGAAGTAGCAAAGGGTCATTTTTTTATTGTTAATGTGCAAGAAGGGTCACTAACCTGCACATAAACAATCAATGACAATTTGCTGTTTCTATATATATTGCACAACGCAGGACACATGGAAACAGCAAAAACAAGGAGAAATAAAGCATTTCTCCTCGTTTCGCCTGTTTAAGACCAGGTTTTCCCTGGTCTTAATTTTGACGCTGCCTCCAATTTACGCTGCCCTTGTAAATAGGGGGCAGCGTCAAAATCAATGGGTGTTGGGGGGAACGCCCACCGCAACACCCATTGCCCTCCCCTTTCACGCTAAGGGCCTGATTCTGATGCGTTTAGGAAGGCCTCCTAACGGCATTTGCTCTGTCCAAATAGGATCGGGAATGTGTCTTTCCGACCGACTCGGAAAGGTTTCCGACGGACCGAGTATGATGCGAGTTTGGGGCCGATTACGATCTCGCTAGGAAAGCTCTCCTTATGACTCTGATCTGGAGGGTTTTCCTAGCCAATCGCGCTGTGCGAGTCCGACCGAACGAGTATGATGCAGCCGTATGCTGACGGACTCGGTTCGCTCGGACTCCCATTGAACTCTATGGGAGCCTGTGTACCAATGCGTACACAGGCTCCCATAGCAAAAAAGGGATGGGTGGAGAAAAGCGTACACCCTGTGGTGGGCACCCCATGTTGCCAGCCACACTGTGCATGCTTGGATCGGGAGGACCCTTGCGCACCCCCTGGCGACCGATTCGGAGGGCTCCAGGTGCAGGGGGGCCTGCTACGGCCCCCCGAAGTTCGATTCCCAAAGCCATTTCGTCTCGCTGACACCGAGGCGATACTGCTATCCGAATCGTGCATCGTACTCGCTCCTTAGGGATCCGGCTCCATTGTGCGGCACGATTCAGCTATGAACGAGTTGGACGGACAGGATCTGGTTCGGAAACTATTCGGTCGACGCAGACGAGATCTTCGCATCGTACTTGGTCGTTTGGAACGGGGGACGACTCGGTTGGAAACATAGGCTCCGAATCGGATTTGCTCGTCCTTGAACCCCTCTGGAGGCCTTCCTAGCGAGATCGTAATCGTCCCCCTAGGCATTAGGAATATCCCAACCCGAACCCAACGGCATTTGGAAGGACCGAGCTGTGCGGAGCAGAATGTTATGTCTCTATGGGCCGCTTTTCCGAACGACCGAGTATGATGCTGGATTTGGACAGCCTTTCCGAATCGTGCCGTCCGACTCGAATCAGCAGTTGGAATCAAACTTTGGGGGCCCATAGTGGGCCCCCTGCACCCAGAGCCTTCCCAATCGGGCGCATGGGGGTACTCATGGGTCCCCCCTTACCAGCCATGCACAGTGTGGCAGGCACCAGGGGGTGCCCACCACAAGGTGCCTGATTTTCCCCAGCCACCCCTTTCTTCAATGGGAGCCTATGCATTCGGTCGGAACAAAGGCTCCCATTGAAGTCAATGGGAGTCCAACCAAATCGTATCTGGAAGCATCCAGATGCATCGTAGTTGGTCAGTTGGACTCTCCCGATCCGATTCGGTCGGAAACCATTCCTAAACCCATTCGGTCGGGAAGCTTTCCAAACCGCATCAGAATCGGGCCCTAAGTGAAGAGTGAAAGGGGGCCTTATTTACAAGGCAGCGGTAAGCCTCATTCAGTGGCTTAACGCTGCCTTGTAAATAAGGCTAAGCCCCTATCGCCACCACAACATCACTAAAAGTGATTTTGTGGTGGCGATAGGGGCGTGTAAGTATGCCCCATAGTGTCCTATTTATTTATTTTCTGAGATGCAAAGGTAAAAAATGCCAACGTGAATCTTAGTTAATCATAATGTGTCACCAGGCTGCTCCTTTTTAGTTGTGTCTGATAGCACTGCATATTGCTCAGTGTGGCACAGCTCTATTGGACAGGAGGAACTAACTGAACTCAAGATCAAGCCTCAATGATAATGTCCATAAAACATAAGTAAAGCAATGTAATACGAAAACTATTGAAAACAAAATTAAATTATACCCTCTTCAGTACTCCACATATTGTAAAATACATCACTCCATTTGTAGACAGAACTCCATCAGAACAAACACAGAGCGATCCAAAAATCTATTCAACCATGATCCATTTACTCATGATCTGACACAATATCTCATTCTGAGGACCACACCAAACCAGCAGCAATTTGGGAAACAACTGAAGACACAAATCCTTAAAAAACACTAGATCACGACACAGTCACAGTTAACTCTCGCTCTTAAAGTCCGGCTATTCCTCCAATGACTAGTTGCCTGTATCTTTGCCTTTGACCCTCTGCAGCTGTCCTGTGCCTTTTGGGTAGGTTCAGCCTGTACCAATATTACATACAACCATAGACAATTTCATACTCTTGTCATTCAGAGGATCACCTATTTATAACTACCAATCAGCACTGCTTTGTCATCTACATATATTTGGCATCAGTGAAGGTACTGGCAAGTAAGCAGGTAAATGTATGTTTATATGTGGCAATGGTGCATCTCCCACCCATACCAGATCACAGGTACTCATCTTAACCCTCAATTAAATGGGTGTGTAATCGTGTGAATATTCCAATGGAAATAAGTGGTGGGACTGGGCTGAATTGTAAGTCGGATGTCCTGTATATTTGAACATCTCTTCACACTGCTTCACTTTAAGAACTCCTAATCAGATCACTCCCTGAGAAATGTGGCCGTATTTTATTTCGTACTTTTCAAACTTTTTTAACTATTTACAAAAATATATATTATACTTAAGACAGATAAATTCAACGCAATGCAAAAAACATCCCCAAAATTACAACTTCAAATACTAAAATCTACAACTGAAAGGTAAATTTAAATACAGGGAGCAAAAATCTGATCTCAACATTTAATAATTACACCAGCTATCATACACAATGGGGTGCAAGGAAAGAGAGAAATGAACCAGCAGCACAAAGAGAAATCTCAGGGTATCGTTACAATTGCAATACAAATTCACCCAAGGAATCAATCAATTCCCGGTTTTCTTCTCCCATATTTTGGGCCTGCTAACGGCATTTGCTCCTTCCAAACCGGATCGGGCACGTGTCTTTCCAACCGAGGGCCTGATTACGATTCCGTCAGAAGGCCCTCCCAGAGCCATCCGTAGCCTTACCTTCCGATAGACTCGTCCCGGGAGCCGGTCCATCCAAACGACGAAGCACGATGCGCAAAACCCTTCAATATCCGAACGACAGATACGCTCCGATTCCGGCTCTATTTTCCCAACAAGAAGCCTCCGTAAACGCTGAATAGAGTCGTACGGAGGCATTTCCCAGTCAGATTCTGACCGGCCAAGTACGATGTGTACTTCCTATGCACCGAACAGGTTGCCACTTCCAGCACGTCAGAGCATCCAGAAGGGGAGTATTTCAGCTCCGATTCGCGCCACAACACGATTCCTGCGAACGAAACGGTGCAACAATGTATCCTATCACGCATGTCATTCCTATACTCTACTCCTACGGCCGATACTACAACCCCAACCGACGCGTTCGTCACAGACGGTAAGTCAGACACCTACCCCACACAAAAACGCTACTACCCCGCGAAAGGCAACATAATACACAGCTTGTGAGAAACCACAGTCAATATTGGGGTGGGGGAATACTTGCAGAAATGTAGAGGCAAGGGGGGTGGTGGTGGATACCTAACACTACCAGCGTTGCCCACCATTGTCTACCCTATAGGGGGTGGTTGCCTAACACTCCCACCATTGTCCACCCCATAGGGGGGTGGATGCCTAACTCACCCACTGTTGCCCACCCCAAAGGGGAGTGGATGCCTAACACTCTCACCATTGTCCACCCCATAGTGGGGTGGATGCCTAACACTACCAGCGTTGCCCACCCCATAGGGGGGTGGATGCCTAACACTACCAGCAATCTAATGCCCATAAGAGGGTGGATGCCTAACACTGCCAGCAATCTAATGCCCATAGGGGGGTGGATGCCTAACTCACCCAACGTTGCCTACCCCATAGGGGGTGGATGCCTAACACTCCCACCGTTGTCCACCCCAGAGGGGGGTGGATGCCTAACACTCCCATCATTGTCCACCCCATAGTGGGGTGGATGCCTAACACTACCAGCATTGCCCACCCCAAAAGGGGGTGGATGCCTAACTCACCCACCGTTGCCCACCCCAAAGGGGAGTGGATGCCTAACACTCTCACCATTATCCACCCCATAGTGGGGTGGATGCCTAACACTTCCAGCATTGCCCACCCCATAGTGGGTGGATGCCTAACACTCCCACCGTTGTCCACCCCATAGGGGGGGTGGATGCCTAACACTACCAGCATTGTCCACCCCATAGGGGGTGGATACCTAACTCACCCACCGTTGCCCACCCCAAAGGGGAGTGGATGCCTAACAGTCTCACCATTGTCCACCCCATAGTGGGGTGGATGCCTAACACTACCAGCGTTGCCCACCCCATAGGGGGGTGGATGCCTAACACTACCAGCAATCTAATGCCCATAGGGGGGTGGATGCCTAACACTACCAGCAATCTAATGCCCATAGGGGGGTGGAGGCATAACACTCCCACCATTGTCTACCCTATAGGGAGGTGCATCGCTAACACTACCACCATTATCCACCCCATAGTGGGGTGGATGCCTTACACTACCAGCGTTGCCCACTCCATAGGGGGCTGGATGCCTAACACTACCAGCAATCTAATGCCCATAGGGGGGGTGGATGGCTAACACCACCAGCAATCTAATGCCCATAGGGGTGTGGATGCCTAACACTCCCACCATTGTCTACCCTATAGGAGGGTGGATGCCTAACACTCCCACCATTGTCCACCCCATAGGGGGGTGGATGCCTAACACTCCCACCATTGTCCACACCATAGGGGGGTGAATGCCTTACTCACCCACCGTTGTCCACCCTATAGGGGGGTGGATGCCTAACACTCCCACCATTGTCCACCCCATAGTGGGGTGGATGCCTAACACTACCAGCAATCTAATGCCCATAGGGGGGTGGATGGCTAACACCACCAGCAATCTAATGCCCATAGGGGTGTGGATGCCTAACACTCCCACCATTGTCTACCCTATAGGAGGGTGGATGCCTAACACTCCCACCATTGTCCACCCCATAGGGGGGTGGATGCCTAACACTCCCACCATTGTCCACCCCATAGTGGGGTGGATGCCTGACACTAAAAGCGTTGCCCACCCCATAGGGGGTGGATGCCTAACACTACCAGCAATCTAATATCCATAGGGGGTGGATGCCTAACACTCCCACCATTGTCTACCCTATAGGGGGTGGATGTTTAACACTCTCACCATTGTCTACCCTATAGGGGGGTGGATGCCTAACACTCCCACGGTTGTCCACCCCATAGGGGGGTGGATGCCTAACACTCCCACGATTGTCCACCCCATAGTGGGATGAATGCCTAACACTACCAGCAATCTAATGCCCATAGGGGGGGTGGATGCGTAACTCACCCAACGTTGCCCACCCCATAGGGGGGTGGATGCCTAACACTCCCACCGTTGTCCACCCCATAGGGGGTGGATGCCTAACACGCCCATCATTGTCCACCCCATAGTGGGGTGGATGCCTAACACTACCAGTGTTGCCCACCCCAAAAGGGGGTGGATGCCTAACACTACCAGCAATCTAATGCCCATAGGTGGGTGGATGCGTAACACTCCCACCAATGTCTACCCTATAGGGGGGTGGATGTCTAACACTCCCACCATTGTCCACCCCATAGGGGGGTAGATGCCTAACACTTCCAGCGATGCCTACCCCATAGGGGGTGGATGCCTAACACTCCCACCGTTGTCCACCCCATAGGGGGGGTGGATGCCTAACACTACCAGCATTGTCCACCCCATAGGGGGTGCATGCTAAATTGCTCACCGTTGCCCACCCCATAGGGGGGTGGATGCCTCACACTACCAGCGTTGTCCACCCCATAGGGGGGTGGATGCCTAACACTACCAGCATTGTAATGGCAAATTTGTGTTTCGTGTGCAAACCCACAGCAATGTGTACACAAAATGTGGTATGGGGGCTAACCCCCCAATACTTTAGTGACAATTTCGGGTTTGTGAGGCTCAACCCCCCCTGCATGGTTTGGCAATTAGGGGGTTGGGGGGCTAACCCCCCAGCACTTTAGTGACAAATTGGGGCTTGTGGGGCTCAACACCCCAGCATGGTCCAGCAATTAGGGTGTTGGGGGGCTAACCACCCTCAGCACTGTAGTGACAAATTGGGGCTTGTGGGGCTCAACCCCCTCAGCATGGTCCAGCAATTAGGGGGGTGGGGGGCTAACCCCCCAGCACTGTAGTGACAAATTGGGGGATGAGGGACCAAACACACGAAGCACTGTTGAGGCAAACATTGTTGGGGGTTACATACCCTCAGCCATGTGCAGCCAATCGGTGCTTTGGGGGGATAACACTCCCAGCAATGTGTAATTGGACAATGTGACATGTGACCATCAAAAATGCATCAACACACACATTTGGGGTTCGAGCAGCGGAAAATACAAAGGATTCAATCCCAAAGTCCATATTTGATGAGATCCAGTCCCACACTGTGGCAGCAACGTAAACTGCCAAACCTAAGGAATGTGCAGAGTGGAGATGTAGGAGGCCCAGGGCCAGTAGAGAAAGAAACAAAACACACCATCCACTCAATGCCCTTCAAAGACAGTTGAAATACACGGGGGAAGATGCACAAAGACAACTGACCAGCCACCCACTGCAGAACAAACACAACATGAGTGTGAGTGTGGAAGTTGGCTTAGCCTGTGCCGACACACATGACAGGGGGTGAACTCCACTGAGCCATATGTGTGTTGAGTCCAATCAGGAAGTATTCCATATAGGGTTTGGATTGGCAATGTGGGCAATCAGGCATTGGTTGATGAGCGGGTGCACCAGAGTCACATGAGGGCCAAGCATGGGGGACCACCAAAAACCACATCAGGAGACTGACTCACTTTTACAGTTCCCTCCAGGCCACAGCACTGTGGTGCCTGTCTCCTGTCGGCTGATCCGCTGTGATGCAAATTGTGGATGGGGGCCAGACTTTGGAGCAGACTCACTGTTGTGCGCTGTGTCATGTGCCTTGCAAGACACACTGTCATCTCACATACCCAAACATGACTCCCAGGGCATGGCCAGTGCAGGGAGTCCGCATTGGAGGTAAGGGCCTTGCCAGGAGCCAAGTCACATTTGGCCAGTCTAAATCCCACCCCCTTGATCAGCAGCATCGTGCCTCATCAAAACCTCCCTTGACAGGTGATATTGCAGAGGCCACCTTCACAGCGTGGATCACTGGATGTATGACGATTAATCCATTATTGATCAGCCATCATTGTGATCCCAATACAACTATGTGTCCGTGTACTGTTGTGTATGACCAAAGGGGGGATCTCACCATCAGGTAGGTACACCCAGCATGCCACATACTAGGACAAACACACATTTGATGGTGGAACAGGAGGTGTCAGACACACACCTGTATGTGACACAAAGTCACAGCATCTGTCCACCACAACACATACTCAAACCCTGCAGGGCAACAGGAGTACACATACTCACAGAAGGATGACATTGTGATGAGTCAGTGTACACTGAAGCACAGAGGAGACTGGCCCCGACACTACACAAGTACACAGACACACAAAATAGAATCATTAGCCTCCCACTACAACAAACCAGAAGTGGTTGTGTCACAGCTGTCAGCGCCACATGTCTAGACCACATTCCTACCTGCTATGGAGAAAAGCATGGATCCAACAACAATGTAGGAGACAGTCACCATGTGTGGCCTGGGGGCATTGCACACAACTCAAGATCAGAACATGTACACTATCAACTTGGTTGCATGTCTTTCACAGCAACTCTGCATCTAGCTTCAAAAGCTGCAGTATGTGCAGCTAATGACTAATGCCATTTTGACGATGCAGAGTGTGTACAGCAGAAGAGTTGGAAAACACATGAGTCACCAGATAGAGGATACAACAATAGGGTTGGGAGGCTCAAATGCACAGCCAAATCTGTAAGAGAATCTGCCTGCACTGGTGACAACGCCAGGTGGGGGGGCTCAATCTGTGGCTCACAAACACAATCCACATAGCTAGCCGCAATCCAAGGGAAATGGAGACATCTGGTGAGGATGGAGGACATGTACAGAATGGAATCTGCATTGGCCACATTTGGCACTTGAACACTGTCTCCTAATCCTTAAATCCGTCAAGGACACCTATGAATAAGACATGTTGCCCTCAGGCTCCAGGGCAGGGTACAATGTACTGATTGGGTGCACTCATTTACACCTACAAGGCCCCCTTGCCAAACCAGATGGCAGATTACAAAACTGCTGATAATGCAAACACCAATGGAACTGGGTGAAATGTTTCTGTGTCACATGTGAGTTTGCTCACAGTGCAGGCTGTTGTTCTCAGCACAACCAGGGATGTCATCACAATGAGTCCACTCCCCTGGTGCCCCCACACCTTGGATAGTCAAAGCCAGAATGCCATGATTACCCACGTGTGTGTAGTCCACTGGGAAGCGCAGGGATGCATATCTGGACAAGTTGGAGCACAGGTGGCATATCAACACACATACCTGCATATTCACTTGAGGGGACAATCACCCCTTAAGCAATGTGCTGCCAGCCAATGTTCCCACATCATGACTTAACATCAGAAGCAAGCACCACCTCCATCTAAGGGCACCATCACAAGGCATTGATGACCAATCAGTGACCACTACTGACTACAAAGTGCAACTTTCCACTTATGCCCACACACGACTCACACAAGCCAAGGTTATGTGGAGGCTACTCCTCCTGTGATGCCAATAGCGACTGCACACACCAGTGTCCTGACGGTGACCATCACAAAAAGCATACATGAACATACATTGGCAGACAGCAAGCTTCAGCAGACACGTTACACAGCCACAAATTCACTCTGGCAACTCTCACTGCCCACCCACATACACATGATCTACACATATGCACATGTCAACTTCACCACAAGTTCTGCATCAATTCAACACATGCAGGAATGATCCTCCAACACCCATGTCACACTCATGTCCATCTCTCATAACTCACAAACACACAAGCACGTCATAAGCCCACTCTGGTGCTATCTAGACGGAGAAGCATGTCTGCACCATGAGCTCCAGCCCAGTACACATACCATTACAACCAAAGATATACAAAACCACATGGGTGCAGCCCTCATCACATCCACACCTACACTCGCAGCACCACTCTATATCACCATGTACACAACACCTCTCAGATACATGATATGCACACAATGTGCAGTACACATTCCCTCATCAGCAGATGACAAACGTAACATGTTAGATGGACCCACTCATCACCAGCCACATACTCAGTGATGCCTTGGACTGTACTCATGCCACAACGTGCAGCATCACAGCACGCCCAGACATGCACACTCCACACATCACCACATATCAGTCAGTCAGTCAGTCGAAATTACTATTATTAAAAAACATAAAAGCATGTTAAAAATACCCATCAGCAATACAAAACTTAAAAAAAGGAATTTATCATAAAATCATCCTTGATTAAAATATAATCATAGATCAGAATATGCATATATCATTATAAAATGCAAACAATATAAAAACACTTCATATACAGCAGGGCAAAAATGCAGACGATTCGGACACATAAACCTGTTTCCCTCTCTACTTCCTTTTTTTCCTTGCTCTAACTGCTGCTACTAGAAAGCTAGCAATGCTGAAAATGTCCCAAGGGTTACTCAACATCTGCAGGTATAGAAGAGCTGGTCTAGCCTGCAGAAAGCCTTTGTTCTTTAAAATTGGAAGGATATAACGCCTGCGTATAGACAAATAAAAGTCGCAGAACAGGACAAAATGCTTAGTGTCCTGCCTTGAGAAACAATCGCATGAGCAAGGACCCAGGTCGTCTATCTTAGCCCAGCCTAAAGGGTCAGAAAGCAAAAAATGTAAATAAATAAACCTAAATCTCGTCAAAAGAAAACGGTGTTGGGGCTTGGTGACAATATCCAGGTAAGGCTCCATAGAATAGGAAGTTTTTAGGAGCTGGTGGGCACGGACGGTAGGTTTCAATCATTCCGAGCCCTCTCTTTCTAGTGATGCTATGCGCAGGAATGAGGTCTTGGCCCACACAAGATCTTTTTTTACATATATTTTCTGGATTGTCAAACAAGGTTGGGTGACCTAACAACTCAGCTGTGCTTTTCAAATGTCTCAACCACGGTATACTACTGGCCCTCTCAAGAGCCATACAATCTCGTATGATCTCTTTGTTTAATCCCAAATCAGGATTAGACCAGATTGAAATCCATTTAAGAATGGGAGACATTCTAATCGCATCAGAAACATAGCCGAGGCCCACCTCTAGATGAATTATATACGAAGATATAGATTGGGGAACTGAGAGCAGGGTTCTTAAAAATTTATTTTCAACAATTTGGAGCTCAGTGCAATTATTATAACCCCAAATTTCTGAGCCATACTTCACAATAGCAATGCTCTTGGCCTTATATATATTCAACATGGCCTGCATGGGCTTGGCGCCCAGCCTCAGGGCAAAATCAAGAACCGTACCTGTTGATCTAGCCATACCATTTCTCTTCGCCCTCCTTTGCGGGACCCAAGAACACCTATCGTCAAATAAGACGCCCAGGTACGGGAATGTGGAGACCCTAGTTACTTCGGTCCTGCCACAACAAAACGTTTTGGCTATCTTTGACTTCCCTCCCAGGCTCATAATATGTGACTTAGACAGGTTTACATTTAAATCTAACGAGCCCATAAAATTGGTGAAGGCGGTCAACAAGTGCTGAAGCCCCACAGCTGTGCGTGCCAACAGCGCTGCATCATCGGCATAGAGCAATGCAGGAATCAATCGGTTCCTTACACAGGGAATATCCTTAGCAGCTCCGGATAAAACTGGTTCAAGATGGTTAATATAAAGGGTAAATAACAAGGGCGCCAAGATACACCCTTGTCTAACTCCTCTTGTAATATCTATCTGCTGTGTAAGATTACCCTTTTGATCGAACCTTACTGCTGCCGTGAGATCCCTATGCAGGTCCGCCAAAAAATATACAATATTCTTATCCATCCCCATTTCTAATAATAGGTCCCAGAGCTTGGACCTATTCACCCGGTCAAACGCCAAGGAAAGGTCCATAAAGGCGAGATGTAAAGTCCCTTTCTTGGCCATTGTATATTTCCCTATTAAAAGGTAGAGGTTAAGACACTGGTCTATGGTGCCTCTGCCTTTCCTAAAACCATATTGGAGGTCTGACAGGACATCCCGCTCATCAATCCATCCAGTCAGTCTGCTGAGGACCACTCTCCCCAACACCTTCACTGTGGAATCGATCAGCGATATTGGCCTGTAGCACCTTGGATCCCCTCTATCGCCTTTTTTGAAAACAGGGACAATAATAGATGTTGACCAGGATTTAGGCAACCCTTTTAGACAAGCTATGTTAAAAACGTTTGCCAGTAATTTTGACCATAAATTAATATCTAACCTAGAAAGGTCAGCAGGGACCCCACCTGGGCCCGGTGCTTTATTACACGTCATTTGGGCTATAGCCACAGCCACCTCTTGTGCAGAAAAGGTTATGCTATATGCAGCTTTTGGGCATATAGGGCCTGTATTAGCCTGATCAGGTTGGTCCCCATAAATATGTTTAAAGTGGGTAAACCAGAGCTCTTCAGGGATGTTACACTGTACCATGTCAGCCCCAAGGTCAGAAAAAAAGGGTCTATTAACAATCTTCCAAAATTTCGCGCTGTTTTTAAGCACATCCACAGACAATAGGTCGTCCCATGCTTCTTGTTTAATTTCTGATTTGCGGTTGCATAGTGCCCGCTTATACTCGGACCTTGCCATGGCTATTCTATTTCTGTCCTGCGGTATTTGTTTCAGGGCAAGTAATAATTTCCGGTGAGCTGCTGAGCAGTTGCAATCAAACCACCTCTCTGCCTTCTGCACACCTTCTTTAATAGGTAGGGAGAGGGCGCTATCTACCTGTTTACAGATCTTTTCAAAGGCTACCACAGTCGCCTCTCCTCCTTGAGTGCTATCAAGACAGATAGCTATCTCGTTCCCTACGACACAAATACACAAGCACGTCTTAAGCCCCCTCTGGTGCATGTAGCCGGAGAAGCATGTCTGCACCATGAGCTCCATCCCAGTACACATACCATTACAACCCTAGATATACAAACCCACATGGGTGCAGCCCTCATCACATCCACACCTACACTCGCAGCACCACTTTACATCACCATGTACACAACACCTCTCAGATACATGATATGTACCCAAAGTACAGTACACATTCCCTCATCAGCAGATGACAAACATAACATGTCAGATGGACCCCTCTCATCACCAGCCGCACACTCAGTGATGCCTTGGACTGTACTCATGCCACAGCGTGCAGCATCACAGCACGCCCAGACATGCACACTCCACACATCACCACATATAACAACAAAACACATACATAGTGCAATGGCTGTGTACTCAGTCATTTGCATATCACTGCATAATCACTCAAAACAGCACAAGTCCAAAGGATAGTCACTCGAGAAAAAATGAATCCAAACATTCAAACACCACATACTACAACTCTACAACACCTCACATTTCAACATCCAGCACACATGATCACATCACTGATGTACATACCTTCACATTCACAAATCCACTCTGTCCCATATGACTAGTCAGACCTTGTCTCAATGTTGCCCTGTCACATCTACATATGACTTCCATAACCAATATCCCCATGGACTCATGCAGAGTATCCCCGTACAACACTCATCCAGAACTGCCCTGTTACAGTCAAATCCCACATTAGTGCCTCACACCACAGCTCTCATCACAGGCCACACAGTAAAACCTTGTCCGCCGGGATATCCCCCTATCACATACACACATTTCTACCATACCTTGTGCAGGGTGGAAGCACTAAATCAAGCTCACATACTCTGAATCACACCCCCGCATGACAAATACTCACATAGGCACAATGTGGACACTCCATGTCCACTACACCAGAAATGACAATGATCTGAAGTCACACCCCATACCTCCATACCCCATCTCAAATAGTCCTGCTGCCATCACATAGGAGTCGACACTCCATGCATACATACGATACACCAGTCTACATCACCTCTACCCTTATGTGTGCCAGCTAAGCACATGCAACATAAACCTTGATAAACACACCTGCAGCTACGCTGAGCCAACAAATGCACTATTACTCCCCTGTGTGTCAATGAAGAGCATGGATGTGACACAGGCTCCAGTGGCGTATGCATGACCGATGGACAGACTACACACCTGGGCACCCACACCCCACTCTGCTCAACACAAGTCGCACAGGGACAAACAAAATACATCAATGCACCCCTAGGCAGCTTGGTGTGACCAGGTACAGCATCATGCATAGCTCAATCAATCAGGGAATTGTAAGCGTGCTACTCACCCGTGAGGGTCTCAAGGCGGTGAGGGGGGGGTCTGCAGATCTGTTTAGCCGAAGAGCCAGGTCTTGAGGGTCTTCCTGAAGGTGTTCAGGGAGGGGGTCTAATGTCTGCCGGTAGCTCGTTCCAGGTCTTGGCTGCAATGTGAGAGAAGGATCTTCCGCCTGCTCTGGCTCTGTGGATGCGTGGGGTTTCGGCCAGTGCGAGGTTGGACTATCGGAGGTTTCTTTTGGGTACGTGGAAGTTGATTCTGTCATTGAGGTATTTGGGTCTGCTGTTGTGTAGGCATTTGTAGGCGTGAGTGAGGATTTTGAAAGTGACTCTTTTCTCCACGGGGAGCCAGTGGAGACTTCGTAGGTGTTGGCTGATATTTTCGTGTCGGGGGATGCTGAGGACGAGTCTGGCGGCGGTGTTCTGTATTGTTTGGAGTTTGCAGAGTTGGTACTTGTTGATGCCGGTGTAGAGTGTGTTTCCATAGTCCAGTCTGCTGGTGATGAGTGCGTGGATGACTGTCTTCCTTGACTCAGGGGGGATCCACTTGAAGGTCTTGCGGAGGATGCAGAAGGTCTTGAAGCAGTTGGAGGTGACGGCGCTGACCTGTCAGTTCATGGTGAGTGATGAGTCGAGTACGATGCCGAGGTTCTTGGCGTGGTCTGAGTGGGTAGGTGGGCTTCCAAGGGTAGTCGGCCACCAGGTGCTGTCCCATGCAGAAGG
Organism: Calotriton arnoldi; assembly: GCA_963921515.1. Classification (NCBI taxonomy): domain Eukaryota; kingdom Metazoa; phylum Chordata; class Amphibia; order Caudata; family Salamandridae; genus Calotriton; species Calotriton arnoldi. Next base: position 48,892 of record CAWUFW010001545.1, on the reverse strand, counting down.
GGTGGTACCGAGGACGAGGACTTCTGTCTTCTTGGCATTGAGCTTCAGGCAGCTGTTGGTCATCCAGACTGCGACGTCTTGCATTCCTTTCTGGAAGTTGAGTTTGGCAGTGGTGGGGTCTTTGGTGAGGGAGAGGATGAGCTGGGTGTCGTTGGCGTAGGATACGATGTTGAGGCCGTGTTGTCGGACGATGGCTGCGAGGCGGGCCATGTAGATGTTGAAGAGGGTGGGGCTCAGTGATGAACCCTGTGGGACTCCGCAGGTGATTTTCGTGGGGTCGGAGAGGAAGAGTGGGAGTCTGATCCTTTGGCTTCTTCCGGTGAGGAATGATCGGATCCAGTCCAGGGCTGTTCCTTGTACGCCTGCGTTGTGTAGTCTGGTGACTAGTGTGCGGTGGGAGACGGTGTCGAAGGCCGCTGATAGTTCGAGTAGGATGAGGTCTGCGGAGTGGCCTTGGTCCAGGAGGGTGCGGATGCCATCTGTGGCAGCGAGTAGGGCGGTCTCTGTGCTGTGGTTGCTTCGGAATCCGGATTGGGACGGGTCGAGGACGGCGTTCTCTTCAATGAATCGTGTCAGTTTCATGTTGACTGTTTTCTCTGCAACTTTGGCTGCGAAGGGGAGGAGTGAGATGGGCCGATAGTTCTTGAGGTCGGTGGGGTCAGCTGTGGGCTTCTCGAGCAGGGGTCTGACTTCTGCGTGCTTCCAGTCATCTGGGAAGGTGCCTGTTTTGAAGGTGGTGTTGATGATACGTTGTAGTTTGGGTGCGATGGCGGCCACAGCTCTGTGGTAGATGTGAGGGGGGCAGGGGTCGGTGGGGGCCTCTGAGTGGATGCTTTTCATGATCGAGGCGGTGTCTACGGCCGTGATCGGTGTCCAGTTGGAGATGGTGGGCTGGCTGGTGTTTCTGGGGGGCGGGGGGCTGTCTGTGGCACCTGGTGGATGGTCGATGAAGTTGTCATAGAGGTTTTTGATCTTGAGGTGGAAATAGGTTCCAAGCTTGTCGCAGAGGTCTTGGGATGGTGTGATGTCTGTGGCTTCGCTGCGTGGGTTGGTGAATTCCTGAATGACACTGAAAAGTTCCTTGGAATTGGTGGAGTTGGCCAGGATTTTGTTGTGGATGAAGTTCCTCTTGGTGGCTCTGATCTGGTTATGGTAGTCAGTCAAGGCGTCCTTGCAGGTGGTGTGGTTTTCGGTTGTCTTGGTGTTTCTCCAGTTCTTCTCCAGGCGTCTGCAGGTGCGTCTGGCCTCTTGGACAGTGGTGTTGAACCAGGCGGCTTTCCTGGGGCGTTGTCTGTCGGGGTTGCATAGCGTGGCGAGCTCGTCTGCGCAGGTGAAGATCACGTTGTGGAGTTCTCTGGCTGCGTTGTTTGTGTCGTTTGCGTCGGGTGCCTAGGTGTGGTTGTCTCGGGTGAGGGTGGAGTTAAGTTGCTCATCGGTACCCTTGCTCCAGTTCCTTCGAGGTGGGCGTGGGGCTGGTGTGGGTGCCTTGGGTTTGTTGATGGCGAAGTGTATGCAGTGGTGGTCGGTCCATAGCGGCTGCGTTGTGTGGCTAAATTGGACGCTGTTTCCTGCCGCAAAGATGGGGTCGAGGGTGTGTCCTGCTCCATGGGTCGGTGTGTTGACGAGTTGTTTAAGTCCAATGCTGGCGAGGTTGTCACGAAGGATAGTGGAGTTGGGGTCACTGGGGTTGTCGAGGTGGAAGTTCAGGTCTCCAATGAGTATGTAGTTTGCTTTGGCGATGGCGTGGGGTGCGATGAAGTCGGTGATGGTGGTGGCGAAGGGTGTTCGGGGGCCGGGGGGTCTTTAGATGAGGGTTCCTCGGAGTGTGGCTTTGGGGGTGGTCTGGATCTGGAAGTGCAGGTGTTCGGCGGAGGGGAAGGTTTCGCTGGAGGTTGTGAGACGGAGGGTGCTCTTGTGGGCGATGGCGAGGCCCCTTCCTGGGTGGTTGGGGCGGTCTTTCCTCTGGATCTTGTATCCGTCTGGGATGCCGGTGCTGATGTCGGGGGCGGAGGAATCGTTGGTCCAGGTCTCTGTGAAGAAGGCGATGTCGGGCGAGAGAGAGTCGAGTAGGTTCCAGATTTCCATGGCGTGTGTGTGTACGGAGCGTACGTTGAGGAGGATGTATTTTAGGGTGTCCCCGGTGCTGGCGTTGGCGGTGTTGGAGGCCGGGGTGGCGGTGAGGGTCTTGTGGCAGTGGAGGCAGGAGGACTGGCCGTGGGTCGTGTTCAGCGAGGCCTGTTGGCATTATCTAAGTCTTCCAGGGTTGAGTGCGAGGAGGGTGGTGGTGTCGTAGCGATGGGTAGTGGAAGGTCCAGAGTTCCTGGCGCTGGCCGCGGTCGGGTCTCGGACGGGCGCAGATGGGCTTGCCTTTGGCGCGCCTTCGGCCGCGCCAGCAGCGCGACCTTGCAGCGGCTGCCATTAAGTAGGGGAGGTGGGAGGGAGGAGAGGCTGGGAGGCGGGAGTGGGGGAATTCCGGAGGGGAATTCCGGGGGGGAATTCCGGGGGGGAGGGGCCGCAGGGGCAGCAGCGGCAAAAGGCGAAAGGAACAGGCAGGCACGAGAAAATAAAAACAGTGGTGGAATTAGAGCAAGACACAGATGGGCACAATAACAGTGGCACAACAGGGAAAAATTAAGAAAAAAACGGCTGAGAAAGGTTACGGTGGTTGCGGGCAGTCTGGTCCCAGTTGGAGCGGGCAGCAGGCGCAGGAGCGGGCAGCAGCCTTGAACCTCCCAAGGAGGAGCTAGGGGTCTGGAGGCAAGAGATGGCACAGCGGAGCTGCGGGGAGAGAGTGGACCTAGACCTGAAAAGGATAAAATTATTTGTCAAGCACAAATCACGACCCACGAAAGATACTCATGCCCAGTTACATGAGGGGTGTGGGTGAATACATGAAGTCAAAGCACACACAGCCAAAACCCTTAATCAACATGATGTAGCCAGACAAAAGCTGGTTGGCACAACTCACAATAGGTTGACAAAGCACTGGACTAGTCAGACCACAGAAACCTTGACAAACAGGAACATCTGCAGGGGCTTGAGTCTTTGGAGGCAACTCGGTCTGAAGACTGAGATTCCTGCTCACATCCCACACACCATGGGCTCAGGAAATGTCACAGATGAACACACTGCCATGAGGGAAATTCCCTACAGTGGTAGGACACCTGTGGCAAGCTTGTCCTTAGCAGGGGTCTACCATGTGAGAAGGAGACTCAGACATGGCTCCGACACTTCCAAGTCACATCATACTTTAGTGCCATCAGCCTGTGCACATGGGTGTGTCCAAAGTCACCACCACGTACTCTAACTTCATGTGTACCCAGTTGTACTGATGAGATGGCTGACTTGTTGCACATCACAGCCCTATACTGCATGGCCATCCTAGACGGTTGCACTCTGAAAGACTTGCACAATGTCTACAAATGTCACCACGACCTATGTGCAAAAGTGTAAGTAAAACATGGTAGTGTGGCAAATTCATGTCACCCTCACGGCCCAAAATGATGTGGATGATGACACCCAGCAAATGTAGACAATGAGGACTTCGATACATACTGTAATAGGTCACACACTCCATGGACCATATGCAGTCCATGACATCACAACATCATTGTATACCCACAACAAGATTTGCACATTAATGATAGTTGACTTATGACCAAGTTGGGAGACACAGAAAGCAACAGTGAAAAGAACCTCACATGATTTATTCTGCATGAAAGAACTATGAATAGTCCAAAACAAACAAAAGGCCAAGTGCCAGTCCATTTTGTAGAGCCCTGGAGGGGGTCAGGTTAATCACCCTCCATTGCTTGCCTGCACTTTAACTGCACGGGGACATCTCCCCTGGGAGGGGCATCTGTGGGGGCATGCCAGGCACCGCAGGGACAGGGCTAGGGGGGACTGGTTTGGGTTTTGAGAGGGATGGGATCCGGAGTTGTGTGTGTGTCCACTGCAGTGGACTGGCCAGATTGAGGGGGGGTCTTCTGCAGTGGCAGGAACAGACTGAGGGGGGCTGTTGGAGGGGAAGTGCTTGTGGGAGGGGGGAGGGCTTGACCTTCTTGGGGATGGTGTAACGGTGGGTGGGGAAAACCGGGATGGGGTCTGATGTGTGCCCTTTGTGATGGGGGCCTTGGACCAGGAGGAAGTGGATTTTGCGGGGAAGTGTGGGTTGGAGGTGGGGTTTTGGATTTGAAAGTTCGGGGGGATGTAAGGGTGGGGGCTCTGAGGTCTTCCTCTTAGGAGAGGGCGTGCGGGCAGGTGTGGCTCTCCGCTCTGGGTTTGGGGGTATCCTTTCCCCTTGCAAGGGTGGTCAGATGGCTCAGTCGGGAAGAGGCCAAGGTCACAGAGGAAGACCCGCTGGGAAGAGGAGGTTGCAGGACAGTCAAGGGAAGGGGTTGCGGAGGCAGAGGGAGCTGTGGAATGCGGAGTGGTTGTGGATGCATGTATGTCTTTTTTTGGCCTCTCACCGTTGTGTGTGATGTCAGTCCCCTGAGTGTGCATGCATGTGTGTTTGGACTTTTGTTTGTGGGTTTGTGTGCTGCATGTGTCTGTTGCTGTGTGTGCACATGCCTGTTTGAGTGTGCTTGGGTCAGGTAGGGTAGTGGGGACTGTGGATGGGGCAGAGGAAGGAGGGGTGAGGGACTGCTGGATGAGGGACACTGCTGCTGTCAGTGAGGAGGCCAGGGCCTGATTAGATCTCTGAAGGGCAGACATGTCTGATGAGATGCCCTCCATGTATGACACCAATTGTGTCAAAAGACTGGTATGTGCATGGAGGACATTCAGCATGGATGTCTGTCCCACATGGATCTGCTTCAGCAAATCCATGGCCTCCACACTCAGGGCAGCAGTGGAGACTGTTGCAGGGGGTGTGGTGCCTGGCCTGAAGGAGACATGCTCCCTAACACGGGAGCGTCCACGGACACTGTGAATGGGAGCAGCTGTGAGGGTGGAGATGTCGGTGGTGGTGGTGAGGACAGACTCCAATGTCATCACTGGAGCTGGAGTGGTCTTCCGATGTTGTAGAAGTCTCTGACCTGCCCTTAGGGTGCAGATGCTGTGAACAAGGATGACAAAGAGATTCACATGAGTCTTAATGCATAGACTTGACACATGCGTATCATTACAACACATCACAGAGCAAGCATACACATCATTTCGACGGCAGGTTTCTATTCATTACACAACTATGGTTCCAAGACACTTGATGGCATGTGCAACATTGCTTAGATCAATGTCAAATACCACAACCACTATCTCAACTACTACACTATGTAGCAGGTGGTCTGATCTCTAATGCTCCTGATGGTCTAGTGTCATTAGATACCTGTCTCATCTCCTGCAAGGAAGTCTTGAACTGACACCTCTAATGGGATGCACACATTTGAAATGTGACATGGTAAGCATTCTTCCATCCCCAGTCATCATGTCTCTGATGTAACTGGTCAAATGGTCAGCATGCAGTACACCAAACATATATAGTCATAACATGACTCATTACACACAGATAACAGTGATTGTGTGCATGTGTCTAGTGTCTTAGGTCCACTGCTGTCAGGTCAGACAGCTGATTCTTACTTTAGATACCCCAAGGTTGTAGGCCTAGCCAGGGTGAGACTTGAATGGCCCACTGTCTTGTCTCAGCTGTGGAGGGTGTTAGGGTGATTACTCTGGATGTCATGCACATTGTATCCAGCTCACCAGTTACAAATGTGATCAATTTTCAACCCACTTCCAAGTCCAAAGACTGCATCCTCACAATGCTTCATGTGGCACACTATGGCACTGGCCTGTCTGGCTGCACTATCTGTATGGACTCTTGGTACAGGATCTGTACATCTCAAGGTTACAGTCAGCACCGTGTCCCAATCCTGTCTATACTGCTTCAAGCCACATCTGTAGGTGTCAAGTATGCATGTCTCTTACGTGCAAGACAAAATTTGAACACTTTGACAGGCTCACATTGCTCTAGTTAGCCATCAGAGTATGTAAACTAACAGATGTGTTTACATGCACATTTTACATCTGTCAAGCTGAAAGTAATGTAACATACACACAGATGTTTAAGCCACCAGTATGCACAGTCAAGGGCTGATACACACATGTCAACTGTTGTGTATGTGAGACAAAAGACATGCATTTGATGTTTTGCTAGGTTTCCAACAATGACCACCTGGGTCTTTCAAAGATTGGCATGTGTACTTACTGTCACAGGGTCTGACACATGAATTGTCACATTTGAAAGGGGAAAGTGTTGCCTCACACAAAAACTTGTGATAGGCCAGTGTCTCAGATGGCCTGAGTTGGCATACCTGTCCTTGGACCATGGGATACATGTGATTACACTGAGCACTTCGTCTGGGACAAAACATTTGGCACAATGATCAAGATGAATTCTCTGAGGCATCCACATTGGTCTCACCTGCTGCCCGGATGTATATCATTATTCATGCACACCTGGGTGCTCCAATTGCAACATACTGCACATATATGTTTGTACCACACTGAGTACAGGTCATACATCAGTCAATGTGCTCACACATGTCAGCCAATTACATCACTCATGATGGTCAACTCCATGCACCTGTTGTCTATTGTGCAGATAACATGAACATTGGACTACAGCCACTACACAGGACCTAAGTGACACCCATGTCACAGATGGAAAGGGGCACACCTGGGCATCTACTGATCATGGGGCATAGTTACCTTTTGCGACAGAAGTGTTTGGTTGGCAGACTGCTGACCTGTGAGAGGGGCAGCAGACTGAGGGAGTGCAACATGCATGTTAAACATAGTTGTGCAACATGGCACATACTCACCCCCCTCCTTGCTGCTGTCTGGCCTTCAACTGCCCATCCAGGACAGGATCCTTAGCATGGGGGTGGTCAGGGTCCAGCATCCGCCCCTTTTGCGAGGAGGTGACAGCTTCAGCCACGGAGGTCCTGCCACCTCTTCTGGCAGTGGCGGGCACGGTGTTTGAAGACCCCACGGAGCGGACTGCCCAGACGATGGTCTGCCACATCTAAGCCTTCTGATGGGAGTTGACCTGTATGGATGACATGGTGACACACCATTACTCCACATGCTGCATGTTTCAGAGTCACACACTTGCACACATAGGTCATGGTCAGAATGGCAAGGATGTCTAAAGGGTAGGTAAGTGGCATCATGGGCAGTTGTCCTGTGTGCAATTAGCCCTCCAACCCATTAGAACAGCGCTGAGAAGTCAACCACAGTACACACACTTCTACAGCACTGTACATGCCCAGAACCTAAATCTACACACTGTAAAACTTACATGAACTTTGTTTGCATGCTTGCCCTTGGGAATGCCAATGCTAGTAGTGCATGGTTTTACACATGGCCAATGAAAAGGCAGTGTAATCACCACTCACCTGCTCCTCTGGTTTGCCGTACAGCTGGCTGTACTGTGGAAGGAGGCTGTCCAGTAGGGCCTGGTTCTCCTCCTTGGTGAAGGCGGGGGCCCTCTCCACAGTACGTGCCATGTTAGCTCCCAGAGGATGTAGAGACAGCAGCAGAGAGATGGGAAGGTGCATGAAAGATGCAGGTAGTGCAGGCAAGTGAGGACAGTAGGGAACAGACAGACATATCTCTACAGCAGAGGCGGACTCAGTTCCATACGTCCAAAGCGATAGGTCTGAGTCGTTTGCATTATCCAAATATGTCCAATCCATTACATTGGTAGCATCCGACACGCCTACCGCGACGTTCAAAATATCTGCATCGGCCCCCTATTGAGTTGGATGCATTGTTGAGGGTAGGTTACAGAGTCGTATTGCACACGATTCGGACACGGAACGAAACGCGCGTCTGTCACCATGGCAACCAACAGCCAATGTGTGCGTCTGGCTTGGTTCGGATGCGGCTAAAGCGTCCTTTGAATACTCACCCACGTCATTTACCATTACAAGCAACAGCCAATGTGTGCGTCCAGCTCGGTTCAGATGCGGCTAATGCGTCATTTGAATACTCACCGCATCGTTCACCATTACAAGCAACAGCCAAAGGATGTGACCGACACGGTTTGCATGCGGGTACCGCATCCTTCCACTAATCAGTCAGCAGGGCAGCCAGTAGTGAAAAACTTTATGTTCTGGTGCATTACATGTGTGGGGACAGTGACAGTGATTAACATGTGAGGTGTGGCGCAGCGGCCAGGGTGCCTGACTCCAGACCACGGGGTTCACGGTTCGATCCCCGGTGCCGGTGACAGGTTAGCCCAGCACCATGTGACTCTGAGCAATAGCTCGCTTAATCTTCCTGAGGGCCACCAGCGCCGGGACACCTCTCCAGAGGTAGCTGTGCACTTTACAAATGCTGGTATTTCATTTTTCATTTCATATTGGACATTGGACTTGATAGCTCACACTCCCATGAGGAGCCAAGCTTGAGGGGCACATAACACACTGTTTGTGAGGGCCATCACAACATTGAGAGTACACTTCACAGATTACACTCCTGAGCCTGGACACAGTCCCTGGGGATCATTGGGGAAGACATGTTATGTCCACACATAGTCACTGCTTTGGTGAACTTTGTGTCACAATGTGCATTGTGGTAATTTTTTGTCTGTAAATCTACTGTGTCTGAGTCTTGTACAACGCAGACACTTCATAATTATGGTACCATGATATTTAACTGCCACATCAGCTTGTGTTTGTCATGTGAGCGGTTGTTGTGTCTGTGTGTCACAGGCATATGTGGATGCTTGCCAAATAAATGCCTGCCTCACATTGTCAATGTTCCGTGTATGTGATTGTACATGTTTGTCAGACATGACATCATGACAGTGTCCACCGTGTGACAGTGGTGTGCATGGTTCGCATGGTGAGCGACTGTCTGTATCATGTGTCCCACATATCTGGCATTATCTGGTGCAGTTCAGTGTACCTTTCAACCATGTGATAGCTGTCACAGACCTATATCTTGGATAGTTTGTTTGGTGGTTGTGGAGTATGTGATGCTTGCTCACATGTACAGTGACGGACACCAGTGACTAGGTACAGTACAGCACTGTAATTGGTGAATAACCATAGCTTGGTAACATGTCTGGTAAGGGTCACATTGCTGTGTTTTTTATCTAGGCTCAACCTTTGGCCTCTTACTTCATTGTGTCCAGATTTAATGTTGTGTGTGTGCAATTGCATGTTGCTTTCCACATTGGAAAGTGACCTCAACTGTGTTTGCACTTGTAACATAGGTACCGCAGGAGACCAGCAGTCCACAGGCCCTTCCCCGACCTCCATACCATGGAAGAACGGGATTGCATCAGACGATACCGCTTCACCAGGCCACTCATTGTGGAGTTGGCAGACCAGTTGGCCCCACATTTGCAGCCTGCACGCCCATATACCTTTGCGCTGACCCCCAAGGTGAAGGTAATGGCGGCCCTACATTTCTTTGCCACAGTGTCCTTCCAGTATACTGTGGCAGCTGCTGGTGGGATGTCCCAGACAATGTTCAGCCATGTGCTTCGCGATGTGTTGGAGGCATTGTTACATTTTCTGGACCTCTACATCAAGTTCCCAACACCAGGACAGTTGACAGACATCAAGGGGGATTTTTATGCATTGGGGCAGATGCCACATGCCGTTGGCTCTATTGATGGAACACGTGGCTTTGATCCCACCACAAGCCAATGAACACACCTACAGGATCGGAAGCATTACCACTCCATAAATGTCCTTGTTGTATGTCTGGCTGACATAATGATCTCCCGTGTCTGTGCACGTTTCTCGGGATCAGCACACGACACCTACATAATGAGAAATAGTGATATGCCCCATTTGATGTCTCAGCTGCGACATGAGCGTGACTGGCTTGTTGGTAGGTCATGTTGTGTGTCTATGTTATGGGTTGCTTGTATGCCTGTTTTCGGACAACTGAAGTCTTTTCTGTGTTCAATGTAGGAGACTCTGGATACCCCAACCTGCCGTGGTTGCTGACACCACTCCAGAACCCTGTCACCCCTGCTGAGGTTCGTTTCAATGAGGCACATGGTAGGACCAGGCGACTGGTTGAGCGGACATTCGGCCTTCTGAAAACAAGATTCCGCTGCCTGGACCGTACAGGAGGAGCCCTCCAATATGCCCCATTGAAGGTGTGTAAGATCATCACTGCGTGTTGCATGCTCCACAACCTGGCAGTGAGGAATAAGCTACCGCTCATACAAGATGACGGAGACCAGTAGCCGCCACCAAGGGTGGATTCAGGACTGGGACATGTTGCCAGTGATGAGGAGGTGGAGGATGTTCAGAGACAGCTCATCAACAACTTTTTCACATGAGTGTAAGTATGCAATGATGAGGTGACAAAGCTCTTTTGTAGCATTATGTGTGTCTAGTGTACAATATGTTTGTATGCGTGTGAGTGTATACTACTTAACATAATCATCTGAGTTTTTAGGGTCTAGTAAGTTTGTAGTGTCACAGGTACAGTGCTAGCATGAATCTTAGCTAAATTTAACAGTAACAAATTTGTGATTCTGATAAGTCTCTTGAAGATGTGGGCAAATGATTCATGAGTTCCTGACTGTTCTATGTATCCCCTTCCCAGGGTCCTTTTGCTGTCATCTGGAGACTTGTTACCTCCCAGACCCATGATGCAGTGACAAATTGCAAGTTCGATTTGGATCCGGATTTCGTGCCACACACTCACTTCAGAACTGATGCTCAATGTTTGTTCATTTGTGCTTTTTTTGTTCATTTGTAGTTTTTGTCACAGTGTGATGTGATCTCATTTTGTATGAGGGCACCAGGTTGTGCCTGTGGAATAAACCTGTGCTCCACATTGAGGTGTGCCCTGTCTGTTTACACACATCCAAAGTTCATTTAAATACTGTACAAATGCCCTGATGTTCTGTTTATCTGGCAATGATTGTTGTTTGTGCATTGAAACTGTGTTTTATTTTACAACAGTAGTGTCAATTAGGATCAATACCATGTACTATGGGGGTTGTGATGACCTGGTTGTGTGTATCTCTCATGCTGTGTCAGGTTACATTAACTCACAAGACAGTAGGTGAATTCCTGAACTTGTTTCTCAGCCAATGTCATTGACATTCCATTATTTGCATTTTTGTGCCTCATTTCAATCGGTATATTTGTGTTTCAGTCACGACATAAGCAAGTATTCTGTGAAAAGTGATTTATTTCAGTGCATGAGTTGATGTACACACAATGGGGTAGAGCTGTACAAAATATAATGGACAAAGTGCAGAGAGGTGTTGGTAGTGCCAGTAGATGAATTTTTCAGAGGCAAGTCCACAGTCATTTGAGTCCACGTGCCAACTTAGACCCTCCATCCAATGTGGGGTAGTTCAGTGTCAGTCAACAGAGTGATCGCTTGGCACACAATAAAGGATATCAGGAGCAGGTTGTCACTTCCTGGGGGTGATGCGTAGCCATCTGTCTCTCATGTGTCCTTCTTCGGATGACCCCTCTTACGTTTTTCAGGGAGACCCTCAGGTGCAGGCTCCGGCAGTGCAGGGGACTCTCTGCCAGAGTCCACATCCCTCCCTGTGGCAGTTGCGGATGTAGCTGCACCAGATGTGGTGGGCACACAGGGAGGTGTGGTCATGTTGGTGGCAATCTGGGGGAGGCAGGTGAGTATGTCCCTGTGCACCGCGGTCAGATCATCTATTTTGGACATGTGTGAGGCCATTTTGGACATGTGGGAGTCCATTTTTGCATAATGTGCAGCCTGCTGCTGTTGCATGGTACTGAGGATCCCGACTACCTGGCCAAAATCTCTGGTGCAATCCTGATATGCATTAAGAATCCGAATAGATGTGGGTCAACTTCAGCAGCAGCACCAGCTGCATGAAGGCATCTGTCCCCATGCCCCCTCCCACCACCCCTACCCACACGAGCAGGACCAGTTGTTGCAGGCACAGACGACACTGAGCCTCCTTCATCGTTGACAGTGGTGTCGTTGTCTGCCAACTCCAGAGTGCCCTGTGTTGCTGTGCTCTCGTTGTTTGCTTGGCTTTGTGTGTCTGTGGGGGTAGTAGTCATCTGGGTGTTCTCAGCTGTTGCGGGAGTGGTCGCAGGGGATGCAGATGGTACAGCTGCTGGTGCTGCAGGCTGACCCACACGGAGGTGCCAGGTAGTTCCTCGTCATCCGAAGAGGGGTGAGAGACCTCAACGCCGGAGAGCTCAGGGTCGGCCAGAGTCTGAGACTGGGTGTCCTGTTCTGTTCCAGCAGTGTTCCCAGCACGACCTGTGGGTAGATGAGAGACACAATGTTTTTCTTTTCACACAGATCATTGGATCATACACATTACATTTGCTATTGCACATTAGGATGAGTGTATGTACATAGATTGTCCTCCATCAGCACAGATGCTGGCCTATGTTTTCAGAGGACATTGTGATTTTTTACAAGAGGGGGTTTGCTAAGCATGTCCAGCTCTGTGCATACATGGGCATGATGGTTTTATTTGACTTTACATGTATATAGACATTGACTGTTTACTGACACCCTGTGCATGACACAGGTGTGTTGGTATTTCCCACATCTGTGCTTTGTCAATGACATACGTACTCTTCCTCTTAAGATGTGTTGCAAGATTTGTGCATGTGTGCTGGGCTTTGTGCACATATTTTGCAGTCACATTGGTGTGGCTACCTACATACTCACAGTCTGGTATGTATGTTAGCATTTTTTGATAGTATTTTGAGGGATGTGCTCCTAATTCTCATCTCATTGGGCACCTAGGAATAGCTGTGAGTAGCAGATTGTGCTACTGCTTTGCGTTGTGCATGATCACATCATGTATATTGTCCTTGTCCTCCATGGACAGATGAGTTCATCAAGTCTGCTTTCTTGCTTTTTGCAGCTCGGGGCTTTGAGGTACAGAGGTTTGTGTGCTTGTGTTCTGCTGCTGGAACTTGCACTCCTCCTCCCACCCAGCCCAGCTCACTCCTCATAGACAAAGGCTCACTGACAGTGAGGGGAGTGTAGTGGCAAGCAGGGTGACACTGCTGCATGATGTAGGACTTAAATGCAACTCCCAACAATGCCTTGTGCACATGACACCATGCACCAGTGTCAGCCATATTGCTGGGGCGCTTCCATTCACTGTCAGGTAGCCATTGGCCTTGATAAACAGGTTGCTTTGGGTGTGGGTAGGGATGTGTGCTATGACTCCAATTCACATCATGCCCTGTCCTCCATACACCTTCCCAGCCAGACCAAGCAGCACACCTGTGACTGTGCATTCCCTGAGAGTGAATGGAATGGAGTACCAGGAAGATGGGTGATATTGGTGACTGGTATGAGGGGCACAAGGCCATGATGTCAGTTTGGCTCACAGCAAACACAAGTCCCCAGTGTCAGCCATCTTTCCAGTACTTTTCCAATCACTGTGAGGTGAGCACAATTCCTGGTGGTCTTGTTGTGCTATGTTGGAGGAAGAGTACTTGCACTGACTTCAACTCCCATCAAGCCCTGCCCTCCACAAACCTTCACAGCCAGACCAAACAGCACACAGAGAAATATGCAGTCCCTGAGAGTGAATGGAATGAAGTACCAGCAAGATGGTTGACACTGGGGACTGGTGTGATGAGCATAAGGACTTGATGGGAGTTGTGGGCTGATCTGACACCAGTTCCCAGTCTCCGCAGTCTTGCCAGGACATATTCAATCAATCCCAGAGACTGCATATTTATCTGTGTGCTGTTTGGTCTGGCTGGGAAGGTGTGTGGAGAGCAGGGCATGATGGGAGTGAAGTCAGTGCAACTAATCTTCCTCCCACATAGCCCAACAGGACCACCAGGAACTGTGCTCACCTCACAGTGATTGTAAAAGTACTGGCAAGATGGCTGACACTGGGTACAGGTTTGATGAGCATAGGGCCTTGATGGAAGTTTGTGTCCCAGCAGGTACAAGCCCCCTGTGTCATCCATCTTGTCCGCACACTTTCTCTCAATCCCAGGTAAGGTGAGTCACAGGAAGTGTGTTTGGGATGGCTGCAAGGTTTGTGTCGGCACAGGCCTGATGGGAGTCATATTCACACTGGACACTCTTCCTCACCCACCTTCCAAATTGTTCATCTGGGCCAATGCCTACATCACAGGTTGGGGAGGTGTACTCACAAGATGACTAGGACTGCTACAAGGTGTTGATCCTAAAGCAAAATACCATCCTAGGCATGTGCTACAAACAGCAGGCCCCTGTGTCTGCCATCTTTGTAGTACACTTCCACTCACTCCTAGGGAATGCATAGTCACAGGTGTGCTCCCTGGGCTGGCTGGGAAGGTGTGTGTAGGGCAGGGCATGATGTGAGTTGAAGTCACAGCTAACACTCCTCCTCCCAGATAGGCCAACAAGCCCACCAGGTACTATGCTTACCTCATATTGAGTGGAAAAGTACTGGCAAGATGGCTGACACTGGGGACTGCTGTGAGGAAAACAATGCCTTGATGGGAGTTGTGGTCAAAACAAACAGCAGGCACCAGTGTCAGCCATCTTGGCAGTACATTTCCATTCACTGTGAGGAAAGCATAGTACCAGGTGGGCTTGTTGGGCTATGTGGGAGGAAGAGTGTCAGCTGTGACTTCAACTCCCATCATGTCCTGTCCTCCACACACCTTCCCATCCAGCCCAAACAGCACACCTGTGACTATGCAGTCCCTGAGACTGAATGGAAATGTACTGGCAAGATGGCTGACAATGGGGCCTGGTGTTTGATTTGCCCACAACTCCCATCAAGGCCTTGTGCTCCTCACACCTGTCCCCAGTGTCAGCCATCTTGCTGGGAAGACTGGCTCAGTAGCTCCTCAGCCTTGTGCCGGGCCCAGCGTTTTAGGTCCTCCCAGCGCTTGCGGCATGCCCTCACGTTCCTGGTTTGAACGCCCACTGTACTGCAGCGCTCACCAATGTCGGCCCATAGTCTGGCCCGTGCTGCATTACTCAGCTGGTCCTCTGGCCCCCAATATAGCTGAGGATATTTTAGTATCACCCCCTCAGCTAAGATGTCTAATTCCCTTTCACTGAAAGGGGGTGCTTTCTCTTCCTAACCCTCAGCCATTTTGGGGGAAATAAGGTCGAAAAGAGCAGCAGGATGGCAGAGGATCTGATCTGTGAGAGAGGATGACTCAGAATGAACACAAAATGGCTGCCAACAACTTCCTGTGATGTATTTCCTGTCTCCCACTTCCTGTATGTCATTTCCTGTATGAAATAATGGGTTCCGGATCAATTTCTGAGATTCCGGCCCAGAGGTGGAGATTCTGGCCCGGAGGTGGAGATTCCGGCCCGGAGGTGGAGATTCCAGCCCTGTGGTGGAGATTCCGGCCCGGTGGTGGATATTCCGCTCCGGGTGTGGAAATTCCGGACCGAGTGCGGACGTAAAGTTAGTAGTTGTAAATCCATTCTGTGAATACCAAAAGTAGTAAGTGCATTCTGTGAATACCAAAAGTAGTAAGTTTAGGATTTTGTCTCAGATTAGTTCTGTGAATCGGGCCCTAGATTTTTTTTTTGCATTGTCAATGCTTGTTTGGCCATTTTCTGTCTGTTTCTGTTGTACTTTACTGAGCAAAACCGACACGGTCCGTAGACCGCATCGGATGCTTAATCATGTATTTGCGGGGTGGTCCGAGTGTGTCCCATACATGTTAAGCTATGTTGCAGCTTTCGCATACAAGTCGCTCGCATCGGCATTGTTTCAGGGGGATTTCTCGGACTGATCGTGCTCTGTACGAGTCCTTCGTCCGGATTGTGCTCTATGCGAGTCGTTTGGATTTGACACACATTGCATCGTACTCCATCGTTCGGACTGCGCACGTACGTGTCGTTTGGAAAGCATTACCGATCCGAGTCATTGGGAAGGCATTCCTAACGAGATCGTAATCGGCCCCTGACTCGGAAAGGTTTCCGACCGACCAAGTATGATGCGAGTTAGATGTTAGGAATATCCCAATCCCAACCCGACGGCATTTGGAATGACTGAGCCGCACGGAGCAGAATCGTACGTCTCTACAGGTCGCGTTTCCGAACAACCGAGTACAATGCTGGATTTGGGCAGCCTTTCTGAATCGTGCCGTCCGGCTAGAATCGGCAGTCGGAATCAGACTTTGGGGACCTGTAGTGGGCCCCCCTTCACCCAGAGCCTACCCAATCGGGCCCGTGGGGGTACCCATGGGCTCCCCCTTCCCAGCCATGCACAGTGTGACAGGCACCAGGGGGTGCCCAAGACATGGTGCCCGATTTTCCCCAGCCACCCCTTTCTTCAATGGGAGCCTATGCATTCGGTCGGAACAAAGGCTCGCCATTGAAGTCAATGGGAGTCCCACCAAATCGTACCTGGAAGCATCCGGATGCATCATACTCAGTTGGTTGGACTCTCCCGATCCGATTCGGTCAGAAACCATTCCCAAACCCATTCAGTCGGGAAGCTTTCCAAACCGCATTAGAATCGGGCCCTTTATCTTGATCCTGTCCACCAATTATTTACTAATTACTTCCATAAGCAACTAAGGATTTTAGTCCAGATTTAAAGCAATTGCTTAAATGTTAATGACCGACAATAATTCACTGAACAAATGCTGTTCTTACAATCAATTAAAATCTTACTTGTGCCTATCATCCAAAACGCTCCTCTTTTCAAATTGTTTTAGACGTTGCTATTGATTTTGAGACGTAAAATATTACCAAACGTTCTATAGGCCTAAACTAATATGAGTGTGATTCCAGCATTCAGACATGACAGGGTGCTTCTCATATAGAGGATGGTCTGTCTAAAAAAAGAATTATATTTAAAAAGGAATCAAGCCCTCGCTCACCTTGGTGGCAGAGCAGCGTCATTTTAAGTTCCAACTTATATACATCATATTTGAATACAATTGAAGGATGTAGTTATTGTAATACTTAAGAGCTCATGTATTAAGTTGGTCAATAAACAAATGTAACCATATTTACTGCATATTTACGTTTCTTAGTTGACAGTGGTTAATAATATTTTAAAATGTATCTATTTTGATTCTCAGGCTAACTTGGCTTGGCTTTAGGCCTTAGCTGAACATGTTTGCTTTAAACGTTGCAAGTATGCTGTTTTTCTCTCCTCTGCAGGTGTATTATATTGTTCCTCGTTAGCTAGTGAAAAGGCTTATTTTTGTGTACTAGATGGCTAGTGAGGCTGGAGAAAAGGGAGATGTCGGCAGATGAGGAGGATTACCATGAAAAAGGGCCTTCTGCACTCGGCGTATCAGGTAGATGCCACATTCAAGGACAACAGATGTGTACCTAATCATGTGAAGATGGTAATTTAGGGTGTATGCTGACTCCCCTTGGATGCAGTTATGGGATTGGCTATTAATAGTGGAAATTAGATATGAATGCTCTGGAAGATTTGGTTGTGTTTTAACTGGTGTTTTCATAGCTAGAGTGCAGACTTTATCCTGACTTTGAGAGAGAGAGCAGATCTTTCACCCTGCTAGGTTACCTGGATGCAAAACATCATGCTGAACACTCTTTCATTTTCTTTGAACTTCTACTGAAGATGGAAACCTTGCTGACACCTTCTATGCTTCTTCTTTAGAAATCCCCAGCTTATTTGTGAAACTGAGAATAAATAGAGATAGTTTCTTCATGGAAACCTGATTTGGATAATGTGTTTCCTTTATATAGGGGCTGCTTCTATTTTGCATTTATTATACTAAGACTTAAAAACTGGAACATTTTAATGTTTTGACTGTATTGATATATTTCCCAAACCTTTGCTAAATTTTTTACCTTTGCTTGACGAGTTCTTAAAATATAGCTTTACGGTTGCTAAAATATTTTGGGTTGTTATTGTGAAGCCACATTGGTTTCAAGGAAACTGAAATGTATTTCCAAAGTTAGCTCCCCCAAGAATCTTCAAGTCCACAGTCAGAGGTCCATACGACCAGTGGGGGATATTATTTGATGATTTTAATAAATTATTGAGGTGTAGATATCCCTGCTCCATCAAGTGGTATTTTTCAGAGGATGGTTTGTCACTGATGTGGTGGGAGCTAGATTATCTTGGAAGAAATTTGGAGTTGCCCAAGCCCATTTCAAGTTCCTGAAATCCATGGCCCAGTTCGGAGGATCAACGGTGGCTTGGCGATTCTGAAGGAGTTTGCGGTTATAGAGGAGGGAGTATTAATAGGGTTGTGCATCGCAGTGATATGATAAGTTTGTAGTATGGTGTAGAAATGGTGAGCGAATTGCGTCTTGTTGATGTTATGGTTTAGAGATGTTGGTGTGTGTGTACTCTCTTGATGCTGAACAGTTGAAGTTGTTATCTGACCCGACGTGGTCTAAGATCCAGAGATAGGTAAAGTTATTCTTGTAAAACTCATCTGCTATGACTTGTAGCGTCTGTCATGAGGTACCATCGACCGCACAATTGAGATATGGAGCTTTAACTTTGTTGCATGAGTGATAAAGTGATTGCTGCTGGTGGATCCTGTTGTGCAAAGGAGGAACTGCATTGGTTGAGTTGATTTCCTGTGGGTCAAGACTTCATTTGTGTGTGAGGGGTGAGTTGGAAAGTGTTATTTCTGACTACTTCTTGTGTGGGTGATCACTTTGAATTCTTTAGTGGAGCAGACAAAAGTTTGTTTATTGAGCTTGCTTAGTGTTGTGTGAGGTTGCGTTCTTAAAAAATTGTGAAGGTAGGTGAACTGCTGCAAGGACCAAAAGTGCATCATAGAGTGTTGCACTAGTATTAGACAGTTGGAGTAAGCTGGTTGTTACGATACTGAGAGTTGTGTTGTGATAGGTCGGGGCAGCCGTGCTAAGACTGGGTTTTGAAGCCGGAAGTGTAATAGGTTGTGAATTGGCGAGAGCCCTGATTGCTTGGGTTAAAAAAAAATCCCTGAATGCTGAAATCGTTACAAACATGAAATATTTCAGCGGTAGTAGAGCTATGGTGAGAAGAGACGTGAGAGTTCCTGTCTGACAAGGTGAGGAGACTCCACCGGAAGGCACAGAAGGTCAGTATATGTCTTTGAATATGGTGCTCCACACGTGTATATGGCTGGGCCAGTGGTATAAGTTTACCTTGAATGAACATGCATTGAGATTTCCTCAATATGGTACATTTAATTTGAGAATTATTGAGAATTTAAGAAGTGTATTGTATGATGTGAAACCTCCTCCTAGACCAGCAAAATATGAGGCACCACCCATATTAAAGAGAAACGGAAATATCAGGATAACACTAAGAAATGTAGTTATGCTGATGCTAAGTGGAATGCAGAACATCAAAAGTAGTGAGCAGAAGTGATTAAGGGGTTTAGGTTATACCCTGCATCGACAAATGAAGAACCCCGGAAAAGGAAAAGGAGGAAAGGAGTGGAAAAGGCAGATATGGTTGAAGATTGTGGTAGTGATAGTGACTCTTCTCCTCCACCGCTTCATGTTACCCCCATCTGTCAGTTTGAGGGGTGCAGCTGTGGGAGGAAATCCTATGAGTACCACAGCCCCTATGAATCCAAATCAGACCCCTACAGGAGAAACATTGGGGATTCGTGGCCCTCCCAATTCCCAGGTACTAATGTCCGGATGCTATAACTGTCCCTGTTATTATTGGTCTTGCAGTTCCCATGTATAAACAGCAGCCATAGGGTGAACACCTAATTCTCTGGCAGTGCAGACTGTAGCGACTCTCCAAATAATTCCCCTGCACTCCTAACATGGTGAGTGATGGGGGGGGGATACCTTTAATCCCGAATCAGATCGCACCACCGCAGAGTTCTTTGATGTCATCTACGCTAGGTGCATTAGGAGAAAAACCCTTAGAGAAACTTGCTCCAATACTTCAAAAGTGTCCTATGTCAATTTGGAACTCACTACTGTGTGTTCCAAATAGTAACTCTAAAGGAAGAATAATGTTAAATACTCCTAAATAACAAAATGGGACTAGTTGGCAGGAAATAGAAAATTCTGTAAAAGATTTTAATGGGTCCCCTGGAGGTGGCGAGGGTGTAGAACCGAGGGATGGAGTTCAAATTCCCGGAGAGAGAGAGACCTGTAGATGTGGTCAGGTTGAGGTTGGAGTTGGCAAATTGATTTAAGGTAATCTTGATTTTTCAAATGTAGACACTTATCAAGAGAATGAACTTGTGTATTTGTGTAAAGATATTACGCGACGTGCTGACCAGGTTTATGATAGGCTTTCAGACTTGGTCCGATTGTGTGGCTTAGATCTCAACAAGAATAAGTCTTTACAGAGAAGTTTTTGTATTTGTTTTGATGATGAAGTCATAATGAGCATGATAGTGTCAGGGATGAAACTACAAATAAGAGAACTGATTGGCAGTATATGGAAGAGAAGTGATTTGGACAAATGGGGGAGCATTCCCCGGCTCCCTCAGATAAAGAGGGAACTCAATGTTTTTTCCTTAGGGAGGTGCCAAGTGCAGGTTATGTACATGTACCTTGGAGTAGGAGTGATCTTGCAGCATTTACAAAGGATTTCCCAAAGTTAAGAGAGAATCACTTCAGTGGTACACCCAAGTTGAAGGTTTGTTAAAATCTCACTGGTGCTATGGGTGGATTTGAATACCTTTTTGAACATTGTAGTGCTGAGTGATTTATGGGCTGAATGTAAAGTGTTTATCCAGGGTACCTCCTAGGAATCTGATAATGCTTGCGTTTTCACCTCAGGTGATGGAAATGTATCAACAGGTGATTACTGAAAGAGAAGGTGCCCACAAAAGATATTGATTGGGTAAAGTTCATCAGGAGCACACTGGAACCCACGGAGACAGTGCATGCTTATTTTGAGAGATTGTTGCAAATGTTTAAACAGCACAGTAGAATGGAGAACCCAGAAGGGAAAGACATGGGAGGTTTTGTGTCTAGGTTTGTGAAGTAATTGCGGCCTGAAATTAGTGTGATGATTTAGCAGCATATGATTTGTTGGCAAAACAAGTCCATTGATGAGATCTTAGGGTATGCTAGATAATGCAGTGATGAGCTGGAGATGAAACAGAAGCAATTGAAGGAGAAGCTTATGTTAGCTCAGTTGAAAACGGCACAGAAAGGTTGTCCATATGTAGGAAATATGGGTGGGATGCAAGGAGTTACATACCCACAAGGAGGGCAGATGATGCAGAGTGGAAACAGTGTTCTACAGGGTAGATGTTGTGGTGTCCCGATTGATCCAAGTACTGGGGTTTATTGCAACATTGAAGAAATCTAATCCATGTCATTTTTGTAATAAGTTGGCCCACTGGAAGCATGAGTGTTGTTTAACTCCCAATAGGGGTTTGAATGGAGCCCAGATGCAGAATGCAGGTTTTCCACAGCCACAGAATGTAAACCCTGTGCAGTTGCCAAATGTACAGAAGCAGAGGATGCAAAAGCCAAACATATGTCAAGTCCCACTGATGCAGGTTCAATGTGAACCAGGCCACAAAGATGAGTCAAAACTCTTTCCAGAATCAAAATCCATTTCAGCAGTTTCCTATTTTTGACTTGGAGTCTATGGCTCTAATCCTTCACAATGATGGTGCCTGAGGGAGGAGGAAGATTGCGAACCTGGTGCAGTCAGAGAGGTAGATCAGAGTAGTCCACTTCTAAAAGGTAAGGTAAATGGCCACCCATGTAATTTTTAATCGACGCAGTTGTGACCCGTTCTACAGCCAGAACACCGCAAGTCCCAAACCTACTCCTCTCGGGAAAAAGAATCCAAGATGTAGGACTTGTCAATAAACAGATGTCTGACCCTGTCCCAAAGTAAGTTCCAGTTAAAATGCGTCATTTGAGGAGAACCACCAGTTTGTGATGTGTGACTCCAGTCCTGTAAATCTTTTGGGAAGTGATTTGTTATGCACATTAAATTGCACCATCTATTGTACACCGAAAACTGTAGAATTTCAAACTCATGACGGAGATATGTATTTTAAATTGACAAGACAAGTGGCAACTGTTGGGCTGTATCCCTTAATGACTACTGAAGATTCACCACCTGATCTTAAAGATACGCTGACCACTGAAGCCTGGGATTTCTCGAGTCAGGATATTGGTCTCATAAAAGTAGTTGAGCCTGTTTGAATAACTGTTAAAACTAACACTGAATATCCTAAAATGCCTCAATATAATCTAATGCCTGAAACGATCGCTGGAATTACTCCAGTGACTGAGACAATGATCAAGCAAAGTATTTTGACAGAGAAAATGGGGAGTCCATGTAACTCACTCATCATGGGCTTGCAGAAGCCCATTGGTAAATACCGGATTATGCAGGATCTTAGAAAAATCAATAATATTGTTGTTCCTTGTTTCCTGATGTACCAAATTCAGCTGTGATATTATTTCAGATTCCAAGTGAGGCTGAGTGGTTTACTGTGGTTGATTTGTGTCGGGCCTTTTTCTCCATTCCCTTGCATGAGGACTGTCAATTCCTCTTTTCCTTCCGGTCTCAGAACTGTGTTTTGGCCAGGTGCTGAGTCCCACAAGGATATACAGAGAGTATCTCATTCTCAACCTTTAATCATATCCTCAAGAAGAATCTTGAGTCTTTGGTAATGGCCTGAAATTCAGTCCTTGTTCAAAATATTGATGACCTTTTGGTTGCGTTAGGCATGCAAGAGGCTTGTAGACAAGACACCATAGCTTTTTTGAACCACTTGGCTGAGAATGGACCTAAAGTATCCCCGAGTGAATTACAGTATTGTCAGAAGGATGTCCTGTATCTGGGGCACCACATTCAGAAGGGAGCTTGTAAAGTGCCACAAGAGAGAATCTCTGTCATCTTAAAGATGAATCTGCCAACTACACAAAGTGAAGTCACGATTTTTTTGGGAATGATGGGCTACTATCGGCAGCAGATACCCAATGTTTCCCTAGTGGCCAAGCCCTTGCAGAGACTGACACACAAAGATGGGCCCGATCTGCTACCACGGGCCAACCATTGCTTGATTGTGTTCCTGGAGCTGAGAGAATGTCCTTGTTGTGCCCCAGCACTGGGGATGCCTGATTATAATAAAGCATTTACATTTTTCTGCAGTGAAAGAGAGGATTGCACTCTCTCAGTGCTTACACAGATGTATAGGGGTGCTTTAAGACATGGCTTTTTTTCCTGCTACTCTTGACCCTCTAGTCACAGAACTGCCTGGATGCCTTAAGGGGGAGCGGCAGTAGCTGGCAGTAGCTGGCAGCATTGAGCAATGTGAAAGCATAGTCATGGGAATTCCTCCTACAGTGATATCTCCCGATTCTGTTGAAATATTGTTGACATGCAGTAGGACCTAACACATGACTAATAGTCGTATCACAAAATATGAATAAATAGTTTTGACGGCAGAGAATATCACATTAAAACTGTGTACTTTTCTTAAACAAGCTACATTGTTACCATTGCCTGAAAATGAACTTGATGATGGAGAAGTTCAACATGATTGTCTAGATATCACAGAACAATGCACCAAGCCAAGACCAGACATTAGAAACAAGCCCTTGGCACAGGCTGATTATTTATGGCTTGTGGATGGCTCTTGCCTGAGGGATGAGGGGGGAAACTTGAGAGTTGCTTAAACAGTCTGCGCCATAGAAAAAGTAGTGGAAATCTCCTGGCTCTGAGGTATAAGCTCCACGCAAGTGACGAACTGGTTGCTCATACTAGTAATTCTGGGCAGTGAACTCTGCTCCTCTCGCGAAGTTTGCAGAGTTTTCCGCACTCCGCGTTACGCGGAGCTCGCAGAGTTCTGTAAAAGTCTGCTCCACGTAGCAGAGTGGAGTTTTTTTCCTCGCTCATGCTTGCCAACATCAAGTTGGCGACCGCGAGCATGGAAAATCAACCTCCCGACAAGATTTCTCAACGCGGGAGGTTGGATTTCTCATTGCGAGTGGGTGTGTGTGCTCGCAACCGCTTGCCTTGAGAAACCGTCCGTTCGCGTTGAGAAAGCTGCCGCTCGAGTTAAAAAATCTACTTGAGCGGCAGAAAGGAAGCAGCGCCCGCTTGCGCTGTGCATGGCGCTGTTTGCGATGATTGCACAGTGCGGACAAACACTCGGCGCTGAAAATCACTGCAAACTGCATTTATCTAACATACTCCGCCACTTGTGGAGCTCTGCGTAGTGCGGCAGAGGTTTTTTTTGCACTTCACGGACTTCTGCGGAGTGGAACTCTGCAAACTCCACCCAGGCTTACTTACTAAAGCCTGTTGTGTTTCAGATCAAATGAGAGTGTCTATTTTTACAGATACTCAAGATGGCTTTGGTGAGGTTCATGATTTTCAACAGTTATAGTCACAGAGGTGATTTTTGACATCTTCTGGATCCCCAATCAGGAACATGGAGTATGTCATGAGGTTACTGGAAGCCTTACAAATGCCTCAAGAGAATGCTGTCATAAAGGAGCGGAAATGGCTATGTGACAGTCGGCAATCTTTTTGCTGATGAGTTTGCATGGTATTGTGCTCATGGGTTTCATTTTTTCAATGGAGAATATGTAAATTAATCTGAAAATTAGACCAACATAAATCTTCTGTTGTCAGTGGCTGATACGTGGGAAGAGGTTAAACGGTTACAAGAGGAAGTACCCGAGGCAGAAAAGCAAAGATGGGTCAGAGCTGATTGTGTTAAAAATAAAGATTACATTTGGGTATTGACAGATGGAAGGTCTATGGTGCCTGATAGCTTGCTGTCCCCTAATTACTAGACATTTTCATGGCCTGATACACATAGGGAGGGATGCCATGGTCTGGTTGTTTCAACAAAATTTGTTCAATCCCTGATTCAGGATGATGGCTGAAAGATTATGTCATTGATATGTTGTGTGTCAGCAGATGAATGTAGGGAGAAGAACCCCTGTAATGATGAGTCATATAGGGAGATCAGGAGGTCAGTTTAACAGGATGCAGTTGGGCTTTATCATGATACCTATGTGCAATAGGCTGAGATACGTTCTGGTGGTTGTCTGCATATATCTTGTTGGGTGGAAGCTCACCCAACCAGGAGAAATGACAGTTTGACAGTAGCAAAGTTGCTGTTGAGAGAGTTAATCCCCTGTTTTAGATTCCCAACTTCTTTAGAATCAGACTAGGGGACTCATTTCAATAATGAGATCCTGAAATTGTTGTTTGGAGCTTTGCAAGTAAAACAGTGACTGCATTGTAGTTCCAGACCTAAGTCTTCTGGCATTGTTGAGCAGGTTAATGTAACGTTGAAGTCCCGATTGGCCAAAGTGTGTGCGTCTACATCTTTGAAGTGGCTGGATGCTTTACCTTTGGTGCTGATGAGTCTCCATTGTATTCCTGATCAGAGAACAGGACTATCGGCCCATGAGATTATCATGGGCCGAGCAATGAGGGTGCCTGCTGTGCCTGCAAATGTTCTTGCAAATATCACAAATGATATGATTCTTGACCACTGCAAAGCACTGGCTGATGTGGTGCATTCTATGTCTCACCAGGTTAGAGCTGTCACTTCCCTCTCGCATCAGGAGTAGTACCATGACCTCAGTCTGGGTTGTGGTGAAGAAGCCTGTTCTGAAAATATGCCTGGAATCTCGCTGTAAAGGACCTTTCCAAGTCATATTAATGACTTATACTGCTGTTAAATGTAGAGGATTACCCAACTGGGTTCATGCCTCATACACCCAGCGAGTGGAATGCCCCCTTGATGATGTAACAGTGCCTCTCACTGAAGCGCAAACCCCAACTGTAGGATACACTGACAGATAAGAGGGGGAGCAGAGAACGAATGGGACCAGTAGAGATTGAGAAGAATGGCCTAGAAGGCAAGAGAGAGTGAGACCAAGTTTGTCTGTGGAAGGCATACCTCAAACTGTAACTGAAGAGATTGAGACTAATCATCTAAGTGGCAGTGAAGATGAACAGCCAGCACTCAGGAGATCGAAAAGACAATGAGTGCCCTGTTGACGGTACTCGGCCCCTGAGTGGACTTACTACTTGACTCATGACAGAAACTCGAGACTTCCCTGATCTGGATAATGTCAATGCAGTGTTAACCAAGCCTCCATGAAGAACTGTAGAGTGTTGCTCTCCAAAGCTATTCCATAACTGGATGACCTGAACAATAAACTATGTCCTTGTCTGATTTTCCTGAACTGAACCTTAATGTTTTCTCCGAACTCTGACAATTTATTGAATTTTGTCTATTGAAATAAGAAGATTCCCTGGGGCCGAGACTGCATAACATATCACCATATACCCCTCACATATGGCATAACTTGCAGTATTTATTTCATTTATAAAGTTTTATATAAGCGCGAACAAGATCCCGAGGGATATCAGAGCGCTTTACAAAGGTAGGAAGGAAGGACATAAATCCAGTATTATCTGAATGCAGGGTTTTTAATAAATCAGGGAGAATGGCGCACGGACAAATACGCGTGGTGTGAATATGCTACAATGTGTACGGTGCTGCCAGGTCGGGGGAACTACCCTATAACCCCCGTTGGTGTATGAGTCAAATAACCCACACTGGAATTTGAGAAAACAGTCCCGGGCACACGTATTGAGGATATAAATGGAACAAGGAGTCTCTTTAAAGATCAAAATGCTTGGGTCGACACCAGAGTAATTGTTAAAAGATTTTTAATAAGGCAACATCAAAGAGAGCAACCAGCCGACACGTGTTTCGCCATACGGGAAAGATCCCGTGACTCTTCAGGGCTGTATTGACAGTGACGAGTAAATGCCAGAATGGCTGGGTAAAGAATATGGTTCCCTGGTAAATCACGATGGAAGGAGTCCTGGTGATGGAAGCAAGGTGACGGATGGCGGACAGATATCAGCGTGGTGTATGCCGAGGAGACTGGTCTCGCCTGTGTAACCGGATGCGGCATCCGGTTACACAGACGAGACCAGTCTCCTTCGGCATACACCACGCTGATATCTGTCCGGCGCACCCGCCACCTTGCTTCCATCACCAGGACTCCTTCCATCGTGATTTACCCAGGGAACCATATTCCTTTTACCCAGCCATTCTGGCATTTACTCGTCACTGTCAATACAGCCCTGAAGAGTCACGGGATCTTTCCCGTATGACGAAACACGTGTCGGCTGGTTGCTCTCTTTTGATGTTGCCTTATTAAAAATCTTTAACAATTACTCTGGTGTCGACCCAAGCATTTTGATCTTTAAAGAGACTCCTTGTTCCATTTATATCCTCAATACGTGTGCCCGGGACTGTTTTTTCATAAATCCAGTATTGACCACAAGTAAGAATATACAACAGGAATAATCGCATATATCCTAGACAAGTAAATGCATATTTTCCAGACAAATGACACAAGGAGAATAGTACAATAAACGAGTTTGTAACAGTCTAAGAACGGGGGTATACAAAGCAGAAAAAAGAGCATAGACCCAGTATCGACAACATGTATGAATACATAACAGGAATACTCACATGTTTCCCAGACAAGTGAATCATGGAGAATAATATGAAAAACCTGAATATAACAGGCAACGATGGGGGACACAAAATGTAGTAAAGAACGAGCAGCATCACATGAGGGTACCATGGTTGCAAGAACAGAGGTTTCGAGCAAGTGATCCAAGCCCAAATTAAGGTAAAAATTTGTTAATTAGGAATCTTTTGGCTTCAAGTTTGAAAATGGTCGTTGAAGAGATTCTGCGAACTTCCGGTGGAAGAGAATTCCAAATCCTTGGAGCAGCGCCGGAGAAGGCCCGGAGAGCGGTTCTCTTTTTCTTAAGGATGGGTGGTTTCAGGAGGAGAGTGATAGCACTTCTTGATGCTCTCCCACCACATGATAATTCAAGCTTTTGGGCAAGGTACCTGGGAGTTTTGAAATGCAGGGCTTTGTGCACTAGAACTGCAATCTTTAGCTGAATTCGCGCTTCATAAGGCAACCATTTAAGAGATTTTAGGATTGGGGATATGTGCTCACTTCGTTTGGTACCTGTGACCAGTCTGGCCGCAGCGTTCAGTGATGCCCTTAAAGGTGCCAGGGTGTATTTGGGTAGGCCGCAGAGTGTCGCGCTGCCATAGTTCAGCCTCGGCAGGACCAGAGCTTGTACCACCTGCTTGAAGTCCTTTTGTGGAAGGAATGGTTTGATGTTTCTGAGTGTCCTCATCAAGTGATTAGCTCCCATACACACTTTGCTAATATGATTTTTCATATTCAGGTGTTTGTCCAGTATAATGCTTAACCTTTATTATAGAAATGTACACTTTGAATATTATTTCTCATTGATGGCATTGTGTTTTCTGATGTTCTCCTTGTTAAGTACATGAACCCCTACCCTGATGCAGATGAGATGGCGACAGCTTGGGATGTCTTCTGACCTCCTTAAAATGATGATACTGATCGATGCATTCAGTTTCTGATAGTTGTTTGAAGGAAGTAGAGGCTGGGTTAGCCTACTCTGGGAGGGGATTGTTGAAATGGGTTGGCGCTGTTGGTTTTCCTTTGTTTTAAATAGGAGTCCAACAATTCTGCTTTGGTTTTGTAATGATTTGCCAGTTTGTCAGTAAATTCTTGCAAAATAGGATGTGTTCCTTCTGTGCATTTATGTTTACGAAATTCAGTGAGAATTTAATAAAAATTCTTTATTTGCACATTTAGCATTTTTCATTCTGGTTTAATAGTATTTTTTTCAGCTTTTTTTGATTTTTGACTGTATATTCTGTTAGGTTTGTGTAGGTGAAGTTTGTCTTGATTGTTATTTGTTTTGAGGCATGTGCATTGCAGCTTTTTGATTTGTTGTTTTATCATTTTTAGTTCTGCATTCATCCAAGGTTCTTTTTTTCTTTTGTTCTGTTTTGCTGTTTTATTAGCATTAGGATATCAAATGCTTCCTGGAGCCACTGATAGAGTTTCTGAACTGAATATCTAGATCTTTTTTGGATGTTAGTTGTTTTTAAATGTATTCAAAATTGGGTTTGTTCCATGGTCGATATGTGGTTGCATGTAAGGAGGCCTTAGGAGTGCTGATTTGTGGTGTTTTGTGTTGGAAAGCTACCAGATGGTGGTCTCACCATGTGACTGGAGTAATCCTTTGAAAGGTAATTAGTTCTTGAGTTTGCGAAAATAGCATCTAGGATGTGTCCAGTGATGTGTATGAGTTTGTGGATGATCTTATGTAGGTTCTGTGCATCTAGGCCAGTGATGATAGTTCTTGGTTGGGGCATATTGGGTTTGACAAAACATATGTTTAGATCAATAAAGATGCATAGGTTGGAGTGTAGTGTCATAAGGTTTGGAACTGTGTCTAGAAATGTGTCTGGAAATGTTTCATTGCTAGGTGGTGGTCTGTAAAGAAGGATTAAGTTACAGGAGGAAGTTGATGTAGGGTAGCATCTTGTAATGAGGACCTCACAACCTTGTATGGAAATGTTGTCAGCTTTGGTGAGATTTATTGTTTCTTTGGTTATAACAGCTAGTGCACCTCCTCTTTTGCCTATGCAATTTTGCATGGCAGTTTGATAAACTGGAGGAACACCTTCATACAATACTGGAGCCATGTCATCGCCCAGCCATGGTTCAGTTATCAAGAGTAAGTCAGGTCCTATGTCAGTGGGTAGGTTGTAGATATGGTGCTTGTTTTTAGAGAGTGATTGAGCATTTATTAGTAGGCAGTCTAGAGATTGTGTTTTGGTGGTGGTGTGACCCTGTTTTCTAGAAGAGTGAGTGGTAATCTTTGAAACAGTAGCAGGTGTATTATTAGTGTTGGTATTAACTGCATCAGGATAGCAATAGTGTTGTTTGTCTATACCGTAATCCTTGTCCAGCAGGCTTAGAAGGCACTTTTTTGGGGTCTGTGTGTGCAGGTGGTGGATATGGTGGTTGAGAGTGAGTTAATATGCTGTGTTCTTTTTGTAAAATTGTCTTGTTGTGTAATAGATAAGAAGATGTAAAGAGTGGTATGTTGTTCATTTTGCTTGCGTCTGTTTAGGGTGGAAGGTATATGGGTTGGGGTGGTGGTTGAGTATGTGGGTCATGTTTTAAGGCTCTAAATTGTGCAACAGATGAGAGGCAGGTGAATGAGTGTTGTGTTGCAGTGTTTGTGGTAGGTGCTGGCGAAGACAGAATATTTGGGAGTAAAATTGGTTTAGGATGTGTATTAGTTTTGGAGACATGAGGGTTGAAGTGTGATAGAAATGGTGGGTAGCCCAGAAGCAAGTAGCCCCAATGGTGGTTTCTCCTGGCAGCCCAGCAGTCCTCTGGCAATGTGCAGTTTGTAGAGTAAGCAGCATCTGGTTACAAGCTCAAACAGTGCCTAAAATTATAGGGTGAAAGCCCCTGCACTTATACTCAAAAATGTCTTTGTTCAAGGCAGAACTTCAAAGGGAACCTTTAGAAGTGTGCAACAATCCCTTTCAACTCAGCCCTGGCCCCAGACATCAGTGAGGGGTAAATCAGCCCTATGTGTAATGGTAGGAGATAGCTTTTACAATTGTAACGTGTGAAAGCCCTCTCCCTCGTCCAGCCTAGGAAGCCCATCAGTATGCAGATGAATACAGATGTATCACTGTCACACCCAGCCCTTCCTATGTGGTGGCTGCCTGGAAAGTATACACAAAGTGTAGCTGTCACTTAGTCCCAGACGTGAATTGGAGGCAGGCTGCAAAGCACAAAGAGTCATAAACACAGAGAAATGTCCACTTTCTAAAAGTGGCATTTCTAAAATAGTAATATAAACTCCAACCACACCAGTAAGCAGGATTTACCACTATCATTCTAAACATACCAAACATGGCAACATCACTCCTTTCAGACCAATAATTACACCTAAGGATACATAAGGGATTTCCCAATGCTAGTCTATGAGAGAAGTAGACCTCACAGCAGTGAGAAACAGTTTTTTACTACCAGGACATGCCACACATAAAGGCACATGTCCTACTTTTTACTTACACAGCAACCTGCCAATAGGGCTAACTAGGGCCTACCATAGGGGTGACCTATGTGTAATAAAAGGGGAATTTAAGGCTTGGCAAGAAGTTGTTAATGCCAAGTCAATGTGGCACTAGACTGTGCATGCAGGCCCTGCAGTGACACGCCAGAGACAGGTTTGAAAGGCTACGCCTGTGGGTGGCACAAGCAGTGCTGCAGGCTCACTAGTAGCATTTCATTTACAGCCCCTGGGTATATGGTATACCACTTTACAAGGGACTAAGTTAATCAAATATGCCAAATAGGTGTAAACCAATCATACCATGATTTAAGGGAGAGATTATGTGCTCTTTAGCACTAATTAGCAGAGGTAAAGTGCCCACAGTTCTAAAGCCAACAAAATGAAGGTCATAAAAATAGGCAGAGGAAGGTTTGGAGATAACCCTGCAGAAAGGGTCAGGTTCAACACAACCCCCTTCCAGCCTAAAGCCAGGGTAGACTAATTAATACCTTGAGGGGCTTCCCTGCTTAGGGTGATAGAACATGTACCCTGCAGGGACACGTTACAGTTCTATGCCTCTCTGAACCCAGTTGGATCCCTGTGTCTATACTCTCAAGGTCCACTAAGCTAACCCATGGGGAATCCTTTTCCTCACCTTTGACCCCATCTGTGAAGTGCCTAACTTTAAGTTGTTCACTTCGGTCTGATGTTTGTCCCCAACCCACGGAAAACTCTGTCCACAAGGACAGCAACCAACAGAGGCCACTGACAGCAGTCATTTTCCATAATTAGGCCCCAGTCTAGGCCCCAGTCCATCAAGGCACCTCTGTCTTCTGTGGCTTCTCAGAGTGTGGGGCGGTAACCTCAGGTGCATAGCATCCTGTCTCCACTCCACCTCCCACCAGTTCAGGGGTGGCATCCTGAGACTGGTCCTCCAGCCCAGGTCTGTACCCTTAGACTTGACAGGAGTCAGGGGCGAGTCCTTCCTCCACCTTCCCCTTCTTATGGGGTTCTGTACCCTCCTTTTGGGAGTGGTACTCCCAGAATCCAGAACTGTCAGGGTGCTGGTAGCAGCCATCCTGTACAATTCTGCCACCAGTTCAGGGGTTCTATCCTGCAACTGGTCTTCCTGTACCCTGAGGCTGAGTAGGGGTCAGGGATGAGTCCTTCCTACCCCTACCCCTTCTTCTGGGGTTCTGCACCCTCTGTCTAGGAGTGGTACCCCCACAAGACAAAACTGTAGGGATGCTTTGGGCAGCCACACCTTCACCCTGAACCTGGTTCCCCAACCCAGGGTCTGTACCCTTGGACTGAACAGGAGTTAGAGGAGAGACCTTCCTCCCCTTCAAACTCCTCCATCTGGGCTTCTGCACCCTCCACTAGGGAGTGGTACTGCCAGACCACAGAACTGGTTGGACGCTGATATCAGTCCTGATACTATGGGGGTCCCCCTTAGTCGATGGTCTCCTGGTACAGACTAGACTCCCTTCCTCGGGCCCCCTCGGGGTACTCTCCAGGCTCTGGGGCTGGGCACTGGGCATCATGGGACTTTGCTCAACCTCACCTCTCCTCCTACTCTGAGATATACCCACCCCACTACACTGAGAACTGTCTGGGCTACTATGAACCTCCCCCACCCTCGTTTGGAGGGAACCTGAGCCACTCTATTTAGGATCTCTCCCAAATGCCTTTCCAGACCCTCTGGCACTCACCCAGAGGTCTGCCTCCTTTGCAAGTTTCCTGGGGTCAGAGAACCTACACTCCAACAGGTGTTAGTATGGCCCTGGAAAACCACAACAGAACATGTGCTCTCCGACAATCAGATTGTAGAGCCCATTAAAAGTGTTTACTGTTCTACCCTTCACCCAACCATCCACTGCTTTGCAAAAATCCTCCACAAATTCCTCCCAAAGACTGGTGAGAAAGCTTTCGGCAGCCCCTGAACCTCAACCTACACTCTCCAGGGGTGAATCCATACCTTCTTATCACGGTCTCTTTTATGGGGGTGTACCTCTGCCTGTCACTCCCTTCTAGGGCCAGTAGAGCATCCCTCCCATCCTCAGGAACATTACCCCCCAGGCCAGTTCCCCAATCTCCCTCAGGGATCATGCACCCTGCCAGAGCTCTCTCATACTCCTGCGACCACTTATGTGTGTCCTTTCCCTTCTTGAAGATGGGCAACAAGTCTGTGGGTAGGTGAATGATACTTTTAACACTGGAATCAATATTCCTGCCACCACTGTACTCTACCTGAAGTGCTGGGAAGTCCAGAACTCTCAAACTATGCTCATGGGCCAATTTTCTTTCCTAAAGAGCAAGTTTTTCCCTGGCGAAGGCCCTTTCAGCCTCCACCAACCTCTCCTCAGATAAGGCTCTTTCAGACTCTACCCTTCTCTTTTCCACAGCCAGTTGGGCCAGCTGTAACCTCAGGTCCCTCTCAGTCTGTCTATCCCTGAGTTCCTCAGGAGACAGGATGTAGGAGATGACACTGATCTTTGCACTAGATCCAGAAAGGGATTCCCTATCTATGGGGTCCTCTCCTTCTACCGGTGTCTGTCCCAGTCATTTTCTTCCTCCTTCTCAAACTCTTCAGGGTTACTGCCCTATAGGGGTGAGGATTGGGAACCCTCCCACTCAGAGTCCTCACTAATCTCCTCGGGGTCTTCCCTAAACCACCACCCTCCTGGTTCTTTGTTGCTGCTGCCTCCCTGCTTTGGAGCTCAAATGAAATGAGGGCTAACCTAAGGTCCAAGGTATCCAAACTTTCCTTCAAAGGCAGCCCCCTCTCCTCACAGAGCCTCGTTAGCTCTGGTGCAGCTGTCTTTCACTAAGCTGCACGCGGGGGATCAAGTGAGGTCTTCCCGCCAGAGTCAACATTGTGTGGGCCCCCAATTGACATACCTTGGGGGCACTGGGCCTTGTTGGTGACATTACAGAGTGAATTTTCAATGGAGGTCCTGACTAGGAATTTCCTTTCCGTAAGCCACTGTGATTACTGTATTTACTATAGTAGGCGCACAGCTGCTTTTGCACTTACGTGGTGTACAGAAATTATCATATATGCTTTAATAGGAGCACAGGTGCACCATGAACCTATGGTGTTATGATGATTCATATGTTCTCTGACTGTATGCCATTTTGCCTTGCCTTGCATTGTTAAGGATAGCGAGTACTACATAAGTGACTGCATAATATGCACAATATTTATGATTCATGTCTTTCTGATCTATGCTTTATGTACAACATATTCTATATATGTTTACATAATCCTGCATGGATTCTCTTTTGTTGTGTATTCTTTGTTTTTCTGTGTGCATGTGTTGCGCAAATGCTTTACACATTGCCTCTGACGATAAGCCTGCCTGCTCTGCGCCAAGCTACCAGAGGGTGAGCACAGGTTATCTTTGGTGTGTAACTAACATGCCCCAACAAGAGTGGTGGGTTCTGTCTGGCTTAGGTGCATACCCTAGCCAACCAGTAACACCATTTCTAACAGATCAGTGTTTGTTTCTATTTTGTGAGAGAATGTAGTGTGAAATTGTGTGTGTGTGTGAGATTTTGATGTGATGGTGTACGTGTTATATTTTGTTTTTGTGGAGTATTGAGATGAGATATTGATGTAGCGAATTTCTGTGAAGGATTTGGATGTAAAGTTCTCTTGGCGAGTGGAAGTTGACTGGTAAAGGGTGTGGTGATGTGAGTTAGAGAAAAGTGTGCATGGTGTGAGAGAAGATATGGACAGGGGTTATGAGTGTTTTCATTAGATTTGGTAGTAGGAAAGGGTAACGTGGTGGAGTGGAGTGTAAGAATTGTTATGATTGTTTGGTTGTTTGTGTTTGGTAAAAAGAGGAGGATGCTGTTGGTGAATTATCTGAGAGGGGGTTGAGTATTGGGTTGGTGGTACTGAAAAGGGGTCTGTTAGGAGTAAGTGGAGGTATGATTGGTGATTCGCATGAACAGGCAGTGTATGTTTGAAGGGATTAAGGTTATGTCTAGTTTGGGTTTGTGTTGTGTTGGTGATGTGTGGATTTGATAGTGGTATAGGACAGAGTGGTGGTTTGAGTGTGGGGTGAAGGTGCCATTGTGTGGCAGTAGGGGTAGAAGGATGTATAGATGTGGTTTGTGGGGTTTTGTAGTGTTTGTTGAGATATTGAAATGTGGTTAGAGTTAGATTGTTGCAAATGAGCAGTGCGTATTTGCTGAGATTATGTTTGTATGTTTGAGGATTAAGATGGCTTAAGGTAGTTTCTGATAAATGGAAAAAATGGCAGCATCTCTGGCCCAAGGCCCCACCCGGCCCAAGCAGGCCCAAACAGGCAACTGCCCTTGTTCTCTCCGCCCTTAGCCTTGACACCTTGAGCCCTCATGTTAAATAGCCCTAGATCAGGTGACCTTGCTCCAATGGGAACCCTAGCCCCACCCCTAACCAATCAGAACCCTGGCCCTAGCAGCCAATCAAAACCCAAACGCTAAGCCCTAGGTTCACATAAATCTCTAGCCCTCAAATAATGTGGTAAATCAGTAATGTTATTTTCCATCAAAAACAAACCAGCTTAACTGAGATTAGGGTTGCATGAACTCTTTTGAGTGTAGAGGACTTACATAAATGCTTTCCAATAAACTAAGTCACTAAATAGCTTCCCATGCCTTCCATCTCACCTTATCCAAAGCAGTCCATTTTCCCACATTTTTTACTCAATCTTTCATTGTGAAAGGTTTTGAGGTCAGCCACCACAACCACCAATAAAAAAACGCACATACAGACAATGGAAAAACCCAAAGTTGAAAACATACTGCATGAGAATACTCCGCCCTCATTGGCGTGTGGTGGGCGTACTGGACAGTGTGACTGAGTCCCCTGCTTGTGGTGGCAGAAAGGTGACGAGCGTCCCCCTGGCATCCACTTGGCCCTGAAGAGCACGCTCTCCTTGCTTTTGTCGTTGCGTTCAACCCCACTGCTCTGCCTGGGACAACGGCCTCCAGGACTGCGCTGTGCTCCCAGAGGGGACCTGGCATTCCGGCCCAGAGTCTTGGGCCACATCACTCACCACCTGCACACGATCTGGCGAGTACATTCCTAGCTAAGGTCTCTTTTTCCACTTGGCACATCCCTGGGACCTGAAGAGAGGGGGCCCCCAGGGCATCCACACATAGCCCTCATGCATGCTGGAGGGAGACTAGAAAGGTGCCCCCCAACAGTTGCCAATAACCTCGCTGCACTCTCGTATGGCTTGCCCTCTTGGTGGCGTCAGGGCCTCGGGTGGCCTCTGTTGATGGGAGCGAGGCCAGCCTGAATCGTGGGTGGGGCCAAGGGCTTTGAGGGCCACAGTTATTTAGGAGGAGGGGACTCTGGTCAGGGGTGAGCCCCGGATTTGACTTTCACTGCCCTGGAAGACTGTTGTCACTGTTCTGCAGAGCGCTCTGACAGCCCCCTCGGCAGACAATAACCCCTGAGTCTCGACTGTGAGGGGGCCTACCCATCTGCAGGCAACAACTCTACTAGGACCCACTCTGATGAACTGCCTGCACCAGCCCTCCCCGATTCCCTCTTGGACCATCTACCTGTGGGGGTTGATCGCTGCCTGGTCCTGCATTGAGTGGTATTTTCCACACCCACAAGGCGAGCAGATATGGGCAGACAGAAATTGACTAATGGCCAGTCCTGACCTCCCTCACCGGTGCCCTGTTCGCCAGTCTGCCAAGTGCAGGGAATCCTGCAACCCCAGGACCCAGGACCCTGCAGCCAAACTGGATGCCATCCTTCATGTAATCGAAACATCACATACTTCCATAGAATCCCGAATAGAAGAGATTCGTGTGGAATTCGGTCTCCTGCGTGAAGACCAGAGGAAATCTGCTTGCATTTTAAGAAAGTTATATGGGAAATAGACAAGAGAGATTCACTATAGTAATTCTACTAGGCTGGCTCCCTATGCTCCTGTGTATCAATATCTGGACTCGATGGGACAACCAACTCTAACTGAAACATTCAGAAAGTGATTTAGCAACCTTATAACAATGCTAGAAGCAGAGAAATTCACCAAATTTCTTAATTAAATAAATGTCAACATCCTAATGAATACTTACTATCACATTTGTCCTTGTTGCCAATTTCTTTGGGACATAGCTTAAAAAAGGAATATATAAAGTTGCCTGTCAGACTCTGCTCTTCGTGGCTGTCCACTTTCTGCCAGCCCTTGGCCCCCAACTTAGAGGATGACAAAGTAATTTTTTCCTATTTACAACACTCTTATGGCCCTACCCATTTATTAAAACAGGTGTTTGCCTCATAAGTGTCAATTTTTTAAATACATTTCACACCACCTAGGTAAAGCATCTATCTGCCTAATTTGATCATGAAGTGAATTATATTTTGCTAATGAAATTGACATAAAACTCCCAAGCAGTCAATTCAATTTCCTCTGCCAAGAAAAGAAAAATACACTTCCTGCACATAGACTTTGAGGTTTTTGGAGTCTGAAATGTATTTGTAAACGTCTCATTTCTAATCTATACTGCCGAGGGAATGCAAAGACTTACCTTGACTGGTTTGGAAATGGAAGAGACGGACAGTTAACACATTCATGCTTTAAACCTCAAAATACAGCCTCCATCTTTCATGCGCACATGCACACACACTCAATCTCACCTCTCGCACATTTAAACTCTTCTTTGATACTCATTCAAACACATTCTGTGTCTCATGTGGACAACTCTTATCCTGTAATGTTTTTTTATTTCTAAGTCATACTCGCACATACAGATATTTTGCTTTTACTTTGCTTCACACATGCTTTTACATATCACATGCTCTATTTTCGCACACGTACACACATTTCTTACAAATTCTCAGCCATCTCCCCCCCATACTGCAGTCCTGCTTGACAATTGTATACGCCTCTGGTAGCAGTGCAGTGTGCCGACATCCCTCATGGTGAAGGAAGTGGCCCGATTAGGGTCACTCGGGTCACTCACTACCACCTCTCAGCCTTCCATACAAATGAAGAGTTGGTCAGACAGTAGAGAATACAAACCAATATCTGTTTATTCAGAGTACGCTCAGAGTGGAGCCCTGTCTGCCCAGTCGCTAAGGAGTGCTGCAGAGGGACTGACATCAGCAAGCATAACAATACATTATGTACATTTCAGAACCAATGAAGGCACGCCCACAATGGAATTTTCCAGAGAGATGCAGCTGGACAGTAAATTACAAAGGAGTAAGTTTCGATTCTGAGGCCGGGCACGCATGATCTACTAGTCAAGGTCAACCTGCCTGTGCCCGCCACTAGACAAGTGGGAGAAGGCCTACATCTGAAGGAAAGGTATGCGCTAATAGGAACAGTGCATTCATTAGTGTGGCAGAACTCAACTCCGAAGAAACATAACCTAGAGAAGGCCGTTTCTCGGAAATAGCAAAGAATTAGTTTCGATCATGATACAAAATGGCGCCTATACACAAAATGGCACCGCGAATGCTAACTTACATAAAACCATGCGAAAGCATATTTTTTATTCCATATTTAGACCCTCCTTTTAGCATGAACTAAGCAATTGTGTAATAACAAGAAAAACAAATAATTCAACAAATCATGAATACATTTTAGGAGCACTCCATATTTTCAACATCTGGAAGGGAAACGGTAAGGAGGGAAGAGGTCTCGAAAATACCCTTGTCTATCTGCATAAGGTCTTCAAGCTCTTTCTGAAGCATGATTGTCGCATTAGTATCATGAATTGATATTCTTTTAGGAGTAAGGAGGGTGGTGCAATAAGAGCAGCATAAGGGAAGACACTGGACTAAAACACAGCAAGAAATCAGGATCACGATGAAATAGATCACCTTTTCAAGGATCCAACCCCATCCACCAAACAATGACCAACTCCAATTCCCACTCTCCATTCCTTTCACGTTTTCTAGAATGTCTAAAATGTGTTGGGTAATATTTTTTTCCATATTAGTTATCCCGAGTACACACTGGTCTCCTACTACTGCGCACACACCACCGCTCTTAGCTAGAATGAAATCAACAGCATATCTGGTCTGCTCAGAGTATATTTGCATACTTTCTAATTGGGTGGTGATATCACGGAAAGCTGCTACTGTGGAATTCGACAGTATCTGCAGCTTACATCCGAAATATTCTCTAGCTCTTTCACCTCTGGCCATAGCGGTACCACCAAAGGTAATAATGGATGAAAGAATATACCCAAAGGTGATACCATTACTATAATTATTGACTTCCAAATTTGTCACTCCATTACAGAACTCTGCTGTCAATGTTCTTTTTACCCACCGTATATTTGGCTTGCTGTACTTACAAGGCACACCTAAAGGGAGCACCATTCCTAAAGCAACATCATCTGTACCATTATGAACATTTGAATAAGTACCATTAGACAAAAAATAAAATCCTTGGTGCGCATAAAGTGGGCCTTGATAATCTAAAGGGGCATATCCGGTATTCATCCCTACTGTACTTGGATCCTTCTTTTTCACTAGAGACATCATATTTTTGAACAATATTATCCCAGAACAATTGAAATAAAAAAAGGCATCAGTACTGTTTACTATCGGACAACATACAGGATAATATCCAGCTTTTTGAGTAACCGTTAAATCTTGGTATTGCCAGCCCACTAAGGTAATGTTCTGCTCTCTGTTATGTTATGTTAAAAAAATTCTTATAAAGCGCACATACACGATTGGCTTCATGGCGCTGCTCTAAGAGATGCCGGTGCCCTGTTGAATTAACTGTATGCTTGTCTAAACAACCAAGTCTTGAGAAGTTTCCTGAAGCTCAAGAGGTCAGTGCAGGATCTAATTTCAGAAGGAAGGGAGTTCCAAAATCTGGGTGCCGGTACTGCGAACCTGTAGTTGCCCTGTCACTTCAGTTTGAAGGAGGGTGTCGTTAGGAGGTGCATGTGAGCTGAACGCAGGTTGCGAGTGGGTGTATGCCTTTGAATAAGGCTGTCAATGAATTTGGGACTCCTGCCATACAAGGACTTGAAGATGAGGCATCCAACCTTAAAGGCGCAACGCTGTGGGATGGGAAGCAAATGCAGCTTCCTCATGAGGGGGGTGATATGTTGCCACCTAGGCTGCTGAAAGATCAGTCTGGCCGCCTGGTTCTGCACCAGTTGTAGTCTTTTAGTTAAATATAGTGGGATGCCAAAATATAGGGAATTGGAATAGTCTATATGAGACATGACCATGGCTAGAACAACCTGTATAAGTGTTTCCTGAGTGAGAAGTCTGCTGATCTTTCTTATCTTCCTTATCTGGAAGAAGCAGGTTGAAATTACTGATCCAATGTGAGTCTTCACAGAGAGGTCACAATTGATAGTCACCCCAAGACTCTTAGCAGAGAGGGATGGAGTGGGGGAGGGGGGGTCCCAGTTCAGTTGGCCAGAAGTGTGAGCTCCATGGATTATGGGTACCCCCTGTCAGGATAAGTTCAGTCTTGTCCGGATTAAGTTTTAAATGATTGCTGTTCATCCAATTGTGGATGTGCAGCATAGTAGTCTGAAATTCGAGGACCGATTCAGGAGTGTTACTAATGGTGAACATTAGTTGAAGGTCATCTGCATAGTTGAAGGTGCACACCTTTCTCTCTTTCAGGACCGGATCAATGGGAGGAGATAGAGGTTAAACAAATGAGGGGATAGTGAGGAACCCTGCGGGACTCCACATGTGGTCCTCATTTTTGGTACCCTGAACTTGGAAATGCAGACTGACTGGGATCGGTCCTCCAGGAATTAACTAATCCAGCTAGGAGCTGGACCCTGGATGCCTGCATCTCTGACACGGTCGACCAAGATGCCATGGTCGACCATGTCAAAAGCTGCAGAGAGATCCAGCAGTACCAGGGCCTGCGAGGAGCCCTTGTCGGCCTCCTTCCGGAGAGTATCCAACACAGTCAGTATCACTGCCTCTGTTGAGTGTGCTGGGCGGAACCCTGCTTGGTGAGGGTCAAGATATTCAGACTGTTCGATGAAGGCACAAAGGCATTTGACTACGTGAACTTCCAATACCTTGGCCAAGTATGGAAGCAAAGAGATCGGGCGGTAGTTGAGCAGCATCTGGGGATCAGCCCCAGGTTTTTTCAGAAGGGTGACGACAATTGCCTCTTTAAAGGCCCTGGGGATGCAACCCTGAGATAGTGACTCGTTCTCTCATATACAAATTATCACAATATGTATTATTGTCACAACCCGGATATCCCTTTCTCCGTGGCTTCTATAATATAGACAAGGACCAGGATACCCCATTCCAAACTCACCCCTTACCTCTACGAATTGGGCTGGGCGGGTATACGTATAATTGACCAGTGAAAATGGGTAAGCAGTCCATAAACTTGTAACAGATTCGGTAGGATAACAAGCTGTACCTTCTCCAAAGAATCTTTTATGTGTGTCTAGAAAGACATTACTTGGGGCTGTCCTTTTAGTGCGCATTTTAGAAACAACCTTATATTTAGTACATGACGGTGCATCCTGATCGCATTCCAAAACCCAGGACACCCTGCCCAAAATCAATAGCAGTAATACCACAAGAACAATACACATTCATTTTTTTTTTTGTAGACCAGAATGTACGTATAGGAACAGGGGGAATCACTGGCTGCTCTTTGTCAGCAACCATCCTACCAAAGGGATACATGATAAACGATAAAGCAAAAGGGGGAAGGGGCCGAAATGCCAGCAAGAAAACGATACAAGATCCCAGTGTCCGTCAGAGCCTCACTGCAACAGGCTTCTATTGTTCATCAAAAACGTTGGCGCTCTTGAGCACCGGCGTTGGAGCTTGCTCTGTCCTAAGCTTGAATTCCCACATTGACCAGATTAAAGTACCCCCAGGGGGATACTTTTAATCTATCCTGTCCAATGTTCAAACAGTGTACAAATCTCGCCTCGCCCTAAACTAGCTCCGTTGGTACTATAGCATAGTACACCCTAACTTACACAGTCCATCCCTAACTAATCTGACTTCTCCTTTTGTGCACCGTTCTTTAGCCAAGGGTGCAAAGTGTACCTAATGACTCCAGGCACAGAGGGATCAGGGAAAAGGAGCCCCTGGATAGCCCGTATTTCCAGAGGTACTGCTGCATTCAGCACTTCATCATTCTCCTCATCCGTTTTGGTCCAGGTCAGCCTGGCGTTACTGAAGGGGACAAACTGAGGCACTGTCTCGCACTCAGAGTCCCCTACTCCATCTTTCATCCACTGGTCATAGGGCAGAGGCAGAGGGACCCTCTTACAGTGTGATGAATGAATCCAGTTCTTACGACCAGAAACTTTAACTTAACGGCAGTGCGGGCTGCCAGCAAGACTTGGAGTGGTCCCTTCCAGCGCGGCTCCAAACTCTTCATCCGCTGAAAGTTACGAACAAGGATGTAGTCACTAGGCTGAATATCTTGTCCAGGCCCCTCTGGCATAGCTGGTAGGGCTTCCCGGACCTGTTGGTGAATAGGACACAAATTTTCAGTTAACTGGCAAAGGTAATCAATCAACAAGGGATACTCAATATCAGTAAACCGCCGAGGACGTGGGACACCCCAGACATTTGCCGGGCGTCCAAACATGACCTCATACAGTGACAATCCTGTCCTAGAATGTGCTGTAGTTCTTGTCGACAAAAGTGCTAATGGTAAAGCATCTGGCCACTGTAACCCTGTCGTCTCCTGAATCTTTGCCAGTTTCAGTTTGAGAGTACCATTGTACTTCTCAACCAAACCTGCTGACTGTGGGTGGTTTGCAGCATGAAACTTCTGCTTTATGTGCAAACCATCACAAATTAACTGAATGACCTTGGCATTAAAATGACTTCCGTTATCACTCCAAATCAAATGGGGCAACCCGAAACGAGGAGTACCTTTGCAGTCGTAACAGCTGTATTGTCTTTAGTGGGATAAGCCTCAACCCATTTATTAAAAGCACAAACAACCACCAAAACATACTTCAAATTATTGCACTGATCCAATTCTATGAAATCCATCTGGAGGACTTCAAAAGGGAAAGTAGGTGGTGCAAAATTACCAGGTGGGGTAGGGGTACCTTTCCAGGATTGTGCATCATGCACACCATACAATACTTCACTAAATGTGCAGCAGTCTTCGAGATGTTATTATTCTGCCATACAGGGTCTAACAACTTGCAAATACCCTTAGCACTAATATAGGCTGGGCCATGGGCCATTGTAACTACAGAGAGAACATATGCATCTGGCAACATCCATCTCTGCTTTCCTGACTTGTCAATCCAACATCCCTCATCGTTCAATTGTGCTGTACTTTCTTGCCACAATTCTTCTATTGTGGCCTCACTTTGTATCTCTTTCACATTCTCAACTGTAGCCTCAAACATAGTAACTTCAGGCATCCACCTAGCGGGACCTGCTACAAACATTCTTTTCATTTTAGTCCGGTCTGTTTCCTTAGCTTTCTGATCGAAAAGCATTTCCCCTACCTACATCGTCAGTGACTTTCCGATGGGCACTACACTTTACTATAGCCAATTTCTTAGGGAGTGTCAAAGCAGACAAAAGACTCAATATGAGGTGCCCATGCTGAATCCTGGTGCCATGTGAAGTAAGAAACACTCTCTCTGCCCAGAGTCGCCCAAAGTTATGTGCGACTTCAAAGGCGTATTGGCTGTCAGTATAAATATTGACAACCAATCCCTCACTCAATTCGCAAGCTCATATCAAAGCAACAAGCTCAGCAGTTTTAGCCGATTGGTAAGGAACTTGTGATGTCTCAAGTACTGTACGCAGCATAGTAATAGCGTACGCAGCAGTTGTAGTGCCATCTGGTAATTTAAAACAAGAGCCATCGACATATAGTTCCCCTTGGGGGTCAGAGAAGGGAACATCATTCAAGTCTACCCGTCCTTTCGTCTCTTCTTCCGTCCGGAAGATACAATCATGTTTATCAATTTCATCATTCTCAGAAGGGAGGGGCAGTAACGTGGCTGGATTCAGAGTGGCACATCTATTGATTGTGATATGTTTGGCAAACAATGTTAATTCATTGCCAGTCAGACACGCACTGGTGAGGTGCTGTGTCTTAGTCTTATTCAAAAGCGTATTCACAGCATGGGGTACCATGACCGTGAGATCAATATCAAGTATGAGTCCAGCTGATTGTCTGATAGAAACGGCCACAGCCGCGAACGCTCTTAGACAGCTTGGGAGGGCTCTTGTGACAGGGTCAAGAACAGCAGAGAAATAAGCACATGGCCGTTGCTTATCTCCAAATTTTTGTGTTAAAACAGAAAGCGTGCAGCCAGCCATCTCATGGAAGTACAACACAAACGATTTTTTATAATCAGGAGTGCCAAGTACCGGAGTCGAACAAAGCACAGTTTTCAATTGCTCAAAAGACTGCTGACAGTCGGGCGTCCAAGGCAGGGGCTCATGCACATCTTTAGAGGTTAGAGCAAGCAAGGGTTTGATTAGTAAAGAGTAGTTAGGTATCCACTGCCGGCAGTAGGAAGTGATACCTATAAAAGCACACACATCTTTCTGGGTTTGCGGAATGGAAATTTTAACAATGGTACTGATGCGCTCAGGAGTCAATCTCCTACCCTCCTTCGACAGTAGGTGGCCTAAATAGGTGACCTCCTGTCGACAATATTGAAATTTAGAAAGAGACACCTTATGTCCAAGTAGGGCCAAAAGCAACAACAATTTAACTGTACTGTCTTTACAACCTTGTCCTGTGTCAGAAGCGATGAGTAAGTCATCAACATACTGCACTAATCCACTACCTGAGGGAAAGGATAGGGAATCCAACTGGCTCTTCAAAGCTTGACTATAAATACTTAGACTCTCAGTATAGCCTTGAGGAGCTTGACAGAACCTAAAACTCCT
This sequence comes from Calotriton arnoldi, assembly GCA_963921515.1. Taxonomy (NCBI): domain Eukaryota; kingdom Metazoa; phylum Chordata; class Amphibia; order Caudata; family Salamandridae; genus Calotriton; species Calotriton arnoldi. The sequence continues at coordinate 4,190 of CAWUFW010001545.1, read as the reverse complement.
ACCAGCTAGTGTAAACCCGAACAAGTACCTGCTATCTGGATGAATAGGAATACTAAAGAAAGCGTTTTTCAGGTCAATGACAGAGAAAAATTTAGCAGTAGAGGAAATCATTGTCAAAAGAGTAGTAATGTCTGGGACCACTGGAAACTGAGGAACCACTCTTTTATTAAATTCGCGCAAGTCAATCACAAAACGATAAACATCTTCATGTTCATCAGGGGAACCTGAGGGCGTCCTTTTAAGAATTGGAAGAGTAGGGCTATTGCAAATATTAGCAGTTGTCTCCTCAACCACTCCTTTCTTAATCAAATCCTGTATAATTTGCAATAAGGCTCGCTCTCCTGCCTGCGGTATTTTATACTGAGGGATACGGGACAAAATAGCACCATCCTTAACCTGTATAGAGACTGGCGATATCTGGAACAGTCCCACATCTGTGTCGCCTATTGCCCAAAGAGTGGGTGGCACATCTTTAAATTCAACAGCAAGGGGCGCATTGTTGGACAAACGCTGTTTAGCGTGGGCTACATCTGGACCCATTGTCATATAGACACCCGCCGGAGAACAATAAATAGTAGCATGCAATTTCTTCAACAAATCCAAACCCATCAAATTTTCACCCCAATTAGATGTCAACAAGAATGGCGAATCCACAGTAAAAGGACCAATAGTCAAAGCAAGAGGTTTTGAAATGGGGCTTACAACTGGTACACCAGAAAAACCAACCGACACATTATTATGGCCAGACAGAGCCGCCCCAGGGACCATATTTTGAGAAACCGAACTTTTTGTTGCACATGTGTCCACCAAAAATTCCTTCGTTGAATCTTGCAGTTCTGCTGTTACATAAGGACCACACTGGTCTACAGGTATAGGAACTGGCCCCTCACTCTGTCCCTGGCTGTCCTAACTGTAAGACATTCCTGTCACTTCCTCCATGTCATAATCATCATGATAATACTGTCCATCACGAGGGTCATCAAAGTAATTATTATCAGAACGACCCTGTGAGGCTACAGCATTCTAAGCCCTGTCAGCCCTTCCTGTTCCACGACCCCGTCCACGAGAACCTCGTCCTCTCGGGACCGCTACCTTCTGCAAAAGCACAGGACATTTTCTACGCCAATGTCCCTCCTCTTTACAATACGCACACTGATTCGGACCCAAAGGCATAGTTGTTGACTGCCTACTAGTGCGTGGAAGCTGTCGGGCAGGACCACTACGTCCTCTCCCATTCCCCCTAAAAGCCTGCTGTAATAACACCTTTGTCTTTAAATCCTTATGTCTCTTCTCTGTCCTTTCCTTTTCCTCATTATCCCTATGCTCATAATATTGTGCCATATTCAAAATAACAGAGGGAGAAGAGGTGGATCAGGTACTCTCAGAAGCTTGCAATCGAGTCGCAATTTCGGGAAGCAAGTTAGAAACAAATCTATTGACAAACAACCAAACAGCTCCCTCGATTGACAAATTCTGTCCACTGTAATCCAAAAATGTACCTTCAAATCGGGTGAAGAAATCAGACACACTCTCATCTTTCTTCTGTCGACAGGCTGACAATTTATCCCAATCCACCTTTCTGCGCGGGATAAGAGAATGCATATACGTAATTATACGGCCTGGCAACGCTAAAATTTCCGCTCAAGGTTTATCACCGGGCTTTCTTTCCTGATCCCATGCCTTAATTTGATCCCATGTACCACCCAACTCCGGAACATGATCTTGAGTATGAACCTGCCTCCAAATATCAACCAGAACAAGAAGACCAAAGAACATTTCAATATCAGCAAGAGTCATCACCATTGAGGAGGCAGCTTCGATCAGTTCTTTATAATAAGCAGTAGGATTCTTGCTAGGATCTGGTAAATGAGTTTTAAGAGATAAAACCTCACTTCTTTTCCACGGAGTATAAACCCATTGCTCCTGAAACCTAGCCGCCACTGTCGCTAGAGTAACATTGCCACGGCCATCTGTCAATTCCTGTGTCCCGGGATGATAAATGGGATGAACCTCTCTCATTGGAAACTGAGATACTAACCTGGGGCTTTTCTCATGTAGTCTTCCCCTATATGCTACTATTGTCGTGGCATTAGCAAAAACTTGTTCTGGTCCCAATTCACTAATATACACTCGATCTCTTATGTCATATAAAATTTGAGGTGCTTCCACTTCAAAGTGCTGTTGCCAAAGACCAATCAAAGTAGCAGACATCTGTTTGAGGGCATGCTGCTGTATAAAAGGCTCAAAATCTTTCATAGTCGCCTAGGCATCCTCAACACTATAAATAGGGTTACGGGCCCACTGTGTAGCCTGATTAGCTATTACCCTTTTTTCTTCATCCCCCACATCAGATCGCACTAACAGCCCCATGCGCTCCTTAAATTTCGTCCAATCCCTGTCCTCAAATCCACGCATCGGTGCCCCACTACTTACTAATGTCGGAGGATAAAAAACCACAGCGGGAGAAGCAATAAAAGCAACAGGCACTATCGTCGCTGGGGGCTGTGTCGTAGGGGAAAGAGCTGGCGAAAGGGCAGCTGAGACAATAGGCACGGCGGGAGTCTCAGTTGCCACAGACGGCAAAGAAAAAGAAGGAAGAGGAGGAGGAGGAGGAGCTGAAGCCAGAGCCGTCGAAACAACAGTAGTAGATGCAGGGACAGAAACAGTGGAAGCAACTGTAACAGGCGGCTGTGGTGGCATCGGAACAATGGGATATATTCTTTGCGGGGCATATGGAGGCGGGGTTGGGTATCTAATAATTCTTCAACAAAAGCGTCATCTTCTTCCTGAACCTCATACGATTTATCAATGTGTAATCGAAACCTTCTATCTTCACATTCAACACCCTTTTTCTGTTTCTCCCTATCATATGCTACAGCCTTCTGAGTCAAAGTCTGCATTCTTCCTTTCCGGGCCTCTTTTTCTGCCTTTAACCGCTTCTGTCTAGCTGCTTTCTGCCATGTTCTGAGTGAATCAAACATAGGCTGCCTACTTCGTTTCTTAAACAACTGCTCTTGTAAATACTCAATCTTTTGTTCATCGAAAGTGCCCGTCAACGGCCACTGCAAATTGGCATTGTCCCTCGTATATTTGTGCCATAATGTACTAAACATAATAGGGCCAAGACCATGCTTCACATACATATCGAAATTTGGAGTGCCTTCTGGAGGCGCCGGCTTACTTTCTTCCAATCGAGCATCAGTAGAACAACAGCGACAGCACAAGAAAAAACAATTTACATACACTAGGCATTCTCAAAAGAAAACAAGTTCATTATTTTATGCCTAGCAAAACAATTGCAATTGCTTTTATCCCAAAGACGGTCCTTAGACCGTACCAAATACAAACCAAAATGGTACCATATCCACAAAGAACCAAAACAAACTCACCTGATATATGCAGGTCAAACGAATTTATTCTCCACTGCCGACTCTTCAGACCAAATGGTCAGATCCAAGGGTTTTGCCGTTCAGGACTCCAGTCGGGATGAGCACTGGGGCGAGGCACCGTCCGGCAGGACAGAAGGGGCAGCTGCGAGTATCAGGAACTCTTCGTGCAGGAATCCCTGATCCGTCCGTCCGACCCAACGATGGCCTCGACCTCCCTCCCGTCCGCAGAAGGTGAAGGGCCACTCACCCGAAGGAGTCCCTGTTCGGGCGCCAACTGAAGAAAGTGGCCCGATTAGGTTCACTCGGGTCACTCACGACCACCTCTCAGCCTTCCAAACAAATGAAGAGTCGGTCAGACATTAGAGAATACAAACCAATATCTGTTTATTCAGAGTAGACTCAGAGCGGAGCCCTGTCTGCCCAGTCGCTAAGGAGTGCTGCAGAGGGACTGACATCAGCAAGCATAACAATACATTATGTACATTTCAGAACCAATGAAGGCACGTCCACAGTGGAATTTTGCAGACAGATGCAGCTGGACAGTAAATTACAAAGGAGAAAGTTTTGATTCTGAGGCCGGGCACGCATTATCTACTAGTTAAAGTCAATCTGCCTGTGCCCGCCACTAGACAAGTGGGAGTAGGCCTACATCTGAAGGAAAGGTATGCGCTAATAGGAACAGTGCATTCATTAGTGTGGCAGAACTCAACTCTGAAGAAACATAACCTAAAGAAGGCCGTTTCTCGGAAATAGCAAAGAATTAGTTTTGATCACGATACAAAATGGCGCCTATACACAAAA